>CM077084.1:172945472-173579373 GCA_039513925.1 Platanthera zijinensis
TGTGACTCTTCTTCACTAAGAAATAAAATAGCTCGTTATTCTCTTTCTCTTCTGCTCGGTATCAGTTTTCATATTCTAAATATAATTTTCTTTTTCTACACCATGAGTAACTAAATCCTCCTTATACTCGATCTTAATGATCCGAGGTTTGAGTTGATTAAGTTATGATGCTCTAGTTTTCTTCTTTCTTTATAAAGCTTAGACCTTGATTTATTCTTGATTAATCATGTTTGGAGAAGTATTATCGATGTACGTTTTCCACCTTTATTTCTGCTCTTAGTTAGCCGAAAGGCTCGTAGTTCAGAGTGAACATTCAAGAGTAAAGAGAGTTGTACCCACCCCTCGAGAGAGACAGACGCCAAATCTCCTGGAATGGAATAAAATCTAATAGAGGGGTTCACAGCGTAAGGCGAGTTTTAGGCCTCCGACTTGGGCGAGAATTCGGTCCGACCTTCCTAAACTCAGGAGGGCACGACTTCGAGAGAAGCGTGTTCATTCTTTAGGAACCTCCACGATCAAGGTCCTGGGCTTTATTAAGTGAAAGTCTATTATCGCATTTTTTTAGTCAACTCCTTCTGAGGTGATTCTCGATCGGGTGCTTTTCTTTATCATAGTTTAACCCCCCTCGTTTCAATAACTAGTTTAAGTGTTGGCATTTTATTTTTCTTTATGCAAGTAATCTTTTCTTATGATTTAGTTAGTCAAACTTAAACAATATTTCAATAGGATAATAGTAAAAGCGTGAGTAGCAGTGCTTAACACCCCCGAGTTTTAATATTACCTTGGTACTACAATTCGATAGGTACACTTGCCTTTTCGGGTTGATAGTATTTTTCTACACTAAGTTTTTGGCGCCATTGCCGGGGAAGCTTTTTTGTCAATATTTGGAAAACGCTTTCGTTATTACTTCTGCAAAAATCAAAATTTTTTATTATTATTATCATTATATTATATTATAATCAACCCACATCATCATTCCCTCCCTTATATTTTGTTTTCTATTGCATGACCCGCACAAATCCATCGCTACTTGTTGATTTGGACCCAGAAATCGAACGCTCCTTTCATAGAAACTTGTGATTCGCCTGTTCCAATTCTCAAACAACAGTTGAGGATTCCTACGGTGATTGTAATTTCAATTCTGAAATGGGAGAACCCTACCCAGTAATGGCACAGCAAAGGACCATGTCCGATTATGCTCGACCCTGCCTGGAGGGTATGGGAACCAGTATTATTCGACCTGCAATTGCAAATAATAATTTTGAGCTTAAGCCTAACATCATACAAATGGTGTAGCAATATGTACAGTTCGACGGATCACAAGATGAAGATCCGAATTTATATATTGCCAGTTTTCTTAAGATCTGTGACACCTTCAAAATGAATAGTGTCTGAAGGATCAAACGCATACCCAATTGCACCAAAAGCCCGGACTGTTGGAGAGGGTGCTACTTAATTTCTTAAATAAGTAGCAAAGCGCCACGGGTCAAGTGAAGGAACGTCGCACCAAATAATCCCCCCCGGCATCCAGCACAACCCGTCGGCTTAGAGGTGGGGTTATCACATGGCCCACATGGCTCAGAGGTGGGGTTACCACATGTCCACGGTTTGCCTGACCCGCCGGACCCACACAGGTAGAAGGGAAAAATTGGGATTTAATAGCGCCCCCCGGTCTTGAACCCGTGACCTCCTCTGATACCAATTGAAGGATCAAGCGTATGCCCAACTGCACCAAAAGCCCGGACTGTTGGAGAGGGCGCTACTTAATTTCTTAAATAAGTAGCAAAGCGCCACAGGTCAAGTGAAGGAACGCCGGACCCAACAATGTCTCAGACGATGCTATTATGCTAAGACTCTTCCCCTTCTCCTTAAGAACCAAAGCCAAACAATGGTTGAGTTCTCTTCCAAGAGGATAAATCACTACTTGGAACATTTTAGTTGATTAATTTCTTACTAGATATTTCCCTCCCGCTAAAATGGCTAAATTAAGAAATGATATAACTTCTTATTCTCAAATTGCTTCTGAGACCCTCTATGACACTTAGGAGAGGTTCAAAGAACTTTTGAGACGATGCACTCATCATGCTCTGCTTGTATGGTTACAGGTTCAGACATTTTATAATGGGCTAAATTAAGAGACTAAGCAAATGATAGATGCCGCTTCCGCTGGTTCTTTGGACCGCAAAACTCCGAAAGCCACTCTTGATCTTATAAAGGACATGGCGATGAACACATATCAGTATACTTCATCTAAGACTCGCCCAAATAAACCTGCAAGTATCTATGAAGTGGACTTTATATCCCAACTAGCGCTGCAAGTTGAGATGCTGAATAAGAAGATTTTGGAGATGACTGCTACCTCTGCCCCTCAGATATATGAAATTACGAATGCTGCTGCTGCCGAGCAGGTGGATTATCTGGGGAACATACCCAGGCCTGCTCAAAATAATTTTTCAGCTTTTTTTAATTTTTCTGCACCTCCTGGTTTTAATGCTTCTACGAACTCTTTTCACCCTAGATGGCGTAACCATCCTAATTTTTCTTGGAGTAACCCTACCAATGCCATACGTCCACAACACGATTTTATACCACCACAACAAAACCAAAATCTTCAAAAACCTCCATCTTTGGAGGAAATTCTTTCTAGATATATAAGCTAGAACGATGCTACCATTCGAAATCTAACAGGCTCAATGAAAAATCTAGAAAATACAGTCAGCCAACTCGCCAAGGTTATCTCCGAGAGGCCACCTGACTCTCTTCCCTCAAATACTGAACCCAACCCATGGGAGCACGCGAAAGCGATTTCCCTTCGGAGTGGTAAAGTTATTCACGAGCCCACCATTAGGGAAGAGCCAGAAGTGATTGCCTCTCCTGTTGCTAAAAAAATTATAATTACGGAAATGAACGTTGAAAATTTTGAAAAAGAAAAAGAAAAATCTCTTTTTGACAAAGATAAATCTGCTTTTGAAAAAGACAATGATAATTTTCAAAATGATGCCCCAACCATTATAAAGGAATTTTCGCCACGACCTTATCCCGCTAGGCTTAGGAAGGAAAAATTAGATGATCAATATCAGCGCTTTCTTTAAATTTTTAAACAAATTCATATAAATTTGCCATTTCACGAAGCCATTAGCTAAATGCCAAAATATGCAAAATATCTCAAGGATTTGTTAATGAACAAAAAGAAATTGGAAAATCTTTCTCACGTAACGTTAAACGAAGAATGCTCGACGGTCATAAAAAATTCTAATCTTCCTAAAAAAATAAACAATCCGGGTAGCTTTTCTATTCCTTGCGTTTTTGGTGATTTTTTTGCAAAGCATGCGTTAGCGGACTTAGGTGCGAGCATCAACATGATGCCTTTTTCTTTATTCAAGAAGCTATGATTGGGCACTCTCATCCCTACACGAATGAGTATCCAGTTAGCTGATAGGTCAATTAAATATCCATTAGGTATCGTAGAGGACGTGCTAGTGAAGGTCGACAAATTCATCTTCCCGGTGCATTGTCATTCTTGATATTGAAGAGGACGTCGAGGTCCCTCTTATACTTGGTCGTTCCTTCCTAGCCACCTCTCGAGAGATCATTGATGTAAGTAATGGAAAACTTTTTCTGCATGTGGGAGATGATGAGGTCACGTTTTCTATCAATCAATCAATGAAAAACTCCTTAAAAGATTATGATTCTTGTTTTTTTATGGATGTGTTAAATGAAGATTCCTCTCTTTCTCTCTCAAACGTTTCTTCAATTATTTTTTCTTCTTCTTTTTCTGAAATTTCCTCGAATGTTTTTGAAAACACGATTATGTCCTTGCAAGCAAATTTTGAAAATGAATATGTTTTTAGTAGAAAAAAATTATGAAAATCTTATTTTTGAAAAAGAAAAAAGTTTGAAAAACTCTTACGATGAACCACCCAACATAGAATTAAAACCACTCCCTGAACATCTTAAATATGCCTTTCTTGAAAAAATTTCTAAATTGTCCGTTATAATCTCGGCCTATCTTTCTCAATCTAAAAACGATCAATTGATCAAAGTACTACAAAAGCATCGCCGAGCTATAGCGTGGAAAATTTTCGATATTTCTGGCATAAGCCCTTCTTTTTGTACGCATAAAATATTTTTTGAAAGTAATTCTAAGGGCGTAGTCCAACATCAATGTCGTCTTAATCCGAATATGAAGGAGGTTGTGAAGGGAGAGGTGCTCAAATTATTAGATGCGAGGATAATTTTTCCTATTTCCGATAGTAAGTGGGTAAGTCCAGTCCAAGTTGTACCGAAGAAGGGTGGGATCACGGTTGTGACGAATGAAAACAACGATTTAGTTCAAACTAGGACGGTAACAGGATGGAGGATGCATCGATTATCGTAAGCTAAACGATGCCACTCGTAAAGATCACTTCCCCCTTCCCTTTATCGATCAAATTTTAGAACGATTATTCGGGCATCGTTTTTATTGCTTTCTCGACGGTCTCTCGGGATATTTTAAAATCCCTATCGCACCCGAGGACCAAGAGAAGACCACATTAACTTGCCCCTTCAGAACTTTTGCCTATCGTAGGATGCCCTTCGGGTTATGTAACACACCTGCTACCATTCAACGGTGTATGCTCGCTATTTTCGATAAATACGTAGAAAATATTATTGAAGTATTTATGGATGATTTTTCCATTTTTGGCGACTCTTTTGATTTGTGTTTAAAAAATTTGGAAAAAGTTTTACAACGCTGCGAAAAAACAAATTTAGTTTTAAATTGGGAAAAGTGCCAATTTATAGTACGTGAGGGCTTAGTCCTTGTCCATAAGATTTCCACTAAGGGAATTGAAGTGGACAAGACAAAAATTGAAGTAATTGAAAAGCTACCGCCTACGAATATCAAAGCGATTAGAAGTTTCCTAGGGCATGCAGGTTTTTACCGACGATTCATTAAGGACTTTTAAAAAATTACTAAGCCACTAACCCACCTTCTCGAAAAAGAAACTCCTTTTGTTTTTGATAACTCTTGTCTTGTTGCGTTTGAATTAATTAAATCTAAACTTATAAATGCTCCAATTATGATCGCCCCAGTTTGGGATTTACCCTTTGAAATAATGTGTGATGCGAGTAATTTTGCGGTAGGTGCGGTTCTAGGACAACGAATTGCTAAGCACTTTCATCCAATCTACTATGCAAGTAAAACTCTAACTTCCACTCAAGAAAACTACACCACTACCGAAAAGGAACTATTAGCTGTTTTTTTCGCATTCGATAAATTCCGACCGTACATTACTCTCTCTAAGGTTGTCGTTTTTACGGATCATTCCGCTTTGAAGTACCTCCTTTCTAAACCGGATGCCAAGCCGCATCTTATTCGTTGGATCCTCTTACTTCAAGAATTCGACTTGGAAATCCGGGATAAGAAAGGAGCGGAAAATCTAGCGGCTGATCATCTTTCTCGCCTCGAGAATCCTAAAATAGGCATTTTAAATGAACATTTTATTAATGATTCTTTTCCGGATGAACGAATTTTAAATGTTTCCTCTTCTATCCCCTGGTTTGCCGATCTGGCCAATTATCTCGTGGCCCGGGTCCTTCCAAAAGGGTACTCTTCTCAGCAAAAGAAGAAATTCTTTTTTGAGTTGAAGTATTATTTTTGGGAGGACCCTTTCTATTTCGAATTGTGCGGACTAGGTGGTAAGAAGATGTGTTTTCCGGGAAGAAGGTCAACTAATCTTAAGGCATGTTCATGAAGGTCCGACTGGCAGATAATTTCAAGCGAACCGCACCGCCCACAAGGTGCTTAGTGCTGGCTTTTATTGGCCAAGCATATTTAAAGATGCATAAATCTTTGTGAGCGGGTGTGATCGGTGCCAGCGGACCGAAAACATTTATAATAAAAATGAAATGGAGCAAAATTATTTTCTTGAATGCGAAGTTTTTGATTTGTGGGGCATCGACTTTGTAGGCCCGTTTCACTCAAGCTTAGGAAATAAATATATTCTTGTCGCCGTAGATTATGTATTTAGATGGGCGGAGGCCCAAGCTTTACCATGTAATGATGCTCGCGTCGTAGTTTCTTTTCTTAAGAAATTAATTTCTTGTTTTGGTTTCCATCGAGCAATCGTTAGTGATAGGGGAAGTCATTTTTGTAACGCTCAGCTCGCTAAAGCTTTAACAAAATATGGCGTTACACAAACTATCCACCGCTTATCACCCCCAAACTAATGGTCAGGTCGAGGTAGTCAATCGAGAACTTAAAAGAATTTTGGAAAAAACTATTTCCACTTCTCATAAAGATTGGTCTTTAAAGTTAGATGATGCTCTTTGGGCCTATCGGACAGCGTACAAGAACACTATTGGTTGTAATCCTTTCCGATTAGCCTACAGAAAATCGTGTCATCTCCCGGTAGAAGTAGAGCACCGTGCGTATTGGGTGCTAAAGTTTTTTTAATTTCGATCCGCACTCGGTCGACGAGCATAGAAAAAATCAACTAAATGAACTTGACGAATGGCGAGCGTATGCTTATGAAAATAATAAAATTTATAAAGAACGCACAAAACTTTATCACGATAAGAACTTGCGCCATCCTAAAACGTTTAAACCTAGCGATCAAGTTCTTCTTTTCAATTCTCGCTTACGTCTTTTTCCTGGCAAGCTTAAATCTAGATGGTCTGGACCGTTTACGGTCAAGCAAGTCTTTTATTATGGAACTGTGTTACTCTCGTACCTGGATAAGGGCGAATTTAAAGTAAATGGACATAGACTGAAACTTTATCTTTCTAATGATTCTGTGTTTCCTGCAAAGGAGGAACTTGTTTTGGACTCTTGAATATTTATCTTCATGAGGACTTTTATTTTATTTTTGACATCTTAATTATTATGAAACTCTTATTATTATTTAGACTCTCTTTTATTTTATTGCGTCGAGCTCAAACGACGCTTTAAACAAAAGGCACTCATGGGAGACAACCCAAGTTATTTTTTTTCTGTTTTCTTTATTTTTCACTTTTTGTCCCGGACGGCCCTGACAAGTTGAGATTTCTGTGATCCTCTGCTCCAACGCTGCTGTATCCATCACAAAGTCAAACGAAGATGTTTTATGAAGACCCAAAGTGCAAGCGCAGGGAAGCAGCCTCACTCAACTTTTGCAGCACATAAATCCGGGGAAGTACCTGTGTTTCAATTTTGTACTTTCATTCTCTCTCCTTCTCTAACCTCCTTTCTCCATTGAGGACAATGTCCATTTTAAGATTGGGGGAGGACTTCCTCCTTCTTTTGCTAAAAACCAAAAATTATATATATATGCTTTTTGTTTTTATTTCAAATAAATTTAGATCTTTCAATAGTACCCCTAGCTTCATTTTTGTTTTTCTCAAAATTGCATATAAATAACTTAGTTAATCATAAATTTTTTAATCAATCATTTTAATTACACTTCATAAGTAAAATGTTGGCCTTGCTGTGTTTCTAATTCACGATAGCATGTCAAAGTGAAATTTTTTTTCTAAAACTTGCATTTCTATTATGGGTTTTCATATTTTTTTTTATTTTCTTTACTTCATAAAAATCTTTCATCCACTATTTTTCTTTTTGTTTTTGGATAATTTTTTGTAAAGTCAGCATTTGATTAGCGTAGTAGATGTGAACGATTCTAGACACATATTATACTTATTTTTAAAATAAGTTCATTAGTCTCTATTTAATTTCTAAGACCTACTTTTTGAAATTTTTCAAAACTAATGCTTTAGGAAAAACTCTAGGAGCATGAAAATGATGTAGGCCGTGTTTTTGTTTTCGTTTGAGCCTTCTGACCAACAAAAAAAAAACAAAAAAACTTTTCCCCTAGTTAGCCACTTTTGAGCCTTCTTCCAGATTTCCATTTGATAGCTCCACTTATCATTTTCACCAAAGCCAAATTCTTCCAACCCTTTTTATCACACTAAACTTTTTGAGCTTCATAAATTTAATGTTGTGATAAGATTGCTTTGTGACTTTTGGAAAAAGTATGCTTAAAAGTTATGTTTCTTTTTATGGCCAATTCCAAAATGTTGATGACCTTCGTTTTGAAAAAGAAAAAAAAAGAAAAAAACATATATAAAAAAAGCTATAAAAAATAGAAAAGAAAAGAAAAAATAAAAAAGAAAAAGCTCATGTTATATTTTGAAGCTCTTTATTTTGGTTTAGCGTGATTTTAAGCCTTCATCTTTGAATTCCATTCCTTATTATATGCCTAAACAAAACATTTCAGTCCTATTAAGTCCTGTTGATTCATGCCCCTAGATTTTCTTTTAAGCTAAGTAAAGAAAAATAGTAGACTAGTTGAGTCTTGGATTTAAATTTAGATTTTTATTCTTTGTTTAAATTTGGTATAAAATGCCTCTTAGAATCTAGTAACATTTTAATGCGTTTTTCGAATGAGTGACCTTGCTTAGGATTATTTAAGAAACAAAAACAAAATTTTAAAAAAATTTTTTTGGATGAATTATTTTTGTTAGTAAAGTTTATAAAAATTGAAACCATGTTTAAGTAATTGTTTTAGGTTAACATTTCACCTCATCCCTACTAAGAATTTTGCATAGTACTTGTGTAGCATAATTAGAATTCTCCTGATTAGTCACTTGTTATTTTAGCTAGTTTTTATATCTTTGCTTGGGGACAAGCAAAACTTCAGCTTGGGGGAATTTGATAGTTCGTTTTGTAGTCTAAACTACTAGGGTATTTTCTAGTTTTTAATATACAAATCATGTTTTGTATGCTCATATATTGGCCTATTTTTGTATATAATTTTGTCACTAACATGTTTCTTTCTTTTTTTCAGGTTTTTGTCAAATTTTGCTGTGACACGCCCCCTGGTCATGCCCTCCCCGGGCGTGTACTAAGAGCGTGTAACCCAGTAGAATGAAGCCATCGGTCCGAAGTCAGTCTCTAGCTAAAATCAGCTCACACACCTACGGTCATGCCCTCCCCGGGCGTGTCTGCCAGGCATGTCCCGCCAAGTCCCGAGAAGTCAGTACAGTGCTTAATTTCAACGTGCCAAAATCGCGCCGAATCCGACACGCCCAGTTGTCACGCCCTCCTAGGGCGTGTCCGAGGGGCGTGTAATCCAGCCACCGCGCCAGACTTTAATTCCAACGCTCCATATGTCGCGCCGATTCTGACATGCCCTATTGTCATGCCCTCCTCGGGCGTGTCACATGGAGTGACCCAGCCAGAAAAATTTCTATAAATAGTGATCATCTTCAAGAGGTCGGCATCATGATCTTGGGAGGAGAGGTGCTGCTATTATAGAGTAGTTCTAGTTTTATGCTCTTCTCTCCCTCCTCCTCATTTAAAGTCTTTTTATTTTTTAGTTTTCATGCAAATCCTTGTAGCGTTCCTATACTATTTTTTCATCGCACTTGTAGTCGTTGTGGAAGCTTTCCTTATAGTATATGTGTGCCCTTCTTGTGACTCTTCTTCACTAAGAAATAAAATAGCTTGTTATTCTCTTTCTCTTCTGCTCGGTATCAGTTTTTATATTCTAAATATAATTTTCTTTTTCTACACCATGAGTAACTAAATCCTCCTTATACTCGATCTTGATGATCCGAGGTTTGAGTTGATTAAGTTATGATGCTCTTGTTTTCTTTTTTTCTTTATACATCTTAGACCTTGATTTATTCTTGATTAATCATGTTTGGAGAAGTATTATCGATGTACGTTTTCCATCTTTATTTCCGCTCTTAGTTAGCCGAAAGGCTCGTAGTTCAGAGTGAACATTCAAGAGTAAAGAGAGTTGTACACACCCCTCGAGAGAGGCATGCATCAAATCTCCTGGAATGGAATAAAATCTAATAAAGGGGTTCACAGCGTAAGGTGAGTTTTAGGCCTCCGACTTGGGTGAGAGTTCGGTCGGACCTTCCTAAACTCAGGAGGGCCCGACTTCGAGAGAAGCATGTTCAAGATTTAGGAACCTCCACGGTCAAGGTCCTGGGCTTTATTAAGTGAAAGTCTATCATCACATTTTTTTAGTCAACTCCTGCTGAGGTGATTCTCGATCGGGTGCTTTTCTTTATCATAGTTTAACCCCCCCTCATTTCAATAACTTATTTAAGTGTTGGCGTTTTATTTTTCTTTATGCAAGTAATCTTTTCTTATGATTTAGTTAGTCAAACTTAAACAATCTCTCGGTAGGATAATAGTAGAAGCGTTAGTAGCAGTGCTTGATAGCCCAGAGTTTAAATACGACCTTGGTACTACAATTCGATAGGTACACTTGCCTTTTCGGGTTGATAGCATTTTTCTACACCAGGCAGCTGCAGGGAAAAATGTTGTTTATGTTAACAAGAACCTAGGACCTAAAGTCATTTTGGTTCCTAAGGTAAAATAAATTGCTTCTTACATGATAGTTCAAGTACCAATCTCAAGAAAATATGGTAGTTGGACAGTGGGTGCTCAAGGCACGTGGCAGGAATAAGGAGTCTTCTAAAGGACTATGTTCATGTGAAGAATGGACCTAAGGTCATTTTTTGAGGCTCAGACATGGGAGTCACCAAAGGATATGGTATGATCTCCAATGACATAATCTATATCACAAGGGTAGCTTATGTTGAAGGGTTGCAACACAACCTAATAAGCATAAGTTAACTATATGGCTTAGGTTATGTCATTGAATTCCATAATGATAAGTGTCTGATTAAGAAGTCAAGTGACTTAGAGGTTAACTTCTCAAGTACTAGGAGTAGAAATGTTTATTGTTTTGATTTATTTAGCAATTATTCCTTTACTCCGATGTGTCTTGTAGCTAAGGAGAATGAGTCCCTTTGTGTTCAATGGCACAATAGACTTGCTCATATTAACTACACGATGATTAGGAAATTATTTTCAGAAAACTTAGTTAGAGATTTTCCTAAGTTAAATTGTGTTAAAAAGGGTCCTTGTCTTTCATGCAAAATGGGCAAGCAAATAATGACCTCTTTGAAGAGCATTGGCTCCAAAGACGCTATAAAATGTCTTTATCTGTTGCATATGAAATTTTTTGGTCCTTTGCCCATTCAGAGCTTAGGAGGGAAGCATTATACCTTTGTGATTGTTGATGATCACTCAAGATTTACAAGGGTATTCTTCCTTTGGAAGAAGTATGATACCTTGGATGTCTTCATGAATTTTATCAAGGCAATCCAGAATGAGATGAACTGCATAATGGTTAAACTTAGAAGTGACCATGGTACATAATTCCAATTTGGGGTCATGATAAAGTTTGGTGAAGAACTTGGTATCACCCAATAATTCTTTTCTCCTAGAACCCCACAACAAAATGGGGTGGCTAAGAGAAAGAATAGAACTTTGATTTAGGCTAGCAGAACCATGATCAGTGATTCCTTACTTCTAGAATATTTCTGAGCTGAGGCAATCAATACTGCATATTATGTTCTGAACAATGCTTTAATCAACAAATTCCATGATAAGACACCCTATGAACTCATGAAGGACATAAAATCAACTATTTCATATTTTAGAATCTTTGGGTGCAAATATTTCATTTTAAATAATGGAAAATCACATTTGACTAAGTTTGCTGAAAAATTCAATGTGGGAATACTTGTTGGATATAGCTCCCACAGTAGAGCCTATAGGGTAATCAACAAGAAGACCTAAGTTGTAGAAGAATCTATGCATGCTATTTTTAATGAGACCGACCTTCTATAAAAAGGTTGTGTTTGGTATTGTATCCACAATAACATTGATTTGAATAAGTGTCCCTTGAGCTAAGATGAATTGGGTTTGTATTTGATGTTGTTTATTTAGTCATGTGCTTGCTAAGTACAAACCAATATTAGGTTATAGTGAGTCATGAAACACAAGACTATACAATGTAATCCTTCATTGTGTAGGACAAAATGTTGACTAATGGGTAATCTCTCTATTGAATTATACTTCTATTACAAGTGTATTAGAAGGATCACGAGAAGACTAGTTGCAACATTCAAAAGGAACAAAATTTTTCCTATGTAAAATTCGTCGAGTATAGTAGTGGATTCTCATCAAATTCCTCGAGTATACTTATGAATACTCGTCGAATTCATCGTGTATACCTATTCTCACTCGTCAAATTCATCATGTTTACTTAGATAATCTTTTCTATGATCTTGAGAATCGGTTAAGTCAGATTCGTCGAGTATCCTTAAGTATACTCGTCGAATTCGTTGAGTGTACCAATTGACACTCGTCGAATTCGTCAAATATACCAGCCGATACATGTCAAATTCGTTAAGTCTCATTAAAAAAGTCTCTGAGTTCTCGGATCTACTCATCTGGAATTTTTAAGTAAAAATCATTAATTATCGAAGTGATTCATCGAGTATACTCATGGATATACAATGATACTCAACAAATGGACTTAACATGATTATTTCTGAAATTCTTTCTAACGGGTCTTTGGTTCAAGTCATCGGCCATGTGCAGTACACATGGACTGCTCATTTAGGAAGGACTTTTCTAGCCGTTAGAAGAAGGAATCCTATAAATACCAAGGGATAATTCATTCAACCCTAATTGCTCATCTGCACTTGAAATCATGAAAATGCCGCTCGTTTCTGTCAGACTTATGACTTTCAGAAATCGAAGAACTCATGACCTAGCATCTCACGATCAGCAATTCCTTCAAGAATAGATTCGACAGATCTCATCTCAAGTTTTTCTCAAGCCTTCAGATCTTGTCGGATCAACATTTTCAGATCAAGCTTTCAATATTAATTTTGAGTCTTCTACTTCAATAAGAGCCTCAAGTTTTTCATTCCAACAAAGAAGAAGATTGGATATTTTTAGATCTGAATAAGTAGATTGGTTTTCAATCTAAAGATTTGTATAAAATTCTTTTATACAATTGTAGGAAGTTTTCTCTTTTGAGGTGTAAATCCTTGTGCAAGGATTGAGTTATATGAGAGTTTGTTCTCCGAGTGTAGGAGAGGTTATTCTCTGAGAAGTAGGAGTGTTGACTCAGAGTTGTAAGATTTGTTTAAATCTGAGAAAGGTGAAGTAGCCGAATCTAGACCTTTGTGGTAGATAGGCGAGGCGGGACAGTGGACGTACCCAAATCGGGGAACCACTATAAATTTCATTGTTGTGCTATGTTTGTTCTGTGTACTTGTTTATAATAATTTTTAATCTGCTATAAGACACAAAACTCACATATTCACCCCTCTAGGTGATTTGGGTAGGCAGCTAGATACATTCAATTAGTATCAGAGGCATGTTGATCGTTATAGGGTTAACACCTTGAATAAGATCTAAATTTAGTTGTCAGAGCACAAGATTTCTTCAATGGACAGGAGCAGGGATATATCCTCAATGACGCTTCTAGTGTGCATAAAGGAGAATTTCCTCTGTGGAAGGAAAGAGTCAGATTCTTATTGGAAGCGGCTGATCCTAGAATCTTTTAGATTGTAGAAGAAGGATCTCACGTTCCTACTCAACCATCTATTTTGAATCCAGACGTGCTGGTTCCTAAAAAGATGATGGAATTGAACAAATATGAAAGTTCTTTCGTCTCCTTGGACAAGAAGGCCAAAAATATAATTACTAGTGCACTGGGTGACTTAATACTACAAACCTTTTCCACTACAAATCTGCCAAGGAGATGTGGAATTCTCTGGTTATTTTGATGGAAGGTAGTGAAGAAGTGTGAGATGATCGAAGATCTCTACTCAATAAGGAGTATGAGGCCTTAAAACAAGACCTGAAGGATACCATTGCTGATATTTATGAAAAGTTTTTCAAGATTGTCAATGGTCCGAGAAATTATGATCGGGCATTAACTAATGGTGAACTGAATGATAAATTATTAAGATCCTTGATAAAAGAATAGGACACTAAGGTCGTGGCTATTAAGGAATTTGGAAAGTTGCCCGACACTGATCCTCAAAATCTATTCGGGAAGCTCTTATCTTATGAACTGAAATGAATACAAGGAAGAAAGAGGAACAACATAGTAAGACTTCAAGCAAAGTAAAGTCTATAGAACTGAAGGCCGGAGGGTCAAAGAAATATAAAGCCGTGTCACCAGTATGGACACAAGCTTCTGATGCTCAAGAAGATTCTGAGCCAAGCACCTCAGGCTTTGATTTATCTGATGGAGAGTTCTCACTGATCTCCAAGCAATTTAAAAGAATTCTTAGCAAAAGGAGGCAAAGGAAAAAACCTGTAATGCCCCAAAACCCAAATAAGGTCACACGGTCTGGTACACGGGTGTGTCCAGGGCTGTGTCCTGCTCTGTGGTAGCCTGGCTGTGTTGAGTATGGTACACGGCTGGAAACACGGGTATGAATAGTGCTGACACGGGCGTGTCGAATGGTGACACGGGCGTGTCAAATACCCGTGTCTTGCTCTGGTTGTGCTGGGCGGTGCAAACTGATTGAAGTACACGGCTTGGAGCATGGGCATGCACAGGTCGACATGGGCGTGCCAAAGTTGACACAGGCATGTTGGGGACCCATGTCCCTTTCAGGATTTGTTGGTCCTGCATCGATTGAGGGACACGCCCCTCAACATGGGCATGTACTGAGTGACACAGGCGTGTCAGGAGCTTCACACAGGCGTGTCTAAGCCTGTGTCCTGGTCTTGTTTGAGTCGGTTGTGTGCCGCTTAAGGTATACGTCCTGTGACACGGGCGTGTCACAAGCCGTGTCAGCCCAGGGAAGATGCTTTTCAGAGCAAATCTGAGCCGTTTGTTTCCTTTGATAAAGATATAATGGCCCTGGGTATTTCCTGATGGGATAAGTACGGGAATTGATGAGTTATTTCTCATTAAATCCATATCATTCTCTTTCTAAGAAGAAGATAGAGAGGAGATCAAGGGAAGGAAGAAGAAGATAAATCCGGCCGCCGTCGGTGCTACGATGGTCCAAATCGAGAGCCGAGTCTAGATATGCGAAGACGAGGTCGTGGCGGTGACTTTCATCCGTCTAGTTTTTCTCCATGACAGTGAAATGTCTTCCAAGGGTAACGATTTCCTTCTTGGACAAGTGAAGTCCTCTTTCCTGCATATGCATGGAATCCTCTACCAAAAGGTGGAAATCGAAGTGATTCCCTTGGGATGTTGTGTTTCATCCCTTGTTATGTTGCATTAGAACCAGAAGTGAGTAGTACGGTTAGGCATGCTGTGTGAAGCCCATCCAAACGAGTTGGTCTGGATTGGTCATGCTTTGTTTGCAAATCGGAGAAAACTCAGAGTAAATTGATCGTTTGTATGGAATCCTTGGTGGATACCTGTGGCATGGTGCAACAGGAAGTACTGGAGGAAATCCAGGAAAAAGCTTTGAGAGTCGGTTCTTGGTGTTCAACTCTTGTGGCCGTGAATGCCATTCTGTGTGAAGTTGAGCCATTGGGCTGCAACTGTGGAATGCCTATGTGGCGAATGGGAAAGGTAAAGCCGTACCCGCGTCAGTCCAGGCTTGAGTCTGACGAATTCGAGCAACGAGAAAAATGGATCTGTACCCGCGTTTTTGTTGTCTAACCGTGGGTGCTTAAGGCCCTGTTAGGATCACATAGCGAGAGTCTTTGGCTTGCGTACCGTAAAGACTAGGAATGCTCATAATGGATCATCATGTCTGGGACCTCTGAACGGTGGTGGGACCTGGTTTTCGGTACACCAATAATGTGCCCTGAGTGCACGGAACATAGGGCCGTCGTGCCGTCGTTTGTGATATGTATTGACTTGTGCGGTTGTGCACATCCTTGGTGGATTGTACTTTTGCAGGTAATGGAGGACCAAGCAGGAAATAGCGAGCTGAAGCCCTGGTTACGCTGCTGGCGCTCGAAGGCTATGTTTTGTTTACTCTTATTCATGTGTTGCCGGCCTGTGCGCCGATGTTTGTAAACCACACTTTTGTTAAGAGGAACCTGTAAGGCCATAAGGCCAAGTACTTTGTGTATTTTGTATATATTCCTGTTTTCTTATTGGTGGACAATCTTTGTGATTCTTGAGTTCAAGTTTTCCACCACGAAGCTTCCGCTAGAATGCTCTATGTTAGGGTTCGATGGTCTTTGATATTATTTAGTAACTTCTCCGCCTGTTTGTGAAATATGGTGTGGGGCCCTGGCCGGACCTTTTATTATATTACACGTGACAGGTAGATGTGTTACAATTTGGTTTCAGCATGTTGGTCTATCTCTTCCGAATTCGTGGTCGAATTCTTTTGAGGGGTGGCGAGCACGTGTAAATGGTGCCGTTATAACACATAAAATGAACTCAAGAATGACCACTTAGGAATGAAAATTCACTTGTTTGCCTATCCCTGCGTGGATACTTACTTGCACGAGTTTTCAATTTGGGCCGTTATGCGGGGTCTATCTTTGCTGATGAACAACGGAAAACCAATAGGTACTATGAAGGGTTTTGGGATGAGTTGAGATTCCTGCTCTCGAGTTCAGTGAACCAAGGATTTGAGGCATTGGTTGATACTGCTTGTGCACTGGAGAGTGATATTAAATGGGTGCAAGGAAAGAGGGACTTGGCTATGACGAAGTCTGAGTTCAAAGTGCCTCGTCCTGGAAAATCAAACTACCAAAAGAAGTGGAGCAAGAGAGCCAAATCTTCTAGACATGCCCCTTCTTAAGTTACGTCGGGAGCAACGTCAAAACAAGAGTCTCGTACCTGCTTTACATGTGGCAAAGTGGAACATATAGCCCGTGATTGTTAGGTTGGTCCACCAAAGGTGGAAAAGAAGACGGGAGCGTCTTATGCTGAGAAGGGAAAAGTAGTGGTGGAGTCCTCTGCATCCTAGGTGCAGCCCTGAGTCTATAACCTTGGCCAACAAGAGGCCATAAAGCAAAGTGACGTCGTCACCGGTACGAGTTAAGATATTGATTGATTTTTATATTGCATACCTTGTGTGTAGCTTGTGTATGATGTATTTATCTTAGGCATTGTACTGATTTGGAACAACTCGGCAAGAGCACTATTCGATACGGGTGCTTCACATTCGTTTCTGTCTAAGGACTTCGTAGCTTGAATTGGAGTACCTAGTCATATGACGATAGATAGTGTATAGGTGTTATTACTGAATGACTGTGTGGTGCTTGCGCATAGGGCTTACGATGTGGCAGTTCAAATAGGAAGTCAGGATTTTGGCTTGAGCGCATCCGTGCTACCGATATCAGAATTTGATGTGATCTTTGGTATGGACTGGCTTTCGGAGCAGCGTGCCTTTACTGATTGCAATTCAAAGGAGATCACACTAGGCCAGAATACCGAGCTTGAGACTAAGTTCGCTGGTATGCGAGGAGTAGGCGGGACCTTGATGTCTGCTCTCCAAGTCATCAATGCGATTCGGAAGGGCGTAGAGTTATTATTCATGCTTATTCAGGCTATTGAGCCAAAGGCCAGTGCGAATGATGTTTCGATTGTGTCAGAGTTTGCTGATGTATTTTCTAAGGATCTTCCTAGGTTACCACCCCTGCGAGAGATCGACTTATCTATTGAGTTGGTGCCAATTACGAAACCTGTGGCCCGCTCGCCATATCGCGTTGCGCCAAAGGAAATGGCAGAACTGAAAGTTCAGCTGCAAGAGTTGCTGGAACAGGGTTATATACGCCCAAGTATGTCACCTTGGAGCACACCTGTTCTATTTGTGAAAAAGAAGGACGGTAGTTTACGATTGTGTATTGATTATCGTGAGTTGAATAAGTTAACAGAGAAAAACAAGTATCCGATTCCACGGATAGATGACTTGTTCGATCAGCTCGCGGGATCAACTGTCTATTCTAAATCGGATTTGAAATCTAGATACTACCAATTGAGGATTCGGGAAGGTGACATTCGCAAGACAACATTTAGAACACGCTACAGTCATTATGAGTTCACTGTAATGCCGTTTGGGCTATGTAATGCGCCATTGGTATTCATGGATCTACTGCACTGAATGTTCTGAGAGTACTTGGACCTATTTGTGATAGTATTCATTGATGATATCTTGGTGTACTCTCAATCTGAAGTTGATCATGCGAACCATTTACGGTTGGTGTTGCATACCCTGAGGAGAAATAAGCTCTATGCCAAGTTCTCAAAGTGTGAGTTTTGGCTGTCGTCAGTGGCTTTGCAGGGCCACATGGTAAGTGGAGAGGCCATTGCGGTGGATCCAGTAAAGATAAGTGCCATACGAGAGTGGCCAGTGTTGTCTTCGGTGGTCGAAGTCAGGAGTTTCCTTGTACTGGCAGACTACTACAGACGTTTTGTGGAAAAATTCTCACGAATCACTTTTCCTCTTACCACATTAACGAAATTAATGAGGAAGTATCAGAAGTTTGTTTGGACGTCAGAGTGTACCCGAGCTTTTGAAGAGCTAAAGAGTCGTTTGACCACGACACATGTACTAACATCTCCATGTGGTACAAACGGTTATGAGATTTACAGTGATGTTTCAGGGAGCGGCTTAGGCTGCATTCTTCTGCAGTTTGGCAAGGTGATTGCTTATGGCTCACGCCAGTTGAAAGTGCATGAGCGAAATTATCCCATCCACGACTTGGAGTTAGCGGCGGTGATCTTTGCACTTAAACTGTGGCGGCACTATCTATATGGTGTAAAAGTTAATATCTTTATAGATCATAAGAGCCTAAAATACCTATTGGATTAGAAGAATCTCAATATGTGACAACGAAGGTGGATGGAGTTCCTCGGGTACTACACCTTTGATATTCATTATACTCCCAGAAAGGGAAATGTGGTCGTAGATGCCTTGAGTTGTAGGACTCCGGTAAGGTCAAATTAGTTGTAGAGGCTTGATGAGCATCTGATCCAGGAGTTGGAAGCGTTAGAGATTTCTTGTGTTGACAAAAATTCCATAGCCGATGCATGCTTGAACTGGACGGAGGTACAATATGACCTTGCAGATAGGGTTCGGTGAGCAATGAAGCTTGATGAAAGTCGCCAACGCTATGCAATGGATGGTTCAATTGACCAATTCTCCTAGGATGACGACCTTTTGGGGAAAGAGGGTCATTTGTGCGTCCCAAGTATGGGTAAGTTGAGGGAAGAGTTGATGTATGAGGCTCACTTCACTAAATACTCAATTCACCCAGGGAGCACAACTATGTACAAGAACATGAAAAAGGCTTTCTGGTGGCCAGGATTAAAGAAAGACATAACACAGTATGTGGCTAATTGTCAAACTTGTGCCTTGGTGAAGGCGGAATGCCAGAAGCCCGAAGGTTTCCTGAAGTCGTTACCTATTCTGGAATGGAAGTTTGATGATATTTCAATGGATTTCGTGCACGGGTTACCGAGATCTCAATGTGGGAACGATTCGGTTTTGGTGATCGTAGACCGGTTGACTAAAGTGGCTCACTTTCTACCGAACAAGAGGGACGATTCAGTGGAAGTTTTGGTGAAGCTCTATGTGGATATTATTGTACGATTGCACGGTGTGACCCGTAGCATCGTTAGTGATCGAGATGGGCGTTTCACTTCGGGATATTGGAGATTAGTCCACAAACTGTTGGGTATAAAATTACATTTCAACACGGCCTTTCATCCTCAGACGGATGGTCAGACCGAAAGGACCAACAGGACGTTGGACGATATGCTTCGAATGTGTGCGCTGGATTTTGGAAAGAGTTGGGAAGATCATCTCTTTATGATTGAGTTCGCTTACAACAATAGCTACCAAGCTAGTATTCAGATGGAGCCCTTTGAGGCTTTATACGGTAGGAAATATCATACACCTTTGGCTTGGGAGGAGACTGGCAAAACTAAGTTGTACAAGCGAAAGGATATGGATGATGATGCCAACTCAACTATACGGTTGATACGAGAAAGGATGTTGGTGGCTCAAGACAGGCAAGCTAAGTATTATAGTGCCAAGCACCGAAACGTGGAGTTTGCGGTGGGAGATTGGGTATACTTGAAAATTAAATCCTTTAAATGTGTGTCCAGGATACAGCGTCTGAAAAAGTTGAGCCCGAGGTATCTGGACCATTTGAAGTGGTAGAGCGTATTGGTGAAGCTGCCTATCGATTAGCACTTTTGCTAGAGCTAAGTGGTTTACATGTTGTTTTTCATGTCTTGGTGTTGCGGAAAGCGGTGAAAGAGCCATCACAGGTGGTTGTTGCAGATCAAGTATCAGTCGACAGTGGGCTAACGAGGAAGGTTAGGCCTATTCGGATCGAGGATACAACGGTTAAACAACTATGAAAAAAAACTATCGAGATGGTCAAGGTCCGGTGGGACAACTGTGTCCGTGAGGAGTTGTCATGGGAGTAGGAACAAACCATGCGTACTGAATTTCCCGAGCTATTTATGTGAGGCTTTATTTGTTGCGAACTACGTGCTTTAGCAATTTCAGGACGAAATTCTCTTAAGGGGGGGGGGGAGATTTGTAATGCCCCAAAACCCAAATAAGGTCACATGGCCTGGGACACGGGCATGTCCAGGGCCGTTTCCTGCTCTGTGGTAGACTGGCTGTGTCCAGTATGGTACACGGCTGGAAACACGGGTATGAATAGTGCCGACACGGGCGTGTCGATTGGTGATATGGGTGTGTCAAATACAAATGTCTTGCTCTGGTTGTGCCGGGCGGTGCCGACTGAAGTACTCGGCCTGGAGCACGGGCATGTACTGGTCGACACGGACTTGTCAAAGTTGACACGGGCGTGTTGGGGACCCGTGTCCCTTTCGGGATTTGTTGGTCTTGTGTCGATTGAGGGACACACCCCTCAAAAAGGGCGTGTAATGTGTGACAGAGGAGTGTCAGGAGCTTGACACGGGCATGTCTAAGTCCGTGTCCTAGTCTGGTTTGAGTCGGTTGTGTGCGGCTTAAGGTACACGGCCTGTGACACGGGCGTGTCACAAGCCGTGTCAGCCCAGGGAAGACGCTTTTCTGAGCAAATTTGAGCCGTTCGTTTCCTTTGATGAAGATTTAACAACCCTGGGTATTTTCTGAAGGGATAAGTGCGGGAATTGATGCGTTATTTCTCATTCAATCCATATCATTCTCTTTCTAAGAAGAAGAGAGAGAGGATAGCAAGGGAAGGAAGAAGAAGAGAAATCTGGTTGCCGGTGGTGTAACGGTGGTCCAAATCATGAGCCGAGTCCAGATCTACGAAAGCGAGGCCGTGGCGGTGACTTTTATCCATCTAGTTTTTCTCCATGGCACTGAAACGTCTTCCAAGGGTAACGATTTCCTTCTTGGACAAGTGAAGTCCTTCTTTCCTGCATATGCATGGAATCCTCAACCAAAAGGATGAAATCGAATGTGATTCCCTTGGGATGTTGTGTTTCATCCCTTATTATGTTGCATTAGAACCGGAAGTGAGTAGTATGGTTAGGCATGCTGTGTGAAGCCCATCCGGATGAGTTGGTCTAGATTGGTGATGCTTTGTTTGCAAATCGGAGAAAACTCTGAGTAAATTGATTGTTTGTATGGAATCCTTGGTGGATACCTATGACATGGTGCAACAGGAAGTACTGGAGGAAATACAGGAAAAATCTTTGAGAGTTGGTACTTGGTGTTCAACTCTTGTGGCCGTGAGTGCCATTCTGTGTTAAGTTGAGCCATTGGGATGCAACTGTGGAATGCCTATGTGGCGAACGGGAAAGGTGAAGCTATACCCGCATTAGTACAGGCTTGAGTCTGACGAATTTGAGCAACGGGAAAGGTGGATCTGTACCCGCGTTATGGTTGTCTAACCGTGGGTGCTTAAGGCCCTGTTAGGATCACATAGCGAGAGTCTTTGGCCTGCGCGCCGTAAAGACTAGGATTGCTCATAATGGACCGTCATGTATGGGACCTCTGAATGGTGGTGGGACCTGGTTTTTCTGTACACCAATAATGTGCCCTGAGTGCACGGAACGTCGGGCCATCGTGCCAGCATTTGTGATATGTATTGACTTGTGCCGTTTTGCACATCCTTGGTGGATTGTCCTTTTGCAGGTAATGGAGGACCAAGCGGGAAATAGCGGGCTGAAGCCCTGGTTGCGCTGCTGGCCCACGAAGGTTATGTTTTGTTTACTCTTGTTCATGTGTGGCCGGCCTGCGCGCCGATATTTGTAAACCACACTTTTGTTAAGAGGAACCTGTAAGGCCATAAGGCCAAGTACTTTGTGTATTTTGTATACATTCCTATTTTCTTATTAGTGGATAATATTTGTGATTCTTGAGTTCAAGTTTTAACCATGAAGCTTTCGCTAGAATGCTCTGTGTTAGGGTTCGATGGTCTTTGATATTATTTAGTAACTTCTCCGCCTGTTTGTGAAATATGGTGTGGGGCACCGGCCAGACCCTCTATTATATTACACGTGACAGGTAGAGGTGTTACAAAACCAGTCCTCCTCCTCTGAGTATAAAAGGTCACATTGTGATGGTGATCGTTCTAAAAAAAGCCATAATAGAGATGACAGGTACAAATCTAAACCTATCAAACATTCTTCTTCTGACATCATTTGCAATTGTTGCAATAAGACAGGACATGTGATCATGGAGTGTCCTTACAAAAAGAAGGAAGGATACAAGAAAGAAGAGAAGAGATCCTTTAAGGGTAAGAGGAAGGAAGTAAAGAGCTTTGTCATAAATAAGTCAAAGAATCTTAGCGACAGTGACTCAAGTGAGTCAAGTTCAGATGAAAAAGAAGCCTACTTCGGACTCATGGTTCACTCAGACGCGGAAGTAGGCGACTCCCAATACAACAAGAAGGTAAACTCACAAACTATTCTATCAGAACAGAAACATCATCGAATGGTCATGGAGAATATTCTTCTAGGGAAGATGATTCCAACTTGATGGCTCAACATCGAGTTCTTTTGAAAGCGTTTGATAAATGTCGTAAGGTTGCAAAAAAGCAATCAAAACAGGCTTCTTCTCTCAAGACAGTGGAATCAAGTCTGAGGGGGGAAATTATAGAATTAACTCCTCTCAGAGATGAAGTTCATTCCTTGAAATAGAAATTAAAATACTTGATTGAGGTACTAAGTCAGAAGGAGAAGTTCTTAAATTAACTAGAAAAAAAGGTTTTAGTTAAGAGAAAACTTGTTGAAAGCTAATCCAAGCCAAAGAATGTTCTACCACTCATTGATGAATTTTCTGCCCCTAAGAAGGGTAGTGGTCTAGGCTATATAGCTGATAAGGGTAAGGCTACTAAGAGAGCTGCTACCAAAGGCAAAGGGAAGGCACCTCAAAGTCAGCCATCTTTTAAGAAGGTAATATTTCCCACAAATTAATATGACTTTGAGACGTCCTATGGTCACTTTTCTATGACAACTTATGTGGAGCCTAAAAAGAACTACCAAGGATGGAACTATCCCCGAGACTTTGGTACAAGTTGAAAAACATTTAAGTTGTCTATCTAAATCACCTAGAGGGGGGTGAATAGGTGAGTTGAGCGTCTATTTGTGGAATAAAAAATTTAGCGATCTATCACAAAGAAATAACCAAGCAAACACAGACGACACCAAGAATTATAGTGGTCTTTAGGGTCTAAGATGTACTATTTTTTCATCGCACTTGTAGTCGTTGTGGAAGCTTTCCTTATAGTATATGTGTGCCCTTCTTGTGACTCTTCTTCACTAAGAAATAAAATAGCTCGTTATTCTCTTTCTCTTCTGCTCGGTATCAGTTTTTATATTCTAAATATAATTTTCTTTTTCTACACCATGAGTAACTAAATCCTCCTTATACTTGATCTTGATGATCCGAGGTTTGAGTTGATTAAGTTATGATGCTCTTGTTTTCTTTTTTCTTTATACATCTTAGACCTTGATTTATTCTTGATTAATCATGTTTGGAGAAGTATTATCGATGTACGTTTTCCATCTTTGTTTCCGCTCTTAGTTAGCCGAAAGGCTCGTAGTTCAGAGTGAACATTCAAGAGTAAAGAGAGTTGTACACACCCCTCGAGAGAGGCAGACATCAAATCTCCTGGAATGGAATAAAATCTAATAAAGGGGTTCACAACGTAAGGTGAGTTTTAGGCCTCCGACTTGGGCGAGAGTTCGGTCGGACCTTCCTAAACTCAGGAGGGCCCGACTTCGAGAGAAGCATGTTCAAGATTTAGGAACCTCCACGGTCAAGGTCCTGGGCTTTATTAAGTGAAAGTCTATCATCACATTTTTTTAGTCAACTCCTGCTGAGGTGATTCTCGATCGGGTGCTTTTATTTATCATAGTTTAACCCCCCTCATTTCAATAACTTGTTTAAGTGTTGGCATTTTATTTTTCTTTATGCATGTAATCTTTTCTTATGATTTAGTTAGTCAAACTTAAACAATCTCTCGGTAGGATAATAGTAGAAGCATTAGTAGCAGTGCTTGATAGCCCCGAGTTTAAATACGATCTTGGTACTACAATTCGATAGGTACACTTGCCTTTTCGGGTTGATAGCATTTTTCTACACCAGGCAGCTGCAGGGAAAAATGTTGTTTATGTTAACAAGAACCTAGGACCTAAAGTCATTTGGGTTCCTAAGGTAAAATAAATTGCTTCTTACATGATAGTTCAAGTACCAATCTCAAGAAAATATGGTAGTTGGACAATGGGTGCTCAAGGCACGTGACAGGAATAAGGAGTCTTCTAAAGGACTATGTTCATGTGAAGAATGGACCTAAGGTCATTTTTTGAGGCTCAGACATGGGAGTCACCAAAGGATATGGTATGATCTCCAATGACATAATCTCTATCACAAGGGTAGCTTATGTTGAAGGGTTGCAACACAACCTAATAAGCATAAGTTAACTATATGGCTTAGGTTATGTCATTGAATTCCATAATGATAAGTGTCTGATTAAGAAGTCAAGTGACTTAGAGGTTAACTTCTCAAGTACTAGGAGTAGAAATGTTTATTATTTTGATTTATTTAGCAATTATTCCTTTACTCCGATGTGTCTTGTAGCTAAGGAGAATGAGTCCCTTTGTGTTCAATGGCACAATAGACTTGCTCATATTAACTACACGATGATTAGGAAATTATTTTCAGAAAACTTAGTTAGAGATTTTCCTAAGTTAAATTGTGTTAAAAAGGGTCCTTGTCTTTCATGCTAAATGGGCAAGCAAACAATGACCTCTTTGAAGAGCATTGGCTCCAAAGACGCTATAAAATGTCTTTATCTGTTGCATATGAAATTTTTTGGTCCTTTGCCCATTCAGAGCTTAGGAGGGAAGCATTATACCTTTGTGATTGTTGATGATCACTCAAGATTTACAAGGGTATTCTTCCTTTGGAAGAAGTATGATACCTTGGATGTCTTCATGAATTTTATCAAGGCAATCCAGAATGAGATGAACTGCATAATGGTTAAACTTAGAAGTGACCATGGTACATAATTCCAATTTGGGGTCATGATAAAGTTCTGTGAAGAACTTGGTATCACCCAATAATTCTTTTCTCCTAGAACCCCACAACAAAATGGGGTGGCTAAGAGAAAGAATAGAACTTTGATTTAGGCTAGCAGAACCATGATCAGTGATTCCTTACTTCTAGAATATTTCTGAGCTGAGGCAATCAATACTGCATATTATGTTCTGAACAATGCTTTAATCAACAAATTCCATGATAAGACACCCTATGAACTCATGAAGGACAGAAAATCAACTATTTCATATTTTAGAATCTTTGGGTGCAAATATTTCATTTTAAATAATGGAAAATCACATTTGACTAAGTTTGCTGAAAAATTCAATGTGGGAATACTTGTTGGATATAGCTCCCACAGTAGAGCCTATAGGGTAATCAATAAGAAGACCTAAGTTGTAGAAGAATTTATGCATGCTATTTTCAATGAGACCGACCTTCTATAAAAAGGTTGTGTTTGGTATTGTATCCACAATAACATTGATTTGAATAAGTGTCCCTTGAGCTAAGATGAATTGGGTTTGTATTTGATGTTGTTTATTTAGTCATGTGCTTGCTAAGTACAAACCAATATCAGGTTATAGTGGGTCATGAAACACAAGACTATACAATGTAATCCTTCATTGTGTAGGACAAAATGTTGACTAATGGGTAATCTCTCTATTGAATTATACTTCTATAACAAGTGTATTAGAAGGATCACGAGAAGACTAGTTGCAACATTCAAAAGGAACAAAATTTTTCCTATGTAAAATTCGTCGAGTATAGTAGTGGATACTCATCGAATTCCTCGAGTATACTTATGAATACTCGTCGAATTCATCGTGTATACCTATTCTCACTCGTCGAATTCATCATGTTTACTTAGAGAATCTTTTCTATGATCTTGAGAATCGGTTAAGTCAGATTCGTCGAGTATCCTTAAGTATACTCGTCGAATTCGTTGAGTGTACCAATTGACACTCGTCGAATTCGTCAAATATACCAGCCGATACATGTCAAATTCGTTGAGTCTCATTAAAAAAGCCTCTGAGTTCTCGGATCTACTCATCTGGAATTTTTAAGTAAAAATCGTTAATTATCGAAGTGATTCGTCGAGTATACTCATCGATATACAATGATACTCGACAAATGGACTTAACATGATTATTTCCGAAATTCTTTCTAACTGGTGTTTGGTTCAAGTCGTCGGCCATGTACAGTACACATGGACTGCTCGTTTAGGAAGGACTTTTCTAGTCGTTAGAAGAAGGAATCCTATAAATACCAAGGGATAATTCGTTCAACCCTAATTGCTCATCTGCACTTGAAATCATGAAAATGCCGCTCGTTTCTGTCAGACTTATGACTTTCAGAAATCGAAGAACTCATGACCTAGCATCTCACGATCAGCAATTCCTTCAAGAATAGATTCGACAGATCTCATCTCAAGTTTTTCTCAAGCCTTCAGATCTTGTCGGATCAACATTTTCAGATCAAGCTTTCAATATTAATTTTGAGTCTTCTACTTCAATAAGAGCCTCAAGTTTTTCATTCCAAGAAAGAAGAAGATTGGATATTTTTAGATCTGAATAAGTAGATTGGTTTTCAATCTAAAGATTTGTATAAAATTCTTTTATACAATTGTAGGAAGTTTTCTCTTCTGAGGTGTAAATCCTTGTGCAAGGATCGAGTTATGTGAGAGTTTGTTCTCCGAGTGTAGGAGAGGTTATTCTCTGAGAAGTAGGAGTGTTGACTCAGGGTTGTAAGATTTGTTTAAATCTGAGAAAGGTGAAGTAGCCGAATCTAGACCTTTGTGGTAGATAGGCGAGGCGGGACAGTGGACGTACCCAAATCGGGGAACCACTATAAATTTCATTGTTGTGCTATGTTTGTTCTGTGTACTTGTTTATAATAATTTTTAATCTGCTATAAGACACAAAACTCACATATTCACCCCTCTAGGTGATTTGGGTAGGCAGCTAGATACTTTCAATTGGTATCAGAGGCATGCTGATCGTTATAGGGTTAACACCTTGAATAAGATCTAAATTTAGTTGTCAGAGCACAAGATTTCTTCAATGGACAGGAGCAGGGATATATCCTCAATGACGCTTCTAGTGTGCACAAAGGAGAATTTCCTCAGTGGAAGGAAAGAGTCAGATTCTTATTGGAAGCGGCTGATCCTAGAATCTTTTAGATTGTAGAAGAAGGATCTCACGTTCCTACTCAACCATCTATTTTGAATCCAGACGTGCTGGTTCCTAAAAAGATGATGGAATTGAACAAATATGAAAGTTCTTTCGTCTCCTTGGACAAGAAGGCCAAAAATATAATTACTAGTGCACTGGGTGACTTAATACTACAAACCTTTTCCACTGCAAATCTTCCAAGGAGATGTGGAATTCTCTGGTTGTTCTGATGGAAGGTAGTGAAGAAGTGTGAGATGATCGAAGATCTCTACTCAATAAGGAGTATGAGGCCTTAAAACAAGACCTGAAGGATACCATTGCTGATATTTATGAAATGTTTTTCAAGATTGTCAATGGTCCGAGAAATTATGACCGGGCATTAACTAATGGTGAACTGAATGATAAATTATTAAGATCCTTGATAAAAGAATAGGACACTAAGGTCGTGGCTATTAAGGAATTTGGAAAGTTGCCCGACACTGATCCTCAAAATCTATTCGGGAAGCTCTTATCTTATGAACTGAAATGAATACAAGGAAGAAAGAGGAACAACATAGTAAGACTTCAAGCAAAGTAAAGTCTATAGAACTGAAGGCCGGAGGGTCAAAGAAATATAAAGCTGTGTCACCAGTATGGACACAAGCTTCTGATGCTCAAGAAGTTTCTGAGCCAAGCACCTCAGGCTTTGATTTATCTGATGGAGAGTTCTCACTGATCTCCAAGCAATTTAAAAGAATTCTTAGCAAAAGGAGGCAAAGGAAAAAACCTGTAATGCCCTAAAACCCAAATAAGGTCACACGGTCTGGTACACGGGTGTGTCCAGGGCTGTGTCCTGCTCTGTGGTAGCCTGGCTGTGTTGAGTATGGTACACGGCTGGAAACACGGGTATGAACAGTGCTGACACGGGCGTGTCGATTGGTGACACGGGCGTGTCAAATACCCGTGTCTTGCTCTGGTTGTGCTGGGCGGTGCAGACTGATTGAAGTACACGGCTTGGAGCATGGGCATGCACAGGTCCACATGGGCGTGCCAAAGTTGACACAGGCATGTTGGGGACCCATGTACCTTTCAGGATTTGTTGGTCCTGCATCGATTGAGGGACACGCCCCTCAACATGGGCATGTACTGAGTGACACAGGCGTGTCAGGAGCTTGACACAGGCGTGTTTAAGCCTGTGTCCTGGTCTTGTTTGAGTCGGTTGTGTGCCGCTTAAGGTATACGGCCTGTGACACGGGCGTGTCACAAGCCGTGTCAGCCCAGGGAAGATGCTTTTCAGAGCAAATCTGAGCCGTTTGTTTCCTTTGATAAAGATATAATGGCCCTGGGTATTTCCTGATGGGATAAGTGCGGGAATTAATGAGTTATTTCTCATTAAATCCATATCATTCTCTTTCTAAGAAGAAGATAGAGAGGAGATCAAGGGAAGGAAGAAGAAGATAAATCCGGCCGCCGTCGGTGCTACGATGGTCCAAATCGAGAGCCGAGTCCAGATATGCGAAGACGAGGTCGTGGCAGTGACTTTCATCCGTCTAGTTTTTCTCCATGGCAGTGAAATGTCTTCCAAGGGTAACGATTTCCTTCTTGGACAAGTGAAGTCCTCTTTCCTGCATATGCATGGAATCCTCTACCAAAAGGTGGAAATCGAAGTGATTCCCTTGGGATGTTGTGTTTCATCCCTTGTTATGTTGCATTAGAACCAGAAGTGAGTAGTACGGTTAGGCATGCTGTGTGAAGCCCATCCAAACGAGTTGGTCTGGATTGGTCATGCTTTGTTTGCAAATCAGAGAAAACTCCGAGTAAATTGATCGTTTGTATGGAATCCTTGGTGGATACCTGTGGCATGGTGCAACAAGAAGTACTGGAGGAAATCCAGGAAAAAGCTTTGAGAGTCGGTTCCTTGTGTTCAACTCTTGTGGCCGTGAATGCCATTCTGTGTGAAGTTGAGCCATTGGGCTGCAACTGTGGAATGCCTATGTGGCGAATGGGAAAGGTAAAGCCGTACCCGCGTCAGTCCAGGCTTGAGTCTGACGAATTCGAGCAACGAGAAAAATGGATCTGTACCCGCGTTATTGTTGTCTAACCGTGGGTGCTTAAGGCCCTGTTAGGATCACATAGCGAGAGTCTTTGGCTTGCGTGCCGTAAAGACTAGGAATACTCATAATGGATCGTCATGTCTGGGACCTCTGAACGGTGGTGGGACCTGGTTTTCCGGTAGACCAATAATGTGCCCTGAGTGCACGGAACATCGGGCCGTCGTGCCGTCGTTTGTGATATGTATTGACTTGTGCGGTTGTGTACATCCTTGGTGGATTGTACTTTTGCAGGTAATGGAGGACCAAGCAGGAAATAGCGGGCTGAAGCCCTGGTTGCGCTGCTGGCCCTCGAAGGCTATGTTTTGTTTACTCTTATTCATGTGTTGCCGGCCTGCGCGCCGATGTTTGTAAACCACACTTTTGTTAAGAGGAACCTGTAAGGCCATAAGGCCAAGTACTTTGTGTATTTTGTATATATTCCTGTTTTCTTATTGGTGGACAATCTTTGTGATTCTTGAGTTCAAGTTTTCCACCACGAAGCTTCCGCTAGAATGCTCTATGTTAAGGTTCGATGGTCTTTGATATTATTTAGTAACTTCTCCGCCTGTTTGTGAAATATGGTGTGGGGCCCTGGCCTGACCCTTTATTATATTACACGTGACGGGTAGATGTGTTACAATTTGGTTTCAGCATGTTGGTCTATCTCTTCCGAATTCGTGGTCGAATTCTTTTGAGGGGTGGCGAGCACGTGTAAATGGTGCCGTTATAACACATAAAATGAACTCAAGAATGACCACTTAGGAATGAAAATTCACTTGTTTGCCTATCCCTGCGTGGATACTTACTTGCACGAGTTTTCAATTTGGGCCGTTATGCGAGGTCTATCTTTGCTGATGAACAACGGAAAACCAATAGGTTCTATGAAGGGTTTTGGGATGAGTTGAGATTCCTGCTCTCGAGTTCGGTGAACCAAGGATTTGAGGCATTGGTTGATACTGCTTGTGCGCTGGAGAGTGATATTAAATGGGTGCAAGGAAAGAGGGACTTGGCTATGACGAAGTCTGAGTTCAAAGTGCCTCGTCCTGGAAAATCAAACTACCAAAAGAAGTGGAGCAAGAGAGCCAAATCTTCTAGACATGCCCCTTCTTAAGTTGCGTCGGGAGCAACGTCAAAACAAGAGTCTCGTACCTGCTTTACATGTGGCAAAGTGGAACATATAGCCCGTGATTTTCAGGTTGGTCCGCCAAAGGTGGAAAAGAAGACGGGAGCGTCTTATGCTGAGAAGGGAAAAGTAGTGGTGGAGTCCTCTGCATCCTAGGTGCAGCCCTGAGTCTATAACCTTGGCCAACAAGAGGCCATAAAGCAAAGTGACATCGTCACCGGTACGAGTTAAGATATTGATTGATTTTTATATTGCATACCTTGTGTGTAGCTTGTGTATGATGTATTTATCTTAGGCATTGTACTGATTTGGAACAACCCGGCAAGAGCACTATTCGATACGGGTGCTTCACATTCGTTTCTGTCTAAGGACTTCGTAGCTTGAATTGGAGTACCTAGTCATATGACGATAGATAGTGTATAGGTGTTATTACTGAATGACTGTGTGGTGCTTGCGCATAGGGCTTACGATGTGGCAGTTCAAATAGGAAGTCAGGATTTTGGCTTGAGCGCATCTGTGCTACCGATATCAGTATTTGATGTGATCTTTGGTATGGACTGGCTTTCGGAGCAGCGTGCCTTTACTGAATGCAATTCAAAGGAGATCACACTAGGCTAGAATACCGAGCTTGAGACTAAGTTCGCTGGTATGCGAGGAGTAGGCGGGACCTTGATGTCTGCTCTCCAAGTCGTCAATGCGATTCGGAAGGGCGTAGAGTTATTCTTCACGCTTATTCAGGCTGTTGAGCCAAAGGCCAGTGCGAATGATGTTTCGATTGTGTCGGAGTTTGCTGATGTGTTTTCTAAGGATCTTCCTGGGTTACCACCCCTGCGAGAGATCGACTTATCTATTGAGTTGGTGCCAGTTACGAAACCTGTGGCCCGCTCGCCATATCGCGTAGCGCCAAAGGAAATGGCAGAACTGAAAGTTCAGCTGCAAGAGTTGCTGGAACAGGGTTATATACGCCCAAGTATGTCACCTTGGAACACACCTGTTCTATTTGTGAAAAAGAAGGACGGTAGTTTACGATTGTGTATTGATTATCGTGAGTTGAATAAGTTAACAGAGAAAAACAAGTATCCGATTCCACGGATAGATGACTTGTTCGATCAGCTCGCGGGATCAACTGTCTATTCTAAATCGGATTTGAAATCTGGATACTACCAATTGAGGATTCAGGAAGGTGACATTCGTAAGACAACATTTAGAACACGCTACAGTCATTATGAGTTCACTGTAATGCCATTTGGGCTATGTAATGCGCCATTGGTATTCATGGATCTAATGCACTGAATGTTCCGAGAGTACTTGGACCTATTTGTGATAGTATTCATTGATGATATCTTGGTGTACTCTCAATCTGAAGTTGATCATGCGAACCATTTACGGTTGGTGTTGCATACCCTGAGGAGAAATAAGCTCTATGCCAAGTTCTCAAAGTGTGAGTTTTGGCTGTTGTCAGTGGCTTTGCAGGGCCACATGGTAAGTGGAGAGGCCATTGCGGTGGATCCAGTAAAGATAAGTGCTATACGAGAGTGGCCAGTGTTGTCTTCGGTGGTCGAAGTCAGGAGTTTCCTTGGACTGGCAGACTACTACAGACGTTTTGTGGAAAAATTCTCACGAATCACTTTTCCTCTTACCACATTAATGAAATTAATGAGGAAGTATCAGAAGTTTGTTTGGACGCCAGAGTGTACACGAGCTTTTGAAGAGCTAAAGAGTCGTTTGACCACGACACATGTACTAACATCTCCATGTGGTACAAACGGTTATGAGATTTACAGTGATGTTTCAGGGAGCGGCTTAGGCTGCGTTCTTCTGCAGTTTGGCAAGGTGATTGCTTATGGCTCACGCCAGTTGAAAGTGCATGAGCGAAATTATCCCATCCACGACTTGGAGTTAGCGGCGGTGATCTTTGCACTTAAACTGTGGCGGCACTATCTATATGGTGTAAAAGTTGATATCTTTACAGATCATAAGAGCCTAAAATACCTATTGGATTAGAAGAATCCTAATATGTGACAACGGAGGTGGATGGAGTTCCTCGGGGACTACACCTTTGATATTCATTATACTCCCGGAAAGGGAAATGTGTTTGTAGATGCCTTGAGTTGTAGGACTCCGGTAAGGTCAAATTGGTTGCAGAGGCTTGATGAGCGTCTGATCCAGGAGTTGGAAGCGTTAGAGATTTTTTGTGTTGACAAAAATTCCATAGCCGATGCATGCTTGAACTGGACGGAGGTACAGTATGACCTTGTAGATAGGGTTCGGTGAGCAATGAAGCTTGATGAAAGTCGCCAACGCTATGCACTAAATGGTTCAAATGACCAATTCTCCTAGGATGACAGCCTTTTAGGGAAAGAGGGTCATTTGTGCGTCCCAAGTATGGGTAAGTTGAGGGAAGAGTTGATGTATGAGGCTCACTTCACTAAATACTCAATTCACCCAGGGAGCACAACTATGTACAAGAACATGAAAAAGGCTTTCTGGTGGCCAGGATTAAAGAAAGACATAACATAGTATGTGGCTAATTATCAAACCTGTGCCTTGGTGAAGGCGGAATGCCAGAAGCTCGAAGGTTTCCTGAAGTCGTTACCTATTCTGGAATGGAATTTTGATGATATTTCAATGGATTTCGTGCACGGGTTACCGAGATCTCAACGTGGGAACGATTCGGTTTTGGTGATCGTAGACCGGTTGACTAAAGTGGCTCACTTTCTACCGAACAAGAGGGACGATTCAGTGGAAGTTTTGGTGAAGCTCTATGTGGATATTATTGTACGATTGCACGGTGTGACCCGTAGCATCGTTAGTGATCGAGATGGGCATTTCACTTCGGGATATTGGAGATAGTCCACAAACTGTTGGGTATAAAATTACATTTCAACACGGCCTTTCATCCTCAGACGGATGGTCAGACCGAAAGGACCAACAGGACGTTGGAGGATATGCTTCGAATGCGTGCGCTGGATTTTGGAAAGAGTTGGGAAGATCATCTCTTTATGATTGAGTTCGCTTACAACAATAGCTACCAAGCTAGTATTCAGATGGAGCCCTTTGAGGCTTTATACGGTAGGAAATATCATACACCTTTGGCTTGGGAGGAGACTGGCAAAACTAAGTTGTACAAGCGAAAGGATATGGATGATGCCAACTCAACTATACGGTTGATACGAGAAAGGATGTTGGTGGCTCAAGACAGGCAGGCTAAGTATTACAGTGTCAAGCACCGAAACGTGGAGTTTGCGGTGGGAGATTGGGTATACTTGAAAATTAAACCCTTTAAATGTGTGTCCAGGATACAGCATCTGAAAAAGTTGAGCCCGAGGTATCTGGACCATTTGAAGTGGTAGAGCGTGTTGGTGAAGCTGCCTATCGATTAGCACTTTCGCTAGAGCTAAGTGGTTTACATGTTGTTTTTCATGTCTTGGTGTTGCGGAAAGCGGTGAAAGAGCCATCACAGGTGGTTGTTGCAGATCAAGTATCAGTCGACAGTGGGCTAACGAGGAAGGTTAGGCCTATTCGGATCGAGGATACAACGGTTAAACAACTACAAAACAAAACTATCGAGATGGTCAAGGTCTGGTGGGACAACTATGTCCGTGAGGAGTTGTCATGGGAGTAGGAACAAACCATGCGTACTGAATTTCCCGAGCTATTTATGTGAGGCTTTATTTGTTGCGAACTACGTGCTTTAGCAATTTCAGGACGAAATTCTCTTAAGGGGGGGGGGGGAGAGTTGTAATGCCCCAAAACCCAAATAAGGTCACTTGGCCTGGGACACGGGCATGTCCAGGGCCGTTTCCTGCTCTGTGGTAGACTGGCTGTGTCCAGTGTGGTACACGGCTGAAAACACGGGTATGAACAGTGCCGATACGGGCGTGTCGATTGGTGATATGGGCATGTCAAATACAAATGTCTTGCTCTAGTTGTGCTGGGTGGTGCCGACTGAAGTACTCGGCCTGGAGCATGGGCCTGTACTGGTCGACACGGGCGTGTCCAAGTTGACACGGGCGTGTTGGGGACCCGTGTCCCTTTTGGGATTTGTTGGTCTTGTGTCGATTGAGGGACACACCCCTCAATAAGGGCGTGTAATGAGTGACAGAGGAGTGTCAGGAGCTTGACACGGGCATGTCTAAGTCCGTGTCCTAGTCTGGTTTGAGTCGGTTGTGTGTGGCTTAAGGTACACGGCCTGTGACACGGGCGTGTCACAAGCCATGTCAGCCCAGGGAAGAAGCTTTTCTGAGCAAATTTGAGCCGTTCGTTTCCTTTGATGAAGATCTAACAACCCTGGGTATTTTTTGAAGGGATAAGTGCGGGAATTGATGAGTTATTTCTCATTCAATCCATATCATTCTCTTACTAAGAAGAAGAGAGAGAGGAGAGCAAGGGAAGGAAGAAGAAGAGAAATCCGGTTGCCGGTGGTGCAACGGTGGTCCAAATCATGAGCCGAGTCCAGATCTGCGAAGGCGAGGCCGTGGCGGTGACTTTCATCCGTCTAGTTTTTCTCCATGGCACTGAAACGTCTTCCAAGGGTAACTATTTCCTTCTTGGACAAGTGAAGTCCTTCTTTCCTGCATATGCATGGAATCCTCAACCAAAAGGATGAAATCAAATGTGATTCCCTTGGGATGTTGTGTTTCATCCCTTATTATGTTGCATTAGAACCAGAAGTGAGTAGTATGGTTAGGCATGCTGTGTGAAGCCCATCCGGATGAGTTGGTCTAGATTGGTGATGCTTTGTTTGCAAATCGGAGAAAACTCTGAGTAAATTGATTGTTTGTATGGAATCCTTGGTGGATACCTATGACATGGTGCAACAGGAAGTACTGGAGGAAATACAGGAAAAAGCTTTGAGAGTTGGTACTTGGTGTTCAACTCTTGTGGCCGTGAGTGCCATTCTGTGTTAAGTTGAGCCATTGGGCTGCAACTGTGGAATGCCTATGTGGCGAACGGGAAAGGTGAAGCTATACCCGCGTTAGTACAGGCTGAGTCTGACGAATTTGAGAAACGGGAAAGGTGGATCTGTACCCGCATTATGGTTATCTAACCGTGGGTGCTTAAGGCCCTGTTAGGATCACATAGCTAGAGTCTTTGGCCTGCGCACCGTAAAGACTAGGAATGCTCATAATGGACCGTCATGTATGGGACCTCTGAACGGTGGTGGGACCTGGTTTTTCGGTACACCAATAATGTGCCCTGAGTGCACGGAATGTCAGGCCATCGTGCCAGCATTTGTGATATGTATTGACTTATGCCGTTTTGCACGTCCTTGGTGGATTGTCCTTTTGCAGGTAATGGAGGACCAAGCGGGAAATAGCGGGCTGAAGCCCTGGTTGCGCTGCTGGCCCACGAAGGCTATGTTTTGTTTACTCTTGTTCATGTGTGTTCGGCCTGCGCGCCGATGTTTGTAAACCACACTTTTGTTAAGAGGAACCTGTAAGGCCATAAGGCCAAGTACTTTGTGTATTTTGTATACATTCCTATTTTCTTATTAGTGGATAATCTTTGTGATTCTTGAGTTCAAGTTTTAACCATGAAGCTTTCGCTAGAATGCTCTATGGTAGGGTTCGATGGTCTTTGATATTATTTAGTAACTTCTCCGCCTATTTGTGAAATATGGTGTGGGGCCCTGGCCAGACCCTCTATTATATTACACGTGACAAGTAGAGGTGTTACAAAACCAGTCCTCCTCCTCTGAATATAAAAGGTCACATTGTGATGGTGATCGTTCTAAAAAAAGCCATAATAGAGATGACAGGTACAAATCTAAACCTATCAAACATTCTTCTTCTGACATCATTTGCAATTGTTGCAATAAGCCATGACATGTGATCGTGGAGTGTCCTTACAAAAAGAAGGAAGGATACAAGAAAGAAGAGAAGAGATCCTTCAAGGGTAAGAGGAAGGAAGAAAAGAGCTTTGTCACAAATAAGTCAAAGAATCTTAGCGACAGTGACTCAAGTGAGTCAAGTTCAGATGATAAAGAAGCCTACTTCGGACTCATGGTTCACTCAGACGAGGAAGTAGGCGACTCCTAATACAACGAGAAGGTAAACTCACAAACTATTCTATCAGAATAGAAACATCATCGAATGGTCATGAAGAATATTCTTCTAGGGAAGATGATTCCAACTTGATGGCTCAACATCGAGTTCTTCTGAAAGCGTTTGATAAATGTCATAAGGTTGCAAAAAAGCAATCAAAAGAGGCTTCTTCTCTCAAGACAGTGGAATCAAGTCTGAGGGGGGAAATTATAGAATTAACTCCTCTCAGAGATGAAGTTCATTCCTTGAAATAGAAATTAAAATACTTGATTGAGGTACTAAGTCAGAAGGAGAAGTTCTTAAATTAACTAGAAAAAAAGGTTTTAGTTAAGAGAAAACTTGTTGAAAGCTAATCCAAGCCAAAGAATTTTCTACCACTCATTGATGAATTTTCTGCCCCTAAGAAGGGTAGTGGCCTAGGCTATATAGCTGATAAAGGTAAGGCTACTAAGAGAGCTGCTACCAAAGGCAAAGGGAAGGCACCTCAAAGTCAGCCATCTTTTAAGAAGGTAATATTTCCCACAAATTAATATGACTTTGAGACGTCCTATGATCACTTTTCTATGACAACTTATGTGGAGCCTAAAAAGAACTACCAAGGATGGACCTATCCCCGAGACTTTGGTACAAGTTGAAAAACATTTAAGTTGTCTATCTAAATCACCTAGAGGGGGGTGAATAGGTGAGTTGAGCGTCTATTTGCGGAATAAAAAATTTAGCGATCTATCACAAAGAAATAACCAAGCAAACACAGACGACACCAAGAATTATAGTGGTTCCCCAACCTTGTGTACGTCCACTTTCCACTCACCGATCTAGCAAAGCACTAGACTCGGCTACTCCACTATTCTCGGATTTAAAATAATCCTACCACTCAAAACAATGTTCCTACAACTCGATCCACAAAACGGATCTACACTCGGAAGATGAAAAAATCCTACAACTTGAAGAACAAAGCTTCTACACTCGGAGAATAATCTCCTACAATAATAAAATGAATTTAAGAAATACAAACAGTAAATTTCTCAGATCTGGAAATTTTCTGCCTAGGTCTTCCTTCTTGAAATTACGGCTTTATCAGAAACTGTTGAAGAAGACAAGGCGGGATTCTAGATCATAAATCCTTGGACTCACAGAATCAAAGAGAGGATGTAGAGATGAAAAACAATCTTGATCTACAAGTCGAATGGTCTGAATCTTCTTGAACGAAAGCCCTTGGCGATTTGCACGATGAGCGGCGACGGATTTCGATTAGGAAAGAGAATTCACAATTCAGAAAACTTAGAATATTTCTTTTCGCACGCTTGTTGTTATGGTTAGTAAAAATGACAAGACCTTATATAAGATCTCCCTAACGGTTAGATTTATCATTAATGACGGCCACGTGGACCAATCACATCAGGTTATTTGAAAATAACGTCTGTCAGGGACTTGGTGAATTTTTCTGAACAGCTGACTGAATTACTCGAGTGAATGAAATACTACTCGAGTGCTAAGACTGGTTCTCGAGAGGATAACATCGACTAGTCGAGAAGAATGTTTAAGGAAACTTTAGGTCAGAACTCAATATCACTCGAGTGGAATGAGGATTACTCGAGTGCTAGAAATGTTACTCGAGAAGTAGAAAAGACTTCTTGAGAAAAAGACTTAGAGAAAAATAATTCTGGAATGGAAATACTGGTTACTCGAGTACTGGATCTGGACTTCTCAAGAAGTAGACATTACTCGAGAAATTTTCTTCTATCACTCGAGTCAAAGGCTCATATACTCGAGTGCTGAACTTAACTTTTGTTACTCGAGAAAATCTAGTACTACTCGAGTAATCAATATAATTACTCAAGTACTTGAACTTCACTACTCGAGAATAATACATAGAAAATTTCTAAGAAGGAAAATCTGATAACTCGAGAAAGAGAAGAGGTCTACTCAGGTAATGGACTTGGCTTCTCGAGAACTAGATTCAAGCTTCTCGAGAACCATTTCCTTTACTCGAATTTTAGACTAGATCTACTCAAGTACATTTAATGGTTCTACTCGAGTACTATAGTTCTACTCTAGTAAAGCACTTAGACGAATTTTAGTTTATGAAAATTTTTGTTTCTTCATTCCAATCAACAACCAGTCTTCCTTCTTCAACCCTAGTGTTTGAAAATGAAGTGTATCCCAATAGAGAGGATACACATGAGTCAACACCATGGATCACACAATGAGGGATTACATTGTATGGTCCTGTGTTTAGTGACCCACTGTAGAATGAAATTTGTCTACACTTGGCAATAAGTCTTGCAAACACATAACTCAAGCAATACATCAAATAAAACTTAATTCATCTTAGTTCAAAGGTGACTTCATACAAATCTAGGTTATCGCGAATACAATACCCAACAATCTCCCACTATTTATAGAAGTCAGAACCCTCTACACTAAGGTTAATTATATCAAAATAAAAGAACTAGTTATAGAAAATAAGAATAGAATAACATGCACAAAAATTAAAGACAAAGAAAGGATCATCAAAATTAAGGATTTATATAAATAGAATTGTTCCAAAATTTAAGTTCTACACAAATCCAATCCATAATCTTTGAACTATGATCAATCTTTGGCTTGATGTTGCTGTCTGTCCTTCTTTTCTTATTGTCTTCTCTGATAACTGAATGGTTTAAGATAGTATTTGGGAGGTCTTGGAGGTGCAACATGATTGTTCCTTCCATGCTCTCGATCATAAATTATTCTCTTAGTCATAGACTTCTCATACAAGTCCCATTCATGGGAGCTGTAATGGTCATGTCTATTTTCATTAAAGTCCAAAACTAGCTTGAGAGTATCAAGGATCAATTACTTTGAAGTTGGGCTCTAGATTTCTGCAAACTCTTGAGCTTTCCTTTTCTCTGCCTCTGGGTTTGGAATTGATCTGCTGGCAGAGGCTCCATCACCATATTTCCTTCTTTTGGGTATCTGAAATTCAGGTAGATCTTGTGGTATGTCTGATTCTCATACCTGAGCATATGATTTTGGAGGAGGAGCTACAGAGCCTTCAGGCCTTGGAGAGAATATTGGTTGAGGAGCAGGCATCTGAGCTAGTTGAGGTTCTGCAAGGGGATTGAGATGATGAGGAATAATGTTTGGGTCTGCATGGAAATCAGGGAAAATATGGTTATGCACCCATAATATAGTATCATAGGTATGAAATTTCACAGATTGTATCTGGGCTTTTACATCAATATGAATTTCATCCATCTTGGCAGTCCATAGAGTCTTTACATCTGCATTTGATTGTTCTAAATGTTCTTTTACAAGTCCCTCCCCCTTTTTGACTTCTACACTGAGTTTCTCTATGGCCTCTTCCTTGAAAGTACCCACTTCTTCACAGATCTTCATAAGGTGCTCTTGGGCATTCTTTTCTAATTGAATCTGATTATTAGCAAAAGTAACAGATTGGTCCATTACCTGACCAACACTAGTAATTGTGTGATCCAATGCTTTTCCACCTATCTTGAACAAGAGTTTCAGTTCATCTGTATTGTGTTGAATTTCTGCGAAGCCTCTGCTCATTTCTTTTTCAAGATCAGTAACTTTCTCTTGAACAGCCTTCAAGGAGTCATCGAAATACTTTCTTTGTTCCATTAGCATTTATTCTATCTTTCCCAGTATATCACTATAAACAGGAGTTGGAGTTGCAGTATGAGTAACTGGAGGAGGAGGAGGAGCAGTCCATGGAGTAAGTTCTTCTACTATCACAGAGCTCTTAGCTCTAGAGGTGTGAATCAGAACATCTCCTTCCTCACAAATGATGGTAGGAAGAGTGAAATCCAAGTTCTTCAAAGGAGCTTAAGCTGGTTCTGGAGAAGGTTCTTTTTCATCTGAGATCAGTATGGTGTCTTCTTGCTCTTTCTCAGCAGCAGGAGATTGGTCAACATGGGATTCTAGAGATGGAATAGGAGATGGTTCTTTTGAAGGTTCTGCAGGTTGTTCTTTCTGGAGTGGAGGTAGAGGCTCTTTAGAGATGAGTCATTCAATCATTTTGTTGATGTCTTAAATAGTAGAAAGGATGGTTTCTTGCACTTATGCATCTGACAGAATTTCTTCTGGAGAGGATGGAGGGAGAGAAGCAGCAGCAGGTGGAGTTGGTATCCTTTCCTCTTAAACAGAAGGAGCAGGCTCCCCCTCAGTAACTGCACCCAATGTGCTAGCAATATGAGGTTGAGAGGGAGATGGAGTCCTGTCCTTTGAAGCTGGATATCCATGAGCTTGGGCAGCCTGGGTAGGATTCAACAATTTCAATTCTTATCTTTGAATAGAAGAGATTGATACCTTTTTCATATGGTTGAGGCTTGTTCCTTTGGAGAAATCAAACACCTCAGGATTTATCTCATGTAGATCCAGAGAGACAATTCTTGCATAATTAGGAGCCTTGATGCTCTCCCTTATCTTATCCAAAATCATCATATCAAATTGGAACTTCTTTCTTGATATGATGGCTGTTATCATGTAGAAGAGATCTATAGAAATGAAGCTTATGGAAGTTGTTTTGCAAAGTAAAACTTTTCCCAAAATGTCAACTAGTAGCTTTCCCTCAACATTGAAGTCTGGACGGCGGATGTTATTGATAACCTCAGATATTCCACAAAAGCTATATGCCTGATCATAATCTTCATTTGTGACGTCATCTTCCTCATCAAATAAGGGCATCAGAAGGATTGTAGAAACAGAGGTCATGGTGAGCTTTATCTTAATCCCTTTTACTTTGAACTTAAGGACTTTCCCATTCCTCTTTACTTTGATATTCTTAAAGAATTCTTCTACTTCTGGAAATAGTATCTTACAGGGCTGTTGGAGAACGAATGACAAACCGGCGGTGTCGAGAAGGATAAGAAGATTTCTGAAGTCATCTGACAACTCTGCAATTCCGGCGACGACGAGTTCACTGCCTATGCCGACCTTGGAGGGCGGTGCCATTTTGTCCAGAAAACTGAGAGAGATGGACTGCTGGAAGACGGTGACGGCGGCGAGCTCTGTGTTAGCGGTGGAAGACGAAGGGTCTTTCGAGAGAGAGGGATTTGAATTTGTGTAGAATCTTGAAATCTGGTTTTTCTATTTATATAACCCTAATATTTATGATTAAGTACAAAAATAACCGAGCATACCTTAGAAACTGGCGGTATAAGCTTTGGTTTGCGAATAAAGAAATTTGAACAGAATTCGAAAAGTTATCTGCCTATTTCTCGAGTGGATCATCATTACTCGAGTGACAGAATGACGGTACTCAAGTGACATCTTTATACTTCTCGAGAAGAAATTCAGTACTCGAGTGATGTCACTCGAGTGAGTTTCTGAGTTCTCGAGATTTTAAAGAAGTACTCGAGTAGTCATTACCGAGTTCTCGAGTAGTCATTATCTTTCTTAAGAAATGAGGTCTAACTTTGAGAAATTTCAACTTTTTGACTTATTCCTCAATCTCTGAGCTATGTTGATATTCCTTCTTCTCTATCCTTCTTTGTTGAGCATTCCAAGTCTTGTTTTGAAGAATGAAAACTTGGTTTCGTCAAGCGGCTTCGTGAATATATCTGCAATCTGCCTATTAGTAGGAACATATTGTAGATCTATGTCTCCATGCTCCCGAATGAAGTGATATTGCAGCTCTATGTGCTTTGTTCGGCTGTGAGAGATTGGGTTGTTGGCTATTGCAATCGCACTGGAGGAGTCGCAAAACAAAGGGATGTCTTTTACTTACATATTGTAATCTTCTAGTTGGTTCTTTAACCAAAGAAATTGTGCACAACAACTGCCGACAGAAATGTATTCTGACTCGACCGTTGAGATTGCGACACAGATTTTCTTTTTGCTACTTCAAGAAATGAGTCTCCTTCCAAGAAATTGGCAAGTCCCGGAAGTGCTCTTTCTATCATCTTTACTTCCTACATAAAAATTCATTTGAGAAACCAATTTGTTCGCTGTCATTACTTCTTGGGTACCATAAGCCAAGATTCGGTGTACCTTTAAGGTATCTCAAAATCCGCTTTGCAGCAGCATAATGAGATTTCTTACAGTTCACTTGAAATCTAGCACAGACACATGTAGAGAACATTATGTCTGGTCTACTGCCAGTAAGGTAGAGCAAGGATCCAACTATGCTTCTGTACTTGGTTTCATCAAAAGGTTTCCCTTTCTCATCCTTGTCCAGAGACACAACTGATCCCATTGGAGTCCTCATAGAGGTTGCCTTCTCCATTCTGAATTTCTTAATTAGCTCCTTGGTGAACTTGGTCTGTGAGATGGAAATTCTATCTTCAGATTGTTTTACCTGAAGTCCTAAGAAATATTTCAGCTCTCCCATACTACTCATTTCAAACTTCCCATGCATAAGTTTTGAAAACTTCTTACAGAGGTTGTCGTCAGGTGAGTCAAAAATAATATCGTTGACATGGATTTGCACTAGCAAAATCTTGCCTTTTATTTCCCTAAGAAATAATGTCTTATCTATCTTTCCCCTTGTGAACATGTTATCAAGAAGAAAGCTCGACAACATCTCATACCAAGCTCGAGGAGCTTGTTTCAAACCATATAAAGCTTTAGATAGCAGATAAACATAATCAGGAAAGTTAGAATCAACGAAACCTGGAGGTTGTTCCACATACACTTCTTCCTTTATGTCACCATTAAGGAAGGCAGATTTCACGTCCATCTGATAGACAATGAAGCCCTTTAGTGCATCATACACTATAAACAACCTGATGTCCTCCAGCCTTGCCACTGGAGGATATGTCTAGTCGAAGTTTATTCCTTCTTCTCGTCAATATCCTTTGGCGACGAGTCTGACCTTGTTCTTTATGTTTGTTCCATTCTCGCCCATCTTGTTCCTGTAGACCCACTTTGTCCCGATGACATTCTTACCTTTGGGTCTTGGAACAAGTTTCCAGACTTGACAATGCTTGAACTGATTCAACTCTTCTTCCATAGCCATAATTCATGATGCATCCGAGTTTGCTTCCTCAAACTTCTTTGGTTCAATATGTGAGAGAAAACTCAAATATAAGTTCTCGTTACTTGTACCTCTACAAGTTCTGACTCCATCCCTGGGATCTCCTATGATTTGCTCTATTGGGTGATCCTTCAGATGTCTGAGCTCTAGAGTCTGTGCATCTAGAGTGTCTTCAACCACAGGAGTGACTTCATCAACTTGGATGATTTATTCATCTTGATCATCAACCTCTCCAATCGGGGTTGGAGTGGTGATCTTGATGAACATTTCACCTTTTTCTTCAGTCGCCTCACCCAAGTTAAGTTCTTTCATCTTTAAACCTGCATTTTCAATGAACACACTAGAAGAGTTGCCTTGCAACAAGCTCATCTCATCAAATACAACATGAATAGATTCTTCTACAACCATGGTTTTCTTAGTAAATACCCTATATGCCTTACTATGGCTAATATATCCTACGAAAATACATTCAAAGCTCTTTTCAATAAATTTAGTAGTGTGATACTTGTCATTGTTAAGGACGAAGTATTTACAGCCAAAGATTCTAAAATATGAGACAGTCGACTTTCTGGCCTTTAGAAGTTCGTAAGGTGTCTTATTATGGTTCTTATTTATGAGTACTCGATTTTGCACGTGGCATGCAATGTTGACGGCTTCAGCCCAGAAGTATTCCGGTAGTGAGGCATCACTCAACATGGTCCTGTAGGTCTCTATAAGTGTTCTAGTCCTTCTCTCAGCTACTCCGTTTTGCTGAGGAGTACGAGGAGAGGAAAACTCATGAAAGATACTTAGGCTTTAACAAAATTCTGTCATGGCCCCATACTAGAGCTCGGTTCCATTGCCACTTCTGATTTTGACTACAGAATAGTTGTATTCATTATGGATCTGCCTGATAAAATTTTTTTAAGAAGTCAAAAGTATCTGACTTGTGTTTTAGAAAGAACACCCATGCAAAGCGCGAGTAATCATCAACGATAATCAATGTATAATCCTTACCTCCTAAACTTTTAACTTGTAGTGTACCGAACAAGTCCATATGAAGTAGGTGTAAACACCTGTTAGAGTCTTTTCCAATAATGCTTTTAAAGGTAGCCCTTATTTGCTTGCCTTTTACACATACGTGACAAGGTCCATCTTTAACGCACTTGACATTTGGGGCATCACGTACTAAATTAAGAGAAAATAATTTATTAATAGTTTTGAAATTAATATGTGCTAATCTCTTGTACCATTGGTCACCAAGAGACGCACTATCTTTTGCCGAAAGACACACTAGTGTAGAAGATTCTATGCAAATAAAATTCAAATAAAAGATATTTCTACTACGAGTGCCTAATAAAATTGTTTCTAAATTATCAACCGATTTTATCAAACACTTATTAGCATGAAATTCTACGATGTATCCTTTATCACAGAGTTGGCTTATGCTTATGAGATTGTGATCCAATCCTTCAACATAAGCCACATCCGAAAAGGATACACTACCATTTGTAATCATACCATAGCCTTTCGTAATTCCTCTGTCAGAACCTCCAAAGATGAACTTTGGCCCGTTCATGACTGGTGAGTAATTCTGGAGAAGGCTTCTTGTCCCGGTCATTTGCCGAGAGTATCTACTGTCCAAATACCAGATAGGAGTTTTGGTGGTCTTTGGACATACCTGCAATCACAAATCACTTTATCTTAGGAACCCAAACTTGCTTGGGTCCTTGGTCTCTAGTTAGCATGTTCCCCCTACATATGTTAAAATTGTGAGTAGTCTTTCTCACATTATTAACTCGAGGAGTTTCATAATGTCTAGGATTAAACCAGCAATCTATAATGAAGTGACCAATCTTGCCACAACACCAACATTCAAATCTGTTGTATCATTGCATAAAGATCTCCTACTCGACCTTTTGAGATTGTGGTCTAGCAGAGGCAATAGAATTAGAAGTAGAAGCTTCATGGTGATGAAATTCACATGACTTCTTCTCCTTGGTAGGCTTTTCTACAACAAGTTTAACTCTTGGAGCTTTCTCGATGTTGTGACTATTATTATAAGGTCCGTAGTTTTGAAGAGTGATCTCCTCATAAGGTGCCTTGAAGCCACTCTCGCCATAGTTCCGGGGACGAGTACATCCTTGGTAATGAGACTTGGGATCTACGTAAGATGGCCTAGCAATGTGACCATAGGACGAATCCAGATCAAACTTATTTGTTGGAAAGATAACCTTCCTAAATGTCGTTTGTTCTAGAGGAGCTTTCTCCTTCTCCTTGGCTAGTGCTTTCTTAGCAGCCTTTTTTCTCCTTTGGTCTTTATTTCTCCTAGAAGATTTACTAAGACCAGCCACATGACCTAAGCCAACACCTTTGGACTGAGTAGAGAATTCAATAACAAGCGGAAGAACTGTCTTGGGCTTGGAGAAACCTTCAACAAGTTTCTTTTCGGCTGCAAGTCCTTCTTCCAACCCCCTGATGATTTCCACCTTCAGATCTAGGTGCTTGAGAGCCTTATTGTATTCTTCCATAGCATCATGGAAGTCTTTCTTGAGTGATTCCTTCATTATAATTTCCTCTCTAAGATTGCTCTCTTCAGCCTTAAGAGATTTGATCTCCTTAGCCTGAGCTCTTGCCACTCTACGACATTTGTCGTAGGATTTGATCAACTCTTTATATTGAGACATGAGTTCAGATTCCTCGTCAGAAGAACATTCATCATTTTTATGGTCAGAATCATAAGATTTAGAAAGAGGTGTGTGAGAGTTTACCTTCCCAGTGAACTCGGGCTCTTCTTCTTCATCAGTTTGTGTCATAAGCCCAAAGTAGGCTTCCTCCTTATCGCTAGACTCAGTTGAGTCAGTGTCGCTGAGAGTTTTGCCCTTTTTGGCTACAAGGCTTATTTCGGTTCTCTTCTTGTGATAAGAAGATTTCTTCTCCTCTCTTTTTCACCCTCCTTCTTCTTGTGGGGGCCGTCAGCAATAACGTGACCTGACTTATTGCAGCAATAACAAACGATATTAGTAGAATTGTGTTTGTTCTATTTAGAATTATACCTGTCTTGGCTACTTGAGCCTTTCTTGTAGCGATCACCATCGTGACGTGATCTTCTAAATGAGGAATCCTTGCATTTCCATTGCTTCTTCTTATTCAAGAATTTATTGAACTGTCTTGAGAGTAGAGAGAACTCTCCTTCAGATAGTTCTGAGCCTGAGGTACTTGGCTCCGAGGTTTCTTTTTCACTTTCTTCTTGTGCTGGGGCAGGAGAGGCAGCCTTAGACTTCCTTAAGGTGTCTTCCTTGAGAGCTATAGACTTCTCCTTGGATGATGACCTGTTCTTCTCTTCTTCAGCTTTTCTTGAATTGATTTGCAGCACATATGACATAAGATTTCCGAAGAGATTTTGCGGGTCAGTCTCAGCTAGGTTTTCAAACTCCTGAATAGCACAAACCTTGTTATCCCATTCCTTAGTATGGGATCTCAAGAACTTATAATTCAGTTCTCCGTTGGTGAAGACTCGACCGTAGACTCTTAGGCCGTTAACAATCTTGAAGAAATTCTCAAAAGTATATGCAATGGTATCCTTGGGTCCTTGTCAGAAGGCTTCATTTTTTTGATTTAGAAGGGATCTTCTGTCATCCATAACTTCTTCTATGCCTTCCATCAAGGTGACGAGGGACTGCCACATTTCCTTAGCGGATTGGCAGTGAATCAAGTTCTGTAGCATAGAATCATCGACTGTACTTGCGATGATATTTTTGGCTTTCTTATCTAAAGAGACAAGTATAATCTCATCCTTATCAAGACCCATCAGCTTCTTAGGAACTTGCTTAGTTGGATCAATGTTAGAGGCTATCATTGGGACATGAGAACCTTCTTCCACAATCATGAAGATCCTTGGATCTACATCTTCCATGAAGAACTTTATTCTTTCTTTCCACATAGCAAAATTGTTCTTTGTGCACAAAGGAAGCTTGGAAAAATCCTTGGCTTTGTCCATGCTTGGATAACTCAAAAGACAACTTGGGGCAGATCTGATCAATGTGTTAACCTTTTAATGATCAACCTGCCTCTGATACCAATTGAAAAACATTTAATTTGTCTACCTAAATCACCTAGAGGGGGGGGGGGGTGAATAAGTGAGTTGAGCGTCTATTTGCGGAATAAAAAATTTAGTGATCTATCACAGAGAAATAACCAAGTTAATACAGACCAAGAATTATAGTGGTTCCCCAACCTTGGGTACGTCCACTTTCCACTCATCGATCTAGCAAAGCACTAGACTCAGCTACTCCACTATTCTCGGATTTAAAACAATCCTACCACTCAGAACAACGTTCCTACAACTCAATCCACAAAACGGATCTACACTCGGAAGATGAAAACTTCCTACAACTTGGAGAACAAATCTCTTACACTTGAAGAATAATATCCTACAAGAATAAAATGAATTTAAGAAATACAAACAGTAAATTTCTAAGATCTGGAAATTTTCTGGCTAGGTCTTCCTTCTTGAAATTACGGCTTTATCAGAAACTGTTGAAGAAGACAAAGCGGGATTCTAGATCTGAAATCCTTGGACTCACAGAATCAAAAAGTGGATGTAGAGATGAAAAACAATCTTGATATTCAAGTCGACTGGTCTGAATCTTCTTAAACGAAATCCCTTGGCGATTTGCACGATGAGCGGCGGCAGCTTTCGATTAGGAAAGATAATTCACGATTCAGAAAAATTAAATATTTCTTTTCACACGCTTGTTATTAGGGTTAGTCAAAATGACAAGACCTTATATAAGATCTCCCTAACTATTAGATTTTTCATTAATGACGGCCACGTGGACCAATCACATCAGGTTATTTGAAAATAACGTCTGTCAGGGACTTGGCGAATTGTTCTGAAAAGCTGACTGAATTACTCGAGTGAATGAAATACTACTCGAGTGCTAAGACTGGTTCTCGAGAGGATAACATCGACTACTCGAGAAGAATGTTTAAGGAAACTTCAGGTCAGAACTCAATATCACTCAAGTGGAATGTGGATTACTCGAGTGCTAGAAATGTTACTCGAGAAGTAGAAAAGACTTCTCGAGAAAAAGACTTAGAGAAAAAAAATTCTGGAAAGTAAATACTGGTTACTCGAGTACTGGATCTGGACTTCTCGATAAGTAGATAGATTACTCGAGTACTGGAACTTTACTACTCGAGTGGGGTAGACATTACTCGAGAACTTTCCTTCTGTCACTCGAGTCAAATGCTCATATACTCGAGTGCTGAACTTGACTTCTGTTACCCGAGATAATCTAGTAATACTCGAGTAATCAATATAACTACTCGAGTACTTGAACTTCACTACTCGAGAATAATACTTAGAAAATTTCTTAGAAGGAAAATCTGATAACTCGAGAAGGAGAAGAGGTCTACTTGAGTAATGGACTTGGATTCTCGAGAACTAGATTCAAGCTTCTCGAGAACCATTTCCTTTACTCGAATTTTAGACTAGATCTACTCGAGTACATCTAAAGGTTCTACTCGAGTACTATAGTTCTACTTGAGTAAAACACTTAGAAGAATTTTAGTTTATGAAAATTTTAGTTTCTTCATTCCAATCAACAACCAGTCTTCCTTATTCAACCCTAGTGTCTGAAAATGAAGTGTATCTTAATAGAGATGCTACACACGAGTCAACACCATGGATCACACAATGAGAGATTACATTGTATGGTCCTGTGTTTAGTGACCCACAGTAGACTGACATTGGTTTACACTTGGTAATAAGTCCTGCAAACACATAGCTCAAGCAATACATCAAATACAACTTAATTCATCTAAGTTCAAGGTAGACTTCATACAAATCTAGGTTATCGTGGATACAATACCCAACACAAGTGCTTTCAAGGCACCTTATAAAGAGATAACCCTTAAAGAGTATGATCCCTACATTCATGGACCAAGTATCAAGAAAGCACCCAAAGCCAAAACTGTTGTTCCTAAGGCTAAAGAGACAATGAAGCCTTATATTTGTTGCACTCATGAAGCTTCCACCTCCAAGTATGTAACAACTTATAGAACTCCCATTCAGAAGGTAAAGCATGAATATAAAAGAAGATACAACAGGTTTAACTGTTTGTGTTGTAGTAAGATTGGTCACTTTGCTGTAGATTGTTGGTTTTATCCAGTTAAATATGAAACTCTATGAGTTAACGTTGCGAGACCGACCACTCGAAATGTTAATATTCCTAATGGTGTTAAGCGAACTATGAACCAAGGACCCAAATCTGTTTGGGTTCCTAAGGGTAAGTGATTTATGAATGCAGGTATGTTCAAAGACCAACAAAATTATTATTGGTATTTGGACAGTGGGTGCTCTCGGCATATGACCGGGATAAGAAGCCTACTTTTAGAATAAACCCCAGTTGAGGATGGCACAAAAGTCATTTTTTGGCAGTTCAGACAGGGGAGTAAATAAATTCTACGGTATGATCTCCAACGGTATCATCTCCTTCACAAAAGTGGATTATGTTAAAGGATTACAACATAATCTCATAAGCAAAAGCCAATTATGTGATAAAGGTTATATCGTTGAGTTCTACAAGGACAAGTGTCTGATAAAATCGTCTGCCAATTTGGAGACAGTCTGAACAAGCACTCGGAGTAGAATTATTTTTTGTTTAAATTTTCTTTGTTTAAACACTTCTACACTAGTGCGCCTTTTAACAAAAGATAGTGCGTCTCTCTGTGACCAATGTAACAAGAGATTAGCATATATTAATTTCAAAACTATAAATTTGTTATTTTCTCACAATTTAGTACGTGATGCTCCCATCATTAAGTGCCTTAATGAGAGTGCATGTCATGCTTGCCAAATGGGTAAGCAGACAAGAGCTACCTTTAAGGGTATCGTTGAAAAATATTCTTCTAGATGTTTATATCTACTTCATATGAACTTTTTGGTCCTATGCCAAATCATAGTTTAGGAGGTAAAGTCTATACGTTAGTTATTGTTGATGACTAGTCTCATTTTACTTGGGTGTTTTTCTGAAACACAAGTCAGACACCTTCGAAGCTTTCATGAATTTTATCAGGAAAATTCAGAATGAATTGAACTACTCAGTGGTCAAAATCATATGTGACCAGTGAATAGAATTTGAGTCTAGGGCCATGACAAAATTTTGTGCAAGTCAAGGTATCTTTCATGAGTTTTCCTCCTCGCATACTTCACAATAAAATGGAGTTACCGAGAGAAGTAACCAAACTCTCATTGAAGCATGTACAACTATGTTGAATGACTCTTCACCACCAGAGTACTTTTGGGATGAAGTAGTCAACACAACTTGCCACGTGCAAAATAAAGCATTAATATACAAAAGCCATCGTAAGACACCTTATGAACTTTTGAAGGGCAAAAAATTGAATGTGTCCTACTTAAAGATCTTTGGCAGCAAATGCTTCGTACTTAACAATGGGATGTATTATCGTATGAAGTTTAGTGAAAAATGTTTTGAAGGTATTTTCGTAGGCTGTAATAGCCATAGTAATGCATATATGATTTTCAATAAGAAAACCCTGGTTGTAGAAGAGTCTATTAATGTTGCATTTGATGAGACGAGTATGCTTCATAGTAGCTCGTCTGGTATTTTTGCTGAAGATGCAGGTGCTAGGATAAAAGAGCTAAAATTGGAAGAAGTAGTCAAGGAAGATGCTTCAAACTTAATCAAAGTCATTAAACCCAGCTTGGTTGAAGATGAACTTCAAGATGAAGATCTCCATCCACCGGCTGAAGGTGCACCAAGTATGGCAGACCTTCTGGTAGGATAGGAAGGATTCTAGTAATCAGACACTAAAGAGATCATCCTCTTGATATGATCATTGGAGATCCAAGTGACTGAATAAGAACTAGAAGAGGTACAACTAACGAAGTTTTGCAACTTAGTTTTCTCTCTCAGATTCAGCCAAAGAAATTTGAAGAAGCAAACAAGAGTGCCACTTGGACAATGGCTATGCAAGAGGACCTCAACCAGTTTGAAAAGTGTAAAGTTTAGGAGCTAGTGCCAAGGCAGAAAGAACAAAATGTGATTGGAATGAAATACATATTCAAAAACAAGCTGGATGAAAATGGAGTGATTATAAAGAATAAAGCCTGGCTTGTCGCATAAGGATACAAACAAGAATAAGGGATCAACTTCGATCAAACTTTTGCTCCAGTGGCCCGACTCGAAGCGCTTAGGTTGTTTCTAGCGTATGCTGCTCACCAAGGTTTTAAAGTCTATAAAATGGATGCGAAGTCAGCATTCCTCAACGGTAATCTAAAAGAGGAAGTATACATAGCTCGACCCCCAGGTTTTGTCAACTCAACTCTCCCTGAACATGTTTATTTTTAAATAAGCATTATATGGTTTAAAATAAGGTCCATGAGCTTGGTATGAGATGCTATCTAACTTTCTTCTTGAGAACAAGTTTAAAAGGGGAATGATTTGTAAGGCATTATTTCTTAGAGAAGTTAAAGACGAAATTTTACTGGTGCAAATCTTTGTCGATGATATTATCTTTGGATCAATGAATGACCGCCTTTGCAAGAAGTTTTCTAAGCTTATGCAGGGGAAGTTTGAAATGAATAGTATGAGTGAGCTAAAGTATTTCTTAGGACTTCAGGTGAAACAATCTGACGATGGAATTTTTATCTCTCAGACCAAGTTCTTTAACGAGTTTATTCAGAAATTCAGAATGGAGAGTGCAACCTTTATGATGACTCCAATGGGTTTAGCTATATCTTTGAACAAGGATGAGAAAGGGAAACATTTTGATGAAACCAAGTACAGAAGCTGAAATTTATTACTTCAAGGTTAGCTAGTCACCTAGAGGGGGGGGGGGTGAATAGGTCTTTGAAATTTCTTAAGTCTTTTTACTGTTTTCTTTTAAGTGATCTAGAACTTGTCCTTAGTACCTGCAATATAAAAGAAGAACAAGCAACACAGCACAACACATAGATATTTATAATGGTTCCCCAATTGGGTACATCCACTTTCCCTCCCACCTTTCTAACTTATGTTAGACAAGACACAAACTCCTCCAAAATGCTCCTCAGAGCTTACACCTCAGGCCCTCCACCTTACACTCAAGTTTTCTTCAGAACCCTACCTCAGAACCACAAAGGTTCTTACCTCAGAGTCCTGTAGTGCTCCTACAACTCAGTGGTCCTCAAACCACCTACCTCAACCTAATCACTAAGGCCTACAACTCAGGCTTTTCAGCCCTACAGCTTTAGGCATAAGGCCCTACTCTCAGAGTGCTGCAACACTACTATAGCTCAGTACCCTTCCAGGTACCTACCTTAGTGCCCTTCGAGGAACCTACAACTCAGCCTCCTCCAATGCCCAACTCAGTGACACACTTTTCACCTACAGCTCAGTGACTCAACAGTCACCTACCTCAGGCTATAAAGCCCTACTACTCAGGCTAGGCGGACAACTCTTCTCTCAGATCCACACTTGGATCCTACCTCAGTACCCAACAGGGACCTACCTTAGTGAATAATTAGTCACCTACAACTCAGGCACTTAATGCCCTACAACTCAGATTCAGAAAACCTGAATCCTACATGAATAAAATAAAGAAGTTGAAATACTGACTCTGAGATAAATCTCAGAGTCTACCTTGCTGGACTGAGCAGATATCAGTCCAACCCTCTTGCTGTAGAAGGAATTATTCTTCTTTTACAGCTAGCTACTTTCTGCTACACTAAAGAATAACTATCTACTGTTGAAGGCTGGCTGCCCTTCACATAGCTATCTTTCCTTGCTGATTAGATGAATCAGCTACCTTATTATAGAAAGAACAAACTTATTGAACTGGAAAATGCTTCAGTTATCTTTCTCTGCCTTTTTGGATTGCTCTGCTGGACTTGGATTTCAAGCTCGTCGGAGAAGATGAAGTCCAGCCGCCACTATTTTTGTTTTCTTTTTCATTTCCTATGTTTGTTGCCCTAAACCCCTTTTCTCTTTTCTTTTTATATTTGTTGATTTGAATCAACGACACAATTTGAGTGTGGGCCCCGCCAAGAATGGTGAGCGCCACCTCCCTTAGAAGAGGACAAATAGTAGCTTCCGGCGCTACTGTAGCTTTCCCACAATGTCACGAATTTTTTTGACTTTGTTGACTTCTGGTGACATCAGCAGTGGTCATCCCTTTCTGGACTTATAAAAATTCCAGAACTCATCAAGCGTTGAGTGATGTTAAATCACTCAACGCTAGCTTACTTGGCTCTTCATTAGATGCGTTGAGTGAACCTGCTTCACTCAACGCTTCTGGACTTGGAGAATTTCAGCTGGCTTTGTCTCAGCAGTTCCTTCTCAACTATCTTAGCAGTTTCTTCTTCACAGCTGAGACTATCTCCTATCTCAGCAGTTTCTTCTCAACTATCTCAGCGGTTTTAATGCTTCCTTCTTCACAGCTTAGTCGATCCCCTGTCTCAGTGGTTTTGCTGAGACCAACACTTCTGTCAATGCTTTGCATTGAGCTTCTCACCTATCTCAGCGGTTATGCTGAGAAATTTTTCTAAACTGTCTCAGTGGTTATGCTGAGACATTTTCTCAGCTATCTCAGCTGTTATGCTGAGACATTCTTCTCAGCTTTCTCAGCTATTTCGACGCTTTTGCCTTAGTCAAATTATCTAACTTCCAGCTTACACTTTTTTTCACCTGTCCAATCAAGGACAACCTGCATGCATGAACTTAAGCACACATCAAATACATTATACCCCTTAGCATGATTGGTGATGCCTCTTCAAATCCTGAGGAACATTGTAGGGCACAATTCCCAACAATCTCCCTCTATTTGAAGAAGGCAGAACACCCATCCATGCTACGGTGCATCAACACATAAAGTATTATGATAAGCCTGATGAAACATTATCATGACAACTAACCATCCCAGTATAGGATAACTCCCCCTGGATGAGATGGCTTACCACTATGATTGAATAATCAATAGTGCTGGTAAGTTATCAATCATTAACAATATAACAGTATGATTAACAACAAAAAATTTATTAATCATTGATAAAGTAAACATTATGATTAAGATATACCTATCATTAACTAATTTAGAGAGCTTTATCCAACCAACAGTAGGCAAAACTTGTTATTATAAGATATCTATAAAAATAACAACATATTCATTAATCATAGATATATAAATGAGAATTGCATGCACATTTATCACATCGATATAGTCAAGGCCAACTCATATTAATTTCATTGATAGAGATTTGATATTGCTACACTATTGATATTCATTACAAGACATTAATTAAATATTTAAAGAACCCTAAGTCTTGCAGCCTTATATCAGCTCTTCTTTGATGAACTTGAATCAGCATCCTTGGTAGCAACAGTCTTTTTCAACTTTTCAGCTTTTTTCTTCTGCCATTTGAAGTAAAGGAATGGATTTGGAATATATCTAGGAGGCATTTTCTTAGGGTTGCTCTTCCTTACCAGATTTTCTTTGAATACTCTTTCCCTTAGGGAATTTCTTTCCAAATGGTTTATCCATTCCTCAAAAGGATATACACTGTCAATATTCTTTAAGATTTGTCCATGGCTTACCCAAGAATTAATAATGATGGTTTCAGAGGCATCACTTAGCTGTTCATGATCTGGATCTTTTCTGTTCTCAACTCTCCTATTTGCCATGAAATCTTCAGCCATCTGATTTCCTTCCCTTTCTCTTCTAGTAGCAAGTTGTGCATCCTGTGCAACTCTAGCTTGTGCTGGGAAGTCTAGGTCCTCTGGCCTCTTTTTATCAAGGAGGGGCAGGTGCAGTGCCACGCTGGTTCCTTGAATACATTGAAGGCTTGATCTTCAATGAGTGTTATTGCCTTAGCATGGCTGCTCTCCCCCTTTATGCCTTCTTCAAAGATGGTCTTTTGCAGTAAGGTGGTGTTGGCTTCATTTTTGCTTGATATAGATTGGAATATTCTCTCATTGTCAGCAATCAACTCATTTTTCAGAAGTATTGCCTCTGTCATAGAGTGAATAGCAACATTGGAGACATACTGATTGGAATATGTCTGCTGCAGAGAACATTTGGCTTGTTTCCAAGGATTTCATGAGGGTGGTCAGCTTTATCCCAACAGTTCAAGCCTTATCAACCCAAGAGTTCACCTGTTTGTTTAAGTGAGAAGTTTCTTCTTTACTCTCCTTGACTTCAGTCATGAGTTCATCTTTTAGCTTGGATACAGATTGGTCAACATACTCCTTGAGGGTTGTGGTCTGAGCATCCTATAATGCTTTGATCTGGCTAAGGAGTAACTCATTTGAGATTTGAGTGGTGGGTGGTTGGCTCATAGGAGGACGAATATCTTCCTGAGTAGGGATATGAGAAGGCTCCCCCTCAAATATAGCACCCGTAGAAGGGGTAGACTCAACAATTCTGTTGATAGCTTGATCTAAGGTTGTCAAATCAATCTGATCATGCTCCCCCTCAGACTGAGCATCCTTTTCTAAGCTTGACCTATCAAGATAAGTATCTAATGCCTCAGGGCTCATGGTTATCTTCTATAGCAGGGATATCTTCTACTGCAGCTACATCATCAGTATCAGCCATATCTGCCTCATCTTCTGCAGCAACCCCCTCTTCAGTGGCATTCTTTGGAACTTGTCCTGACCTAAGATTGGCATGGATTTTATCAACATGCACAACAATATCCTTGAGTTGAATGTTTGTTGAGGAGAGACTCAGGGATATGTTTGTCTGTAGACCAACATCAGTAGGGGGAAGTTCCTAGCTCAGGTTCAGAGCATGAGGAACTATCTACTTTAGCAACTTGCTGTCCCTTATCCCTTGAGGAGTCCTTTGTTGTTGAAGGTTGGCTCTTGGGTAGGATCCCAGTGAATCTATCCAATGTCTTTATGTCCAATATTTTTAGATAGTGAATCTTCACTCCTTGCTTCGGCTTGAATGTATCAGGATAGGTGTTCACTAGGTATATGGTGGAATGAACCGACTATCAACCCGAAGAGGCAAGTTTACCTATCGAATTGTAGTACCAAGGTCGTATTTAAGACTTGGGGCTGTCAAGTACTATTACTCACACTTCAACTATTATCCTACCGTACGATTGCTGGTGGGGGTTTTGAAAAATTTAAAATAAACTGAAACGAAATTAAAACGAAACTATGGATTAAAAGATAGCACTTGATCTATGATTCACCATGAAAAGAGATAAGAGAAATAAAAATATAATTTTATAATTGCGAATTAAACTCGATCATGACGGATCCGAAAATAAGACAAAATCTCGCTAGAGCATTAAGTCTCCTAACTTATAGACGCTTTGATTGAAATCTCTTTACAAATCAAAGAGGCCTAAAGTTGCATTATCGAGGTGATCCACACTATTGGATTTGAATACAATCCGGAGGATTTACGTCATCATATCTCTAGGATTGCGTGCAACTCCTTCCTTCTTTGAGTTATCTTTCAAATCAATGAGTCTCTCGACTACTATGAAATGAGATCAAGGGCCTACTACCGTATACCAGAAATACGGAGTCAGCACAAAATAAATAAAAGAGGGATCGAGCAAAATTTAGCAAAAATAAATTTACGAAGTAAAAAGAATTCTCATCTCAAATCATGGATCCTCATGATCAAATGCTAAAAGAAGATTAGCTACGCATATTGGAAAAGGAAACAACAATATAAAGAGAAGAAAATTTCATTTTAATTAATACTAAATGAAAGAGTACACAATGCTAAAACAAAACGATACTATATTACTTAAATGAAACGAGATTGCAACAAGGTAAACTAAGAAATAAAATTACAATGAAACAAATGCTCTCTTGAATTGTACCCACCACTTGCTCTCTCCAAAATCTAACCTCCAAAGCATGAGACCATGGTGTCTTTTATAGATGAGGAGGGAAGATTATAGATGGGAATAAAATGAAATGGCAAGGGGGGGGGGGGGGGGGGGGTGGCCGGCCATGTAGGTGGAAGGGTTCATGCATGATATTTAATGAAGGGGGGAGAGAGAGAGGGATTCAATGCATTTTATTTTTTAGGAAATAAAAAGAGATTTTTTTTCATGAGAGAAGGGGGATGAATGGGCTATAAAGAGCATGAGAGAGGGAAAAAAGGAGATGAATTTTGAATAAATGAAGAGGGAGGGGAGGGAGGTGGCTGACCATGCATGGGGAAATGCATGGCCAACCATTCAAGGTGGCGGCTCATGAGGGCTGCAACAAATTTTATTAAAGGGGGCTGCATGGTGCTCGGTTTTGGACATTTAAATGAAGAGGGATGCTTTGAATGATGGTTGGCTGCAACATTTATTAAAGGGGGCTGCTTGGTGTGGTTGTGGGATGCTCTTAATGGTTGTGTGCTGCTCTTGATGGTTGTGGGCTGCTCTTTATGTGGCCGGCCATTCAAGTGTACCTATAAAAAATAAATAAAACATTAGCTTTATGTTATAACCAAACATGTAACTAAGCATGTAACATTAAAATAAAAACATAACACCATGCATGCAATAATATAACCAAACATATAAATAAACATGTAACATTAAAATAAAATCATAACATCATGCATGCAATAATATACCCATCACTCAAACAAATAAACACACACACAAACATGAAATAAAACATAACATCAAAATAAAAATTAAAACTCAATGCAACATACCAAATTAGATCATATTATATAAATATTAAACTATAACATACATAAAATATATAAATTTAGTACATAATCCTAGGATATTAAACTCAAATAACCCAAAAAGTGATGACTAAAATTAGTCATCAGTATAAAGAAAGAATTCTGCCCATGTTTGGAGTATTTAGGCAGTCTACAATTCTCTGGTAGTTGAGAGATGACCAAGATGTTTGCCTATTGAAGATTATCCTAGTCATGACATCAAACATTAACATGGAGATTGGGTCATGTGATCCAGGTTTGTAGATAAGGGCTTTCCCTACAATATCTGCTAGCAGTTTACCTCTCTGATTGAAGAATTTCCTCTTAAGAGACCCAAATTTTGTATCACTGTATCCACACCACCTGAGAGCTCTGTCTCTGTCCGTGATGGTGGGTTCTTCTTCCTCGCTCGGGTTGATGGAGGGTAGATGAAGGGCTTTGCCTAGTATCTTAGGATTTACCTTAATCTTGATGTCCTCAATCTTAGACTTAAGTGAGTTTTGAGAAGAAGACACCTTAACATTGGAGAAGAATTCTACTACCTCTTTTCTAAGAATGGTGGAGGGTTCAGAAAGGGTGTACTCTAAACCTGTGGTCTCAATCATCCTTAAAACTTCTTTAATCTCTGGCGAGGCATGACTGAATCCATTCCACAATTTCATAGCCCTCCTAGAGCTCCTTGGTGATATTTGGCGCCATTGAACCAGTGCGGTAAGACACCAAGAAGGTTTCAGTCTCGACGGTAGGAGTTAGGGCTTTTAAGAGTGGCGGGCTTTTTGTTTCTTGCCCCCTTTATATATGATGAAAAAGTTTAACTACTTTATCATTAGATTAACCAATTAGACATTTTTAGACTTAAGTGAGTTAGATGAATTCTGAACTGAGTTCGACGAACTAAGAATCTCAACCTCTAAACTTAGCTTGACAAATGGTGAGTTCAGCTTGATGAACTCTGAACTCAGTTCGACAAATAACTGAACTGAGCTCGATGAATTCTGAACTGAGTTCGACGAATTCAATTCGATGAATTTGGACTTAGACAAATTTCTCAGACTCTGAGCCCAGTTCGACGAACGATTAGCTCAGCTCGACGAATGCTGAACTTAGTTCGACTAATCCTGAACTAAGTTTGATGAACTCAGAATCTTGTTGTATGGCAAATTCCTGCCTTTCTAGCATCTTCACTTTTTGTCCACTTGTCACATCACTGTTTTGATGTACACTATTATTATCCAAAACATTTTATCAATTTTGAGTAGAATGAAGACCTATTATGCTAATAATGTAGTTTTTATTAGCAGACTTTATGAAGCACTGATTTACAGGATATTTCATCTAGAGGGTAAAAGCTACAAGTTTTAACAATGCAGATCATTTTGATAGATAAGAAAAGTATTATTTTACAACTGAGGTGCTTGATTTGTTTTATCCTAAGCACATCTGTCATAGATTATAAATCTGCAAACTTAGTCTCTATATAAAAGAGAGAGACTTACCGTGAGGTTGTTTTCCTTTAGCCCTTTAGGATTTCACTCGTATCAACCTCAACCTTTGTTCCTTGCTCCACTTGGACCACAGTGCTTGAGTAATCAACTTGTCCCAGACATTTTCCTGGAATATCCTTTGTCCAAATACCAAGTCTTATCTGGAACAGGTATTTGGACTATCCTGCAAAACAGAATTTAAATTCCCTTAGGAACCCAATAACTATTGTGTCCTAGGTTTATGTTAGCTTTATAAAACTTTTGCCCAACTCTCTGCCTGGGCTGAGCATCTTTCTGTCCAATAGCCACATTTAGGTTATGCCAAATAATCAATGGCAAAATGGCCTACTTTTCCACAGCACCAACATTTATGAATATTGTATCTTTTTTTCTAGACAACACAGAATTGCTGTCCATGAGAGAAGTGAGTAGCCCCAGATTTTGCTGGATGAGCATTGAATGTTGCTGCTTCCTTCTTCCTGAGTCAAGGTACGGAAGAACTAAATACAGCTGGTCTAGGATGGGACAATTATATTTTTGGAGCCTGCCATCTAGTGGTCTCTCTCATCTATTTAGATAAAGGATATTTGGATTCAAATATAAAGAACTTATCCTGAACTTTATGGATAGAGTGTTCAACATCACTCCTTTTGAGATCATGTGTCTTTACCCCACTAGTAGAGCACACATTAGATTGATACTTAAGAGGAGGTCCAACCTTGACAGTTTTAGAAGGTAAATTTGACTTTTGAAACACTGTCCTCTTATTAGGGAATTCAGATTTGAATTGATGATTAATGTGATTAATACCCAGCTTCTCAGGGACTTGACAAGTTGCAGCTTTTGGCAACTGACCCTGTGTTAGAGAAGGGTTAATCACAATCCCTAATCTCTCTGTGAACTTTTGTTCTGGATATCTAATATGCATATACTTCTCTTTTGGAAGTTTGGTCTAACACTCAAGACTTTTCTTGAGTTCAGACACCTCATTACTTTTCTTATAAAGCTCAATAGATTTATTATTATAAAGAGTTTTATAAGGCTCCAGGACTTCAATCTCCTTGGCTTGCCTTTTGGCAAGTATTCTGCTCTTCTTTAGAGCATCTAGGAGCAGTCCATAGTTGTCAATCAATTGATTGACATTAGTATCAAATTCTAAGCACTCTTCATTATAGGATGAAGAAGCACTAGTATCTTGACTGGTTTCATAGTCAGAGGAAGATGTAGAAATGGAGAGAGTTTGTACCTTGCTTTGTTCTTGAATCTTCTTGACTTCTTTCTTCTTCAGTCATTACCATCAAGCCATGGCATTGAACATCTTCTTCTTCATCTTCATCCACCTTTGAGTCACATTCTGAATGTGATAGAGGGGCCCTGATCCCTATCCTAGCAACAGGATATTCTTAAGGTTCTTCTTTAGGAACAACCATTTTCCCAATGTAGGCTTCTTCTTCTTCATTGTCTAACCCAGAGGAAGAGTCAGACCAGGTCTTTTCCTTCTTTCCCTTAAGGGACTTCTATTTATTCTTCCCCTTGTGGTGCTTCTTCAGTCCTTTATCTTTCCCATTCATTGGGCAGTCAACTACTTTATGCCCAAATTTGCTGCAGCAGTAACAAATAACATTAGACGAAAATTGTTTACTAGAGTTAGGAGCATACCTGTCCTCTCTAACTTCCTCAAAACCCTCCATGTAGACCACAAGTGTGTCCCATATTTCCTTTGATGTCTTGCAGTGCTCTAGTTTTTGGAAGGTTGAGACATCAATGGCACTGGCTATTATATTCTGTGCCCTCTTGTCCATAGTATACAACACTACCTCATCTCTGTCCATCTCAGTATATGCCTTGGGCACTTTTAGAGTTTGATCTATGGTGGAAGCCTTTGTGGGGATAAAAGGACCTTCCACTACTATTACATAGATCCTAGGGTCAGATGCTTCCATGAACAATCTGACCCTTTGCTTCCGGAGTTCAAATACTTCCTTCCTGCAGATTGGAAGCTTCATGGTCTCCATCTCCTTATAGCTCATACCTAAATCCATATATAATAACTTCTAGCTAACTTTGGAGGATTACTCAGACTGCTAGGTCCTTTTTGAGTAACCTCTCTCTGATACCACTTGAAAGTTATTACTTAAGGTTAGCAAGTCACTTAGAGGGGGGGGGGGTGAATAGGTCTTTGAAATTTCTTAAGTATTTTTGCTATTTCTTTCTAAGTAATCTAGAGCTTGTCCTTAGTACCTGCAATATAAAAGAAGATCAAGCATCATGACATAGCACATAGATATTTATAGTGGTTCCCCAATTGGGTACATCCACTTTCCCTCCCACCTTTTAACTTATGTTATATGTTGAAGTTGGTGACCGGGCGGTCTGGCGGTCTGTCTTGGTGGTTTGGAGACCGCGCGGTCTGGCGGTTTCCCTTCAGCAGTTTGATTGCTGTGCTATTGCTGTACGGTTGCCGAGCGGTCAGGCAGTCTCCCCTGGCGGTCTCTCTCTCTCTCTGGTGGTAGCCGTGCGGTTAGCCCTTCTGTCTAACCGCGCGGCTTGTGCAGTTTGTTCTGTATAGTCCGCTTAGTCCTGTATTTTTTAGTCCCACATCTCTTATTTGTATTCTCTCATCTCTGCTCCATTCTATATAAGGGAGGGCATACCTTTGTAATAGATACCTTTTTCTGATAATAAAATTTCAGTTATACCATTTCCGGCTTGTTTTAGTTCGCTTCTCACATGGTATCAGAGGAATCGATCCTTTCCTCCTGATTCTGTGAGCCCTCTCTGTCCGCACGACTTGCTTCTCCGGCTTGCGCCCTGTCTGCGTGGTCTCCTTCTTTCCTTGTCGTTGCCCTCTGTGTGCGCGACCTATTGCCTTGTTCGCTGCGATCTGTCGCCTTGTTCGCCGCGACCTATCGCCGTGTGCCTTGCCTTCTCTTGTGCTTCTGTTCGAGCGGACTGTCTGCTTGCCGCTCGACTTCTTCCCCTCTGCTTGATACTGCGGCTTGGTCGTAGTCTTTCTGTCCGCTGGTGTTTGACATCCTGACCGCTGCAGTTTTTCTTCTGCCTATCCGTGCGGCTTGTTTCCTAACCGCGCGGCTTCCTGCTGTTTGCTCTTATGGCTCTTTCTGATGCTTCCACTACCACCACTCCTGCCGCCACACCTGTTGCCAATCCGGCTCCGCCTCTACCTCCTACTTCTTCCGGGAACCTTGGCACCGTTTCCAAGCTTGTCGGCTCCAACTACCCGGATTGGAGCATCTCTTTCACTTTTCTCCTTCGCTCACAATGCAAACGCCACCATCTCGTTGATGACCCCCCTCCTACCACTTCACCTCTCTTTGATGACTGGGATGCGAGTGACGCGCTTGTGCGTACTTGGCTCGCTAACAGTCTATCTGATGAGTGCCTTCCCGTCATCCGTCATGATGAGACGGTGAAGGCTGCTTGGCTTCATCTTGCTGCTCTATACTCCAAAGGGGCTCAGACGTCCCGCATCTATACGTTGTATGCGGACCTCTTTGCCCGGCCTACCTTGTCTCCTGCTGCTGCCTACCAACAAGTTCAAGCTCTTGGGGCTGAGATTTTTCAGAATCGCCCCTTTTCTGCAGATCTGGCTCAACAACACAAGCACTTCCAGGAGCTTCTCGTTGTGTGTTATCTGCTACGTCTTCCTGACACTTATGACATGATCCGCCAACAAATTCTGGGTGAGGCGGAATCTCCTACTTTAGATGCCACCGCTGCTCGCATCGCCGCTGTCATCTCTCTCCTTCAGCGCCCGCTTCTGCCCGCTCCTTCTCCACCGGATAACTTTGCTCATCAAACTCAGCGGAGTGGCTCTGGTAGCCGCAGTCATCAGTCTGGCAGACGTCCTTCTTCCCGCTACCTCTGCTCTCACTGCGGCCGCACCAGACATACTTCTGACCGCTGTTGGACGAAGCATCCCCATCTTCGCCCCTCGGGTGACTCTTCCGCCTCCTCTTCCAAGCCATCTGCTTCCGTGGTCACATCATCAGGTAGTGCCCATGTGGTCACTCAAGGTAAATGGCTTAACGACTCCGGAGCAACTAATTATATGACGGGCAATCCTCAATGCTTCTCTCTCCTCGAACAGCATGATCGGTTACCCCCGGTCCTCATTGCAGACGGTTCTCCCTCCTCGATTCATGGGTCGGGAGTAGTTCATGTTACTCCGTCCCTTCGGCTAGAGGACACTCTCTATGTGCCCAAGTTTCCGTGCAATCTATTGTCGGTTACTTCTTTGTGCAAGCAGCTTCAATGTTCTGTAACGTTTACTCCATCTTCTTGTTCTTTTCAGGATCCGAGCTCCCAGTGGACGATTGTTACTGGGACTGAGAGCGGCGGCCTCTACTTCCTCGACAACGTTTCTGCTTTGTCCGTCTTCTCTTCTTCTTGTACGGATCTTCTCCAGTGTCATCTCCGTCTCGGTCATCCTCCACCACGGCTTCTACATCAGCTTCTACCCCACCTCCCTCCCTCAAATACTCCTCTCAACTGCGAAGCCTGTCAACTTGGCAAGCATCATCGTTCCTCCTTCCCGCCGAAGCAAGTTCGGGGCTCTACTCGTCCGTTTGATCTAGTCCACTCCGATATCTGGGGGCCTGCTCCTACCCTTACTGTTGGTCGGGGTAGTTCTTATTTTGTAACCTTTATCGATGACTTTTCTAGATGTACTTGGTGTATCTCTTACGAGATCGCTCTGAACTTTTTAATGTATGGACCTCTTTTTATCATTTAATCAAGAATCAGTTTGGTGTTGGTATTAAAACTTTTCGCTCTGATAATACAAAAGAGTACTTAAGTCATGCTTTTACCTCCTTCTGTGTTCAACATGGCGTTATTCATCAGAAAAGTTGTGTCTATACCTCCCAACAAAATGGGGTGGCGGAACGCAAAAACCGTCACCTCCTCGATGTCCCTCGCACATTGATGACTCAAATGCATGTCCCTCGCTCATATTGGGGCTATGCTGTTCTTCTTGCCTGCTATCTCATCAATCGCATTCCCTCCTCCGTTCTCAACGGAAAAACCCCTTTTTCCATCCTTTATCCAGGCAAGGAGCCTTTTCCTCTCCCTCTCCGTATATTTGGCTGCACTGCTTTTGTGCATGCCCCATCTGCCACTCGTGATAAGCTCTCCCCTCGCTCCACCAAATGTGTCTTTCTGGGGTACTCTGCCACTCAGAAAGGCTACTGCTGCTTTGACCCTGTTCTTCGTAAGCAGTTCGTCTCCGCTGATGTTACCTTCTTCGAGAATGCCTCCTACTTCTCGGATGACTCCTCGTCTCTTCCCCCCACCTCTGATTCTCCTGTTATTCCGTTCATTCCCTCATATCCTACTGCGATATCCGCCCCTCCTCCGTCTCCGCCCACTCCTCTCCCTCCGCCTCTCTCTCCGCCTCCATCTCCCTCATCTCCGCTGCCATCGCTCTCTCCTCCCAGGCCAGCTCTCTCTGCCACGGATGCTCTGGATACCGAAGTGCCCGCCGACCTGGATCTTCTTGTCGCTCTTCGCAAAGGGGTGCGGACGTGTACCCTACACCCCCTTGCTGCTGTTGTTTCATATGATCGTCTTACCTCTTCTCGCAGGGCCTTTGCGCTGGCTATCTCTGCCACTACCACACCTCTTTCATACTAGGAGGCCCTTGCTATTCCTGACTGGAAGATGGCCATGGATGAGGAAATGGCGACCCTAACAGAGCGGGGTACCTGAACTCTTGTCCCTCCTCCCTTTGATACAGATGTTGTTGGCTGTCGCTGGGTCTTTGTGGTCAAATTTGGCCCAGATGGAACTGTGGACCGTTATAAAGCTCGCCTGGTGGCTAAGGGCTTTACTCAGACCTATGGGGTTGATTACTTTGACACCTTCTCTCCCGTGGCTCGTCTCAGCACTATACGGGTCCTTCTCTTTGTGGCGGTCAACAAAGACTGGCCACTTTCCCAGCTGGATATCAAGAATGCCTTCCTTTATGGTGATCTTCAGGAGGCCGTCTACATGGAGCAACCTCCTGGGTATGTTTCTCAGGGGGAGACACGAGTATGCCGGCTATTGAAGGCAATCTATGGCCTCAAGCAGAGCCCTCGAGCTTGGTTTGACAAGTTCAGCGGCATCGTGGCGGCCGTTGGTTTTGCTCGCAGCTCTGCTGATCACTCTCTATTTATTCGCAAAACCTCTTCGGGACTGGTGGTTCTTGCAGTATATGTTGATGATATTCTTCTCACTGGCGATGACCAGGAAGGGATAGCCTTGACAAAGCGGCATCTTCGCCAACATCTGGTCACGAAAGATATGGGTTCTCCGAAGTACTTTTTGGGGATCAAAATCTCTCGGAAGCCCAACTCTTTAGTCATCTCTTAGCGTAAGTATGCCCTTGATATTTTAAAAGAAGCAGGATTGACATGGGCCAAACCTGCCACGATGTCCCATGGCTGTTGGAGAAGACAAAACCTGGACAGATGATTCGCCTCTTCTTTCAGATGCTTCGCGGTACAGGCGTCTGGTTGGTAAGCTCATATACCTCACCGTGACTAGGCCCGACATTTCCTATGCTGCAGGCAAGGTGAGTCAATTCATGCAAGCTCCCAGGGAGTGCCATCTACAGTCCACCTTATGGATCTTGGAGTACGTCAAAGCAGCCCCAGGGAAAGGATTGCTCTTTCAGAAGAATGATCATCTGAGGGTTGAAGCATACTGAGATGCGAGTCACGCTGATGATAAAGGGGACCGCAAGTCTACCTCCGATTTCTGTACTTTTGTTGGGGGCAATCTGGTGAGCTAGAAGAGCAAGAAGCAGTCTGTTATCTCCAGGTCCAGTGCTGAAGCAGAGTATCAGAGCATGGCGTCGACCACTTGTGAGCTAAAATGGCTACGAGCTCTAATGCTGGATTTAGGAGAGGTCTACAACCATCCTCTACCTATGTTCTGTGATAACAAGGCTGCCATATACATCTCCAAAAATCCGGTCTTCCATGAAAGAACCAAGCACATTGAGGTTGACTGCCATTTCATTCGTGAAGAAATCTTAAAGGAACAAATTTGCACTCCCTTTGTCACTTTTGATAAAGAGCTGGCTGACATCTTCACCAAGCTAGTTTCCGCCTCGTTTCAACATATTTGTGACAAGCTGGGCATGATCGATATATATGCTCCAGCTTGAGGGGGAGTGTTGAAGTTGGTGACCGGGCGGTCTGGCGGTCTGTCTTGGCGGTTTGGAGATCGCGCGGTCTGGCAGTTTCCCTTCAGCGGTTTGATTGTTGTGCTGTTGCTGTGCGGTTGTCGAGCGGTCAGGCGGTCTCCCCTGGCAGTCTCTCTCTCTCCCTGGTGGTAGCCGTGCGGTTAGCCCTTCTGTCTAACCGCGCGGCTTGTGCAGTTTGTTCTGTATAGTCCGCTTAGTCCTGTATTTTTTAGTCCCACATCTCTTATTTGTATTCTCTCATCTCTCCTCCATTCTATATAAGGGAGGGCATACCTTTGTAATAGATACCTTTTTCTGATTATAAAATTTCAGTTATACCATTTCCGGCTTGTTTTAGTTCGCTTCTCACATTAGACAAGGCACAAACTCCTCCAAAATGCTCCTCAGAACTTACACCTCAGGCCCTCTGCCTTATACTCAGGTTCTCTTCAGAACCCTACCTCAGAGCCACAAAGGTTCCTACCTTAGAGCCTTGTAGTGCTCCTACAACTCACTGGTCCTCAAACAACCTACCTCAGCCTTATCACTAAAGCCTAAAGCTCAGGCTTTTCAGCCCTATAACTTTAGGCACAAGGCCCTACTCTCAGAGTGTTACAACACTCCTACAACTTAGTACCCTTCTAGGTACCTACCTCAGTGCCCTTCCAGGCACCTATAACTCATCCTCCTCCAAGGACTACAACTCAGTGACACACTTATCACCTACAACACAGTGACTCAACAGTCACCTACCTCAGGATGTTAAGCCCTACTACTCAGGCTAGGAGGATAGCCGTACTCTCCACACTTGGATCCTACCTCAGTACCCCGGTAGGGCACCTACCTCAAGTGACTAATTAGTCACCTACAACTCAGGCACTTAATGCCCTACAGCTCAGATTCAACAACCTGGATCCTACAAGAATGTAATCAAGAAGTTGAAATACTGACTCTGAGATAAATCTCTGAGTCTACCTTGCTGGACTAAGCAGATATCAGTCCAGCCCTCTTCCTGTAGAAGGAATTAGTCTTCTTTTATAGCTAGCTACTTTTTTGCTGCAATGAAGAACAACTATCTGCTGTTGAAGGCTGACGACCCTTCACAAAGCTATCTCTCCTTGCTGATTAGATGAATCAGCTACCTTATTCTGGAAAGAAAAAACTTGTTGAACTGGAAAAAGCTCTAGCTATCTTTCTCTGCCTTTCTGGCTTGCTCTGCTGGACTTGGCTTTCAAGCTCGTCAGAGAAGATGAAGTCCAGCCGCCTCTATTTTGGTTTTCTTTTTCGTTTCCTATATTTGTTGCCCTAAACCCCTTTTCTCTTTTCTTTTTATATTTGTTGATTTGAATCAATGGCACAATTTGAGTGTGGGCCCTGCCAAGGATGGTGAGCGCCACCTCCCTCAGAAGAGGACAAATAGTAGCTTCCGGCGCTACTGTAGCTTTCCCGTAACGACACTAAATATTTTGACTTTGTTGACTTCTGGTGACGTTAGTAGTGGTCATCACTTTCTGGACTTAGAAAAATTCTAGAACTCATCAAGCGTTGAGTGATGTTAAATCACTCAATGCTAGCTTACTTGGCTATTCATTAGAAGCGTTGAGTGAACCTACTTCACTCAACGCTTTTGGACTTGGAGAATTTTTGCTGGCTTTGTCTCATCAGTTCCTTCTCAACTATCTCAGCGGTTTCTTCTTCACAGTTGAGACTATCTCCTATCTCAGAGGTTTCTTCTCAAATGTCTTAGCGGTTTCAACGCTTCCTTCTTCATAGCTTAGACTATCTCCTGTCTCAACAGTTTTGCTGAGACCAACACTTCTGTTAATGCTTTGCATTGAGCTTCTCAGCGGTTATGCTGAGACATTCTTCTCAGCTATCTCAGCGATTATGATGAGATATTCTTCTAAGCTATCTCAACTGTTATGCTGAGACATTCTTCTCAGCTGTCTCAGCTATCTCGACGCTTTTGCCTTAGTCAAATTATCTGACTTCTAGCTTAATCTTTTTGTTCACCTATCCAATCAAGGACAACCTACATGCATGAACTTAAGCATACATCAAATACATTATGCCCCTTAGCATGCTTGGTGATGTCTCTTCAAATCCTGAGGAACATTGTAGGGTACAATTCCCAATAGAAGCATAATTGGATCCTTGCTCTACCTTACTGCTAGAAAGCAAGACATAATGTTTTTAATATGCGTTTGTGCTATATTTCAGGTGAACAATAAGGAATCTCATTATGCCGCTGCAAAGAGGATTTTGAGATACCTTAAGGATACACCAAATCTTGGTGTTTCTGATGCTGATTTTGCAGGTAGCATGAATGACAGGAAAAACACTTTCGGAACTGTCAGTTCCTAGGAAGAAGGTTAATTTTTTGAAACAACAAGAAATAGAATTGTGTGACAATCTCAACTGCTGAGTCAGAGTACATCTCTGCAAGTAGTTATTATGCATAACTTCTATTTATAAGGAATCAACTCGAAGATTACAACATGAAGCTAAAAGAGATTCCAATGTTTTGCGACTCCACCAATGCGATTCCTATTCCTAATAATCCAGTCTCTCACAGGAAGACAAAGCACATCGAGATAAGGTACCATTTCATCCGGTAGAATGTGGAGAACAAGGACATCAATCTCTGTTATGTCCCGACGGATAAGCAAGTCGCAAATATTTTCATGAAGGCGCTGGATGAGGCCAAGTTCTTGTTCTTCAAAATGGAACTTTGTATGCTCAACAAGGAATCATGAAGATGGGCAAGGACTCAGACTAAAGTCAGTTTTGTTAAGTAATTTTCTCAGATCGCGGGAATTATTCATTTCCGAAATTTCAGAAATCACCAAGGAAAATTCGTCGTGTATCACTCGTGGAATCTCGACGAATTTTTCGAGATTGGCTAAATAATTTCGCCAATTTTCGGCGAATGGCACTTTTCACCCGTGTTATTTCGACAAATATGACTTGACACTAGGTCTATTTTTATTTCTATTTATTGGATCCCAAGAGTCACTTCCGGCAAAGGTACGCGCGCTTATCTCTCTTCAAAATATCAATTTATATAAATAGATACAAATCGGGCAAACGGATTTCACACTCGTCGAGAACATTTTGAAAATCTGTCGAGTGCTATTCGGCACACCTTTCATCTTTCGCGAACTATCAATCTCATCGAATCAACTTTACGACTTCTCGATCGTTCTCCATGGCTACGAGAGGTACAAGAAACCTTCAAGTAACAAGAGAGCTTGTTCGCACAGGGTTTTCCACAGCCACAGACGAAGTTTGGAATATAATCGTGATGTTCGAGACCGTAGGATTGTCGTTCATCCTTGAACATCCATACAAAGTATTGGATAGAGATGTTTTGGAATTCTTTAAACATGCCAGACACCGCCGTGTGGATACAGTCATAAAGAGCAAGGTCAAAAACTTATCCATTAAGGTGCATGCCTCCCTCCTTACCCGATTCCTGCAGCTTCTAGAAATGGTAGAGACTGACCTCATTGAAGACAGAGATTTCACAAGAATACTGCTATTTTGTGGTTTGCCTAGAGGATCTTCTGTCATTAAAGGGAAAGTCATGAGTGACGAAGGAAAGCTTCTATTTCATGTTATCGAGAAAGTCCTATTGTGCATGGTTGGCTCTTATGACTACCTTTCAAATGATATGTTCAAGCTCATTACCGCAATCATCTGCATGAAAAGAATTGATTGGGGAGTAGTTCTGTTTGGAAGATCAAAAATAGTATATGTGCGCCAAACATTGGAAGGATACTTAGTCTCTATATGAATCAGTTGGACAGAAACACTTTCGACATGATGACAAGTGTACCCATCCATCACCTGAAGAGGATAGATTCTTTGATTTTCTCCAGATGGGAAAGAAAAATCCCCAAGCAGGGTGGGATCAAGGAGTTTTAAAAGATAAATCTATGGGTAGTTAATCACCTTAGAGGGGGGGGGGGGGGGGGTGAATAGGTGTCTTTTAAATTTCTTTGTCACTTATACTAAAGATTCAACAGATACTTGAAAATAAATATTCATAAGGACACATCACAGGTAATCCGCAGAACACAAAGATTTTATAGTTGTTCTCCTATCTAGGGTACATCCACTTTCCCCCTTCTTTTTCACTAGCAATGTGCTAGATAAGGTTATATATCCTCCTCTTCAACTCAGATCAATAGATCTTATAGGCTCAGTTTCTATTAAGAAACCTACAACTCAGATCAACTGGTCCTACCTCAAAGATCCACCCAATCTCTTACCTCAGATCCCTCAAGAACCCTACCTCAGCCTTTATAACACAGGCTTACACCTCAGTGATCCCACACAGATCACCTACCCCAGGTCCCTCAAGAACCCTACCTCAGCCTTTATAAATCAGGATTATAACTCAGAGAATATATCTCCTACCCACTTAGATCTCAAAGAGATCTTACAGAATTATGTGGAAAATGAGAAAGAAAGTAATCTCAGAAAATAGCAACTCTGAGATCTAACTTATCTGAGAATTAAGATTCTTCAATTAAACAACACAAGATTGGTTCTTGATGAGCAGACTGGATGAAATGATTTTTCACTGGATCTGTAATGTTCTTGATGATGATCGGTTTGATTTTCTTGAAGAAATTGTAGAACAGATCCACCTTAATCCTCTGATCAACTTGTTGAAAGGATCAGAAGACTTTCTTGAAGACCTGCGTCTTCCTTCTTCTTGAGGTTGTCACCCTTCTCTGACTTAGGAGAAATCAGAATGAGTGAATTGATTGATTGTGTGATTCCTTAGTATTCTGGGTAGACAACCCCTCAATTTATAGCATTCACTAGTTGTTGGCTTCTGATTGATGACATCATCATATGACGTCATACTTAGAGTTTTCCTTCAAATGGATTCTGATGATATGTCAAGTCACTGTAGCTGACATGTCACTTCTGGCTTGACTTGATACTCAGCTGTATTGATTCTGTTCAACTTCAGGATCATAAGTGTCGAGAAGTCCAAAGTGTCTCGACATGAGAATACTTAGTGTTCATAGAAGGTGTCGAGATATCTTAGCAGTCTCGACACATCTGTACTTGATAGAATTTCCAGTTTGAACTTGAAGGTATCGAGACAGTTGACTTGTCTCTACACAACTGTCTGCTGGGTGTCAACATCTTTAAATCTTCACTGTGTTGAGACATTGTATCGACACTACAGTATGCCGGGTGTCGACATCTTTAAGTCTTAACAGTGTCAAGACAGGTTAATTGTCTCGACACTACAGTTTGCCGAGTGTCGACATCTTTAAGTCTACACTTCAGTTCTTCATTGTGTCGAGACAGTTGTATTGTCTCGACACTACTGTCTTGAGCTTTAAGGTGTCAAGATATTTGACTTCTCTCAATACTACTGTCCTGAGCTTTAAGGTGTCGAGATATCTAAATTATCTCGACACTTCTCCTACAGAGGTGTCGACACTTTTATACTTAGTCATTTCTTCTGCACTACAACTTGATATTTGGCTTTGACTGTACTGACATCACTCAACACTATTAGCTATATGGTATTGAGTGAACTAGCTTCACTCGATTCCTGTGGACTTAGTCAATTTTCTTCAGCAACTACCTTGATATTTGGCTTATTTGAGTCAACCTATCAATGTCACTTGGACCACCTGTCCAATTAATATGATATAGACTAACCTGCATGCATGAACTTAAACATACATCAAATACAACTATGTGTATACCATTGACTTGTTTGACTTCTTACAAATCTGGGAAATAGGGATCAATGGACCCAACAATCTCCCTCTATTTGGAGAAGTCATAACCCCATTCAATGATATACACCACAATACCAAAATAAGATAATTATGATGTACATGAGAAGTGCTAAACAAAATTATAAAGGAAACAATAATAATAAAACATATATAACAAAGTGCAACCAAACCTTTTCATTCTAATTTGTTCAAAGATTACTATTTTTAGTTTTTACAATGTTCTTAAAACAAAATTACATAGTTTCTAGAAAAGAGAAATAATCTAAGATTGTTCTGGCTCTTTGATGACGATGTCTTTTCCTGATTGTATCTTGTCTTTGACTTCAGGCACCTTGTCATCATCCACTTTCTTCTTTCCCTTGTCATCTATGGCCTTCAAGATCTCTTATTCCTTGAGCCCTTTCCTTTCAGCATAATGATATGGCTTGGGGAAGTACTTGCTAGGCTTAATAGAATTAGCTGGGACCTTCCCTGCCTTCAGATCTTTCCTGAATTTATAGATGATCTCCTACTGCTTTGTATGCTTGACCCATTCTTGTTCTAAGTACCATTTTCCCCTGTCAGCTGTATTGTTGTTAACTACTTTCCATGCAGTGAGTATAATAGATCTGGAAGTTGGACTCCACTGCTCAAAATCTGGCTTTGCTTCAGCTTGCTCCCTAAATCTCTTCTTAGATAATTGAGCTTCTTTTCTATGAGCAAGGTAGAAGCAGCCATCTCCACCTCCTCACATACTACTTTTTGAACCTATAGTGGATGACTGTACATAGACTGTACTGCAGTTTGAATAGCCTCAAACTGAGCTGGTTGGCAGCCGGATTCAGATGTTTGATCTTCATCATACTTTATAGGAGGAAAGCCTAGAGTTTCTCTGATGCTATTGGAGGTCCAAATAACATGCTCAGATCTTAACTTTATCATTACTCTCTCCCCCTTTATGACTTATCTCTCAATATGATCTCTCAAGTCATTTTTATGAAATCTGATTTGGCCTTCTAGATGATTAATCCCTAAGGACAAATGATTCTTTACTTTGAGCAAGTGGTCATCTAGTTCTTTGCCAGAAGACTTGACTTCCTTAACCAAAGAGTTTTTATGTATAGATAGCTGAGATTCAACATCATTGGAGGTAGAGCCTATCTTTGTCTCTAGAGCTGTAGTTTGCTCAACTTGCTTTACCAGTGAAATATCTGCATTACTATCATATTGTTATTCATTCTTGTCTGATTCTCAAGGACATATCCTTATTTAACAACTATATCTTTTTGAGTCTCCATTGACTTCTTCTGCTGTTGAACAAGGTAGACTATAACATTTGCTCCTCTTTGGAAGAAGTCAGCCACATCCTTATTCAATAAGTTGACCTCAAATCTGATGGATTTGATATCTTGTGCTAGCTGGAACTGTACCTCCTTAGTGCTTTCATCTACAAATTTTTCTAATTGTCTTCTTTATTGATCTATCATTATTTGTATTTGAATCAATAGGGGGCTGAAATATAGAGGAGGAGCTGATGTTGTTCCAGATTGAATGGTCTTTTTATAGCTCCCACTCCTTTTCCTAAGTTCCTCAATTTTCCTTTTCTTGAGCTGAGAGGCTTCCTCCTCATCAGAATATGAAGAACTGACAACTTCAACTGAAGTAGGCTCTTTAGCTCCTTCAATGTTTGGGGCCAGATCTGCTATCTCACCCTCTACCCTTACACCTACTTCTCCAAAGTTGGGTTCCTCCATGGTTTCATCCTCTAGTTGTGCTGAAGCTTCTTTATCCATAGGAAGTTCTTCCTCAGTCTCCTTAGAGACTGCATTATCATTCTCTTTATCAGAAATTTGCACATCTTATGCAGGAACATTTTCTAAGTCTGGAAGATCATTGAAGTTCTCCCCCTCAATGTGATCCTTATCTTGTCTTGTCTCCCCCTACATTTGATCTCCAGTACCCGGAGAGGTCCTTGGAGAATTTTTTGGTGCTGCATCATCATGTATTTCTGCACTAGAGCTTCCTTGTTCTTCAGAGTCACTAGAAGATTCTTCTTCCACAACCACTACTTTCTTCTTCTTCTCTTTATTCTTCTCTAGTACTGGTGTCTCTTTTGTTAATACTCTATCCCATCTTGCTAGAATTCTCATGTCCATTCTTCTCATATGATTGATCTTAGATCCAATCTTGAGATTGGGACTGTCAGGAAGTGCTTGGACCAAATAGAGGCTTATAATCCTTCCCATATTGGGCTTCTTGATGCTCTCTGCTATTTTTTCAAAGACAAATTTGCTCCAGTTGGTCTTCAATTTGAATTTTATCCTTGTCATCAGCTCAAACATTTGAGCAGAGATTCTGTCATGTGCTCCTATTTTGCATAACAACACTTTTCCTATAATTTCTGATAGAAATTTGCCTTAAGTATTCATTACCTTCCTGACCAGGGTGCTTCCAAGCTTTGTGGTTGGGGACAATCCACACCACTCTAAAGCTTCTGCAGTCTTGGCAGAATCTAGGTCATCTTCTTGATCAATCCTTGACAAGTGAAATATCTTGACCAGTTCTAGGGCTCGACACTCAGAAATCAATAGTTCACAATATCAAGAAAGCGTAGTCGACTTCTACTCTCACACCCTATTTATAGTCTAATATTTCCTAAAGATGAAAGGGCGTGCTCCATTTAGATTGTTCAAAATTTTTAGGGAAAGACCTAGTGTCGACACTGGAAACATTGTCTGTCGAGATGTGTCGATAGAAATCGACACAAGGATAATGTCTCTCGACATATACCTTAGGGTCTCAACACCCTTTGATGTCTCAACACTTACTTTGGTGTCTCGACACATTCTTTGATGTCTCGAAACACTCTCTAGTGTCTCGACATAACTTTTGACTTAGCCGAAAATTTTGTCTCCCGAACTATAGAACCCTGATACTTAGATGTTTTTACTTGATAGCTAATTAAGAAACTTAATTACTGATTAATTTTTTATTCTTATTTTCATCAGTCTTTATGTATGCATTAATTATTCCAGGTTTAACATGCTAAGTTCAAACTTAAGGAAATTAAATTTCTCTTCATCTAGGGGCTTAGTGAAAATATAAGCAATCTATTTATTTGTAGGAACAAATTCTAGATTAATGTCTTCCTTTTCTACATGCTCCCTAATAGAGTAATATCTAATCTCAATTGTTTAGTTCTACTATGTGACACATGATTATTTGCAATTGAAATGACACTAGTAGAATCACAATATAATGGAGTTTTACTTAGCTGAATGTTGTAGTCTTGTAATTGATGTTGAATCCAAAGCAATTATGCATAGAAAATTCCAGCTGAAATGTACTCATATTTAATAGTTGATAATGCTACACTTGTTTGCTTATTACTGCTCCATGTCCAAGGAACTGACATGAACCTGAAGTGCTTTTCCTGACTTCTTTACAACCTGCATAATATGCATCTGAAAAGCCTGTTAGTTCAAAATCACTATTCTTGGGATACCATAGGCCAAGACTAGGTGTGCCCTTTAGATATCTCAATATTCTTTTGATTACTGTATAGTGAGACTCCTTAGGGCAAGCTTGATACCTAGCACAGACACAAGTAGAATACATTATGTCTTGTCTACTAACAGTTAGATAGAGTAGTGATCCAACTATGCCCCTATACAAGGTGATATCAACTGACTTGCCAACACTATCCTTGTTTAAAGACATACTGGATCCCATAGGAGTTCATATAAAAGTTACTGTTTCCATGCCATACTTCTTGATTAACTCCTTGGTGAACTTAGACTGACTAATAAAAAGTCCATCAATAGTTTGCTTAACTTGGAGACCCAAAAAAAACTCGAGTTCACCCATACTACTCATCTCAAACTTACCTTGCATAAGTTTGGCAAACTTAGTGCAAAGTGACTCATCAGTAGAACTAAATATAATGTCATCTACATATATTTGTACTAAGATGGTCTTGTTTTTGACTTCCCTTACGAATAATGTGAAAGGAGGGGTTAGATCTTATTACTCTAGAGGGGGGGGGGTGAATAAAGTATTAAAAACTTTGGTTATTTTTAATGTTTATATCAGAGTAAAATAGTGATACCATATACCAGTTAAGAACAAGAAACTTGGCTAACTATTCCAGCAATCACAAACACAGCAAAAAGCAAAATAAATAGAAAAGGAGAAACCAGACGACACAAGAAGTTTATAGTGGTTCCCCTAAACTTGGGTACATCCACTCTTCTACCACCCTTGGTAGGAATCCACTAGCAGGTTTTGATCAGGTGACTGCCACCATAAGATCTGATTCAAGTAGATCAGGAAACCCTTTAGGCTTCTAATCAGGTGCCCAAAAACCAACTTCAAGTCTTTTGGAGGGAGACTTGTCAACCAGACTAACTTTTGCAGGGAGTTAAAACCCTATACAATGGGGTGGAAAGAGTTTGATGGAAGTATTCTCTTTTCTCAATACAACTTGAGAAGACTATGTGGATTCTTGTGTTGTGAAAGCTTCTTCTGAGAAGTTGAATGCTTCAGGGAGAATGAGCTTTGCTTAAGGGTGAGTAGGTCTTTAGCTTGATCAGCCAAGATCCAGGAAATCCAATGACTGATGTTGAAAATGATGTCTATAGATTTCTAGAACAGAAGTTGAAGAAGACTCTTGATTTTGATGTTTTGTTCTTCTTTAGTCTTTAGTATTGGCAGAGTAAGAAAAGTGTTGAGAGAGAATGAAAGAGTCGACTGCTTGATAAAAGTTCTCTGTCAGTGCTTCTGATTTCTTCTCTCTCTCTCTTTGTAACTGTGTGTCTCAAAAAAGAGAGAATATCTTTTATTCTACTGCCAATTAAAAATTCTCTTTGAATTTTGAATTCTTTCCATAAATGCTGGCTGACCTGGAGAATTGAAAACGGCTGGAATAAAAGCGTTAAGGAGTTTCCCCAACTATCCTTGATAGAATAAGCAAATAATTATTCTTATGAATATCATATTTAATGTAGCCAATAATGGCTATATTCAGAAGAATATTTGCATTAAATACTCAGAAAAATACTGCTAATAAATAGAGAAAATAAGGAACAGAAAAGGAAAAACTCATTCTGGAATAGAACAGAAAACGTCGAATGCTGAACGGAATTCGTCGAACTGAGATCCAAGATCGTCGACCAAAGAATTCCAGTTCGTCGACTTGAGCTCTGCGAACTGCTAACTTAGAAATACTTTCCAATTCTGCACTCTGAGTTCGCCGAGCTGAGAATCTGTCTGAAAAAAACTAAACGTCGACCTGAGCTAAAATATCGTCTAGCTCAGTACAGAGAATTAACTCTGAGTTCATCGATCGGAGATCGACGATCGTCGAGCTGAGTTCGAAGAATTTCAAACTGATCAGTGTCTTCTGAAAACTGCTAAGTCCGAGTCTCTGAGGTCCTTCGTTGGCTAGTCCAAGATGGTACAGCTAAAGGGACTTAGCCTACAATACTAGGACTACTAGACATGACCCTGGCTATACAATGAGGTCAGACTCAGCCTAACATAGTGAACCTAGCCTAAATCCAACTAGGGATCCAACAATCTCCCCCTATTTGGGTGAGGTCACTAATACAAAACAAAAACAAACAATCATAAAGCAGAAGGAAAATATATCTGACAGAACAAAGTATTCAGCAGATATTTACAAGATTGTGCTTCATGACATAAACAAAAATTAGAGTTCAAAGGTCAATAAGAAAATCACAGAAAATAGACTCATTTTCTCTGCTTGGCTTTATCTTTATATGATCCTTCAGCAGGTTGTTTGAATTTGATTTCCCTATTAGTATTGGCAGCTTCTTTCTTTGACATGTACATATCAGATGCTCCAATCACAGTTTGGGATGAAGTTCTAGGTACAACAGCTTCTGGGAGCAGTTTCATATAATCATCAATATTGAAAAACTTGTTAGCCTTAGTATACCTTTTTAATTTTTCTTTTCTGTAAGCTGACATAGTTGAATATTGAGATATGTCTTTGCCTTCAGCTTTAGCTTTGTTGATTTGAGAAAGTCCTATAAGTTCATGGAATCTGGCCATCTTGGCAGAAGTCTCCTATTCAGGATCAACAAAAGGAATAGGTGAAGACTCTGGCCTTTTTGGACGGGAATCCTGCATTGGTTCTTTAGTAGGCACTTTCTTAGAAGAATCTGGAGGTGGATTACTTGTAGAAGATTGTTATTGACTGCTTTCCCTTGGTTGTCTTTGATAGGTCCTGGTAATAGAAGCAGAATTCTGAGAGATGTTGCCCGAGGGGCCTAAAGAAGGAGGAGGAGGAGGAGGGTATTTCCTGAAATTTCTATGAGGAGACCTGTACCTTCTCCTCTTCTTCCTTTCTTTCTGCTCATTCCTTGACAGCCACATCCATTATGGCATTCCTGGATTGGGAGTGATCTTCTACAAAATGTAATATGGAGTGTCATTATGAGGATTAGGCTTTGGAATAGCCTTAGGTGGGGCTTTTCTTTTATTAGACACTTTCTTTTTACCGTCATCAGAATCTGAGTCATCATCTTGAACATCATTAGAAGATTCTTGAGGATTATCATACATAGCATCAATCTCAGCAATAAAATCTTTTGGAATTTACTTTTCAGCTGGTGGAGGGATAACTGGAGGAAGAATATATTCAGTAGGAACTTTTGTTTCCTGATCCATGTCCTCAGCAAGGATTTTATCAAAGTCAGGCAAAGGTGATGTAGAGAAAACAAAATTGGTAGGAGAAAGAGCCTTGGGCTCAGAGAGATCATCCTTAACCACTTGGATAAGCTCAGCCTCTGGAACTAAATTGAGTTCAGGCTCAGGAGCTTCAAAACTCTTTTGAATCTACTGCAAGGTCTCTGAAGTGATGGGGGAAATAACAAACAATATCTGTATATAATTGAAAAGAAACAAAAGGAAGGCAGTATCTGAACAAAAGATCAAAATGATTTAGAACTGATGTCAGGTCAAAGTCTGGAGCAATAAAGCAATCTCCATAAAGAATTTCCAAGGGTTATTCAGGAGTTTCAATATCAGTTTCCAAGAATTCAACAAGATCTGCATCTGTAATTTCTATATCAAGAATATCAATATCGATATTTGAAACTGCTGCTGTAAAATCTTCAACTGCTGCTGCTGCTGGAGTTTCTACAGCTGGAGCTGCTGGGGCAACGTCTTCACTGAGTATCTCCCCCTGCCTGGTTTCAATGGTGGCTACTGGAGCCAGGCTCTTGACAGAAGAAGATGGGACAGGGAAGAAAGCAAGTTAAGCAGCAAGGGTTGAGAGAGAGAGGAAGCAAGAGGTGAGATGGCCTCTGCTATCAGCTATTTCAGAAGTGGTGTGATGGATTCCAAGATGGAAAAGATGGAGGGTGAAGGGAATTCTAAGAATTCTAGTAGGGTTTGGGTAGAGACAGATGGATTGATGATGGAAGATGATAAGGGATGACAATCTGTCATTGGTTCATCTGAAGGTGATAAAGAATTTCTTGGAGAGGAAAGAAGATTGAAAGAAGGTAGTGAAGTGAGATTTTGGAGTGGAGGTATGTCTACAAGATGAGATGGAAGAAGAAAGAGGTGGAGTAGCAGAATCTGGAGATAGAGGTTGTTCTAGAAGTTGTTGTTGAACTAGGGAAGAAATGGGGGACTGAGGAGGTGTAGGATTATGTATTGGTGAAGAATGGTTGATTGGGCTAGCAGGAGGTGTAGGTGTAGGTGTAGGTTGATGTTCTGGAGCTAGAGAAGGTTGTTGGATGGATGTGGAAGGAGTTGGAATGAGGGGAGGAGGAGGAGGAATTGAGCTGTTCTCTGCAGGGTGGTGAGTGGCTGTAACTTCCCTAATACTCTCAGAAGTTTTTGAGGAGGAAGCCTTGGAAGGCTTTGGGATGCTCCTCTCCCACCTGCCAAACAAGGTGCAGGTCAGCCTCTTAGAGGCATTGATGAATATGGTCAGGGCGACAAGGGATTCAGCTGCCTTGGCATAAAGGAAGATTCCAAGAATCCTTCCAAAACAAACTTCCTTCTTGTTGTTCATCTTCCTAATCAGATTGAACAAAATCTTAGCCCAATTAATGGATTTCTTATTCACCACAGCACACATCACTAAAAATTGCTGTCTGGCAATGTGATCATGGGCTGTATGCTTGCCCAACAACACCTTACCGACTACATCTGCGAGAAACTTATACTCGGCAGGTAGGTACTTCTTCAGCAATTTATTTGAGTTGTCTCTACAATAACCCATCAATGTTAACATTTCATCATATTCATAAGATTCAAGTTCAATATCTTCTTCCCCATTTACTAGTCCAAAAATTTCAGTAAGAATGGCTGGGGTTAAAAGAACGGTGTTACCCGATATAGTTCCAACCATAGTGTCAGCATCTGGAGTAGATGAAGTATAAACCCATTCTCTTATTTTAGTAGCAGCAATCCTCATTCTGGTAGTCATTAAGTTCTTCAAATTGAGGTCTTCAAATAGCTGCAGAATATCTATGAAGATCTGGTCTGATTGTTGAAATGAATTGAAATCGATGTCAAATCCCATGTCGAATTTCATTGCAGAAAGAGCACCTGCTGGAATTTCCATTAGTCGCCTGCAACAAGAAAGTAGAAAGATCAAGTGCAAGGGAACAGAAAGCGCGGGATGAAGGTCGAAGAAAACCTAGATATAAGGTTTTGTCAGAATATGAAACGAAAAACTCCGTCCTACGAAACAAGAGAAATCTTCGATCTGAGGTCGACGAAATATTTTATTGTCAAAAGAGTTCGTTGATATCAGCCAGAAGAAGGGGAAAACTTTTCGTCGTTCTCAGGTCGACGAAAATTTTTCTGAAGCTAGATTGTCGATCTTAGGTTGACGAAAAATGACTTCCACAGAGAGATCGTCGATCTCAGGTCGACGAAAAATCTCAAGAATTTTCCTTAGTTCGCCGAGCTCCGTTCAATGAAATTTGGCAAATTCTTTGACCAAAGACATAATTAAATTAAGGTATCCGCATTCATCATGCCTAGCTGATTCATAAAGGATAGATGTTTCTTCTCATCCAAGGGTTTAGTGAAGATATCTGCCCTTTGCAAATCAGTGGGGATGAAGGTAATATTAATTTTCTTCTTATCCACACACTCTCTAATGAAATGGTGTCTAACATCTATATGCTTGGTCCTAGAATGATGTACTGGATTATGTGCTATAGATATAACACTTGTACTATCACAAAATAGAGTTGAATTATTTAAGTTGTAACCATAATCCAGGAGTTGATTTTGTATCGATAGCATTTGTGAACAGCAACTGCCAGCTGTTATATATTCAGCTTCTGCTATTGATGTAGACACAGATGTTTGCTTTTAACAAAACCTAGAGATAAGTCTAGCACCAAGGAACTGGCATGTTCCTCATGTGCTTTTCCTGTCCACTCTACATCCAGTAAAATCAGCATCTGAGTATCCAGTTAACTCAAATTCTTACTCAATTTGATACCAGAGACCTATATTTGGGCAACTCTTTATATATCTTAAAATTATTTTTAATAAAACTAGATGAGATTCTTTAGGGTTCACTTGGAACCTAGTACAAAGACAAGTAACAAACATTATATCAGCCCTACTTGCTATGAGATATAGAAGGGACCCAATAATTGCCCTATACAATTTTTGATCAACAGGTTTCCCTCTTTCATCAGAATCAACCACAACATTTGTAGCCATAGGTGTTTTCTTAGCTGAGGCATCAGCCATCCTAAACCTTTTAATCATCTCTTTAGCATATTTGGATTGGGATAAGAAAATGCCATCAGGTGTCTGCTTCACTTGGAGGCCAAGGAAGTAGGAGAGCTCACCCATACTACTCATCTCAAACTTGGAATGCATAAGGTTGGCGAACCTTTTGCATAGTTTGGGATCTGTAGAGCCAAATATAATGTCATCTATATATATTTGTACTAAAAGAATTTTATCATTATGATGCTTGAAAAATAAAGTCCTATCTACCATGCCTCTAGAAAACTTATGCTCTAAAATAAAGCTTGCTAAGGTTTCATACCAAGCTCTTGGAGCTTGCTTTAGACCATAGAGAGCTTTATGTAATCTAAAAATATAAGAGGGATGAGATTAAGAGATAAAACCTGGAGGTTGTTCAACATAAACCTCTTATTTTAGTTCTCCATTCAGAAAAGCACTCTTAACATCCATCTGGTACACTTTGAATTTCTTGAAAGCAGCATAAGGAAGATTCTGATTGCTTCTAGCCTTGCAACAAGAGCAAAGGTTTGATTATAATCAATGCCTTCATCTTGCCTATAGCCTTGAGCAACAAGCCTTGCTTTATTCCTTATGATTGATCCATGGGCATCAAGCTTATTCCTGAAAACCCACTTAGTTCCAATGACTGGGTAGTCTTTGGGTCTTGGAACTAAGTCCCAAACTCAGCATCTCTCAAACTAATTAAGCTCCTCTTGCATGGCAATAATCCAGTGTGGATCTTGCTTTGCATATTTGAAGGATTGGGGCTCAATTTGAGATATGAAGCAGGCATGCATCATATTCTAGTGGATTTGATGCCTTGTCTGCACACCAACTAATATGTCTCCAATCACTTGAGATGAGGGGGTATCTCTAAGTATGACAAGTTCATTTGGTGGAATTGGTTGAGCAACAACCTGGGGAGTTAATTCCTTTGGTGGAATTGGATTAGCTGTTGTTTGTTTAACATAAATGTTAGCTTCTTCATCATCACTTTCTTTAGCATCATGTGGAGGAGAGTGAGTAACAGCCTCATCTGTGAGGGTCAACTCATTTAGCTTTTCACATATATTAGGTACCTGCAAAGAATTCTTGGTAGAAGCTTGCTTCTCCTTGTTAAACATGTTAGTCTAAACAAAAGAAGCATGAATGGATTCTTCTATTTCTAAGGTTGGTTTATTATAAACCCTATAAGCCTTGCTTGGGAGTATCCAAGAAAAATTCCCATTTCAGACTTAGCTTCAAACTTTCTAATGTATTTCTTATTATTGTTGTGAATATAACATAAGCAACCAAAAATTTTAAAGTAATATACTTTAGGTTTCTTCCCTTTAAGTAGCTCATAAGGAGTCTTATTCTTAAGCTTGTGTATAAGACTTCTATTCAGTACATAATTTGTTGTGCTTACAGCCTCTGCCCAAAAGGATAGGGGAAAATAAGCATCTGCAAGTAATGTGCCTGCTGATTCAATCAGTGTTCTATTCTTCCTTTCAACAACCCCATTTTGTTAAGGTGTTCTAGGAGCTGAGAAGCATTGTCTGATGCCTTCCTTCCTATAGAACTCTTGTATAAGAAGAGACTCAAACTCAGTACCATGATCACTTCTGATCAATGCAACTGGAGTAGAGTACTCAATCTGTATGTTCTTGAGAAAGTCTGTAAGAATCTTAAAGTTATCAGACTATGATCTCAGAAAGAAAACCCAAGTGAATATAGAGAAGTCATCTACAATTACTAAAGTATAAGATTTCCCTCCTAGACTTTGTACTGCTATAGGGCCAAAAAGGTCCATATGTAGTAAGTACAGAATTCTAGGTGACTCACTTTTAGTTAATGATTTAAAGCTACTTTTAGTTTGCTTGCCTAACTAACAAGCCCTGCAAAGGCTTTCCTTCTTATAGGGGTAAGAAGGCAATCCTCTAACAAGGTTGTGTTTGGATAACCTAGCAATATTTTTTAGGTTTATATGCTCTTATCTCCTATGCCAAAGGTCATTATTATTACTAGTTGAGTTAAATAGACAGATTTCTAATTTAGCTGATTTGAAATTAATTAGGTAAATGTTTCCTACCCTAGTGCCAGTCTACTACACTATTGTCTAAAGAAGTGATAAAACAGGAGGTTTAGTAAATGATACCTGAAACCTTTCATTACATAACTGACTTATGGAGATGAGGTTGTGTTTCAGTCAACTTACAAAAGCTACATTCCTGAAGGTGATAGCTCCAACTTTAACTTTTTCATAGCCCTCAATCTAGCCACAATTGGAGTCACCAAATATCACTTTTGGTCCTAGCTTTGCCTTGAAGTGAGTTAGGTTGGCCTTATTTCCTGTCGTATGCTTAGAACAGCCACTGTCCAAATACCATTGTTTCTCTGTGGTAGAACAATCTTTTTCCTGCAAAACAGATTAGTCATTTTTGACCCAGGTTACCTTGGGTCCTTCTCTCTTCACATAATTAAAACTGGAAATGAAAGAGTATTCTGGTTGAAATTTATAACCTAAAGGATGATACTTCCTATGTTGAATAATCCATTGATTAAAGTTATTATTAAAAGTTCTTGGTGGATAAAAGGTTTGAAAAGAATTAAAAGATCTGTTCAACTGATCTGCATTCGATGAATTCGGGTGAGTTCGTCGAGCTGAGTTCGACGATCGGGGTTTAGTTCGTTGAGCTCCATTCAGAGAATGAAAGTATTCATTTTCTAGGCCCCAAAAATGTCGATCTTTGGTCGACGAACCATATTGGTTTCGTCGATCGTAGTTTAGAGAATAGTTATAATAAATGTTTGCGTTCGGAGTTCGTCGACTTGAGTTCGACGAATTATACACATTTCGTCGATCTGAGTTCGACAAAATCTACTGAATATAGTTTTTATTATTATTCTTATTACTTCTTTTCTTTCTCTTAGTGTTTTGTTTTAGGTCAGTTTGTTTAGGACTATTATTTTCCACTTTTCAGAAACAAATTTAACTTGTGTGGCTAATACATTTTTCTGAATTAGGGGGGGGGGTAGGCTTGATGAAGCACCCAAGCCTAACTTGCCATTCAATCTGGTATTGACTGTTCTTGTAATGTTCATCAGCTTAAGGCTTCTCCCATTGAGAGATTCCTCAAGTTGCCTGGCCTCACATAATTCAGTCTTTAGTTTTATGATTTGTTCATTAGCTAGTGTTATTTCATTCTTTAACTTTTCATTTTCTAGCATTAAGTTATTCTGTTTAGTTAATTTTTCTCTAAGTTGTTTAATAACCTTTTCAGAATTAATTAAATCTAAGCACATTATTTTAAATTCAGTTTTGAAATTTTCAGAACTATAATCAAAAGATGAAAATACCTGATCAGCTTCTGATTCTGATACTTCTTCATTTTCAAATTCATTTTCAGCATCTGAAGGGCTGCAAGTGGCATTGATATCCACGAGGCATATTTCCTTTGCCTTTGCCTCTTCTTCTTCTTCACTAGAGCTGGAAGATGTGGATTCATCTTCTGTGTCACTCCATGTTTCAGCCACAAATCCCTTTTCCTTCTTTTTGTGCTTGCTGGAAGAGGGCTTGTTGTAATGCTTGCTTTTGGATTCCTTTTCTCTTCTCCTCTCCTTATTTTGAATCTCAGGACATTCAGACATGAAGTGTCCTGGTTTCCTGCATCCAAAAAACACTACTTCTTTAGTGGGTGTTTTGTCATAACTGGGCTTGTTGTCATTTCTGGATGACTTTCTCCTGAAGTCCTTCCTTGCCATTTTATAGAATCTCTTTGCAAGGAGACTCATCAGCTCTTCATTTGGAGCTTTAGTCTCTTCAATAGCTTTGAATGTAATGTTTTGTTCTTTTCTTGCTGGAGGAGGAGTTCTTTGCTCGCCAGCTTCTCTGGATTTTATCAACTGCTCATAAGATTTGAGCTTTCCCAGGAGAGATTCAGTTGAAATCTCATTCAAGCTTCGGGCCTCTTTGATTGGCCAGATCCTGGTGTCCCATGAGCTTGGGAAGCACATAAGGATCTTGTTATTCACCTCTGTGAGAGAGATGTCTTTGTCCAGTGTCTTCAGCTCACTGATGAAAGAGCTTAGTCTGTTGTACATATCACTAACAGATTCAGCTTCAACTTTCTTGAAGTTCTCATACTGTGAGATGAGAGTTGATCTTCTATCCTTTCTCTCATCTGCTGAGCCAGCAACCATCTGGTTGAGAGAATCCCAGATTGCTTTTGCAGAGGTGCATTCAACCATCTTTCGAAAAATGTCATCTAACATAGTTTGAGCCAATATATTCATGGCTTTAGCATCTACAATCTTGGCTTTCTTATGGGCATTTGTCCACTCAGGTGGTGGAATAACATGAGTGTTTGAGGTTGAAGTTAAAGCAGTTGCTGCAGTAGGAGGTCCTGTCAAGATAGAATTAAATATATCCTCATCAATAGAGTTCATATACAACTTAATTCTTGCCTTCCAGATGGCAAACCTATTTAGGTTGCATACTGGAGGTCTGGTTCTTGCATAATCCTTATTTTGTGCCATTGTAATTAAGAATTGTTGGGAAGAGGAAAATCTGATATAACTGGATCTTGGTTCAAGAGTTAATTTGTACAACCAAATCAAACACACCCTCTGATACCAATTGAAAGGAGGGGTTAGATATGATTACTCTAGGGGGGATGAATATAGTATTAAAAACTTTGGTTTTTTTAATGTTTATATCAGAGTAAAATAGTGATACCATATACCAGTTAAGAACAAGAAACTAGGCTAACTATTCCAACAATCACAAACACAGCAAAAAGAAAAACAAATAGAAAAGGAGAAACCAGACGACACAAGAAGTTTATAGTGGTTCCCCTAAACTTGGGTACATCCACTCTTCTACCACCCTTGGTAGGAATCTACTAGCAGGTTTTGATCAGGTGATTGCCACCACAAGATCTGATTCAAGTAGATCAAGAAACCCTTTAGGCTTTTAATCAGGTGCCCAAAAACTAACTTCAAGTCATTTGGAGTGAGACTTGTTAACCAGACTAACTTTTGAAGGGAGTTAAAACCCTGTATAATGGGGTGGAAAGAGTTTGATGGAAGCATTCTCTTTTCTCAATACAACTTGAGAAGACTATGTGGATTCTTGTGTTGTCAAAGCTTCTTCTGAGAAGTTGAATACTTCAGGGAGAATGAGCTTTGCTTAAGGGTGAGTAGGTCTTCAGCTTGATCTGCCAAGGTCCAGGAAATCTAATGACTGATGTTGAAAAAGATGTTTATAGATTTCTGGAACAGAAGTTGAAGAAGACTCTTGATTTTGATGTTTTGTTCTTCTTCAGTCTTGAGTATTGCCAGAGTAAGAAAAGCATTGAGAGAGAATGAAAGAGTCGACTGCTTGATCAAAGTTCTCTGTCAGTGCTTCTGATTTCTTCTCTCTCTCTTTATAACTGCGTGTCTCGAAAAAAAGAGAATTTCTTTTATTCTACTGCCAATTAAAAATTCTCTTTGAATTTTGAATTCTTTCCATAAATGCTGGCTGACCTGGAGAATTGAAAACGGCTGGAATAAAAGCATTAAGGAGTTTCCCCAACTGTCCTTGATAGAATAAGTAAATAATTATTCTAATGAATTCCATATTTAATGTAGCCAATAACGACTATATTCAGAAGAATATTTGCATTAAATACTTAGAATAAAACTGCTAATAAATAGAGAAAATAAGGAGCAGAAGAAGGAAAAACTCATTTTTGAGCAGAACAGAAAACGTCGAATACTGAAAGGAATTCATCGACCTGAGATCCAAGATCATCGACCAAAGAATTCCAGTTCGTCGACCTGAGCTCTGCGAACTGCTAACTGAGAAATACTTTCCAATTCTGCACTATGAGTTCGTTTAGCTGAGAATCTGTCTGAAGAAAACTAAACGTCGACCTGAGTTCGAATATCGTCGAGCTCAGCACAGAGAGTTAACTCTAAGTTCGTCGATCAGAGATCGACGATCATCGAGCTGAGTTCGAAGAATTTCGAACTGATCACTATCTTCTGAAAACTTCTAAGTCTGAGTCTCTTAGGTCCTTTGCTGGCTGGTTCAAGATGGTACAACTAAAGGGACTTAGCCTACAACACAAGGACTACTAGACATGACCCTGGCTATACAATGGGGTCAGACTCAGCCTAACTCAGTAAACCTAGCCTAAATCCAACTAGGGATCCAACATATTATTTTGTCTATTTTCACTCTTGAGAATTTATTCTCTAGAAGGAATTTAGATAAAGTCTCATACCATGCCCTTGGGGCTTGTTTTAATCCATAGAGAGCTCTTATTAAAAGATAAACATAATTAGGATGAGTAGAGTCAATAAAACTTGAGGGTTGCTCAACATAGACCCTATCTTTGAGGTTAGCATTAAGGAAGGCTGACTTCACATCTATTTGGTAAACATTGAATCCTTTGTAGGTTGTATATGCTAGGAAAAGTCTAATAGCTTCCAATATAGCCACTGGTGCAAAGGTTTGATCAAAATCTATACCCTCTTCTGGTCTATAGTCCTTTGCAACTAGTCTAGCCTTGTTTCTGACTATAAAACTATTCTCATCCAATTTGTTCCTGTAGATCCACTTGGTTCCTATGATGTTACATTCATCTGGTCTGGGAACCAGCTTCCAGACATTACATCCCTTGAACTGGTCCAATTCTTACTGCATAGCCCATATCCAAAATGGGTCTATATCGGCTTCTTCAAACTTCTTTGGTTCTATTTGAGATAGAAAACTTGAGTACATTACAGTGTTGTGCTGTCTACTTCTTGTGGTCACACCACGAGCTACAACTCCAATGATCAGTTCCCTTGGGTTATCCCTTAGATGTCTGACAGCAATTGGTAATGTGACCTCTTCTCTTTGAACATCTTCATTTTGTTGCTGAGTCTCTTCTTCTGGTTGTTCCTGTGCAAGTTCTTCCTCAATAATGTCGACTCCATCTTGTATACTTTGGCTTGCTGGAACTGCGTCTTCTATTGACAGCTCCTTTAGCTTCAAGTTTCCTCCTATTATGCTTGATGTACCTGGCTTATCATTGTAATACATAGAACTTTCTTCAAATACAACATGAATAAAACTCCTTTACAACTTGATCCCTCAAGCTGTAGACCCTATAGGCTTTACTGTTATTACTATAACCAACAAAAATGCCTTCATAGGACTTCTCAACAAACTTAGTTAAGTATGTTTTCCCATTATTAAGGACAAAACACCTACATCCAAAGGTTCTGAAGTAGGCAAGTCTTGTTTTCTGCCCTTCATTAGCTCATAAGGAGTCTTATTCAGGATTTTGTTGATTGAAGAACTATTAAGAACATGACATGTGTTAATAGTTTCAGCCCAGAAATATTCTGGGAGAGAAGAATCAATCAGCATGGTTCTTCTAGCTTCAATGAGAGTCCTATTCTTTCTCTCAACAATCCAATTTTGTTGGGGTGTTCTTGGAGAGGAAAACTCTTGCTGAATCCCAAGTTCTTCCCAAAACTTTGTCATGCATTCAGATTGAAACTCAGTTCCATGATCACTTCTGAATCTGACCACAGAACTTTTAAATTCATTCTGTATTTGTTTGACAAATGTCTTGAAGACATCAGGAGTTTCAGACTTTTTCCTTAAAAAGAAAACCCAAGTAAATCTGGAATAGTTATCAACAACCACAAAGGTGTAGACTTTTCTACCTAGACTATGAACTGGCATAGGAACAAATAATTCCATATATAAGAGGTATAAACACCTCACAGAGTCTTTGGTTTCAATGCTTTTGAAGGAAGCTTTGGTATGCTTGCCTTTTTGGCATGCAGAGCAAATGCTATCCTTAGTGCATTTAATGTTCAGACCATTCCTACCTTGCTCTTTACTGAATAGTTTGTCTATGGTCTTATAGTTCAAATGAGCTAGCCTCTTGTGCCATTTGATACAGTGTGAGGCTTTCTTATTTACAACTAAGCATATGAGAGAGTTTGAGTTTAGACAAAGAAAATTTAAACAATACATATTCCCACTCCTAGTGCCTGTTAAGATGACCTCTTGGTCACTTGACTTCTTTATGTGGCACCCATCCTTTTGGAATGAAATGTCATAGCCTAGATTACAAAGTTTGCTTATGCTTATAAGGTTGTGTTGCTACCCTTCCACATAAACTTCTTTAGTGATAGTGACTAAGACATTTATATTCTTACAATAACCTCTAGTAATCCCTTTGTCAGCTCCATCAAAGATCACCTTTGGTCCATTATTCACTGGAATAAACTCCCTCAAATTGCTCTTTGTTCCAGTCATGTGTCTGAAATATCCACTATGCAAGTACCAGATGGGCCTATCTGTGGTGCTTGGACATACCTACAAAATAAAGATTTATTTATCCTTAGGAACCCAAATTGTCTTGGGTCCTAGGTGTTTGTTAGCTGGGGCTCCATTGAGACCACCTAAGAATTTCTTAGCTGGGTACATTTTCTGTCCATGAGACACTATGTGATTGAGCTAGCAGTCCAGGGCAAAGTGTCCAATCTTTACATAATACCAGCACTCATATCTATTGTATCTCCTCTTTGGAGGAACAGTAGGAACTTTATGCTAACATTCCTTAGGACAAGAATCAACAAATTTGACAGTTGCATTTTGACTGGGAGCATAATGGTTGTTTTTCCTCTCAGCCACAACATTCCTCCTTGGATCAAGCACATTAGGAATAGCTTTCCTATTTACAGATGTGCTAGGTGCTCCTCGTCCAGACTTCTGGATTTCTTTTCCCTTAGTCTAAAACACAGGTTGTGGCATGACTGGACCCTTTTGTCCTGTCAGCTTTTTGTCTCTCCTTCTCTTAGGTTTAACATAACCAAGTACACTTCCAGGAGTTCATGAGAAGGTATTTATAATGTGGAGCACAGTCTTAGGCTTAGAGAACTGTTGAACAAGTCTTTTCTCATTCTAGAGTTTGAGTTCTAACTCCTGAATGGTTGCATCCCATTGTTTGAGCAACATGATTTGATCATCAATGATCTTAGTTAGCTTAGCTAACTTTTAACTTTGAAGATCAATCTGCTGATTAGCCATCTTATGATGGTAATCAAGACCTCTTAGTGATGCAATCTCGATGGCTTGTTTTTTGACAAGCTTTTTGCTCTTCACAAGAGCCTCTAGCAGTTTTCCAAACTTAACTGTGAGCTGCTGCAGTTTAGTCTCAGAGTTGGACTTATTTGAATCAACATTTGAGTTACATGAGTCTAAATCATCCTCAGTCTCATGAACAAAAGTTGTAGAACAAATTGAATTATCAAAGATAACCTGAGTATCCTTACATTTAATAATTTCTGTTTCTAGATCATCAGATAGTGCCATCAAGTTAACCTCTATATCATCTTCAAAGTCACTATGGAGTGATGAAGTTGTGGAGTTATTGCCCTTGTATATGGCCTCTCTGACGAATTCTTCTTCATAGGAGAACAATCCTATATGAGCATGTTCTTCATCTGGTTTTGTTGAATCTGAATCACTATCAGATAAAGTCTTTGGCTTCTCTGCCATCAGACACTTTTCTGACTTCTTATCTTTGTAGAACTTCTTTTCCTTGGACTTCCTGTTCTCCTTTCTCTTTACTAGACAATCAAAAATCACATGTCCAGGCCTGTTACATCAATAACAAATAACGACAGTCTTAACTTGTTTGTTCTGGTTTGAATCATACCTGACCACGGAGTTGTTTCTGTGTTTGTCTTTATTTTTGCTAGAACTTGGTCCAGATGATGTCTTCTTGTTCCATTGCTTCCTTCTTCTCATCATCTTCTTGAATTGCCTGGTGAACAATACCGATTCACCATCTGATAATTCTTTTGATGAATAACTAGTCCCAGTGCTAACTGTATCTTCATCCCTTCTTATTGATGATGGATTTTCTCTTCTAGCCTTCTTTGATGTGTCTTCTTTGAAAGCCATAGATCTAGTCTGATTTTAACTTTTGGCAGATTCACCTTCAGCTTTTCTAGAATTTAACTGAAACTCATGTGATAATAACTTTCCATATAAATCCTGGGGTAACTTGTTCCTCAGATTACCCATTTCTCTTACAACACAAATCTTAATGTCCTATTCATTGTTTAGGGACCTCATAAACTTATCATTAAGCTCATATTTTGAGAATTGTCAGCCATAATTATTTAAGTCATTGATTATTCTAAAGAACTTTTCATAACAAAGTTCTATAGAATCAGTCTTCCCTTGCCTGAATTCCTCATACTGTTGGTTGAGTAGAGACTTTCTGTCATCTCTGACTTCTTTTGTGCCTTCAATATAAACTATTAGAGTGCCCCACATCTCTTTGGATATTTTGCAGCATACTAAGTTTTGAAAGGTTGAATTATCTATTGCACTGACAATTATGTTTTGTGCTCTTTTATCCATTATGGCAAGAACCACCTCATCCTTTGTCATCTCAGACAGACTCTTAGGGGTCTGCACATTTACATCTAAGATGGATACTTTTATAGGAATATATGGTCCTTCTTGTATAGTGACATAGATTCTTGGATCTGATGCCTCTATAAACAATCTCACCCTCTGCTTCCAAATAGCAAAATTATCCTTTGTACATATAGGAAGCTTCATATAACTGAGTTCTCTGTGAGATTATGAAGCCATGAGATCTGATATGTATTAACCACCTTTAGGATCTCTTTCTGACTGTTAGGTATTTCTTTGAATAACCTGTCTCTGATACCACTTGAAAAATAAATCTATGGGTAGTTAATCACCTAGAGGGGGGGGGGGGTGAATATGTGTCTTTAAATTTCTTTGTCACTTATACTAAAGATTCAACAGATACTTGAAAATAAATATTCATAATAACACAACATAAGCAATCCACAAAACACAGAGATTTTATAGTGGTTCCCCTATCTAGGGTACATCCACTTTCCCCCTTCTTCCTCACTAGCAATGTGCTAGATAAGGTTAAATCTCCTCCTCTTCAACTCAGATCAACAGATCTTACAGGATCAGTTTCTGTTAAGAAACCTACAACTCATACCCACTAGTCCTACCTCAGAGATCCACCAAATCTCCTACCTCAGGTCCCTCAAGAACCCTACCTTAGCCTTTATAACACATGCTTACACCTCAGTGATCCCACACAAATCACCTACCTCAAGTCCCTCAAGAACTCTACATCAACCTTTATAAATCAAGCTTATAACTCAGAGAATATATATGCTACCCACTCAGATCTCAAAGAGATCTTACATAATTATGAGGAAAATGAGAAAGAAAGTAATCTCAGAAAACAACCTCTGAGATCTAACTTATCTGCGAATTCAGATTCTTCAATTCAGCAGCACAAGATTGGTTCTTAATGAGCAGACTGGCTGAAATGATTCTTCACTGGATTTGCAATGTTCTTGATGTGTATTGGCTTGATTTCCTTGAAGAACTTATAGAACAGATCCACCTTAATCCTATGATCAACTTGTTAAAAGGATCAAAAGACTTTCTTGAAGTTATGTGTCTTCCTTCTTCTTGGGATTGTCGCCCTTCTTTGACTTAGAAGAAATTAGAATGAGTGAATTAATTGATTATGTGATTCCTTGTATTCTGGGTAGACGAGCCCTCTATTTATAGCCTTCACTGGTTGTTGTCTTCTGATTGATGATATCATACTTTAAGTTTTCCATCAAACGGATTCTGATGAGATGTCAAGTCATTGTAACTGACATAACACTTCTGACTTGACTTAACACTCAGCTGTGTTGACTCTTTTCAACTTCAGGATCATAAGTGTCAAGAAGTCCTAAGTGTATTGACACTATAATTCTTAGTGTTCTTAGAAGGTATCGAGACATCTTATCAGTCTAGACACATCTATACTTGATAGAATTTCCAGTCTGAACTTGAAGGTGTCGAGACAGTTTACTTGTCTTGACACAACTATCTGTTGGGTGTCCACATCTTTAAATCTTCACTGTGTCGAGACAGTTGAATTGTCTCAATATTGTAGTCTACCGGGTGTCGACATCTTTAAGTCTTCACTATGTAGAGATAGTTGAATTGTATCGACACTACAGTCTACCGGGTGTCGACATATTTAAGTCTACACTTCAGTTCTTCATTGTGTCGATACAGTTGTATTGTCTCGACACTACTGTCCTGATCTTTAAGGTATCGAGATATCTGACTTGTCTCGACACTACTGTCCCAAGCTTTAAGGTGTCGATATATCTGAATTGTCTCGACACTTCTCCTAGAGAGGTGTCGACATAGTTGTGAAGTGTTTTGACCCTTTTTTACTTAGTCATTTCTTCTGCACTACAACTTGATATTTGGCTTTGACTGTTCTGACATCACTCAACACTATTAGCTGTATGTCATCGAGTGAACTGGCTTCACTCGACACCCGTGGACTTAGTCAATTTTCTTCAGCAACTGCCATGATATTTCGCTTCTTTGAGTCCACCTATCAAAGTCACTTGAACCACCTATCCAATCAATATGACATAGACTAACCTGCATGCATGAACTGAAACATATATCAAATACAACTATGTGTATACCATTGACTTGTTTGATTTCTTACAAATCTGGGACATTGACATCAATAGACCCAACAAGTTGGATGAGAAAGAGGAATAAATTGTTACAGATGTTAGGACTACTTCTTATACCCCCCATGAAGCTCCTGAGAGCTATGGTGCAGGAGTTGAGGGGGAGTCAGTTTCTACTCAAGTTGTTGTTGACGTTTAATTATCTTCTATTGTTACCACATCTACTGAGCCAGTTCCTGTGGCCACTATTTGTGCAGAGACAGTTGCTCAAGCTATAGTTGTTGTTGAGAAAGTCGTTTCTGATATTGTTCTTGATGCTGTTGTAGAGGAGATTTTGGATGTTAATGCTGGTGTTGCTGAAGTAGAGGTTGCTGATCTTGGTGTTGTATTTACTGATGATGTTTCAGCTGTTGCTGATGAACTTATTGATGATTTTCTTGATGATGATGATAATTTTGATGATGTTGCTGACAAGGATGGTGATCAAGAGGAAGAAAATGTTTTGGCTACTGATGAAATCTCTGCCACTGCCAACATATTCGTAAGTCTCTCAGAAATTCTTCCAGTAGTGGTTGGGGGGAGTAGATTCAGTCATCAATCTCAGTTCAAACGAAACTTAATATGTTTATTCGCAAACTACAAAGAAGGATTGCTCGGATTCCAAGTGGGTCTCCCATTGAGGGCGAGTACATCGTTAAAATTTCTGATGAGGAAGGAGAAGCCGAGATGCTTCCTCCTATCCTAGAGGCTGAAGATCCATCTTTTTCTGCTAAAATCTCATATATCTTTTGTGGCAGACTCTTCTAGTGACTCTGAGGATACTGCAGACCTTCCCCTTCCTACCAGAATTCAAACTGAAGACATTCCAAGCACAAGTTCAGATAATTCCTTGCTGAAATCTATTGAATCCATGTTGGACAAGCAACACGCTCACTTTGATCACTCACTAAAGAAAGTTCTCAACAAAGTTAAAGAGGTTAAACGAGATGTGAACCATGGATTTACTGAAGTCAAGGTTTGTTTTGATAAGTTAGAATCCAATCTGGGCAACTGGTTAGTTTAAGGCGGAAAAGCCATTATTCACACTATGGCTGGGCTTAAATACAACCTTTAAGTGACTAAGAATGTTGATGAAAATGAAAAGACTATTATTGCAGACCAAAACGCCGGGATGAACTACTTTGATGATCAAATGATGCATTACAGTAATGAAATTGCTAAGGTCGTGATTGTAGAAGTCAGAAAGGGGGAAAAAGAACTTAAAGGTAAGGTGAATGCGATTGAAGCCACCTTGAAAGAATAGTTTGAAAGTGTCAACACTTACAGTTATGATAACTTCAAGTAACTGCATGGAGAACTTTTTGGAGTTCTAGGAAATGCTGAAGCAAGAATGCCAGAACCAGTGCATGTTGATGTTCATCATGCTCAGGATTACTCTCAATACTAGACAGACACTGAAGACCTTCTACAAGGTTACTATCAGTATTGAACAGAATCAACTGTTGCTGCTACTAAACCCAATATTGAGTTGGTTGAAGATATTCCTCAACCATCTATCAAGAAAATAAGATTTGGAGAAGGTCCATCTGCTCACAGGTCTGACCCTAATAGGGAACTTTGTGAAGTATGGAGCCAGATCTCCAAAAGCATTATTCTGGATACCTTCACTTCAGTTGACATGGGAATTGAAGACAGGTGGTTGCACTATAACAGGGAGGAATGAAAAAAAGCCTTAGGTGACCAATGCTAAAAGAAGGATACATTTCAATAAATTCAGAAGAGATGATCCAAATGCTCCTCCTCCTCCACCAAAGTATTTATCGAAGCCTAAATCTTACTTTGATAGGAAAAATCAGAAGAACAAGGGAAAACATGTCTGAATTCAATATTTTCTCTGATGTTTGCTGTGTGAAAACTATTTGCCAAGTTAGAACTATTTATATACATACATTAATGTTCTGATTGAGATAGAACTTCTTGTTGAATAGAGTGCCAAAATGTCACACATAGAGGGGGGGATGAATGTTTGTGACTGTATTTTTAATTTAAAGTGGTTTGGAATTTTTCAAAAACATAAAACTGTTTTTTAACTTCTTATTTCATGAAAATGTTTTACTTCATAAATAATGTTATGCATGGAAGCATGAGAGACAATATCAATGATAATCATTATAACAATGACTAATACATATAAATAAAAGTCATGTATCAAATGGAGGTCACACATGCAATAAACTTGCACAACTTCAAAGCACATAACACACACCTACAAAACAATAATAGTCTTCTTAACACAATAAAATATGGTTAGTAAATTACACAAACAAAAAATAAAACACAACATCGACATCAAGTCAATGAAAGTCTGCTTAATAGTTTTATTAGAAGAAAAACTTCTTCCTGCTAGGAGACGAGTATCCCTCTCGGTACCATTTATTTGATGGAAACTCATCATCATCTTTTTTAAAGGGATTATTATAAAGTCTTGTAAAATCCCTCCTCCTGTAAGAAGAGAAATTGAGTTAGATTTAAAATAAAAATTTAATAGGCACAACAATGGCAAAACGTAATGATTTATTCATTGCTCTCAACAAACACCCCCTTTGGCATTGTTGTCAACTATTAGTTTTGAAATATTTTCCCATCTCTTCCTATATCATACTATCCTCCCCCTTACATATTCTCCCCCCTTTGACAACATTGCCAAAGGATTTAGAGCCTCTCTTTATCACAAGAGAGCTCCCCCTTAATAAAATGTGATTTAGTTGATAGTAGCTAGGGATATGATCCCTAAGCTATCTCTTATCTCTAAAAATTGAGGTTTAGATAAAGGTTTCGTAAAAATATCACCTGCTTGTTCTTTTATAGGAACGTATATGAGAACTACATCCTTCTTAGTAACATGTTCTTTTAAAAAGAAATATTTAATTGAGATATATTTCATCTTACTATGCATCACAAAATTCTTAGAAATATTGATAGCACTGTATTATCACATTTGATCTTTATAGGATTATTGCGAATAATGCCAAAATTCTTAAGTTCTTCTCTCATCCATAATACTTGCGTGCAACAAGTGGTGGCAACAACAAAATCTGCTTCTGTAGTGGATAGATTGACAGATTCTTGTTTCTTAGAGTGCCAAGCAATTAGATGCCTTCCTATGTAAAATGCTCCCCCACCAGTACTTTTGTGTTCATCTACGCAACTAATCCAATCAGCATCCGTGTAAGCCATTAAAATACTATCTTTCTCAATTTGATAGAAGATACCATAGTCAAGTGTTCCTTTTAGATATCTTAAAATTCTTTTTCCAGCAACCCATTGACATTCTTGTGGACTGCTTTGAAATCTTGATATTAGACATACAAAATACATTATATTTGGTCGTGTCGACATTAGATATAACATACTTCCAACCAATGATCTATATTATTTTTGATCAACTTCTGAACCATCCATATTCTAGGATAATTTTAGATGTGTACACATTGGAGTACTAATCGACTAAAAATCACGCATTCCAAATTTCTTAAGTATCTCTAATAGATATTTACTTTGACTCAAGAATATACCATTTTATTTTTTATATATTTGTATCCCAAGAAAATATGATAGTTCTCCAATCATGGACATTTCAAAGGTCTGTTTCATTTCTTGAATAAATTCACTGCATGAGTTTAAATTTCTTGATCCCAATAATATATCGTCAACATTGATTAACACAAAAATTAGTTCATCATTCATTCTTTTGATATACTGTGTTATTTATTTGACTATTTTTGAAACCTGTACTACATAAAAATTTGTCCAAGCAATCATACCAAGCTTGTGGAGCTTGTTTTAAACCATATAGAGCCTTTTTAGCCTACACACGTATAATGGATTTGATTGATCAACAAATCCCTCAAGTTGTTCCATATATACTTCTCCATCTAAATATTCATTTAAAAAGGCTGATTTTACGTCTATTTGATAAATTTTGAAATTTAATTTAATAGATAGAGAGAGAAACATCCTGATTGATTCCATTCTAGCCACTAGAGCAAACGTCTCCTCATAGTCTGCCCCCTCTATTTGAGAATAACCTTTACATACTAATATTGCTTTATTTCCGATAACTTCTCCTTTTTCATTTAATTTATTCCAAAAAACCCATTTTGAACAAATAATGTTTTTATTCCTAGGTTTTTCTATGAGCTCCCAAGTTTGATTCTTAAGAATTTGATCCATTTCTTCATTCATTGCTCTCAACCAAAAGTCATTATTGAGAGCTTCATTTACAGTTTTAGATTCTTCAGATGCTATCATAGAATATAATGTATTTGTTTGTTTACTACATGTTGTAACTTCTTTATTTAAGCTTCCAATTATTAAGTTTTCAGGATGTTCCTTTTGATAAGATTTCCTTTGATCAGATGTTTTCTCAGCATTTTCTTCTTCAGTAATTTTATATTCATCTTGTTTATTTTTTAATTCAATATCTTCATCTTCATCTTCTTCAATGTTTAAGATCTCTTCTTGATTACTTATTTCATCAAACTTGACATCTGAAGTTTCTACAATCTTGTGGCTATCATTTAAAAGACACTTATATCCTTTACCAGCTATAGAATAACCAATAAAAATAGCTTCATCACACCTATTATCTAGTTTCTCTACTTCAGGTTCCTTTCTTTTAACCCAACATTTGCTTCCAAATACTCTAGAATATTTAACTGAAGTTTTTTTATTATACCATAACTCATAAGGTGTTTTATGAGAGGTATGTCTTAATAGACATCTATTCATTGTATGACCTACTGTCTGAATATCAAATGGCCAAAATTTCTCCCTAAGTTTACTCTTATTTAACATAATCCTTACCATTTCTTAAATGGTTCTATTTTTTGTTCCGCTACACATTTTTTTAAAGGAGTTCTAGCTTCGGTTAGTTCTTTGTTGATCCCTTGTTCAATACAAAACTCATTAAATTCTTTAGATGTAAATTCTCCACCTCTATCTATTCTTATACTCTTTATGTGTTTTCCTAACTGTTTCTCAACAAAAACTTTGTAATCACAAAAAATTTTGAAAGCTTCATCTTTAGTTTTTAATAATGATATATAAGTTAATCTAGTGTAGTCATCAGTTATCGTCATAAAATAACTTTATTCATTAAAACCCATAATTCTAACTGGACCACAGAGGTCCATATGAATAAGATCTAGTATTTCAAAAGTATTAATTTCTTTACTAGAATGACTTACTCTTGTCATTTTTCCTTACAAACATGAATCACAAATAAAGTTTGTAGGTATCTTGATCATTGGCAAATCACGTACAAATTGATGATTATATAGATTAAGGATATTATCAAAACCAATATGGCAAAGTCTCTTATGCCATAGCCAATCATTTTCTTCTTTACTTAACATACACTTCGAGTTTTTTAAATCACTCATAATATATTGGTTGTCATTGTTTTCTTTTCTCACAATAATGATATTACCTTCCATATCATAAATCTTTACACCATTTTTATCAAACACAACATGATAGTCTTTATCACAGATTTGTCTAACACTTAAAAGATTATGTTTTAATTCTTCTACAAATAAAATATCTTTTAAATTTCCATTTGTAAGAGAAACATCACCTTTCCCTCTAATTTTAGCACCTTGGTCATTTCCAAATTTAACTTTTCCACCATGATAGTTTATTAGATTTTTTAATCTTTTATTTCTCACTTGTCATATGACTTGTACAACCACTATCAATAATCTATTTTTTTTGACTTGTTTTCTTTTAAAGCTTTTAATGCCAATTGAATTACAAAGCTATGATGATTTTTTTTATCTTCTTAGGACTACTTGGAAACCTTAACATTATGCAAAATTTCAAAGTGTGCCCAAAATTATTACAGTAAGAGCACCTAAGTGGAATAAGATTACCAGCATTCCTATTTGAATTCAACCAAGGGTTTAATTTTTGAAATGTACATTCTCTAAATGTGTGTCTGTAATTATTACAATTGTAACAAGTATCTTGAAAAAAGTTAAAAGAATTGTACCTCTTAGGTATAAGGTTGACTGCACCATTTGGAACTTCACCTTCGTAGAAAGAGCACTTCACATTCATCTAGTTATCTTCCCTTTTGTTGGCCCACAATTCCTTCTTTGCTCTAGAAGATTCACCTTGATGATAGCCTATCCCACTCATCTGATTTATGGGTCTCTACATAGCTATTATATTGTTAAGTTTCTTTGTAGGCTCTTCGAACTTGGTCATTATTTGAAAATCACACTTTAGTTGTTGAATCTCCAACATGAGTTTTTGTATTTGCTTTGGATCATGGTCTCTATCTTTCATGAGTTGATATATATTCTTCATTAATTCAGTGGCATCAAACAGATAATCATCTTCTTTTCGATCATCATTCAATATTTGTTTCAGTTTCATATCTTAAAGATTCTCAAACACATTCTTTATTTCATTCTCCATTATTTCTTCTGCATCAAACAAAGAAAATGTAGTAGAAGTTGTTGGAGTATTTTGACTTTTAATATTCATTTTAATTTCATCTTTTAATGACATTATTTCTTCTTTTAACTAATGTATAGTACTCATAGATTCTTCTAGTTGAGATTCAATGTGTTTTAGAGTAGAATTTTGAATTTCTGTTTTTCACGATATATTTCAATTGAAGATTCAAGAGATTCTATTAGATCTTCTTGTTCTCTAACTCGTTTTAGTGAAGCTATTAATTCACTTTCTAAGTCAGTTTCACTTCTACATTCATCATCTGATTCATACAATGAATGTGAATTTGCCATAAAAATAAATGATTTCCCTTTATCATTATCATCATTTTCTTTTTAACTTTCACTATTTTCATTATCTTCTTTTACGTAGTTTGATTTATTTTTATTATAAAATTTATTCTTTCCAAATTTTCTACCTATGCTTCTATTATTATCATTATTTTGAATTTTATTATAATAGTAGTCAATAAAAAATGTCCAGGTTTTCCACATGTATAACAATTTCTAATTAATTTTATTTTATCCTTATTCTCAAATTTATTGAACTTAGTTCTATTTTTCTGACTCAGATTTAATTCTTCAAATTTACTTTTAGTCTTTCCATGTTCTGATTTAAAAGAAAATTGCCTTTCTAGTTCTTTATTGGTGTCCATAATTCTCATTTCATAAGAACCTAGTGAACCTAGTAATTCATCAAAAGTTAATAAATTTAAATCTTTAGCTTCTTCAATAGTTGATACTTTAGGGTTAAATTTTTATGGTATAGATCTCAAGATCTTTTTAATAATTGTTGCATCATTTATAATTTCACCGAATCCTCGCATAGAGTTAATCAACTCATTAGTTCTCTGCATATAGTCTTTTATTATCTCATTATTTTCCATCTTAATGGCTTCCTACCTACTTCTAAAGATGTGAAGTTTAGCTTCTTTAATTTTACTACCTCCTTCATAAAGACTTTGAAGTTTTAACCAAATGCTACTAGTAGCTGTACAACTCATAACCTTAACAAATTCAAAATTGTTAGTCCGAACATAAGTGCTTGCATAGCTTTATTATTTTTATAAAATCTTCTTTTCTCATTAATATCCTCTAAAACATTCACTCCTGCGGTAGGAACAAATTCATTTATTAAAAATTCCCAAACATAAATTCCTAAGGATTTAATATATATTTCCATCCATTTCTTCCAATAACTATAATCCCTTCCATTAAATAATGGAGCTCTATTCATAGCACTTCCTTCGCTAGCCGTTTAGTTAAAGACTACTAGATAAACCATAATATGTTAAGATTTGAATAAGGGAACCTAGCTTTGATACTAATGGTTGAATAGCGTGCCCAAATGTCACACATAGAGGGGGGGGGGGGGGGTGAATGTGTGTGACTGTATTTTTAATTTAAAGTGGTTTGGAATTTTTCAGTTTTTGTTTCAAATATAAATTTGAGTATCAAAAGTTCTCAATTTTTTTATATTACTCTCTTTAATTTCAAATAGTTTTTATACTTAGCATCTATATGTGTAATATACTATGAGATATTTTAAGATGATAAATTTGTAATATACTATGAGATATTTTAAGATGATAAATTCACTAAATTTGATATCTCAAAATTTAAACGCAAGAGAAATAGATCATAAATTTTCACGCACAATATTGCTTACATAAACTTCATGTCTCATAAAATTACACAATGTTAATTCAAACAAAAATAAAATTAAAATACTTATAACTTTAACAAACACCAAATTTAGAATACTACGAAGATAATGTTCTTAAAAACAGTGCAAAGGATTTCTTAAAAGAAAACTTGGATTTAAAATTCTAAACTTCTTTAGCAAAGAAGTGAGTTCAAAACCAAATGATTAAATTCTCCTTACCCTATCTCTCCTTAGAGTATGAGAATGATTTCACCTTAAAAGTTCACACTTGAGTGGAACTTTGTCTTCTTTGAAGAACTCTCAGAACGGCTCTTTCTCTCTCCTTGCCAAAAACTTGGAAGAAATTGATTCTTTCTCCACTTCAAGTCTTGGACTTGAATAATCCTTCAATTCTCTGTAAGAAATTAAAGTATGCTTCCTGATGAAGCTTTTGTACAGGAGCTTTAAACTCCTTGAGTCTCACGACCAGTCCCTTTCCCCTTGAAAAATTGGCAAAGCAGTTTTTTCCTTGAATGAAGTTCGGCTCCTCCAAAACTTCACAAGATTTTTGCCCAGATTTTTCTCCACTTAATCCTGCAAAAGCCACTTACAACACACACTTAAAATGAAGATTTTTAATCCTCTTAAATTGACCGAACATTGCCATTTCCCAGTGTCTTATATCAAAAGATGTGCCTTTAAGTGGATAACCACCATACCTACCTAAAAATTTTGAATTCACGGCCCCCTTTATAAAAATCTATTTTTACTATAATTAGTATATAATTAATTTCGAAAATAATAAACAAATGACATATATCCATTCACAAATGGCATGAATATTGGATAGTAACTACCCATTACTATTTTTAGACTTAAATAAATTTCGGCCAACAAAAAAAGAGAAAAATAGCTGTCTTTAAAAAAAAAATTTCGGCCATGATAAAATCAAAAAAATGAGAAAAGTCCAACATGAAAGTTGTTTAATGGACCAAATTCAGTTCTAAGCAGGTCGCACTGCAAAGTTCAGAAAAAACATAAAACTATTTTTTAACTTCTTATTTCATGAAAATGTTTTACTTCATAAGTAATGTTATGCATGGAAGCATGAGAGACAATAGCAATGATAATCATTATAACAATGACTTATACATAAAAATAAAAGTCATGTATAAAATGGAGGTTACACATGCAATAAACTCGCACAACTTCAAAGCACACAACACACACCTGCAAAACAATAATAGTCTTCTTAACACAATATAATATGGTTAGTAAATAACACACAAGCAAAAAATAAAACACAACATCGACATCAAGTCCATGAAAGTTTGCTCAATAGTTTTACTAGAAGAAAAAATTCTTCCTGCTAGGAGACAAGTACCCCTCTCGGTACCATTTATTTGATGGAAACTCATCATCACCTTTTTTAAAGGGATTATTGTAAAGTCTTGTAAAATCCCTCCCCATGTAAGAAAGAAATTGAAGTAGATTTAAAATAAAAAATTAATAGGTACAACAATTGTTGGGAATATTGCCCTTCAATATTCCCTAGATTTGAAGAGGCATCACCATTAATACTAAAAGCATAGATGTATTTGATGCATGCTTTAAGTTCAATGTGTGCAAGATGTTCTTTGTTACAATGATCAGACGGGTTGTCTAAGTGACGGTGACAGGTGGATATAAGGAAGAATTTTGGGAAGATAGAAATTTGTCTAAGTCCACAGGCATTGAGTGAAGGCAATTCACTCAATGCTATATGCCAACAAGTGCTGAGTAAAGCATGGGCAGTTAAAGCCTGGCTGTTGACAAAGCAGAATTTTGGTTAAGTCCATGGGAGTTGAGTGAAGGCAGTTCACTCAACGCCATATAACAAGAGGCATCGAGTAAAGCTCAGACAATTAAAGCTTCAGCATTAGCAAAGAAGAAATCTGGCTAAGTCTAAAAGTGTCGAGTGAGGAAAGCTCACTCGACGCATGAAGAAAGAAGCATCGAGTAAAGCTCAGACAGTCAAAGCCTCAGCATTGGAAAAGAAGAAATCTTGCTAAGTCCAGAAGCTTTGAGTGAAGCCAGTTCACTCAATGCTAAGCCTTGAAAGCGTCGATAAAACAAGCTTCAGTCAAAGCCTCAGAAGATGTAGAAAAAAAATTTGTCTAAGTACAAATGCATTGAGTGAGGATAGTTCACTCAACACTAATTCAGTAGAAAAATCTACTAAGTACAAAAGTGTTGAGTGTAGACAATTTACTCAATGCCTAAAGAAGAAAGCATCGACAGAATAGAGTGATGTCAAAGCTTAAGAAGAAGTGGATAAAAAATATGACTAAGTCCAGAAGCATTGAGTGAAGGTAGTTCACTCAACGCAAGCTCAATAAGAAATTCTATCAAGTATAGAAGCGTTGAGTGAAGGTTGTTCACTCAATGCCTCATCAAGATGACAGGAAAGTCAAGTATGCATTGAGTGATGAAGGCTCACTCAACGCACTCAACTCCTATCAACAGAAAGTTTGTCTAAGGACAAAAGCATTGAGTGGTGGCCGTTCACTCAATGCACTCAACACCTATCAACAAAAAGTTTGTTTAAGGACAAATGCATTGAGTGAAGGCCGTTCACTCAAAGCTTCCTCAATATAGATATTGGCTAAGTCCAAATTCGTCGAGTGATGAATAATCACTCGACGCCTAATAGTATAAAAAAATGGCTAAGTGTTTTGGTGCCTAGTGAAGGCCATTCACTCAACGCCTATGATGAATCTTTTGTTTTTGACTAAGTCCACAGGTGATGACGTCAACAGAATTTCAAATTATTGTTGGAAGTCTACAACACACGATAAACGGTATTGCATGTCTACTGTACGACATTCACTGATAAAGCTAAGTTGCAACCAACAATTATTGTTGGTCTCGAGGCTCAAAGATCCATTGGATGACGGAAGATAAAAAGCGACAGATCAGAAAATAGGGATTAACTTTTGGAAAAGCTCTAGAATTCGTCTTCTTCCTCTCGACATTATTGCGGAGCCTGAAGAACAAATTTCAAACTTCTATTCTAAGAGTTCAAGATAGGTAACTATTGCGTTTCTCACCTTCAATAGCAAGTTCGGAGAAATGTCTTTGAGAAAGAAGAAGTAACAAGGACAAACCCTAGCTGCATCTGATCTGGATGTTGAAAGAATGTAGCTGTTGCCATTCTCACCTACAAAAGCAAGTTCAGAGAAACTCTTTGAGAAAGAAGGAGTAGTAAGAGATAACCCCAGCTACAACCACTTCACAGTTCCAGCTGATCATTTCTGAAGAACTTTTTCTGGATGCTGTGAAGAAGATATCTGAACTGAGTTTTCTTAGGATAGAAGGAAGAAGACACATAGAACATTTCTCTAGTGTCTAATCATCATCAATAAACCTTTCATAAAGTAGGATCTTAACAGATTTGAGTGTAAGCCTAATATTATAAAGGCTGAGGTAGGATCTTTTGTAGATCTGAGGTATGATCCCTATATAGATCTAAGGTAGGGCCTTTGTGCCTGAGTTGTAGGATCCTTCTGTGGATCTGAGGTAGGGAATTTGTGCCTAAGCTATAGGAGAGTCATTCTCTCTGAGTTATAGGGTTATCCTCCAATCCTGAGTGTAGGACTATTAACTTAGTCTGAGGTAGGTGATCTTTGGATCACTGAGCTGCAGGAGCAAGCTTGCTCTGAGTTGTAGGGCCTTGTGCCTGAGGTAAGTCTTGGAAGAGACTAAGAGATCCTTAAGGATCTATGTTGTAAGCTCTTAGGAGCCGAGTTTGGAGAAGTGGCCTTGTATAATAAACTGTTAGAAAGGTGAGAGGGATAGTGGATGTACCCATAATCTGGGGTACCACTATAAAATTCATGTGTGTTGTGTGTGATTGTCTTGAAAGCTAAACAAACTTAAATCACAACTCACCTAAAACAAGAGATGTTTTAAAAAGGCCTAGAACCTATTCACCCCTTCTTGGTGTTAGCTACTCTTGAAACTAAAGACTTTTAAGTTGTATTAGAGGGAGGTTACTCAAAAAGGACTAAACAACCTGAGTTGATCTCCAAGAGTAACACAAGTATATCCTTATGGGTTTATGAGAGAATCATAAGGAGCTGAGTTCCATGAAGCTTCTAATCTGCAAGAAGGAAAGCTTTGGGATTTGGAAAGAGAGGGTCAGGCTTTTCATGGAAGCATCTGACCCAAAGATCTTTATTACTATCTAAGAAGGACATTTCTTCCCCATGAAGGTCTCAATTCTAGATGCAATTGTCCAGAAACCTAAGAAGTATTCAGAGATGACCAAGGATGAGGTCATATTGGCTACAATGGAAAAGAGGGCACAAAACATAATTATTAGTGCCATTGATGACTCAACTTTTCAGAACTTTGTCCACTACAAAACTTTTAAGGAAATGTGGGACACTTTGGTGGTCTATATGGAAGGGATTGAGGAAGTCAGGGATGACAAAAAATCCCTACTCAACCAAGAATTTGAGGCCTTTAGGCAGAACAAGAAGGATAACATATCTGATTGCTATAAAAAATACTTCAGAATAGTGAATGAGCTGAGGACCTATGGGAGGGTCTTTATCCATTATGAGCTCAATGACAAGTTCCTCAGGTCTCTAACTAGAGACTGGTATACAAAGATCTGTGCCATCAGAGAAGTGGCAAATTTGGCTGATACTCCACCTCATACACTGTTTGGGAAGCTGCTCTCCTATGAGATGCAGCTATTAGCCAGGAAGGAGGAGGAGAATATCAGCAAATCCCAGACCAAGGAAAAGTCTGTGGTCTTCAAAGAAGAGAGCACCAAGAAGAGCAAGGAGAGGATTGCCTCTCCTCCAAGGAGGCCTGCTGATTTAGATAGCACAGAGCCAAGCACATTAGACAGCAGTATGTATGATGAAGATTTTGTTGCCTTCTCTAGGCTGTTTCAGAAGATGATGAAGACGAAGTAGTGGAGGAGCAGACCTTCCTCCTCCTCTCATCACAGGAAGGACTACTACAAGGCTGAGAAGAAATACTATAAGGGAGATAGGTATGAATCCAAACCTAGTAAACAAGTTTCTTCTAAAGTTGTTTGCTTTTGCTGCATCAAACTTGGGCATGTAATTGCTGATTGCCCAGTAAAGAGAAGAGAAACTGGTGAGAAGAAGCATCACCATCTCAAGGGCAAGAAGAAAAAGAACTTCCTTGTCAAGACTCGAAAGAGATAGAGTCTGAGTGACTCATCTTCCTCAGAGTCTAAAGAGGAAGAAGCCTTCATAGGGCTGCTAGCTGCTATTGCAGATGAAGTTGAAGACTATCCTGATGCTAGGTTAGGTATCAGGGATCCTCTATCATATTCAGACAGTGACTCAAAGGAGGATGATGAGGATGAAGATGCCAATAGCTGCTATGGGATGATGTCTATGTGAGATGAAGAATCCTGCCAGGATCAGCCTGGTCCAGATAAATATAGTCAAAGTGAAAGTCTTTGATTTAAGGGTAGCTAAACCACTTAGAGGGCGGGGGGGGGGGGGGTGAATAAGTTTCTAGGTTTTTAGTATTTCTTTTAAGTTTTACAAGTTTAGGCTGTGCGTGGTGATTTACTTCCTATTTCTTACAAGACATTCACCCAGATGACACATCAATTTATAGTGGTTCCCCAGATTATGGGTACGTCCACTTTCCCTCCCGCCTTTCTAACAGTGTGTTAGACAAGAAACTTCTCCAATATCTCGGCTCCTAAGAGCTTACAATATGACCCCAAAGGACCACTCAATCTCCTCCAAGATTTACAATTCTGGCACAAATCCCTACAACTCAGTGATCAGAGTATCACCTACCTCAGGCCAAAAGGCCCTACCACTCAGGCTGGGAAGACAGCCCTACACTCAAATTCTTAACATAATCCTACCACTCAGATTCACTCTTGAATCCTACCTCAGATCTATAGCAGATGCTACAATCTCATCCTTTATAACACATGCTTACAGCTCAGATCCAAAAGGATTTTATAGAGAGAAGTAAGTTTGATGTTGATTTGACACAAAAAATTATCACTTTGTCTTTCTCCTTCTGTCCTAAGAAAGATCAGTCCAGAGTTCTTCTTCACAGCTCCAGAAATTAATCTTCATGATTTGGTCAGCTTGGGCTGTGAAGTGGCTGTAGCTAGGGTTAGCCTTTCTGTTCCTTTTTTCTTGCTATTGATGATGAAGACGACAACAGCTAACTAGAAGAACTTTTAGGTCTATCGTTTTGAACTTCTGCTTCTTATCTCAGTAACAATGGCGAGTAAGATGATGAAGATCTTTTGATTTTAAAAAAGACAAAGCCCTAAAGTTTAATTCGATTCCGTCGATCTGATTCCTTTTATCTTCTGCCATGCAACGACTCTTTAACCCGTGGGCCCGCTTTAATTGCAGATATATCGCCTTCCTTTTACAGAAAAGTCTTACAATTGGCCGCCTGTAACATCCCTCAAGAAACTAGACCCCTAAGATGATTTTGTCATGACTAGGACGTGACAAAACCCTAGGAAGCTCAAAGAGACCATGTGAACTTAGGCATGAAGGTGAAGATCACCATGGTCTACAAATAACACTTTTCAATTACCTAACTTAGGGTTTGACTTTAGGGCCTCACCTTGACTCTTTGACCCCACCATAACATCCCTAGCCCTTTAGAAGGTTCATTGGGTCACAAAGGACCCATTGGGGTCAACAGAAGTGGTCAAGTTAACCAAAGTCAACCATAGCCCTAAAATGGTCAAAATGCCTTAATTAAGGGTCAAGTGGCCTCCAAGGTGCCAAACCAACCCTACCCAACCCTTCCTAGATCTTAGGAGAGGCCAATGGGTCACCAAGGACCCATTGGTGTCAACCCAAATGGTCAATTTGACCAAAGTCAACTCAACCCTAATTTAGGTCAAATTTACTCAAGTTGACCTAACCTAGCCCAGTGGCCCACTAGCTCTAGGAGGCTGATATTTACCTAAATGCCATTGAAATTTTGGTGAGGGTGACTAGGAGAGAGAAACCTCACTTCCCCTTTAATGGAGGAGAGAGAAAGAGAGGCCATTCATGGCCAAGGGAGGCCTAAGGACTCTCTATTCATTTTCATTGCTGAATTCAACTCCTCTGAGGGAGAGAAGAAGTTTCTAGCCGTTTCCTGGCCTAGTTGAGCCTAGGTTCACCCCCCAAAAGCCAAGGGGAAAGGAGTTTTCATGGCCATTAATAGTAATTGATGCTTTGGCCCTTCTCCTCCCCAACTGTGGCTTTAAACACCCTCAGAGGACTCAGAGGAGTCATTTCCCCCATTCACCAGAAGAATTCGAGCCCTCTGGTGTAGAAGTTGCAGAGCACCTGACAACTCCACCACCGTCAATGATGACAAGGAGACCGACAAGGCTTCAACCACCCTAGAAGGTCCACTTCTCCTTCCCCTCCCTCTGAGCTAGTATCCCCTTCTTCTATTTTTCAAAGTCCACAAGAAATTGTGAAACACCATTTCAGTTTTCATTGTTCTAAACCGAAAAAATGAGTTCTATGGGAGAGCTACTCCGGCCACCTCTGGCCGAGATCTCATCGTCGTTGGATAACAAACCTCGGCCGAAGGTGGTGGCTTGGGGGATTCGCCGGAGAGGCCCTCAGGTGGCCAAAAATTGGAGGAGAAATCGGCCCAGGAGGAGTGATTCTAGGCCGTCGGCTGAAGGTTGAAGACAACCCGTGAGCCATCAGATTGATCACTGGATATTAAGATATAATATTAATTATTATTATTAGTATTATTATTCCCTTTACTGTACTCATTTTGCAACAAAAAAATTAGGCCCTTAGGGGATGAATCATGAAAAGTGCCCAACATGAAAAAGATAGCCCCTTGAGTCTAGTTTAATTTAAAAATGGTCTTAACCAATTTGGAGTCTTGGTCTGACCACAACACTCAATATGGTGCAGGCTATACCTTGGGTTAACTAGAGACTAATTTGAGTTTCCCCATCAATCCAGCGTCCAAATGCCTTGAAATTTGGACAAGGAGTCAATCATATCTATACCCATAACATATCCAAAAATGAGAATTTTTGGAGAACATTTTTCTATTGTTTTTGTAGAAATTTATTAAACCATGTATGAGTTAATTAGAGTGTCTAATGACCTCATATTACCCCAAAATTTTGGTACCCTTAGGGTTATTATATGACACTGGTAAAAATCTCATCCAAATTGGGGTTTATTTGATTAGGTAATGGTGTCACCAAAATTTGGTCCCTTAAGGGGAAAATTAGGTAGAAAGTGCACTTGAATGATTCAGTGACCAACCCTCTTCCAAAGTTGGTGAAACTTTGGCTACTGACTTATTGTCACATAAAACACCCAAATAAGAGAGTTTTGGTGGTTTGGAGCTGACATGCCCTAAAACCCTAGTGTGAACCCTAGGGTTGGATATTGAACCTATTGAAGGACATGCAATCATATATCCTTGGGATGTCTTGGAACTTGATATATGAGTTCTTAGGGTGGAAATAAGCCCTAGAAAATGATATTGGAATTTTAGGATCTTTTAACCCTTATGAAACAATTAAGGATAGATTAGGGTGCTTCGATCTAATTTTTAATTACATGCTCAAATGATCTTGGATGCTCATGGAACTTAGGCAGTGAACTTATTTAGATGATGTTGTTCCCTAGAAATTTTATTCTGAATTTTGGATTGATAATTTTAGTACATCATTCACAAACCATATATTTAATTCAATCACTAGATAATTATTTTTGGATCATTTGCTTACTGGAAAATTATGAAACTTAGTCAGGAAACATTTTAGGATATAGTCATGCTCTGAGAATTTTTATAAATATATTGAAAGAATTTTCATATAGGATCCTTCACAAGTGCCCATTGTTTAATATTTTTAAATAATTTATCTATGTGACTAATTTGAGTTAGAAAATTACATTTCTTGGTCATATTTATTATCTAGAAATTTTCTCATAATTTTTGGATGGTTGGTTTAATTTTTCACTATTTATCATAATATTGTGGTTATTTATCTAATAATATTTTGAGTGTAAAAACATTTTTGGAAAATTGGGATTTTTGATATTTATAGTTATTTTGAGGTTATAAATTTGTCCTAATTTTGTTAAGGCCATACCTAGTCAGAAAAGTGTACTTTGTGTTCAAAAGAGTATGAGGCTTGATTTTGTAGAAATTACAATAAATACCAAATAATGCACGAAAATTATAATCTTCTGGATTTATTCCTAAAGTATCATGATAGACCCCCGATAATAATCTTAGGCCATTTGGATGATTATTTGAAGTATCACCATTCATGAACACCATATAGCTCATTAGGTTTGCACATAATAAAACAATAGAATTAAGGAATCATGTGAACCTAAGTATGGGATAAAGTAGTAGTTGGTGCACCTAGTCTGGTTGAGTATGAATGAGGTCACCAATGGAAGTCAAGTTGTGAGAGCCGGGTTGACTAGGGGCAAGGTTGTGCTCGGGATCGACGATTGATCGTCTTTCCCTTGGAGAAAGTCTAAATACACTTAGGGTTAGATCAAGTGTAAGATCAGTAGAGTCATGACATGGGTAGATACCAACAATAATAGTACCTTGCGAAAAGGGAGCTTTGAGCTTCAACCCATCGCAATTCCTAGTGCCCTCAAGAGCCCTTTATAGGGAATGCCCTTGGCAGTCCAAGGTTAACCTTAAACCGTAAGAACAAAATGTCAAAGAGAATTTAGTAAAAACTAGGGCTTCACTTTTACTCACCCTGATGACTCGGGAGGTTAGATTGGTTTGGTTGTCCGAGAGGTAGGGTTGGTGGTTGTGGAAATGGGCAAGTTAGCCCGGCGAGCCGAAGGCTTGGAAGGTAGTGGTAACAGACAGGTTAGTCCGGGGAGCCGATGGCTTGGGAATTCATAATTGTATGTGCATAAAGGTGGTGGGTCTTCGGTATTAGACAGTTGTTCGCACCGACATCGATACGTTGACTCGGAAAGTGTGGTTCTCACTTAGCCAAGGAAAAGACTGGTGGATTTGACAGCATTAGTACGTGGTGACTCTGGTGTGTCCTTTAGAGGTGTGTGTAAGGGCTAGACCTAGTAGTGCAGATACCCACCTAGGAGTGGGGTGGCCCAACCCACTGTCTCTGTTGGCCACTACGAAGGCTCTTGGGAGTGAAGCTAGCTTCCAAAATCGGGGAACTAAAGGTATGTGCGCATAAAGTCGGGTGCGTACGTTGCACTTGTATGAACATAGCATTAAACCAACATAACATAGCATATCATGTCAATATTGCATTTAATCCCCTACCCCAATCGTATAAATTGGTATAAGACTTTTTATACAATAGACCTTGCAAAATGATCCCTTAATCTATAAGTTTGTATGAGCATTCTTATAAATTAAGGTTACTTTTAATATAGCTTGTTCACTTTACTATTTTTACTGCTCTGTACTTTACTTTTTTTGCATTACTGCTTTATTGCTATTGTTCTTTTATACATACTCCTGCTAGGGTAGTTGTCACGTGCTTGTTCCACTCTACTTTGTTGTCCTCCGCCTTCCTCCTCCCCACACGGTGCCTAGGAGTCGCGGCGGTGAGGCGAGGATGATAGTGGCTTGGTCTTTTGACTAACGGTTGGTGGACCACATCATTTTAGGGGACCAAGCAAGAGGAGCATCAGCACTAGCAGGACAAGGAGGCATGACATGAGGAAGAGTTTCTACGCACTACCGCAATTACACAGAGACAGGTCGAGGATGGATTTTAGTTAACTTTCTCTTATATATTTTGAGTTGTGAGAGAGATATCATTTGTATAAGAAATGTACCGGGCTTAAGCCCACTTTCTACTCTCTTTCATACTTTGTACTCATTGTGGACTATTGCTCTTATATATATATATATTGATAGTGAGCTGTGATTTGTGGACCTATATTACTTACTTCTCTTTTATTGATGCACTGTGATGTAATCGTTTTAGCCGGCAGGATTGGCGCCATGAGGTGGCGTCTAACTTGGTAGTTGGAGTCACCATAAGGAGGCGGTTCTGGGCGTAAGACCCGGTGGTGAAGCAAAAAAAAAGGGGTCTTACACCGTCGACGCCATTGGTGGTGAATTCTAGCATTCCTGCAACGAATTTGAATTCCGTTGACTTTTGTTGACTTTTGCTGACGTCAGCATCTATGGACTTAGCCAATTTCTCAGTTCTAACTTAGAGGGGGGGGGGTGAAGTTGTCAACCTAAATCACCTAGGGGGGGGGGTGAATAGGTGAATCGTGCGTCTATTTGCGGAATAAAAATTTTAACGATCTTGCACAAGAATTCAAGCAATCATAGAAGACAAGAAGATTTATAGTGGTTCCCCAATCTTGGGTACATCCACTTTACCTCACTGATCTAGAAAATCACTAGACTCGGCTACTCCACTATCTCGGATTGAAAACAATCCTACGCCTCAGAACCGAGTTGCTACAAACTCGATCCAAATGGATCTACACTCGAGAGATAAAAACTTCCTACAACTCGGAGAGCAACGCTCCTACACTCGGAGAAAATCTCCTACAAAAATAACAAAGAGATTTGGAAATACAAACACAGTAATTTCTCAGATCTTGAAAAATACAAGTCTCTAGGTCTTCTTCTTGAATTTTATGGCTCTTTCAGAAATGGTTGAAGAAGACATGTAGATCTGACCTGAGAAAGCTTTGACCTACTCGATCAAGGAGAGGATGAGGATCCCTTGAACAGAAAGTCCTTCTTGATCGAAAACAGAAAACTCGATCTACTCGTGAGCGGCGGCGACGGCTTCAGAGTTTGTTCCTTTTCTTTTTGAGAGAGACGAACGATCCAGAAGATTTCAAAGGTATGAACTACCGCTTCTTGTAATTGTTAGGGTTTGGTCTTAATGAAAAGACCTTATATATGATTATCCCTAATGGTTAGAAAAGACATTAATGACGACACGTGGACCAATCACGTCAAGTCATTTGAAAATCCGGCCGATCTGGACTTAACCAATTTTTTGAAAAAAATTGACCTGCAGTTCTCGAGAAGTAACATTAGTTCTCGAGAACTAGTTTGATTTCTAGAGAACTATACTGTCTGGAACTAAAGTTAGTTTTTGAGAATTCAGGGCTAATACTTCTCGAGACCAATCTGGACTTCTCGAGAACCATAAGATTACTTCTCGAGAACTATGAAGCTAAGCTTCTCGAGAACTATAAGGACTTCTCGAGAACTACTCTGGACTTCTCGAGAACTAAAAGAACTTCTCGAGAACTACACTAGACTTCTCGAGAGTTCGGACTTAGAAAAATTCTTGAAGCTGTCTGGACTTCTCAAAAACTAAAAGCTGGGACTTCTCGAGAACTTTGAAGCTAAGCTTCTCGAGAACTATAAGGACTTCTCGAGAACTATACTTCTGCTTCTGGAGAACTATACTTATGCTTCTCAAGAACATCTAACTCTACTTCTCGAGAACTAAGAGGCACTTCTCGAGAAGTGGAATTAGAGAATTTTCTGAACTTAGAGAAAATTTCTCCTAGTCCTGTCTTCATCCCATTCTCCAAGTGGTTGAATATAAAGTGTATCCCAATTGAGAGACTACACATGAGTCAACACATTGGATCACACAGTGAGGGTTACACTGTATGGTCCTGTGTTCTTGACCCACTGTAGACTGACATTGGTCTACACTTAGCACTGAGAGAATCTACAAACACACAACTAGAACAAGGATATCAAATACAACTTAATTAATCTTAGTTCAAGGGTGACTTCAAGAAAATCTGGATTATTGTGGATGCAATACCCAACAATATCCCCCTATTTGTAGAAGTAAGAACCCTCTACACAAAGGTGAATTATAACAATAAAGAAAGAACTGGAAATGAATAATTTAATCTAAGTGCAATTAGAGATTAATTAAACACACAATTGGGCAAAACTAGAAATTGTATATATATAATGTTTTAGATTTTTAATAAACAACCATTCTATCAATATTCTCAAAAACATATCAACAAGAATTCATTCTTTGCCTTATTGTTGCCTGTCCTGCTTCTCCTGCTGTCTCCTCTGATAGCTGAAGGGCTTTGGATAGTACCTTGGAGGCTTTGGAGGAGCTTTAGGGTTATTCTTACCATACTCTTTATCATATATTCTTCTCTTGGTCATGAACTTCTCATATAATTCCCACTCAGAGGAGCTATAGTGGAGATTCCTGCTTTCATTAAAGTCCATGACTAATTTGAGAGTGTCAAGAATTAAGGCTTTAGAAGTAGGACTCCAAACTTCTGCAAACTCTTGTGCTTTACTTTTCTCTGAGTATGACTTGGGGGAACTTCTTCTTATAGATGGGCCTTCTCCATACTTCCTTTTCTTAGGGATGTGAATTTCAGGTAGATCTTGAGGAATATCATCATCCCAAACTTGGGAATAGGAAGCAGGAGGAGGTACCTTGTCTTCTGGCCTTGGAGAAAAAGTTGGCATTTGAGATTGAGGCATCTGACTGGATTCTCCTTCAGCAAGGGGGTTGAGGTTATAAGGAATGATATTGGGATAAACCTGAAATTCAGGGGAAATCTGGTTGTGCATCCATACTGATGTGTCATAGGTATGAAATTTCACTAATTGAATTTGCTCTAAAACATTCTTATTGATTTCACTTATCTTTTCAGACCAAGCTTTGTTTGCAGCTTCAGTAAACTTAACCACAAGTTTTTCCACAAGTTTTTTACCAGGCTCTCCCCCCTTCTGAATTCTACACATAGGGTATCTATGACATCATCTTTGAAAGTTCCCACTTCTTCACAGATTTTCATAACATGTTTTTCAGCTTGCTTGTCTAACTGGATTTGGTTATTGGCCAGAGTTACAGATTGTTCCATTACTTGACCAACACTAGTAATGGTGTGATCTATAGCTTTGCCACCAATCTAAAACAGACTTTTGAGAGAGTCAGTGTTATGTTGTATTTCAGCAAATCCTTGGCTCATTTCTTTTTCCAGAACAATCACTTTGTTTTGCACTATTTTCAGAGAGTCATCAAAATGTTTCCTTTGTTCAGCCAGCAAAATTTCAATCTTAATCAAAATGTCAGAAGAGAGAGGGGCATCAGCAGCCGCAATAACATAAGTAATAGCAACAGTAGAGGTACTTGGGGGTGGAGGAGGAGCAACCCAGGGAGGGATCTCTTCCACTACCACAGAGCTCTTTGCTCTTACAGTGTGAAGGACTGTATCAGCCTCCTCATCAACAATTTTGGGGAGGGAGAAGTCAAGGTTCTTGAGAGGGGCTTCCACCTCTTCAGGTTTTGGCTCATCCTCTTCAGAGAGAAGGATGGTCTATGGTGCTGAAGTGTGTTCAGCTGGAGTAGAATATTTCCTTGGAGAGGGAGAAGGAGTTAGAGCTGGAGTAGCTTGGGGTGAGGATGGTGGAGATTGTTCTTTTGATAGTTCTACAGTGATTTCTATGTTTAGGAGAGGAAGTGGTTCATCTGAAGTTAGTTCTTCAATCATACTATCAATTGCTTCAGCTGTGTTCTTGAGGGTTTCCTGTACTTGAACATCTAAGAGGGTGGCATCTGGAAGATCTGCCACTAGGCTTTTGAGAGGAGATCTCACTGAGGGAGGAGGAGAAGGAATCCTATCATCTTGAGCAGAGAGTGTAGGCTCCCCCTCAGTTGCTACACTAGAAGATTCAGCAACATCATGTGAAGGAGGAGATGGGGTCCTTACCTCTGAGGCAGAAGCTGCAAGTTCTTTAGCTAACTGCTTGGGATTCTTTAGCTTTAATTCCCATCTTTGGATGGAGGCCAATGAAATCTTTTTCAGGTGATGGATCTGAGTACCTTTAAAGGTTTTGAAGGTGACATGATCGATCTCACGCAACAATAACGAAATTATCCTTGCAAACTTGGGATCCTAGATACTGTCCCTGATCATATCAAATAACATCATTCCATATTGGAATTTCTTCCTGCAGATAACAGTTGTCATAACATCAAATAAGTCATTGGTTATAAAAACAATGAACCCTGTTATGCACCACAAAATCTTTCCAATTATGTCTACCAGAAGCTTGCCTACATCATTCAAGGCATTCCTCCTTAATGAGGTACATCCACATCCACAGAAAGAGCAAGTTCTGTAAGAATCTTAAGTTATTAGGTCATCCTCTTTATCCACAATAGGCAGCTTTAGGAGCTTTGAAACTATAGTTTTGTTCAACTTGATTTTGATCCCCCTGACTTTAGATTTCAAAACTGTACCATTTCTCCTTACCTTGGCATTCCTGAAGAATTCCTCTATATCTGGAAATGAAATCTTGCAGGGTTCTGAAAGAACGAACATCAGACCGGCTATTTCCAGGAGAAGGACCAAGTTCTTGAAGTCATCAGAAATGTCTGCAATCCCTGCGATGACGAGTTCACTGCCGACTCCTATTTTGGAACTCTGCGCCATAGATGCTGACGGCAGCGACGGACGGAGCGCAAGAAGATGGCTGTGACGAAGTTTTCTATCGGCGGAAGACGAAGAGTTTTCGAGAATACTGATGTCAAAATGGTGGTTGATTTAGGATTTCTAAAATATAATATATATATATAACCCTAGTAATGTCAATTAAGTGTCTAATTAATCTAGGATTAGGGCTGAAATCAAGCAGGTTTTCGAAATAGAGGAAATTAATCAGAAATCGAAAAAGGACGGGCATTTCTCGAGAGGTGGGGTTAGTTCTCGAGAACTGTCAGAGGACTTCTCGAGAAATATGATATTAGTTCTCGAGAACTTAAGAAACTTCTCGAGAGACAGATCAAAGTTCTCGAGAAGTAGTCTGAGTTTTCGAGAATTAGTACTTTACTTTTCGAGAAGTAGACTGAGTTTTCGAGAACTACCTTCCTCTTGTGAAATTTCTGACCTTTTTGAAGTATCCTCGATTCTTGAGCTTGTAACTGATTTCCTGTGACTTATCCTTCTTTGTTCAGCATCCCAAGTTTAGTTTTGAAGAAATTGAACTTGGTCTCATCCAGCGGCTTCGTGAAAATATCTGCAACCTGCCGATCTGTTGGCACGTACTGCAGATTGACATCCCTTTGCTCCACATGCTCCCGAATGAAATGATATCTGAGCTCGATGTGCTTTGTCCGGATGTGCGATACTTGGTTGTTTGCGATTAGGATTGCGTTGGAGGAGTCGCAGAATAATGGAATGTCTTTGACCTTCATATTGTAATCTTTTAGCTGGTTCTTTAGCCAAAGCAACTTTACAGAACAACTACCGGCAGAAATGTATTCTGACTCGGCCGTTGAGATTGCGACACAATTTTGCTTTTTGCTGCTCCATGAGATAAGCCTTCTTCCAAGAAACTGACACGTCCCGGAAGTGCTTTTCCTGTCATCTTTGCTACCTGCAAAGTCTGCATCTGAAAAGCCAATTAATTGGCTGTCATTACTTCCTTGGTACCATAAGCCAAGATTCTGTGTACCTTTAAGGTATCTCAAAATCCACTTTGCAGCAGCATAGTGAGATTCCTTACAGTTCACTTGGAATCTAGCACAGACACATGTAGAGAACATTATGTCTGGTCTACTGGCAGTAAGGTAGAGCAAGGATCCAACTATGCTTCTGTAATTTATTTCATCAAAAGGTTTCCCTTTCTCATCCTTGTCCAGAGACATAGTTGAGGCCATTGGAGTCCTCATAGAGGTTACACTCTCCATTCCAAATTTCTTAATCAACTCCTTGGTGAACTTCGTCTGTGAGATAAAAATTCCATCTTCATATTGTTTCACCTGAAGTCCTAAGAATAACTTCAGCTCTCCCATACTACTCATTTCAAACTTCCCTTCCATAAGTTTAGAAAATGTTTAACAGAGGTTGTCGTCTGTAGAGCCAAAAATAATGTCGTCGATATAGATTTGCACTAGCAAAATCTTGCCTTTAATTTCCCTAAGAAATAATGTCTTGTTTATCCTTCCCCTTGTTAACTTGTTCTCGAGGAGAATGCTAGACAACGTTTCGTACCAAGCTTGAGGAGCTTGTTTCAAACCGTACAACGCTTTCGATAATAAATAAACATGCTTAGGAAAGTTAGGATCAACAAAACCCGGGAGCTGTTCCACATACACCTCTCCCTTTATGTCACCATTCAGGAAGGCGGACTTCACGTCCATTTGGTAGACAGTGAAGCCCTTCAGTTCAGCATAAGCTAGCAATATTCTGATGGCCTCCAGCCTTGCCACTGGAGCATATGTTTGGTCGAAGTCGATCCCTTCTTCTTGATGATATCCTTTGGCGACGAGTCTGGCCTTGTTCTTTATGATTGTTCTATCCTCATCCAACTTGTTCTGGTAGACCCATTCGTTTCGATGACATTCTTACCTTTGGGTCTAGAAACTAGTTTCCAAACTTTGCATCGCTTGAACTGGTTCAGTTCTTCGTCCATGGACAAGATCCATGATGCGTATGAGTTGGCTTCCTCAAACTTCTTTGGGTCAACTTGCGAGAGAAAACTTAAATATAAATTCTCATTAGTTGTACCTCGACGAGTTCTAACACCATCCCGGGGATCTCCAATGATTTGGTCCATTAAGTGATCCTTCCGTCTGAGCTTTAGATTCCTCGCTTCTGGGAATTCTTCAGCCACTGGAGTGACTTCATCAATTTGGACAATATTTTCATCTTGATCCTCTACCTCTCCAATAGGGGTTGGAGAGGTGATCTTGATGAACTTTTCATCTTTACCTTCGGTCGGTTCATCCAAGCTGATCTCTTTAATCCTTGTACCTGCATCTTCAACAAGCACACTAGACGATTTGCATTGAAGCAAGCTCGTCTCATCAAATACAACATGTATGGATTCCTCTACAACCAGAGTTTTTTTATTGAAAATCCTGTATGCCTTACTATGGCTACTATATCCAACAAAAATACCTTCAAAAATTTTCTCACTAAACTTGGTAGTATGATACTTACAATTGTTAAGTACGAAGCATTTACAACAAAAAATTCTAAAATATGATACAGTCGGTTTCCTGCCTTTTAGAACTTCATAAGGTGTCTTATCATGATTCTTGTTTATGAGGGCTCGATTTTGTACGTGACATGCAGTGTTGACGGCTTCAGCCCAGAAGTATTCTAGTAGTGAAGTATCACTCAACATGGTCCTGCAGGCCTCTATGAGTGTTCTATTCCTTCTCTCAAATACTCAATTTTTCTGTGGAGTACGAGGAGAGGAAAATTCATGAAAGATACCTAGGCTTTCAAAAAATTCTGTCATGACCACAGACTTGAACTCCGTTCCATTGTCACTTCTGATTTTGACTACGGAACAGTTGTACTCATTCTGGACCTGCCTAACAAAATTTGTAAAGATATCGAAGGTATTTTACTTGTGTTTTAGAAAGAACACCCACACAAAGCGCGAGTAGTCATCAACAATTACCAACGTATAATCCTTACCTCCTAAGCTTATAATTTGCAGTGGACCGAACAAGTCCATATGAAGTAGGTGTAAACACCTATTAGAGTTTTTGCCTATGATGCTTTTAAAGGTAGCCCTTGTTTACTTGCCTTTTATGCATGCATGACAAGGTCTCTCTTTGACGTGCTTGACATTTGGGGCATCACGTACTAAGTTCTGGGAGAATAATTTATTAATAATTTTAAAATTAATATGTGCTAGCCTCATGTTCCATTGGTCACCAAGAGACGCACTATCTTTTGCTAAAAGACACACTCGTGTAGAAGAGTCTATACAAATGAAATTTAAGCAAAATATGTTCCTGCTTCGAGTGCCTGATAGAATTGTTTCCATATTGTCAACAGACTTTATCAAACACCTGTCAGCGTGGAATTCAACTATGTATCCCTTGTCGCATAGTTGACTTATGTTTATAAGATTGTGTTCCAATCCCTCCACATAGGCTACATCCGAAAAGTATACACTACCGTTAGTGATCATACCGTAGCTTTAGTTATCCCTCGGTCTGAACCTCCAAAGATTACCTTTGGTCCGTTGCAGACTGAATAGAAATTCTGGAGTAGGCTTCTTGTCCCAGTCATGTGTCGAGAGCATCCACTGTCCAAGTACCAGATTGGCATTTTGGTGGCCTTTGGACATACCTGCATTCATAATCACTTTGCCTTAGGAACCCAAACATGTTTGGGTCCTTGGTCTCGTGTTAGAACACTCCCCCTACGAGGATTAACATCATGAGTGGTCATTCTCATGTTGCCAACTTGAGGAGTTGCAAAATTTATAGGATTAAACCAACAATCGATGACAAAATGACCAATTTTGCCACAGCACCAGCAGTCGAACCGGTTGTATCTTTGCCTTAGGAACTCCTGCTTGACCTTCTGGGATTATGGTCCAGCAGTGGTATCATTCTTGGAGGAATAAGCTTCATGATGATGGCAATCACATGATTTCTTCTCCATCACAGGCTTTTCTACAATGTCTTTTACCTTTGGTGCTTTCTTGAAGTTATGACCATGATCATAAGGACCATAACTCTGAAGAATGACTTCTTCATAAGGTGCCTTAAAGACACTCTCACCAAAGTTTCTGGGGCGAGTCCATCCTTGGTAGCGAGACTTTGACTCTACATAAGTAGGCCTAGTCAAGTGACCGTAGGACGAGTCAAGATCAAACTCATTGGTTTGGAATATGACTTTCTTAAAGGCGATTTGATCTTGAGGAGCTTTTCCCTTTACTTTGGCCAAGGCCTTCTTGGCGGCCTTATTTTTCCTTTGAGCCTTATTTCTCCTAGAAGATTTACTAGGAGCACCCTCATGGCCTAGTCTGTAAGACCCCAACCTCGGAGATGATCGCGGGGCGATCAAACAACACTTTTGGAGGTCTGAACAGGGGCACACGGCCAGGCACACGGCCATGTGCCTACCCGTGTTCAGTGGTCTATGGTGGTTTTGTGCAGTCTCGAGTCAGAGAAGGACACGGCCTGAGACACACGGCCGTGTCTCAAGCCGTGTGTGGTGCACACGGCCTCGAACACGGCCGTGTTCGAAGCCGTGTTCATGAAGCCCGACAATCGTTCCTGAAGCTCCAGGTAACACGGCCCGTGGCACACGGCCGTGTCAGGACCCGTGTCGATCGGCGTAACTGATATTTTGGGTTGAATCCGGGCCATCCAGATCTTTTATGTTGGATCTAACGGCTGTGGGTTAACCAAGGGGGTATTAGGGTTGAGTTTGGGGCTGAATTCCCTCATTTCAACCCTACCTTTCTCTTTCTAAACTCTTAGAGAGAGGTGAGAGCCAAGAGGAGGAGGAGCAAAGTTCCGGCCACCGGCGGAGCACCGGAGCACCGACTCGCGATCCGAGTCCGGATCCTCGAAGGCAAGGGCGAGGCGAAGCTTTCCATCCGTCTACATCTTCATGGCGGGCACGCGGAAATCTACGAGGGTAACGATCCTCTTCATAGGGCATGTGTAGTCGCCCTTCTTTCTATGCATGGGTAAATCCCCCTCTCGCGAGTGAGCGTTGAGGCGCGGAATCCCTTCGGGTAGATATGTAAAGTCCCCATTGTTAGAGCCCGGAATCGGAGTACGGGCGTAGGCATTGTGTGTGAAGCCTATTCGGGTTTAACCCGGATCGGTGATGTTTGCATTGCATGGCCGGAGAAGACTCCGCGCCGATGATTTTAGTTTTCCGAAATTTCTATGCGGTAGATTGCATACAGGGATCCTTGGGGGTTAACCTCGAGGCGCACCCGGAAAGCTTGGGCGGAATGGCATTGCCGCCGCGATGTTGCCTTGGAGGGCAAATCGGTGCATAACGGGGTTATGTGCGTGTTTTGATCGATTGTGAGAATGAGGAGAAACTTGGCCCGCACCGATGGCTAAATGGCCGTGGTGAAGTGAGCAACGGGCGGGTGGAACTCTACCCATTCCAAGTGGTCTCGGTAGAAGCGACCTAAAGTACATGGGACTTCCCGGGAGGCTGGAAACGGGCCTAGGCTTCGGCTGAAATGGCTAAATGCTCACGAGAGTTGCCATCCGAGGGATGGTGGTGGAATCGCGGTGTCGGACTGGGTCCGGACCGGGTTCACCGGTTAGTGCCCTGAGAGCACGGAGTGTGCGGCCGTGCGTGCCGACACTTGTGGCGAATAGAATACTTTATAGAATTGCTATGGTAGTTTTATATGCAGGGAAGGAGCACCGCCGTCCCGAGAAACGGGACGGGGTCGTTATAATTTGGTCAGCTTTGCTGACCGTTGCCCTTTTGTATTGCCACCTCTTGGGTGGGTTGCTTTCTACAGGTGCTGTTGCGGAGCCAAGCGGCAAATAGCGGGCTAAAGCCCAAGTTGCAGCGCCAGCCCTCGAAGGCTTAGTTATTAGCTTTTTCATATTCATGTATGGCCGGCCTGCGCGCCGATGTATGAAAGACGCTATCTTGTTAAGCGAACACTTTTGTAAGGCCTTAAGGCCGTGAACTCTTTTGTGTATTTTCATGTTCGTCATTCCTTTGTGGTATTTATTACTAGTGGACATTCATGCCTATATGGGTTCTTTGTTTAACTTAAAAATGCTTCTGTTAGAATGCGTTGTGTAGGACGTTATTGTTAAATTGGTTGGAATGGTTGTCCATATTCGTAACCTTCCGGTCTGTCCGTAGTATATGGCGTCGGGCCCCGGCCGGACCTACTGCTATATGCTATGCGACGGATAGGGGTGTTACATAGTCCAACACCCTTGGCCTTAGTTGAGAATTCATCAATGAGTGGAAGAACATTCTTGGGCTTGGAGAAACTTTCAACAAGTTTCTTTTCAGCTTTGAGTTGTTCTTCCAACTCTTTGATGATTTTCTCTTTAAGTTCGAGGTGCTCCAGAGCTTGATTGTATTCCTCAATGAAAAGATTGAAGTTCTCTTGAAGAGAGTCAGTCTTAGCGACTTCTTCTCTCAAGCTGCTCTCAATAGCCTTTAGAGACTTAATCTCTTTTGCCTGAGTTTTCACGACTCGGCGACATTTGCCGTAAGTCATGATCAACTCCTTGTATCGGGCCATAAGTTCCAAATCATCGTCAGAAGAGCTGTCCTTATGGTCATGCTCATAACTTTCAGATTCAGAGAGAAGAGTGTGAGATTTTACCTCCCCAGTGAACTGGGGCTCTTATTCATCATCTGATTTAACAATTAGTCCAAAGTAGGCTTCCTCTTCTTCACTTGACTCAGATGAGTCAGAGACACTAAGATTCTTGCCTTTCTTGGCTATCAGGATCTTCTCTGTCCTCTTCTAGCTATACGAGGACTTCTTCTCTTCTCTTCTACCACCCTCCTTCTTCTTGTGGGGGCAGTCAGCTATGACGTGACCTGGTTTATTATTGCAGTAGCAGACAATGTCAGTAGAAATCTGTTTGTTCTGTTTAGAGGTATACCTATCATGACTACTTGAGCCTTTCTTTCACTGATCACCGTCATGTCATGATCTTCTGTATGAGGCATCCTTGTCTCTCCACTGCTTCTTCTTGTTCAAGAATTTCTTTAACTACCGTGAGAGCAACGAGAACTCTCCTTCAGATAGTTCTGAGCCCGAGGTGCTTGGCTCAGAGTTTTCTTCTTCACTCACTTCTTGAGCAGGTGTTGGTGAGGCAGCTTTGCCCTTCCTTGAACTGTCAGCCTTTAATGCAACCGACTTCTCTTTTGAGGAGAAGCGACTTTTCTCTTCTTCAACTTTTCTGGAATTGATCTGCAGTTCATAGGACATCAGCTTGCCAAATAGATTCTGTGGGTCTGTCTCAGCTAGTCTGCCAAACTCTCGGATGACACAGACTTTGTTGTCCCATTCCTTTGTGAGAGACCTCAGAAACTTATCATTCAGCTCCCCATTAGTGAAGACTCGGCCATACACTCTTAGGCCATTTACTATCTTGAAGAAATTCTAAAAATTATCTGCAGTGGTCTCCTTTGACCCTTGCCTGAAGGCTTCATATTTCTTGTTTAGTAGTGACCTACTATCATCCCTCACTTCTTCAGTACCTTCCATCAGAGTTACTAAAGAATGCCACATCTCCTTAGCCGATTGACAAGGAATCAGATTCTGCAGCATCGAGTCATCGACTGCACTTGCTATAATATTTTTAGCTTTTTTGTCCAAAGAAACAAGTGCAATCTCGTCCTTATCTAGATCCATCAATTTCTTAGGAACCTTCTTGGTTGGATCTATAGTGGAGGTAGTCATGGGGACATAAGGACCTTCTTCAACAATCATGAAGATCCGGGGGTCCACAGCTTCCATGAAAAATTTGATTCTCTCTTTCCACATGGGAAAGTTATTTTTTGTGCACAGGGGAAGCTTGGTAAAATCTTTGGCCGTGTCCATTGCTTGAATATCTAAGTGACAACTTTCAAGAGGAAATTGATCAAGGTGTTAAACTTTTAATGACAAACCTCCCACTGATACCAATTGAAAGTGTAAAGTTGTCAACCTAAATCACCTAGAGGGGGGGGGGGGGTGAATAGGTGAATCGTGCGTCTATTTGCGAAGTAAAAATTTTAACGATCTTGCACAAGAATTCCAGCAATCACAGAAGACAAGAAGATTTATAGTGGTTCCCCAATCTTGGGTACGTCCACTTTACCTCACCGATCTAGCAAATCACTAGACTCGGGTACTCCACTATCTCGGATTGAAAACAATCCTACGCCTCAGAACTAAGTTCCTACAAACTCGATCCAAATGGATCTACACTCGGAAGATAAAAACTTCCTACAACTCGGAGAGCAACGCTCCTACACTCGGAGAAAATCTCCTACAACAATAACAAAGAGATTTGGAAATACAAACACAGTAATTTCTCAGATCTGAAAAAATACAAGTCTCTAAGTCTTCTTCTTGAACTTTGCGGCTCTTTCAGAAATGGTTGAAGAAGATGTGTAGATCTAACCCGAGAATGCTTTGACCCACTCGATCAAGGAGAGGATGAGGATCCCTTGAACAACTAGTCCTTCTTGATCGAAAACAGAAAACTCGATCTACTCGTGAGCGGCGACGACAGCTTCAGAGTTTGTTCCTTTTCTTTTTGAGAGAGACGGCCGATCCAGAAGATTTCAAAGGTACGAACTACCGCTTCTTTTAATTGTTAGGGTTTGGTCTTAATGAAAAGACCTTATATAGGATTACCCCTAACGGTTAGAAAAGACATTAATGACGATATGTGGACTAATCACGTCGAGTCATTTGAAAATCGGGCCGATCTTGACTTAAACAATTTTCTGAAAAAATTTGACCTGCAGTTCTCTAGAAGTAACATTAGTTCTCGAGAACTAGCTTGATTTCTCGAGAACTATACTGTCTGGAACTAAAGTTAGTTTTCGAGACTTAAGGGCTAATACTTCTCGAGACCAATCTGGACTTCTCGAGAACCATAAGCTGACTTCTCGAGAACTATGAAGCTAAGCTTCTTGAGAACTATAAGGACTTCTCGAGAACTACTCTTGACTTCTCGAGAACTACTCTAGACTTCTCGAGAACTAAAAGAACTTCTCAAGAACTACACTTGACTTCTCGAGAGTTCGGACTTCGAAAAATTCTTTAAGCTGTATGGACTTCTCGAGAACTAAAAGCTGGGACTTCTCGAGAACTAAAAGCTGGGACTTCTCGAGAACTTTGAAGCTAAGCTTATCGAGAACTATAAGGACATCTCGAGAACTACACTTCTACTTATCGAGAACTATAGAATGCTTCTCGAGAACATCTAACTCTACTTCTCGAGAACTAAGAGGCACTTCTCGAGAAGTGGACTTAGAGAATTTTCTTAACTTAGAGAAAATTTCTCCTAGTCCTTTCTTCATCCTATGCTCCAAGTGGTTGAACATAAAGTGTATCCCAATTGAGAGGCTACACATGAGTCAAACCCTTTGATCACACGGTGATGGATTACACTTTATGGTCCTGTATTCCTGACCCACTGTAGACTGACATTGGTCTATACTTAGAACTGAGAGAATCTGCAAACACACAACTAGAACAAGGATATCAAATACAACTTAATTCATCTTAGTTCAAGTGTGACTTAAGCAAATCTGGGTTATTGTGGATGCAATACCCAACATCTGTGGACTTAGCCAATTTCTCAGTTCTAACTTAGGTGTTGAGTGAACTGGCTTCACTCAATGCCTCTGGACTTAGCCGATTCTTCAGCCTTGCTTAGGCATTGAGTGAACTGGCTTCAATCAATGCCTCTAGACTTAGATAATTCTTTAACACTTACAGGCATTGAGTGCGTTGAGTGAACATGCTTCACTCAATGCCAAAACATTTAGTCAACAATCTGATCTTTTCTGTATTGAAACCGAAAACTCGGTCTCGTTGGAGTTCACCCTTGGGGAAGGGGTGATCGCACACCTACTTCTCTCCTGCAATCAAAATGACAAATGGAAACAGACCCAAGGGCTCGGTGTGGAGGTCCCACCATACACCCGAAAGATCTTAAAGAGCTTCCCCTCCCTTAGCCAAAAGCCAAGCTAAGGCTACCTCAAAAAGCGCAAGAAATTCTTGGGGCAAAAAAGCATGCCATCTGAGGTGCCACCTTGGGTCTATTTATAGTCCTCACTATCCTGAAATTACTAGATTGCCCCTGGCTGGTCTGCGAACAACCAAACCTCGCTATTCTGAACAGCTATGTGTAACCCAACTGAGTCTGCCAACATCATAACTCTGCTATTCTAGATGGATATTGGCACCCCCTGTAGGGGCACCCAGATAAATTGGCCACTGGGCACCATTAGACAAACTCTAAGGATCTAGAGGTCGGCTCGGCGCAGCTTGCCATCTCACTGAGGCGGATTTGACCTAGCTCCAGCAGCTTGCCTTCCCTCCTCAGGCGAGTGCGAGCTAGGTCGCCGTTATCCGCTAACACTTGTTCTATGGCGGCCTGGCGGACAAGTCACCTATGGGAGAGCGGGCTGGGCGGGCCAGCTTGCACAACTTGCCTGTCTATCCTCGATGAGAGCGAGCTGGCCGCCCGGGGTTGATTCTTCGGGACTGGAGGTTAGCTCAACGAAGGTTGGGTCCACATCGACAAACTTCGGGTAGGTGTGGGTCGGGTGGCCCAACTCACCCATCTAATTTTGGCGAGCGCAAGCTGGCCATTCTGAATTCGCCCGTTTGGGCCTGGTTGACCCACTCGTCGAACACAGGGTTGTACACAATCTTCGCTTTTTTTGAGCTTAGCCAATCTCGGAAAGAATCATCCAACCCACGTGTTCGTTGAGTGCTTTGCTGAACTGGAGAGAATATTTCGGTGGGTCCCACTGTCATGCTATAAATATACCACCAGACCTTTGGAAAAAGCCCCACCTTCTTCCTATCTATACTGTGAGTTATACCTGAGCGATGCCGGTGTCCGAGGAGGTGCGAGCGCGTCTGGCGGCCGCAGCGGAGGGAATCAGGGAGCATGCCCTTGATACGGCTCCGTGGTTAGCGCGTGGGTTGCCTGGCCCCCTTTTTAGGACGGTGAAGGGGAGAATGATTAGGCGGTCTCCTGCGAACTTCCCCCCAGGGTCCAGCTCGGCGGCCGGTGCTGAGGTCGCCCATGCGGTATGAGAGCTTCCCGCTTGATTCGTCTATTCGCCCCTGATTTTTTTTGTCGCAGGTGGTATCTGGTAGAGGTGGCATCGGAGGGGAGCTAGATCGTCCCATTCCGCCGACAAGCGGTCAGGTCACCAGCCCTTCTAGCCAGGGGCGCCCCCCTGCGACGAGTTTACAGCCGTCGCTTCTTCCCGGGCTGGGGAAGACCTTAATAACTCCTTAAGGGTAACCCTTCCAGGGTCGACCTGGACCTTCTCGGCCATCTGCTGGCGTGGGCGACGTGCCGAACCCAAGTGATTCTTTACTCTTTCCCATTTGTCATTGTTTGCTCTTGATCCTCCTCCTGCTGCAGGCTTCAATGTGGTCTCTTCCTCTAACGTTGACATGAGCGAGGGGTATTCACCTCCCCTTGATACAGATCATATTTCGGAGTACCTGGGTGACCCTATGGATGCCGAGGGGATGAAGAGGCAAGTGACGTGACTATTCCAAAAGCACACCCTACTGTTGCAGGAGGTTTACATCAGGGTAGAGAAGGACAAGGTCGAGACGGAGGAGAGATTGGCGGTTCTGGATGGGAAGAGACGACCAGTCGATGGGGACAGGGTTACTTCTCAGGGGTGCACATTACGCGGGCCGAGGAGCAGCTTAGGTGTAACACCTCTACCCGTCAAGAAGAATATAATAGAGGGTCCGGCCGGGGCCCCACACCATATTCCACAAACAGGCGGAGACGCTACGAAATAATATCAAAACCAACGCATCCTAACACAGAGCATTCTAGCGGAAGCTTCACGGTTGAATTATTGAACTCAAGATAAAGAACATTGTCCACTAATATAGGAATGTATATATACATCAAAAGAGTCTGGCCTTAAGGCCTTACAACAGTTTCTCTTAACAAGAGTGTGGTTTACAGACATCGGCACGCAGGCCGGCCACACATGAACAAAAGAAACAAAACAATGCCTTCGAGGGCAGCAATGCAGCTTTTGGGCTTCAGCCCGCTAAGTCCCGCTCGGGCCAGCACCTCCAGTACCTGTAAGAACCAATCCACCAAGCGGTGGCAAACAGGGCAACGATCAGCATTCAGCTGACCAATTATAACGACCCTGCCCCTGACACGGGGCAGCGGAATTCCATCCCTGCACAGCAATCATCCAACATGATATATAGCAATTCAAGCAAGACGTGCACGCCCGCACAGTCACATATCACAAACGTTGGCACGACGGCCCGACGCTCCGTGCACTCAGGGCACATTCACACCGTTTAGAGGTCCCAGACATAACGGTGCATTATGAGCATTCTAGTCTGATCGGCTCACATGCCGTCGACTCTCGCTATGTGATCCTAACAGGGCCTTAAGCACCCAAGGTTAGACAAACATAACGCGGGTACAGATCCACCTTTCCCATTGCTCACATCGTCAGACTCACGCCTGGACTGACGCGGGTACAGCTTCACCTTGCCCGTTCCACCATTTCCTAGTTGCAGCCTCACGGCTCAACCTTCCACAAAGTAGCACTCACGGCCACAAGAGAGTCCAACTCTCAACATTTCCTGGACTTCCTCCAGTACTTTATCCATCATGCATACAAGCAATAATCACGGAGTCTTCTCCGATATGCAACCAAGCATCACCAATCCAGACCATGTCCAGATGGGCTTCACACAGCATGCCTAGATCCGTACTCCAATTCCGGACTCTAACAAGGGGGACTTCACATATCTACCCCAAGGGACGCCACAACCCACCGCACACTCGCGGGGAAGGGTTTTCCCTATGCAATGCAGGAATTAAGGACTTCACATGTCCAAGCAGGAAATCGTTACCCTAGGAGTTCGCTTCGGAGCCATGGAGAGAAATTTGAGACGGATGAAAGCCTTCGCAGCAGCGTTGCCTTCGCAAATCCAAACTCGGCTCGCGATTTGCACCACCGTAGCACCACCGGCAGCCGGACTCCACTTCTTCTTCCTCCTTGCTCTCACCTCTCTCTTAAACTTTAGAAAGAGAAGATGAAAAGAAGAATGAGCTTTTCTTCCCCCTTTTCCGGCCTTATCAGCCCAGAAATGATCTCCAGCCACAAGATCTTATTTAAAGAAAATGAAGGGCCAAGATCTAACTGAAAATTCCTTTTCTTTTGGCCGACACGGCCTGTGACACGCCCGTGTCACAGGCCGTGTACCCTTAAGCGGTACACGCGGCAGTCGCACCGACTGAAATATTCGAGAACACGGGCATCGACACGCCCGTGTCGAACCTGACACGCCCGTGTCAGTCATGAGACACGCCCGTGTCTCCTGCTACACGGTACTCACCGATCTCCAAAACCAGTACACGGGTAGGGCACACGCCTGTGTCAAACCCAACACGGCCGTGTTCCATGCCGTGTTCACTGCCGTGTACCTCTCTGACTCAAACAGGCCATTTTTCGAATTTAATTGCGCGACACGCCCTGGGACACGCCCGTGTCAGAGGCCGTGTCCCAGGCTCGACGATCGTCGACTATCAATCGTCGACTAGCCTGAACACGCCCTGGGACACGCCCGTGTCCCAGGCCGTGTACACCCGACACGCCCTGGGACACGCCCGTGTCCCAGGCCGTGTCTAACAGCCTCCAACCCAAAATTGTTTGCAAGCATATTTTGAGATTTTTGGGGTGTTACAATCCTCCCCCCCTTAATAAAATTTCGTCCCGAAATTTGAAGACAATAGGGAGAAAATAACAAAACATTTATATGTTTCTATTACATATACAACGAGCGAACAAGTTACGAAAATAACTCGGGAAACTCGGCTCGCATGGTCTGCTCGCGCTCCCATGTTAGCTCTTCTCGGCCACAATTGTCCCACGGGACTTTGACCATCCCGATCACCTTGTTCCGCAACTGTTTCTCGGCTCGATCCTCGATCCGTATAGGCTTCACCTTTGTCGTTAGCCCATACTCAACCGGCACTCGATCATTGTCAACTATTTGAGCTGGATCCTTGACTGCTTTGCATAGCACCGAGATGTGAAACACGTCATGCAATCCACTCAAGTCCGATGAAAGAGCTAACCGATAGGCAGCTTCCCCAACTCGCTCCACCACTTCAAACGGACCAAGGTATCGCGGACTTAGCTTTTTCAACCGCCGAATCCGAGATACGCCTTTGAAGGGCTTAATCTTTAAATAGACCCAGTCACCCACCGCGAACTCCACGTTCCGGTGCTTAGCATTGTAATACTTGGCCTACCGATCTTGGGCTATTAGGAGCCTCTCTCGAATAGAGCGTATTGTTGAGGTAGCATCCTCGACTTCCTTTTTGCCTAAAAGTTTGGTCTCGCCAGTTTCTGCCCAAGCTAGCGGTGTACGACACTTACGACCATACAGCGCTTCAAATAGGGCCATGCCTATACTCGCTTGATAGCTATTATTATAGGCAAATTCCACCATAACAAGATGCTCTTCCCACTTCTTACCGAAGTCCAGGGCGCACATACGGAGCATATCCTCCATCGTTCTGTTGGTTCGTTCAGTTTGGCCATCCGTTTGCGGGTGAAAGGCCGTACTGAATGCTAACTTCGTGCCCAACATTTGATGAACTAATCTCCAATCCTTTGAGGTAAAGCGTCCATCTCGGTCACTTACGATGCTCCGGAGAACACCGTGCAATCTAACAATCTGCTCCACATAAAGCTTTGCCAACGTTTCCACTGAATCGTCCCGCTTGTTCGGTATGAAGTGAGCCACCTTTGTCAACCGGTCTACAATCACCCAGATTGAGTCATGGCCACGCTGAGATCTCGGCAATCCGTGCACGAAATCCATAGAAATATCCTCAAATTTCCATTGCGGAACCGGCAACGACTTCAGGAAACCACTCGGCCGTTGACATTCTGCCTTTACTAAAGCACAAGTACGACATTTAGCCACATACGCGGCTATGTCCTTCTTTAAACCAGGCCACCAGAACAGTTTCTTCATGTCCTTGTACATTTTTGTGCTCCCAGGGTGAATTGAGTACTTTGTAAAGTGCGCTTCATATAACAATTCTTCCCGCAATTTACCCGCACTAGGGACGCACAATCGGCCCTCTTTTCGTAATAAGCCATCATCCCAGGCGAACTGATCACCAGATCCCTCCTTTGCATAGCGTTGGAGACTTTCATCCAACTCCGTTGCCCGCCGAACCCTGTCAGCAAGGTCATATTGAACCTCCAACCAGTTCACGCATGCTTCAGTCGAAGAATCTCTTTCTACACAAGATATCTCCAGAGCTTCCAACTCCTGGACTAACCGCTCATCATGTATCCGCAACCAATTTGCCCGTATTGGAGTCCGACGACTCAAGGCATCAGCGACCACATTTCCCTTTCCGGGAACATAGTGAATGTCGAAGGTATAATCCCCAAGGAATTCCATCCACCTCCTTTGTCGCATATTCAACTCCTTTTGATCGAGCAGATACTTTAAGCTTTTATGATCGGTATAAATATCCACTTTCACGCCATATAGATAATGCCGCCACAACTTTAGCGAAAAGATCACCGCCGCCAACTCCAAATCATGGACGGGGTAATTATGCTCATGCACTTTCAATTGACGTGAGCCATAAGCAATCACCTTGCCAAACTGCAGGAGAACGCAGCCTAAGCCGCTTCCTGACGCATCGCTGTATATTTCAAATCCATCTGTACCACATGGCGACGTCAACACGGGCGCCGTGGTCAAACGATTCTTCAGCTCCTCAAAAGCTCGTGCGCACTCCGGCGTCCAAACGAACTTCTGATCCTTTCTCGTCAACGTAGTCAGAGGCAAAGCAATCCGGGAGAAGTTCTCCACGAACCGTCTATAGTAGCCCGCCAGTCCAAGGAAACTCCTGACTTCGGCCACCGAAGACAACACTGGCCAATCACGAATGGCACTTATCTTAGCCGGATCCACCGCTATGCCCTCTCCACTTACCACATGGCCTAGAAAAGCCACTGACGAGAGCCAGAACTCACACTTAGAGTACTTGGCATACAACTTATTCCTTCGCAAGGTATGCAATACTAATCGCAAGTGGTTTGCATGATCTTCCTCCGATTGTGAATATACCAGGATATCATCAATAAACCCAATCACAAACAGATCCAGGTATTCGCGGAACGTTCGATGCATGAGATCCATGAAGACCGAAGGCGCATTACATAAGCCGAACGGCATCATTGTGAACTCATAATGACCAAAGCGTGTGCCAAACGCTGTCTTGGGAATGTCACCTTCCCTAATCCGCAACTGGTAATACTCGGACTTCAAGTCCAACTTCGAATAGACGGTTGAGCCTGCTAGCTGATCGAACAAGTCATCGATCCGAGGAATTGGATACTTGTTTTTCTCCGTCAGCTTGTTTAGTTCGCGATAATCAATACATAGTCGCAAACCACCGTCTTTCTTTTTCACAAAAAGAACAGGCGCGCTCCAAGGTGACATACTTGGGCGTATATATCCCTGCTCCAACAACTCTTGCAACTGAACTTTCAGTTCGGCCATTTCTTTTGGCGCTACCCGATACGGCGAACGGGCCACGGGTTTTGCACCCGGGACCAGCTCGATAGCGAAGTCAATTTCCCTTTGGGGAGGTAACCCCGGAAGGTCCTTTGGAAACACATCAGCATATTCCGACACAATAGGCACTTCACTCACACTGGCCTTCGGCGCCACCGCCTCTATGAGTGTGAAGAACAACTCCGCACCCTTCCGAACTGCCTTAACAACTTGGAGAGCGGATAAAAACATCCCACTCATCCCTTGCATACCAATGAACTTGGTCTCTTGTTCGGTCTTTTGCCCAAGTGTGACCTCTTTTGAAGTTTAATCGATACAGGCACGCTGCTCTGAAAGCCAGTCCATACCAAAGATTATATCAAACTCTTTGATCGGCAATACTAGTGTTTCCACCTTGAACTCCCGACTTCCTATCTTGACCTCAAGACCGCAAGATCGATCCGCGCACATCACGCATCCGTTAGGCAACAAAACCTTTACACTGTCTGTCTTGGTCCGGATAGGCACCCCGACACAAAAGACAAAGTCCTCAGACAGAAACGAATGTGAAGCACCTGTGTCGAACAGTGCTCGCGCCGGATTCTCTCGTATAAGGACAAACCCTATAATATGACAATTAAAACAAGCACAGCACCCCAAAAGTAAAAACATTAAAACTTATGCGCACCTGTGACGACATCCGCCTGCTTAATGGCCTCCTGTTGTCCAAGGTTGAAAACCCGGGGCTGCGCGTGCGAGGCAGAAGACTCCACCACAGCCTTCCCCTTCTCCGCATAAGACGCTCCCGTCTTCTTATCACCCTTTGGAGGACCAAATCGGCATTCACGTGCAAAGTGTCCAACCTTCCCGCACGTATAACAAGCACGAGATCCATACCCAGATGTATCCGTCACAGTCGCAGAAGGAGCTTGTCCAGAAGACTTAGATTTCTTATTCCATCTCCTTCGGTAGCCAAACTTGTCCGGACGCGGCGGCTTAAACTCTGGCTTCACCACCGCCAAGTTTCCCTTTGCTTGCCCCCGTTTCATGTCCGTCTCCAAAGAACGAGCCGTACAGACTAAGGCTTGGAATCCCTGACTCACAGAACTCGAGAGCAAATACCTCAGCTCATCTCGCAGTCCCGCATAAAACCGACTAGTCTTACGCTCTTCTTCGGCGAAGATCGTGCCCGCATATCTTACCAAACGGGTGAACTCATGCAGGTAGTCATCCACACTTCGATCTCCCTGTGCTAACTGTTGAAACTCCATTTCCATCGCTATCCTTTGCTGCACCGGCAGATGTTGTGCTAAGAACAACCGAGAAAATTCGTCCATTGTAATCTCTGCCAATTGCCTACCAGCCAAGTGATGCATTTCAATCTCATCCCACCACAATCGCGCCTCTCCTTCCAGTAGGAAAGTGGCTAACATAACTTTCTGTTCCTCCTCAACCCTGATAGCCCTCATAATCCTCTTGATTCTTGCAAGCCAATCCTCTGCTTGGGCCGGTGTACCCGCCCCATGAAACTGCGGAGGGTTAAAGCTCAAGAATTGCTTCCATTGTTGATCTGCTACCCGCGGATCAACTTCGGCTTCTACCGGTTCTTGCCGTACCCCAGCTTGCGTTGGCACCACTGCAGGACGTGCCTGCCCCGCCTGCTGAGCATTCATCACCGCAAGCACCGTTTCCGTGATGAGACGGACTGTTTCAGCGGATGGAGGAGTTGTGGGCACCTCGGCTGGTGCCGCACTCTCAACAGAACGTTGTGGTTCGGACTGACCCGCAACACTTCTGGTCACCTATATGTGTAAATTACACAGGTTAACGACCAATGAAAACGGTAATCATACAAAAAGAATACACAAGTTCAACAAACAAGTGTATTTGCATTCCTAAATGGACAATCTTGAGTTCAAATTAAGTGTTATAACGACAGCACTGACACGTGCTCGCCACCTCCCAAAAGAATTCGTCCGCGAATTCGGAAGAGAACGACCAACAAGCTGATACCAAATTGTAACACCTCTACCCGTCAAGAAGAATATAATAGAGGGTCCAGCCGGGGCCCCACACCATATTCCACAAACAGGCGGAGACGCTACGAAATAATATCAAAACCAACGCATCCTAACACAGAGCATTCTAGCGGAAGCTTCACGGTTGAATTATTGAACTCAAGATAAAGAACATTGTCCACTAACATAGGAATATATATATATATCAAAAGAGTCTGGCCTTAAGGCCTTACAACAGTTTCTCTTAACAAGAGTGTGGTTTACAGACATCGGCACGCAGGCCGGCCACACATGAACAAAAGAAACAAAACAATGCCTTCGAGGGCAGCAATGCAGCTTTTGGGCTTCAGCCCGCTAAGTCCCGCTCGGGCCAGCACCTCCAGTACCTGTAAGAACCAATCCACCAAGCGGTGGCAAACAGGGCAACGGTCAGCATTCAGCTGACCAATTATAACGACCCTGCCCCTGGCACGGGGCAGCGGAATTCCATCCCTGCACAGCAATCATCCAACATGATATATAGCAATTCAAGCAAGACGTGCACGCCCGCACAGTCACATATCACAAACGTCGGCACGACGGCCCGACGCTCCGTGTACTCAGGGCACATTCACACCGTTCAGAGGTCCCAGACATAACGGTGCATTATGAGCATTCTAGTCTGATCGGCTCACAGGCCGTCGACTCTCGCTATGTGATCCTAACAGGGCCTTAAGCACCCAAGGTTAGACAACCATAACGCGGGTACAGATCCACCTTTCCCGTTGCTCACATCGTCAGACTCACGCCTGGACTGACGCGGGTACAGCTTCACCTTGCCCGTTCCACCATTTCCTAGTTGCAGCCTCACGGCTCAACCTTCCACAAAGTAGCACTCACGGCCACAAGAGAGTCCAACTCTCAACATTTCCTGGACTTCCTCCAGTACTTTATCCATCATGCATACAAGCAATAATCACGGAGTCTTCTCCGATATGCAACCAAGCATCACCAATCCAGACCATGTCCAGATGGGCTTCACACAGCATGCCTAGATCCGTACTCCAATTCCAGACTCTAACAAGGGGGACTTCACATATCTACCCCAAGGGACGCCACAACCCACCGCACACTCGTGGGGAAGGGTTTTCCCTATGCAATGCAGGAATTAAGGACTTCACATGTCCAAGCAGGAAATCGTTACCCTAGGAGTTCGCTTCGGAGCCATGGAGAGAAATTTGAGACGGATGAAAGCCTTCGCAGCAGCGTTGCCTTCGCAAATCCGAACTCGGCTCGCGATTTGGAGCACCGTAGCACCACCGGTAGCCGGACTCCACTTCTTCTTCCTCCTTGCTCTCACCTCTCTCTTAAACTTTAGAAAGAGAAGATGAAAAGAAGAATGAGCTTTTCTTCCACCTTTTCCGGCCTTATCAGCCCAGAAATGATCTCCAGCCACAGGATCTTATTTAAAGAAAATGAAGGGCCAAGATCTAACTGAAAATTCCTTTTCTTTTGGCCGACACGGCCTGTGACACGCCCGTGTCACAGGCCGTGTACCCTTAAGCGGTACACGCGACAGTCGCACCGACTAAAATATTCGAGAACACGGGCATCGACACGCCCGTGTCGAACCTGACACGCCCGTGTCAGTCATGAGACACGCCCGTGTCTCCTGCTACATGGTACACACCGATCTCCAAAACCAGTACACGGGTAGGGCACACGCCTGTGTCAAACCCAACACGGCCGTGTTCCATACCGTGTTCACTGCCGTGTACCTCTCTGACTCAAACAGGCCATTTTTCGAATTTAATTGCGCGACACGCCCTGGGACACGCCCGTGTCAGAGGCCGTGTCCCAGGCTCGACGATCGTCGACTATCAATCGTCGACTAGCCTGAACACGCCCTAGGACACGCCCGTGTCCCAGGCCGTGTACACCCAACACGCCCTGGGACATGCCCGTGTCCCAGGCCGTGTCTAACAGCCTCCAACCCAAAATTGTTTGCAAGCATATTTTGAGATTTTTGGGGTGTTACATTAGGAATGCCACAGAGGATGTTTACCGGGCTTAGGAAGAGCTGTTGGCGGTTTGCAAGTATCATTATCCTCGCGTACCGCCCTGATCCGAGATGTGGATGCGAGGTAGGTGGAAGTGGATTCAGTACTGAGCCGTTCCCCCCCCCTTTGATCGGCTGAGCCGGGTCTTGCCCGCATTCTAGGCCAGTTCATGTGGTAGGGTCGCGAACTTCCTTTTCACAGGACATTTTAATGTTTGTAATAATTCGAGACCCCCTCGCCCGCCAACGAGCCTAATGCTTGTTCTATGTTATTTTTTCTTGTGTTGTTCAGTTCTCTCTGGGTGAATGCGGACGAAGTACCCTTTCTCGCCTACACCTTATTTATGCGAGCGTGAGATTGTCGAGCCGGCTCGCCCAGCTCGTTCGTCTAGTCTTGGAGAGAGCGAGTTGGGTGCTTGTATATTGCGAGTCCGAACGTCTTGCTTATCTCAGTCGGCAGGTGTGAGTCGTGGTTCACTCATCTCTTGGGTGGGCGCGGGCGGGCGCAACTTGCTGTCAAACGATCTTAGCGGCACATTGACGAGCTGATGTAAACCTGCAGTTGATCCGGAAGTCGAACCGTCGGGGCGTATCTTGCTATCCACACTTTTCCTGCCAACATAACATTTTCCCACCCTTTTTTCTTCCTATAAATAGGCCCTGCCGGCCCCTCTCACCCACCACATTAAAGATTTCTCTACTTCCTGCGACTCCCGACTCACCCATTTTTTTGCGAGAACTACGGCGTCCCGCTCGGCAATACTCCCGTGAGATGGGTAGTGGTGGTGGTGAAATGGATGGGCGGAGAGAGTGTGCTTAGACTTTCTCCGAATTCGAATTCTCTCACGCCATCATTTCTGAAGACAAGTTCTTTGAAATCATCGGTAACTACGTACCACCGGGCTTCGTGGCAAGGCGACCTGGGATGGAGGAGAAAATCAACAACCTTTCTGCGGGGGAACTCTCCATCCTCATGGCGCATTTTGAGGCGGGTCTCCGACTTCCGCTATGGCCGGAGGTCCACCAAATACTGAAATTCTTCGGGGTCATTCCTGGCCAGATGACTCCCAACTCCGTTGCGGTGATGATTGGGTTTGCGTGCTTCCTACGCGAAGAGCGAATCGAGTTCAGTCTTGCGGTCTTCCGCAAGCTGTTCTCCTTTCAGCCGAATAAGGACGGGATTGCCTACTTTTCCAGCATCCAAGTCAAGGTTCAAGAGACCGTCAATAAGAGCCACAATTGGCTAAATAAGTTTTTATTCATCAAACGGGACTTCGAGAATGTCCCTTTCTCCCCGATCCAGCTCAGCGAGGCGAGCTACCTCCCCCTAGCTTGGGGGACCACGAGGCAGAGCTATGCGGGTTCTTTTTGGGGAAGAACTTCGAAGTTGCATTCCTTCGTAGGAATGTGGAAAACCTCACCCCCGTTCCGCCTTGGGGAGGTAAGTTACTCGCGCCTCTCCATTTTTACTCTGTTGTTACCCTTCAAATTCCGACTCTCCCTTTCGCAGGCGAGTGGGACATCCCCTTGCACCCACCTTACGAGAGCGCGTGGCTCGATTATAGTGAGCTCGCCCGTGCCGAAGCCGCTGCCGCTCATTGCGAGACTGCTTCCTACGCTCCCCCGAAGCGGCCTAGCTGTGGATCGCTTCCAACGCCGCCATCGCCGCCACCGCCCAAGAAACCGAAGAAAGTGAGCGGCACGCCTCCCTCATCTCGTGAGAAAGGTAAGGCCCCGGTGGGCCAACCAGCTGGGGATCTTGCCCTCTCGGCCCCTCCGGCCGACAGCTCTCCCGCCGGGGAGGCTGGTACCTCTAGGCCGCAAAAAGGTGCTAAGCCCACCACGACGCCGATGCCAAGAGGGCACCACAACTTCGGCTTTGGCGAGGCAGCTCTAGATGAGCTCGGTGTCCTTCTCCTTCAATGGGACAAGGAGACGAACCGGGTCTTCATCTCCATACTGCTACCGAGCTGGCTAGAGCAAGATACCATAGGAGGGGAAGCCTATAATTTCACATTCGGCCTCTACGCACGGGAAGACGCTGCCATCTATGATGAGGAAGCCATGCAGGTGCTGTATGATGAAAGCGAGTGGCCCCAGCTCTGTAGCCTTGAGCTGTCCCACATGGTCGGCCGACGATGCCTCAGGGTAGAGAAGAACGCCCCTTCGATTAAGAAGTTGGTGGATGAGAAGGAAGGGGTCCGCCGTCTCGCACAGGAAGAGGAAGAACGTCAGAAAGAGAGGGTCGACGTGGCTGATGCCGCCCTCGCCATTTTGGAGAAAGAAATGGAGGTGCTGCGGGCGCGGGTACGAGAGCTGGAAGCCGCAGCGACCGCTCCGCCGGCTTCCAACAACGATTGCCAGCTCGCGCATTATACCGAATACGAGCTGGAGGAGCTAATGCAGAGGAACGTCGCCAGTGCCGCGAAGTACACCCTCCAGATGCTGCGGCGGGAGGAACTCATAAAGAGCGAGGGTACGGATCTTTCCGCGAGAGACGTGGTACCGACCTTATTTCTTCTGGTACCGAAGCCGGGCGACGGGCCCTTCCATCCCATTTAGGAGGGGTTCGTCGCTCGGGGGGCTCGCCTTGATGAGGTACTCGCGCCTCGCTTAAGATATTTTTACTGGAATATGAACGCATGCCGAGGCCCAGGATTTATAATTTTTTGAGCAGTAAAACACTTTCTCTGAAACTGTTCTGTTAAGAGACTTCTTTATAGTATAAATCCATCTCTTCTTTCTTGTACTCGCGGTTTGCTTTTTATTTTTCTATTCGTTGTCTCCCTTCCCGCGGCATACGAGCTAGATCGCGTGCTCATTTTGGACTTAGGAAATATAAGAGTACCAGTCAGTCGAACAGCGAATGACGATACACGTCCTTCATCCGGGTTCGCCATGCTATTTGCGAGACAGAGCAGGCAAGCCAACTCGGTCCGCACCTGAGCCGCCTGGCTCCACGCGAACTGGGATTCGTGGGGTAAGATGTGGTTTGAGTTCTCGCCATCTTGGTTGCTTTTCGGGAGCACGCCGAACAATAGGCTCGAGTTGGCATTTATAGCTTGCCGACCCGTCAAGGTCGTCTTGGCGGCCGTTATTTTTTCCTCCGAAGTTTGAGCATCGAGGTCCCAACTTTAGGCGCCACATTCATCAAGACCTTCTGTCCCGCTTGTTTGTTGGGGTCTGGGTATACTCTTTCGAGTGACATCCAGCCCTGTCAGATAGGTGAGAGCCTGATAGTGGGATCTGCTCGGGGTTTGGGTAGACTCCTCCGAGTGACATCTAGCCCTGCCAGCTAGGTGAGAGCCTTGCAGCGGGATCTGCTTGGGGTCTGGGTAGACTCCGCCGAGTGACAACCAGCCCTGCCAGCTATGTGAGAGCGTGGAAGCTGGAACTGCTCAGGGTCTGGGTAGACTCCTCCGAGTGACATCAAACCCTGCCAGCTAGGTTAGAGCCTTGCAGCGAGATCTACTCGGGGTCTGGGTAAACTCCTCCGAGTGACATCCAGCCCTGCCAGCTAGGTGAGAGCCTGTCAGCAGGATCTGCTCCTAGTCTGGGTAGACTCCACCGAGTGACATCCATCCCTGCCAAGTAGGTGAGAGCCTGGCAGCGGGATCTGCTCGGGGTCTGGGTAGACTCCTCCGAGTGACTTCCATCCCTGCCAGCTAGATGAGAGACTGACAGCAGGATCTGCTTGGGTCTAAGTATACTCCTCCAAGTGATATCCAGCCATGCCAGCTAGGTGAGATCCTGGCACTGGGATCTGCTCGGGGTTTGGGTAGACTCGGTCGAGTGACATCCAGCCCTGCCAGCTAGGTGAGAGCCTGGAAACAGAATCTGCTCAGGGTATGGGTAGACTCCGCTGAGTGACATCCAGCCCTACCAGCTAGGTGAGAGCCTATCAGCGGGATCTGCTTGGGGTCTGGGTAAACTCCACCGAGTGATATCCAGCCCTGCCAGCTAGGTGAGAGCCTGACAGCGGGATCTGCTCGGGGTCTGGGTATACTCCTTCAAGTGACATCCAGCCCAGCTAGCTAGGTGAGAGCCTGACAGCGAGATCTGCTCGGGGTCTGGGTAGACTCCGTCGAGTGACATCCAACCCTGCCAGCTACGTGAGAGCCTAGCAGCAGGATCTGCTCGGGATCTGGGTTGACTCCTCCGAGTGACGTCCAGCCCTGCCAACTAGGTGAGAGCCTGACAGTGGGATCTGCTCGGGGTTTGGGTAGACTCCTCCGAGTGACATCCAGTCCTGCTAGCTAGGTGAAAGCCAGGCAATGGGATTTGCTTAGGGTCTAGGTAGACTCCGCCGAGTGACATCCAGCCCTGCTAGCTAGGTGAGAGCCTGACTGCGGGATCTGCTCGGGGTCTGGGTAGACTCCTCCGAGTGACATCCAGCCCTGCCAGTTAGGTGAGAGCCTGGCAGCGGGATCTGCTTGGGGTCTGGGTAAACTCCGCCGAGTGATATCCAACCCTGGCAGCTAGGTGAGAGCCTGGCAGCGGGATCTGCTCGGGGTCTGGGTAATGAACACTTTTACTTGTGAAAACAATGGCGGGGGGCACAGGTGTATCGAGAAGCTCTTATTATAAAATGGAATGCTACTTATAGGGTTCAAGGGTAAAAATGTTTCAAGTCATCACCACTCTAGGTGAGACTTAGGGTCTCTCCCTCCACATTCCGGAGGCGGTCCCCTCCTGATTTCAATCTTTCTTGCACAATGTACGGACCCTCCCAGTTGGGGTTGAGCTTCCCCACAGCGGTTGATCTTCCCGCGACATCCACCTTCCTTAGTACCAGATCTCCCTCTACGAACTGTTTGACCCTAACATGCTTGTCAAAGTACTTAGCCATTCTTCTCTTCACTTCTTCTTCCCAGACGATGGAGAGGTCGCGTAGCTCCTCCACCATGTCGAGGGAGAGCCGCAACTCCTTCTCATTCTCAGCTCGCCATTCTTCCCTGCCAGCCTCTGCCTCGACAACTCGAGGTGTCCGGACCTCAAACTCTATGGGAAGCACCGCCTCGCACCCATGAGAGAGCTTAAAGGGGGTCTCTCCAGTAGCGGTGTTGGGACTGGTTCTCAGGGCCCAAAGAACTGAAGGAAGCTGCTCCACCCAGCTACCCTTCAAGTTTTCCACCTTCTTCTTGAGGAATTGATGATGATTTGTTTGCCGCCTCAACCTGCCCGTTGTTCCTAGGGTGTTGAACATAAGCAACCCATAGATCAATCCCGAGCTGCTCGCAAAAGTTGACAAACTCGGCGCTAGCAAACTGAGGCACGTTGTCTGTGACGATGGCCTATGGCAACCCATGCTGGCAGATGATCTCCCCCACACAATGTTCCTGATGACCTTGGAGGTTACCTTGGCCAATTCCTTGACTTCTAACCACTTGGAAAAATAGTCAGTCATGATCAACAAGAATCTCCTCTGCCCGCTGGCCTAGGGGAAGGGCCCTACCAGATCCATTCCCCAGATTGCAAAGGGTCATGGCGCCGTGATGATCCTAAGGCGCTGAGCTGGCTGTAATTGGAAGGGGGAAAACAACTGGCATTTGCTACACTTCTTCGCGAATTCTGCGGCGTCATGGCTCAGGGTCGACCAGAAGTACCCTTGCCTAATAATTCTTCCTTCCAAGGTTCTCCCCCCCTGAGTGGCTTCCGCACTCTCCTTAGTAGACTTCCGCTAAGATCCTCTGGACTTCCTTCTCGGCAACGCAACGTGCCAGTATGCCAGAGAGGGTGTTTCTGTAAAGCTGCCCATCACACATAATGTAGTATGCTGACTTATGCTCGAACTTTTTCCTGTCCATCCCCTCCGAGTACTCTCCTGTAGACAAGAAGGTCGCGAAAGGGTCCATCCACGAGGGGTGTTGGTCCACCTCCATAAGCTTGCCTTCCTCGATGGATGGGAGGAACAGATCGGTGATGGTACCCCCCACCAGGGGGCCGTGCTTGGCTAACTAATCCACCCGCTCATTTTCCTTCTGCGGGACATGTCAGATGGAGAAGGTCTGGAACATACCGATGACACCTTTCACCTTTGCCAAATATAACTATAGGGTACGCTCCCTTGCCTCAAACTACCTGTTGATCTGGGAGGCCACCACTATGGAGTTAGTGAAGACCTCCACATCAAGCACCCCTAACTCCCTGGCTATGCACAGCCCTGTGATCACTGCCTTGTACTCGACCTGGTTTTTGGTGATGGGAAAGTGTACCACCACCGTTTCTCTCGATCCTTGTTCCCTGAGGGCTCTCCAAGATCACCCCCACTCCCAGGGAATGCCTCCCTGAAGCTCCATCTACCATTACATTACAGGGAGCTGGATGAGTGAGTTTCGCCTCCGCCACTTTGACTACGTAGTCTGCCAGGAAATCGGCCATTGCTTGGGCCTTGATCGAGAGGCGGGGGACGACGGAGATATTGAACTCTCTCAACTCCACCGACCACTTAGCCAACCTGCCTGAATGCTCCACCCCCTCAAAGATGTTGCGGAGGGGATGGTCAGTCACCACTCGGATCGAGTGTGTCTGGAAGTAGGGCCTGAGTCTCCGAGCTGAGATGACCAGGTCGAAGGCCAGCTTCTCCAAGATAGGATACCGAAGTTCTTCCTTCCTCAGTACCCGACTCACATAGTATATGGGGAGCTGCCTCTTACCCTCTTCCCGAACCAGAACGGAGCTCAAGGCCTCTGCTCCGACCCCTAGATATAAGGATAAGTCCTCCCCCTACTTCGGCCCTTGGAGCAGGGGGGCCCGAGTCAACTATTTCTTCAAGGTTTGAAATGCTTCCTCGCACTCCGATGTCCATTTGAACTTCCAACCTCCCCTCAAAGTTTTGAAGAAGGGGGAGCACTTCTCCTCAGCCCGGGAGAGGAACCTGCTCAATTCCGCCAGCTTCCCTGTCAACCGTTACACCTCCTTAGCGTTCTGAGGTGACTCCAGCTCCATGATTGCCCTTACATTGTTAGGGTTGGGCTCTATACCTGCAGGGGTGAGGAGATGACCTAGTAACTTGCCCCAGCTTGCCCCGAAGACACACTTCAGGGGGTTAAACCGCATCTTATACTCACGTAGGGTGGCGAAGGTTTCCTCCAAATTCCGGAGGTGAGAGTCAACATCTCGATTCTTGATCATGAGGTCATCCACATATACCTCCAGGTTCCTCCCCCTTTACTCTCAGAAGACTCTGTCCATCATCTTCTGATAGGTTTCCCCTGCATTCTTTAGCCCGAAGGGCATCATTTTGTATCAGTAGTACCCGTCCGCGGTGATGAAGGAGACATCTTTGATGTCGGGAGGGTGCCTCTTGATCTGGTGGTAACCTGAAAATGCATCTAGAAACTCATTACAAGAAAACCGACGGCTGAGTCAACAAGCATGTCGATCCGAGGCAAGGGGTAACAATCCTTGGGACATGATTTATTAAGTAAAGAAAAATCAACACACATACGCCACCGGCCGTCTCCTTTTTTGACCATTACTACATTGGAGACCCAGCCGGGGTATTGTATTTAGGATACAAAGCCAGCCTTGAGAAGCTTGGCCACCTCCTCCCTGATCGGCTCAGACAGCTTATCTGCGGTGGACCTCTTCTTTTGCTGGATGGGGCGTGCTCCTGAGTCCAGGTTGAGGCAATGGCAGACCACGTCAGCATCGATCCCTGACATCTCTGTGGCGCTCCAGGAAAAGATGTCCACGTTCATTTGGATGCACTCCAGCATCCTGCCCTGGGACTCCGGCGTCAGCCCTCCGCTGACGCGAACCTTCTCCACCCTGCCTCCTAGGGTGAGAACCTCCTTCTCTACCACCACCTCTGCTGCCTCCAGACGGGATTGCTCCCCCAATTCTTCAACGTCCTCCCCTCCTCGGGCCAGTACTTCTTCCTCAGCCTCCTCCATGGCTATTGCCTCAGCCGGCTCCTGGACTTCCTCCGCCACCTCCACTCGGGTGCAATCTTCCTCCACCTCCATCTCCTCCATGATAGCCTTCTACTCCACCTATTCCATCCTTTGCTCCATATCCTCGGCCCCCTCCTGCCAAGAGATGGAGTTCACAGCCATGACATAGCATTCCCTAGCCACCTTGGGGTCTCCCCGGACCCGGACCTTGATTCCCTCGGCATTGAACTTCAGGCACTGGTGGAAGGACGAGGGGACACATCAGAAGGCGCTGATGAGGGGCCTCTCGAAGATGGCATTGTAGCTGTTGGGGGCGTCAATGATGACGAATCAGCAGGCGTGAGACTGCCCCTAGAGTGATATGGAGTCCCACTCCTCCTACCTCCTTCCTTTCCCCCGAGAACCCGAACAATGGTCCGTCCAAGGCTAGCACCCTTTTGGCCTCCACCTTCATCGCTTCAAATACCTTCTTGAAGATGACGTTGACTGAGATCCTATTGTCGATGAGGATCCGGGAGACAGTGAAATTCTCGATGGCTGTCTGGATGACCAGCGCATCGCAAAAGGGATCCTCATGACCCGACATGTCCTTCCTTGAGAAGGTAATCTTCTCCTTCGGGGTGGGGTTTGGGACGTGGAGCTAACGCTCTTGCAGGTACATGGTATGGAGACTTGCCCTGTGGGAATCCTCAACCCCCCCCCCCCCCCCCCCCCCCCCCGTGGATCACTCTGATTCCTCCCCAGGTCCTAACATCTGCCCGGTCTTCACACCTATCCTCCTCTGCACGGGTCAGGACTTCTTCGATCCGAACCTCCTGGCGGTCTTGTTATTGCTGCTGCTCCATGTTTCCTGTCATCACGAGGAACTCTGGGCATGTGTCTGTGACGTGCCCTTCCTCCTAATGGAAGTCGCAGTAGGTTAATTCCACCCTAACCTCCCTTCTAATTCTCCGTGTTGTTCTCCTCCTCTCTCCCATGGCTATTGTCATAGCTTGGTCCTGGTCAAGGAGAGGTGGAATTTGGCCCTGCCTCCCGCCTGGAGGGTGAAATTGGCCCTGGACTCCCTGACAATTATATCCTCTGTGGAAGCCTCTCCGCGGCCCCTGGTCTTCCCATTCTGCCCTCCAACCTAGCCGGTGATTCGACTCCTATCGTCCCTACCTGGGATGCTGCTGCTGCTATTACTGCTCCCTCTGTCGAGGTTCAACTCTCCTCTCCTCTTGACGTCTGCCCCCTCTAGGCCTCTCTTGCTCCGTGGCCCACCTGGCCAGCTTCCGGGCAAACTCCGGGTTCGACGCCTCCTTGTGGACTTCCCTTGCCGCCTCTCCATCAGCTCCTCGTAGGAGAGGGGTAGCACCCTCTTCAGCTCTATTCAGAAGAAACCCTGCTGCAGCCCCAGGGTGAAGGCCATCATTAGGGTGTGTCCCAACATCTCTTAGACTTGGGTAACCTCCTCCTGGAAGCGATCGACGTAGCTCCCCAGTGTCTTATTCACCACCTGCTTGATGTGGAACAGGGTCTCTGACTCCTTCTTCCTCCTCTTAGAGGTGGTGAACCTCAGCATGAACTCCCTGCGCAGGTCATCGAAGCACTAAATGGAATTGGCCAGCAGCTGGTGGACCACTCTCATGCCTTCTCCTTGAGAGTGATGGCAAAGAGCCTGCACTTGAACCCATCCGACATCTGTTGGATCGAGACCACGTCCTCAAACCACTTGACGTGGTGGACCGAGTCTCCTTTCCCAGTGTAGTAGGACATCTCGGGCTCCCTAAACCCCTCTAGAACCGGAGAAAAAAAACCAGCTCACTGAAGGAGCTTCCTCCCCCCTGCTGGCCATGCTAGGGGGGGGGGGGTCTCGTGCCTCCATCTCGCCGAACCTGCCTCTGCTTGCCAAGCCCGGGAAGAGCACTCACCCTGGGATCTCGCCGCCTCTTCCTTCCTCCTCCACTTCTTTCCCAGCTCGCCTGCCGAGAGCGTCCTCGCCAAGAGCTGGAACCACGAGAACTAGGACCACTGGTGTCGATCACTCGACACATGCGCCGAGTGCGACTCGGACCAAGCCGAGTACTTCCTGCATGAAGTCCTCGAACATCCCCACTGTGGCGAGAGGGGGAGGAGGTGGCGAGTCGGATGTGTCCGAGCCTTGTCCTGATCCTCCCATCATCAATCCTGCTGAAGATTTTCTGTGCCGACCACGCTCCACGCTCACCGCACTAGAATGTTGAAACCGAAAACTCGGTCTCGATGGAGTTCACCCTTGGGGAAGGGGTGATCGCGCACCTACTTCTCTCCTGCAAGCAAAACGAAAAATGGAAACAGACCTAAGGGCTCGGTGTGGAGGTACACTACACACCCGGAAGATCTTAGAGCGCTTCCCCTCCCTTAGACAAAAGCCGAGCTAAGGCTACCTCAAAAAGCACAAGAAAGTCTGGGGGCAAAAAAGCTTGCCATCTGAGGTGCCACCTTGGGTCTATTTATAGCCCTCACTGTCCCTAAATTACTAGTTTGCCCTTGGCTGGTCAGCCAATAGCAAAACCCTGCTGTTCTGAACAGCTATGTGCCGCCCAACTGGGTCTTCCAACAGCGTAACTCTGCTATTTTAGATGGATATTGGCACCCCCTGTAGGGGCACCCAAATAATTTAGCCGCTGGGCCCAATTGGACAAACTCCAAGGATCTGGAGGTCAGCTCGCCGCAGCTCGCCATCCTGCTGAGGAGGATGTGACCTGGTTCCCGCAGCTCGCCTTCCCTCCCTAGGCGAGTGCGAGCTAGGTCGCCGTAGTCCGCCAACCCTTGTTCAGAGGGGAGCTGGTGGCCAAGCCGCCTATGGGAGAGTGGGATGGGCAGGCCAGCTTGCACAACTCGCCCATCTAGCCTCAGTGAGAGAGAGCTGGCCTCCCGGGGTTGCTTATTCGGGACTGGAGGTTAGCTGAACGAAGTTCGGGTCCACATCGACGAACTTCGGGTGGGCGTGGGCCGGGTCCTGCAGCTCGCCATCCTGAATTCGCCCGTTTGGGCCTGGTTGACCCACTCGACGAACACGGGGTTGTATATTCTACACTTAGGCATTGAGAGCGTTGAGTGAAGGTTCATCACTCAATGATTTTGTACTTAGCCGTAACCCTCTTAATCTACTAGGCATTTAGAGCGTTGAGTGAAGCTTCATCACTCAACAGTTTGTACTTTGACTGATTTTTCTGTCTATCCCTACTTGAGCTTTAGCATTACACGATGCCTTCTTCTCTGGCGTTGATTGAGCTGACCTCACTCAATGCTTCTGGGCTTAGTTACTTTTTTTCCTTCTTCTTTGACTTTGACAAAATTAGCTTGATTCAACGCTTCTTTCTTCAGGCGTCAAGAGCTGTTTTCACTCGACACTTCTGAACTTATTCGTTTTTCAGCTTGCCACTGCTGAAGATTTAATAGACTGTGTTGTATACGATGCCTCTTGTTATATGGCGTTGAGTGATCTGCCTTCACTCAATGCCTGTGGACTTAGTTGCATAATTGTTTTCTACAACCTGTTGGGCTTTAACTGTCCTATATTTACTCAGTGCTTTTGCTGTCTAGCATTGAGTGAACTGGCTTCACTCAACGCCTGTGGACTTAGCAGCTTTTCTGACTTTGTCAACATTCTTCCTTGACAACTGTCATTGAGTGAGCTTGCTTCACTTAACGCTCGTAGACTTCTTTGAATATCGACACCTGGCGTTCATTGAGCTTGCTTCACTCAACGCCTGTGGACTTAGGCAAATTCCTTTCTTTCCAGCCAGGTTCTTTGTGTCCACCTTTCATTGTCACTTGAGAAACCTGTAAAATCAGTGTGACAAAGAGCAACCTGCATGTATGAACTTAAACATACATCAAATATAACTATGTGTATACCATTGACTTGTTTGACTTCTTACCAATACAGGATATTGAGATTAATGGACCCAACAATCTCCCCCTATTTGAAGAAGTCAAACCTTTCACCAAAACTCTTAGTCAATGATACACACAACATATGCAGCAGATAATCAAAATAATGGAAGAGGTAATATGATATAGGTTACCATATTTTCCTTTCCCGCAAGGTGATCATCATCACTTGTTGCTCCCCCTATTTTGCTTCATAGCCTTGATTATTTCCTTGATCACATCTTTCTCCCCCTTTTTGACTTATGCAGAATAGTTAGGGAGGTGCTGGCCTTATATTCCTCTAAACATCTTCTCCCCCTATCTGATTATAGATAATCAGTTGTTTGGAACTGTTGAAGTTGGTGACCGGGCGGTCTGGAGGCCTGTCTTGGCGGATTAAAGACCGTGCGGTCTAGCAGTTTCCCTTCAGCGATTTTGTTGCTGTGTTGTTGCTGTATGGAGTCCGAGCGGTCTAACAGTTTGTATTTGGTGACTTGGAGACCGGGCGGTCTAGCGGTCTCCCATGGCGATCTCTCCTTCCTCTCTGGTGGTAGCCAAGCGGTTAGCCCTTCGTCTAACCGCGCGGCTTGTGCGGGTTGTTTCTGTATAGACCGCTTAGTCCTGTAATTTTTTAGTCCCACATCTCTGATTTGTATTCTCTCTTCTCTCCTCCGTTCTATAAAAGGGAGGCCATACCTTTGTAATAGATACCTTTTTCAGATAAAAAATTTTCTGTTATACCTTTCCGACTTGTTTTTTGTTCGTTTCTTACAAGGTATCAGAGGACTCGATCTTATCCTCCTGATTCTGTGTCCGCGCGACCTGTCTGCGCGGCTTGCTTCTTCTTATCGCGACCTTGTCTCGCGACTTATTTCTTCCACTGGATTCCGCCCTGTTCACGCGGCTTCTTTCTTTTCTTGTCGTTACCCTTTGTGTGTGCGACCTCTTCTTCTCGCCGCGACCTCTCCTTTAGTCCCTGCGACCTGTTGCCGCGACCTGTTCGCCTTATTTGTCTCCCATGGTCTTATCTCTAACCGCGCGGTCTTCTCTTTCTTCTGTTCACGCGGGCTTTCTTCTAGCCGCTCGACTTCTTCCCCTCTGCTTGGTTCTGCGGCTTGGTCATGGACTTTCTGGCCGTTGGTGTTTGTCATCGTGACCGCTGCAGATCTCCTTCTTCTAACCGCTGCGATTTCTCCCTGTTCACACGGTTTGTTTCCTAACCGTACGGTTTGTTTCCTAACCTCTCGGCTTCCTGTTGGTTTCTCCTATGGCTCCTTCTGATGCTTCTACTGCTACCACTCCTGTCGCAAATCCGGCTCCGCCACTTCCTCCTACTCCTTCCGGGAACCTTGGCACCGTTTCGAAACTTGTTGGGTCCAACTACCCAGAATGGAGCGTCTCCTTCATCTTTCTCCTTCGCTCGTAACGCAAACGCCGCCATCTCGTTGATGACCCTACTCCCACCACTTCACCTCTCTTTGATGACTGGGATGCGAGTGACGCCCTTGTGCATAATTGGCTCGCTAATAGCCTCTCCGATGAATGCCTCCCTGTCATCCGTCATGATGAGACGGTCAAGGCCGCATGGCTTCATCTTGCCGCTCTGTATTCAAAGGGGGCTATGACTTCACGTATCTATACGTTGTATGCGGACCTCTTTGCCCGTCCTACATTGTCTCCTGCTGCTGCATACCAATAGGTTCAGACTCTTGGGGCAGAGATTCTTCAGAATTTCCCCTTTTCTGCGGATTTGGCTCAACAACACAAGAATTTCCAGGAGATTCTCGTTGTGTGTTATCTGCTTCGGTTTCCTAATACTTATGATATGATCCGATAGCAAATTCTGGGTGAGGCAGAATCCCCTACCTTAGATTCCACTGCTGCCTGCATCTCTGCTATCACCTCCCTCCTTCAGTGCCCGCTTCTGCCCGCTCGTTCTCCACCGGACAACTATGCTCACCAAACTTAGTGGAGTGGCTCTGGTAGCCGCAGTCACCATTCTGGCGGACGTGCTCCTTCACGCTACCTCTGCTCTCACTGTGGCTGCACCGGCCATACTATGGAATGCTGGTGGACGAAGCACCCCCATCTTCGCCCCTCGGGTGACTCTTCTGCCTCCTCTTCCAAGCCATCTTCCTCCGTGGTCACATAATCAAGTAGTGCCCACGTGGTGACCTAAGGTAAATAGCTTATCGACTCTGGTGCGACTAATCACATGACGGGCAATCCTCAGTGCTTCTCTCTACTCGAACAGCATGATCGGTTGCCTCCTATCCTCATTGTAGACGGTTCTCCCTCCCCGGTTCATGGGTCGGGAGTGGTTCATGTTAATCCGTCTCTTCGCCTGGCGGACACTCTCTATGTGCCCAAATTTCCGTGTAATTTATTGTCGGTTACCTCTTTATGCATGCATCTTCACTGTTCTGTGACGTTTACTCCGACTTCTTGTTCTTTTCAGGATCCGAGCTCCTAATGGACGATTGCTACTGGGACTGAGAGCGGCGGCCTCTACTTCCTCGACAATGTTTCCACCTTGTCCACCTTCTCCTCTTCTTCTATGGATCTTCTCCAGTGGGATCTCCCCCGCGTTCATCCTCATCTGCGACTTTTACATCAGCTTCTGCCCCACATCCCTCCTTCCAGTACCCCTCTCAACTGCGACGCTTGTTAGCTTGGCAAGCATCACCGTTCCTCCTTCCCGCCGAAGCAAGGTTGGGGCTCTACCCATCCGTTTGATCTAGTCCACTTCGATGTCTGGGGCCCTGCTCCTACCCTCACCATTGGTCGGGGTAGTTCTTATTTTGTAACTTTTATTGATGATTTTTCTAGATGTACTTGGGTGTATCTCTTATGAGATAGCTCTGAACTTTTGGATGTATGGATCTCTTTTTATCAATTAATTAAAACTCTGTTTGGTATTTGTATTAAAACATTTCGCTCAGACAATGCTAAAGAATATCTGAGTCATGCGTTTACATCTTTCTGTGTGCAACATGGCATTATTCATCAGACTAGCTGTGTTTATACCTCCCAGCAAAATGGGGTGGCGGAACGCAAAAACTGCCATCTCCTCGATGTCGCTCGTACCTTGATGACCCAGATGCATGTTCCTCGCTCTTATTGGGGCTATGCTGTTCTCCTTGCCTGCTACCTCATCAATCGCATTCCCTCCACGGTTCTCCACGGGAAAACCCCATTCTCCATTCTGTATCCGGGCAAGATGCCCTTCCCCCTCCCTCTCCAAATCTTTGGGTGCACTGCCTTTGTGTATGCCCCATCTGCTACCTGAGATAAGCTCTCCCCTCGCTCCACCAAATGTGTCTTTCTGGGGTACTCCCTAACTCAGAAAGGCTATTGTTGCTTTGACCCCGTTATTCATAAGCAGTTCATCTCTGCTAATGTCATCTTCTTCGAGAATGCCTCCTACTTCTCTGCTGAATCCTCTCCTCTCCCTCCAGCTTCTAATACTCCTGTTGTTCTCTATGTTCCCTCGTCTCCTACTACGATCTCAACCCCTACTCTGTCTGCGTCCACTCCTCTCCCTCCGCCTTTTTCTACCTCTTCTCCGCCACCGTCTCCCTCATCTCCGCCATCGTCAATCTCTACTCCCGAGCCAACTCTCTCTGCCACGGATGCTCCAGAATCCGAGGGACCCGCCGACCTGGATCTTCCTGTAACTCTTCATAAAGGGGTGCGGATGTGTACTCTGCACCCCCTTGCTGCTGTTGTTTCATATGATCGTCTTACCTCTTCTCGCAGGGCCTTTGCTCTGGCTATCTCTGCAATTGCCACACCCCATTCCTACCAGGAGGACCTTGTTATTCCTCATTGTAAGATGGCCATGGATGAGGAAATGATGACCCTAACTGAGCGGGGTACCTGGAATCTGTTCCTCTTCCCTTCGGTACTGATGTTGTTGGCTGTCGCTGGGTCTTTGTGGTCAAATTTGGCCCGGACGGCACTGTGGATCGTTAAAAGGCCCGCCTTGTTGCTAAGGGCTTTACACAGACCTACGAGGTTGATTACTTTGACACCTTCTCTCCCATGGCTCGTCTCAGCACTATCCGGGTCCTACTCTCTATACCCATCAATCGAGATTGGCCGATTTCTTAGCTGATGTCAAGAATGCCTTCCTTTATGGTGATCTTCAGGAGGCCGTCTACATGGAGCAACCTCCTGGGTATATTGCTCAGGGGGATACACGGGTAAGCTGGCTGAAGCAGGCCATCTATGGACTCAAGCAGAGCCCTCGAGCTTGGTTTGACAAGTTCAGCGGCATCGTGGCGGCCGTTGGTTTTACGCGAAGCTCTGCCGATCACTCGTTATTCATTCACAAAACCTCCTCGGGACTGGTGTTTTTGGTGTGTACGTCGATGATATTCTTCTCACTAGCAATGACCAGGAAGGGGTTGCCTTGATAAAGCGACATTTTCGTCAACATATGGTCACGAAAGATATGGGCTCTCTGAAGTACTTTCTGGGGATTGAAATCTCTCGGAAGCCAAACTACTTAGTCCTCTCCCAATGTAAGTATGCTCTTGATCTATTAAAAGAGGCAGGATTGACTAGAGCAAAACCTGTCCGATGCCCCATGACAACTGGAGAAGACAAAACCTGGATAGATGATTCGCCTCCTCTTTCAGATATTACGCGATACAGGCATTTGTTTGGTAAGCTCATTTATCTCATAGTGACCAGGCCTAACATTTCCTATACGGTGGGAAAAGTGAGTCAATTCATGCAAGCGCTTAGGGAGTTCCATCTACAGTCCGCCTTACGGATCTTGGAATATGTCAAAGCAGCACCTAGGAAAGGATTACTCTTTTAGAAGAATGGTCATCTGAGGGTTGAAGCATACTCAGATGCGAGTTACGCTGATGACAAAGGGGATCACAAGTCAACTTCGGGTTTTTGCACCTTTGTTGGGGTAAATCTGGTGAGCTGGAAGAGCAAGAAGCAGTATGTTGTTTCATGATCCAGTGCAGAAGCAGAGTATCGTAGTATGACGTTGACCACTTGTGAGTTAAAGTGGTTACGGGCTCTCATGATGGATTTAGGAGAGGTCTACAACCATCCTCTACCTATGTTCTGTGATAACAAGGCGACCATATACATCTCCAAAAATCCGGTCATTTATGAAAGAACTAAGGACATTGAGGTCGACTGTCATTTCATTCGTGAAGAGAATTTTGAAGGAACAAATTTGCACTCCCTTCGTCACTTCTGATAAAGAGTTGGCTGACATCTTCACCAAGCTAGTATCTGCCTCGTTTCTTCAAATTTACGACAAGCTGGGCATGATCGATATATATGCTCCAGCTTGAGGGGGAGTGTTGAAGTTGGTGACCGAGCGGTCTGGCGGTCTGTCTTGGCGGATTGAAGACCGCGCGGTCTGGCGGTTTTCCTTCAGCGGTTTAGTTGTTGTGCTGTTGCTGTCTGGAGTCCGAGCGGTCTAGCGATTTGTATCTGGCGACTTGGAGACCGTACGGTCTAGCGGTCTCCCATGACCATCTCTCCTTCCTCTCTGGTGGTAGCCGAGCGGTTATCCCTTCCGTCTGACCACGCGGCTTTTGCGGGTTTTTTCTGTATAGACCGCTTAGTCCTGTAATTTTTTAGTCCCACATCTCTTATTTGTATTCTCTCGTCTCTCCTCCATTCTATAAAAGGGAGGTCATACCTTTGTAATAGATACCTTTTTCAAATAATACAATTTCTGTTATACCTCTTCCAGCTTGTTTTTTGTTCGTTTCTTACAGCAACTTCTCTACAGAAAGTAGAATTAGTTCCTACAAGTGTTGGAATTGCTCCCCCACAATAGGAGCATCCAATCATGATAGCACTTGAACCAATTTTAAAAGATTGATACCACTGAAGGGCTTTTCCACCTGCAAGAAGTAGTATAACCTACAGCAAAAACAACATAAGGAGAACTGAAGCTATACCAAGTTCAATATACCCAACTCAAACTTAAAGGTGTTGAACTTTGCTTTATCTAGTGGCTTAGAGAAGATGTCAGCAACTTGCTTGTCTGTAGGGACAAACTCAAACTCAAGACTGATATCTTTACATTCCACATGCTCTCTAATAAAGTGATATCTTATCTCAATATGCTTAGTCCTGCTGTATGAGACAGGATTCCTAGGAATTGAGGTAGCACTAGTAGAATCACAAAATAAAAGACTTCTACTTATCTGGAGGTTATAGCCCTGAAGCTGATGCTGGATCCACAACAACTATGCATAGCAGCTCCCAGCAAAATATACTCTGATTCTGTAGATGAGATTGCTACACTTGTTTGCTTCTTACTGTTCCAAGACACTATTCTTCCTCCCAAGAACTGACATGTGCCTGAAGTGCTTTTCATGTCCTCTTTGCAGCCTGTAAAGTATGCATCTGAATAACCAGTTAGATCAAAATCCCCATTTCTAGGGTACCATAGATCTAGTGTGCCCTTAAGATACCTCAAAATTCTCTTAGCAGTAGAATAGTGAGATTCTTTAGGGCTAGCCTGATACATAGCACAAACACATGTAGCATACATGGTGTCTGGCCTACTTACAGTAAGGTATAAAAGGGAGCCAATTATCCCTCTATACAAAGTTTCAACAACAGGTTTCTCTGCCTCATCTTTGCTTATAAGCATACTTGTCCCTATGGGAGTTTTCATTGTGGAGGCATTCTCCATACCAAACTTTTTGTTCAGCTCCCTAGTTAACTTGGACTGGGATATGGACAAGCCATCATCACTCTGTCTTACTTGGAGGCCCAAGAAGAACTTGAGCTCACCCATGCTGATCATCTCAAACTTCCCTTACATAAGTTTAGAAAACTTCCTACAAAGGTTGTCATCAATAGATCCAAAGATTATGTCATCAACATAAATATGGACTAGAATGATCTTGCCCTTAGATTCCCTCAGGAATAAGATCTTTTATATCTTCCCCCTTGAGAATTCGTTATCAATGAGGAAGCTAGACAATGTCTCATACCAAACACTAGGAGCTTGCTTCAGCCCATATAGAGCTTTCCTAAGTCTATAAATAGAATTAGGTGAGTTAGGAACAACAAAACCTGGAGGCTGTTCAACATAAACCTCTACCTTTAAGTCACCATTAAGAAAGGTTGACTTCACATCCATCTGGTAGACATTGAATCCTTGGTATACAATAAATTTAAGGAAAAGTCTGATGGCTTCCAATCTTGCTACTGGGGCAAAGGTTTGATCAAAATAAATACCTTCTTTTTTGCTTATATCCTTTATCCACCAGTCTAGCCTTATTCTTAGCTATAATGCCATTTTCATCAAGTTTGTTCCTGTAGATCCACTTGACTCCAATGACATTATGTCCTTGTTCTCTGGGAATAACCTTTCATACCATACACCTCTTAAATTGGTTTAGTTCCCCTTGTATAGCTACAATCCAGAGCTGATCTATGTTGGCCCCTTAAAAACTCTTAGGCCCAACCTGTGATAGGAACTAGAAAAGAAAGATGTATTTAGACTTTTACTCCTTGTCACCACTCCTTGGTTGACATCACCAATGATCTGGTGTCTTGGATGATCCCTTAGATGCCTGACTGTTGGAGGAAATCTTGCTTCAACGTCTGAACCTTCATTGTCTTAACTTTGTTGATCATCATCCACAACTCGTGTGCCTTGTGCTTCCTCTAGAATGCACACTCTGTCAGATTCATCTTGAACTAATGGAGCAGCCTCCTTGATAGTCAGCTTGTCCATTATTTATTCAATACCTACAAGACTAGAAGAGGGGCTTGGCAGCTCACTATTAATCATTGTAGATTCATCAAAAACTACATGAATAGACTCTTCTACAACTTTATTTTTCAAGTTGTAGATCTTATAGGCCTTGCTGTCATTGTTGTACCAAACAAAAATCCCATCATAGGACTTAGCAGTAAACTAAGTCACATAGGACTTTCCATTGTTTAGCACATAGGACTTACTACCAAAGATCCTGAAATAGTTCAGGTTTTGTTTTCTTCCCTTCAAGATCTCATAGGGAGTCTTCTTATGGCTCTTGGTGATAGAAGCCCTGTTAAGGACATGCCATGCAGTATTAATTGCCTCAGCCCAGAAGTATTCTAGGAGAGTTGTGTCACTCAACAAGGTCATTCTAGCCTCTATGAGAGTCCTATTCTTTCTCTCAGCAATCCCATTTTGCTAGGGTGTTCTAGGAGAGGAGAATTCTTGGTGAATCCCTTGCCCTTCACAGAACCTTGTCTTGCATTAAGACTGAAATTCAATCGCATGGTCACTTTTGATTTTGACCACAGTACTATCAAGTTTATTCTGTATTTGCTTGACAAATATCTTGAGGACATCAAGGGTTTCAGACTTCTTCCTAAGAAAAAAACCCAAGCAAATCTGGAAAAGTCATCAACAACCATAAGGGTGTAGACTTTCCTACCTAGGCTATGAACAGGAATAGGACCAAATAAGTCTATATGCAGGAGGCATAAACACCTTACAGCGTCTTTGATCCCAATGCTCTTGAAAGAAGCTTTGGTCTGCTTGCTCTTTTGGCATGCAGAACAAATGCCTTCCTTAGTGCATTTCATCTTAGGACCATTCCTAACAACTTTTCATTAAAGAGCCCGCCTATGGTTTTATAATTTAGATGAGCTAGGCCTTTGTGCCACTGGACACAGTATGAGGCTTTCTCATCTGCAACTAGGTATACAGGGGAGTATCTATCTAAACATAGAAAATTTAAACAATAGATGTTCCCATTCCTAGTGCCTGTCAAGATGACCTCTTGGTCACTTGAGCTCTTAATCTGACACTCATCCTTGTGGAATGAGGTGACATAGCCTAGATCACATAACTAGCTTATGCTTATTAGGTTATGTTGCAAACCTTCCATATAAGCCACTTTGGTGATAATGAATATTCCATTAGTGATCTTACCGTACCCTTTGGTGACTCCTTTGTCTGAACTACCAAAGATAACTTTGGGTCCATCCTTCACTAGAGTATACTCCTTCAGATTACTCCTTCTTCCAATCATGTGCCTGAAAAAACCACTGTCCAAGTACCATATAGGGGTACGGGCACTTGGACTAACCTGCAAAACATATTTACTTTACCTCAGTACCCCAATAATTATAGGGTCCTTGGTGCATATCAGTCTGAAAATGAATATGCTCACCATCAGTTTTTCTTACTGGTAGACTGACTTTAGCTCTGGACACACTGGGATTATGCCAAAAATCAATGGCATAATGACCGACCTTGCCACATCACCAACACTTATGATTGTAGTACCTTCTTTTCTGAGCTGGTCTTCTAGTTGTGCTGACAACAGCTCTCTGTGTAGAAGGAACAGCAGCAGCCTTTCTCAGGTTTCTTTCTGGCCTGCTGAAAGTCTATGTTTTCAAGGTAGCTATCAACCTAGAGGGGGGGGGGGTGAATTGGTTTCTTGGTTTCTTGTGACTTTTTTTATTTTTTTTCTTTAAATGTTTAGTGTGTTTGTAGTTATCTTCTTTCAAGAACCTGCAATAAAGAAACAACACAGAAAGCACACAAAGAATATATAGTGGTTCCCAAGATTATGGGTACATCCACTCTCCTCCCATCTTTCTAACTTCTAGTTAGACAAGACACTTCTCCAACCTCAGCTCCTAAGAGATTACATAACAGATCCCTAAGGATCTCTCAGTCTTCTCCAAGACTTACAACTCAGGCACTTAGCCCTACAACTCAGTGATCAACTAATCACCTACCTTAGGCCAAATTCCCCACCACTCAGGCTGGGAGGGTAGCCCTACCTCATATCCATAAAGGATCCTACCTCCGAGAGAATGACTCTCCTACAGCTCAAGCATAAAGTCCCTGATTTGTGAGAAGTCAAACAGGTCAATGACATACACATCATCTGTATTTGATGTACATTTGAGGTCTTGAGTGCAGGTAGTTCATATCATATTGATTGGACATGTGGATACACTAAGTGGTTACTAGACATACCAAAAAATGCCTAAGTCCACAGGCATTGAGTGGAGCAAGCTCACTCAACACCAGAGGTATGAACTCAATAATATCTAGTAAAAATTTGTCTAAGTACAAAAGCGTTGAGTGTAGTCTACTCACTCAACGCCATATAACATATAGCATTGAGTGTAGTCTACTCACTCAACGCCATATAACATATAGCGTTGAGTATGTCTCAGCCTAATTGGAATATAGCCAAAAATGTGCCTAAGTCCACAGGCGTTGAGTGTAGTCTACTCACTCAACTCCATACTGCAAAAAGACTGTGAGTCAGGCTAAGTTAGACTAAGTCTAGAGATATTGGCTGAAAATGTGGCAAAGTCCACAAGCGTTGAGTGTGGTCTACTCACTCAACGCCATACAGATTTTAGCGTTGAGTGTTGCTGTGTAAGTAAACTCCATAGAAAAGTTGGGCAAAATTTTCACTAATTCCACAGGCGTTGAGTGTAGCTTACTCACTCAATGCCAGATAACAAAATATTCGGTTAAGTAGTTTGGCGTTGATTGGAGCTTACTCTCGTAGCGCTAAGGCGCAGAAATATTTGCTAAGGAAAATAACGTTGAGTGAGGTAAGCTCACTCAATGCTCTCAACGCTCTCATCACTCTTGACTCTCTCAATGCCTTGGAGCAGAAATTTGGCTAAGTCCAAAAGCGTGGATTGCTTGACTTTTGTCGAGCTCAGCTTCATCGAACTGAGCTTAGCGATCGTCAAGCTGAGCCAAATTACTCAGTTTATCCTGGAGTTTTTCGAACTCAATTCAGCCTTTCATCGATCTAAGTTTGCAGTTTGTCAAACTGAACTTTTGCATTCGTCGAGCTAAGCTCGACGTTCATCGAACGGAGCTCAGCTTTTGTCGAGCTCAATACTTAGACAGAATTTTGTTTAAGTGTTGTGGCGTTGAGTGATACCTACTCATTCAACGCCTTTGGTTTTGATGAGTGAATTTTGTCTAAGTGCAGAGATGCTTGGTCATGCTGATGTCAACAAAGTAAAATTATCAACAAAAATTCAACTGGCGTGGAATTGCTGCCAAAGAAATTGACGGCCAGCTGCCATCATCTTCTGCACTTTCCAAGGAATTTTTCCATCATAAAGTGCTAGGTCCCACACATAGCAAGGATCCGTTAAATCAAACTTAACGGAAGGGATGCGCTGAATGGCTTAATCTCATCCATAAATCCTGGTGGTGGGGCCCACTGCTCGATTGGCCTTCAGAGTATAAAAGGAAGAAATCGGCCAGAAAAAAACAGGAACCAACACACCCAAGAGAAAAATCGATTCCTCGACTAGGTTTTTTGGAAACAAGAAGAAGGATGGGAGAACATCATCTTCTTCCTCTCCATTTTCGTCGAGCCTGAAGAAGGAGTTCTGCACAGAGAACTTGCTGGGAAGGAGATAGCTGGAGCAATTACCATTCGCAATCAACAGGATCAGAATTCATTCTGAGGGAGCAGATCTACAATTTCTGCAGAAGGAAGGTTAGTTGTTTGAAGAAAAATCTACTGCCTACATCATCGTCTTCAACAACAAAAGGTTGGGCTGATATATGCTCAGTCCAGGAAGAAGAAGACACATAGGTCTTGATCTGGTGTCTAATCATATAATCTTTCTCTATTTCTTTCTTGTGTAAAGATTCTTGGTGAATCTAGAGTTGTAAGCCTGTTTTGACCTGTGTTTGGCTTTGTGCCAGGTGAAAGGTCGTTGTGACCTGAGGGTTGTATTAGTGCCTAATTGTTAGGTCTGTGTGACCTGTGTGGTCCTGCGGGATCTGTGTTGTAAGCTATTAAGTAGCTGAGTTTTGGAGGGAGAGCCGAATCTAACACACTGTTAGATAGGCGCATAAGGATAGTGGATGTACCCAAGATTGCGGAACCACTATAAAATTACTGTGTCGTTTGTGAATGTTATTGAAAGCTGATAACTAACCTAATCATAGGCACGAAAACTTGATAATAAATTAGAAAAGGTATAATTAAGACAAAAACTATTCACCGCCCCCCCCCCCCTCTAAGTGTTTAGCTAACCATGAAAACAAGACTTTCAAGTGGTATCAGAGGGAGGTTACTCTTTAAAGGACTTAACAGTCTGAGTAGATCTCCAAGGTTAGCAAGAAGTCTGTCTCCATGGGTTCAGGAATGACCAATAGGGAGCTGAGTGCTGTGAGACTTCCAATCTGTAGGAAGGAAGATTTTGGCATCTGGAAAGCAAGGGTGAGGCAGTTTATGGAAGCTGGCTACACTAGAATGTATATTACCGTTGAAGAAGGACCATTCATCCCAATGAAGGTCTTTACACTGGATGCTAATTTCAAAACCCCCAAGACATATGATGAGATGACCAAGGATGAGTTGGCCCTGGCCTCAATAGACAAGAGGGAAAAGAATATCATCATGGGAGCTGTTGATTATTCTACACTTCAGAACCTGATCCATTGTATAATAGTAAAGTAAATGTGGGAAACACTTGTGATTTACATGGAAGGGACATATGAGGTTAGAGATGATAGGAAGTACATGCTCAACAAAGAGTATGAGGCTTTCAGACAATCCAAGGGGGACAACATAACCACCTGTTATGAAAAGTTCTTTAGGATTGGTAATGAGCTAAAGACTTATGGAAGAGTGTTCAGTCCTTATGAATTGAATGACAAGTTTCTTAGATCACTCTCTAGAGAGTTGGACACAAAAATCTATGCCATTAGAGAAGTGGCAAAGCTGGGTGACACTGCTCCTCACACACTCTTTGGGAAGCTGCTGTCATATGAGATGTAGCTGCAGTAAGGAAAGAAGAGGAGAATAACAACAAGTCTCAGGCAAGAGACAAAACTGTAGCTTTCAAAGCAGAATGCACCAACAAAAGCATAAGAAAGTCTCCCTCTCCACCAAGGAGAGATGCTGAATCTGATTCTGGAAGATCAGAGGGAAGTGCATCAGACTGCCAATGGTTTGATGAATATTTTGCTGCCTTCACTAGGCAATTCAAGAAGTTCTTAAGGAAGAAGCACTGGAGAGGAAGGCCTTCCACCTCCTCTTATCCCAAGGATGACTACTACAAAGGCAGAAGAAATTCCTCTAAGGAGGACATGTATTGTTCCAAAACTGGTAAACAAGTTTCCTCTAACATAACTTGTTATCGTTGTAGAAAACCTGGGCATATGATAGCTGACTACCCAGTCAAAAGGAAGGAACACAGTGAGAAAAATGACCACCGGCAAAAAGGCAAGAAGGAGAAATCCCTCATTGCCAAAAAGCAAAGAAGCTGGACTGACTCCTCTATATCAGAGTCAAAAGAAGAAGAAGCCTATATTGGGTTGTACTCTACTGAATAAGGAGCTGTAGAAGCAGACTGCATCAAAAGGCTGCTTGATTTAGAAGAAGAAGTTGAGAAGGTTCATCCTGCTGTCAGGATTGAAGACATGGCCCCTCTATCATAATTTGATAGTGATTCAGAGGTGTATTATGAAGATGACAGTTGCTGCCTTGGGCTGATGGCTAAGTCAGATGAAAAAATCAGCCAGGATCAGCCAGTTCCAAGCAAGGTAATTTTTATTACTAGCTCTGCATGTTCAGATTATGAATCAGTTCCAGATTCTTATGCCTCTGCATCAAGTGATGATGATTGCTCAGAATCTTAGGGAGACATCAATCAATTGATTGATAAATATGGTGAACTTCTGCAGGCTCTAAAGAAGAGCAAGCTCCTGGCCAAACAGTAGGCTCAAGAAATTATCTCTTTAAAGCTTGCTTCTTCAGAATTAACAAAATTGCTGGATCTAAAGATGCAGGAAGTTAGCAAACTAAAGAATGTGACAATCATTCAGATAAGCCCCATAACCTTCAAAAATAACCATATCAGGAATTTTGAAGGAAAGATCTAAAAGGAGAGGGATCTAGTGGCTAGCTACTCCAAGCCTAGCATAGTGTTGCCCTTGATAGACTCATTCTCCTCCCAAAAGGGAAAGAAAGGGTTGGGATTCATGGGAAGGACAAGAGCTGCTAATCCCAAGGGAAAGAGCAGAGCTTAAGTGGAGCCACTTGTCACAACCCGCATTTTCTCCAAGTTAAGAATTACCAGAGTAAGAGAAAACACGCGTCATGATGCCACGTCAAGCAGGGGATAATTGCTGACGCTCAGGCAAAACCCCCTACCAACTTAATGAAAGAAAAACATGTGATTAATGATTAGAAAATCAGATATATTTTAGAGGCCGTATCCCTCAGCTCAGTGGATCGCCTAGTCCACACAAGAAAACTATATTTATACACTGCGGAAAAAAAATACTTTATCAGGTTTGACATCTTAAAGAGCGCATAAGAGTCCCAAGAGAACCACTTATGTTATGCAAGACCCTACATTTAATTTATATAGTATATAAGAAAACGGTCTTTATACGTTACTTGAAAAATAGTGATTAAGTTTTATAAAAAAAAAACTTGCCGATCATGAGTTTTATTTATAATAATAATTATAGCTTAAAATAACTAGCAACCTAGCATAAATCCTTCTCAGAGCAAGTAGACTATCTCCAGAAAACGGTAGCGGCATAAGTATATATATCCAGTACAAAGGTAAAAACTACCAGAGGGCGCCAACAACCTGACACGAACCCACTGGCACATATGTATGTCTGTAAGAAAGTACAAAAAACTACCTCACCAACACGGCAAACGGAACTCCAAAGTCCAAGAGACCACCAACACCACCACTGCAAGCTAGCCACCCAACTGGCTACGGCTCAGAACCTGGGGTATTCCAAAAGAAAACAGAATACCTCAGCAAGCTAAACAAAGTAAAAACTACATGAAAGAGTCAACCCAAGGGACAAAGTAACAAAGAAACCTGCAGTAGGAAGAATCACAACTGTCCAAATAGAACAACGAGAAAAGCATAACGAGCAAAGAAAATAGCAACAACCCAACTCAGGGACAACATCCTGCCGGGCCTACTAGGCTACCAAGAGCCCAAAGTGCTGCAAGCTACCAAAGGAAGAAACCTCTAACACCCTAAACTGTGGAAAGTGGTAGTAGTAAAAACAAACAACGAGGAACCCGATCGGAGGCAAACTCAGTCCCCCATCCACCATGTCCAAGTTAACAAGCTCGAGGGTCTACACGTGAAAGCACAAGGGACCTTCCACCCACACATGCCCAGCCCGTACCTGGAGCAAGAAAAAAACAAGAGTGGCCTTGGCTAAATCACACAACTCCACCCCCATAAAGAGCTATAAACCACCACTACTAACCACGACCCACGATTCGGCCCTTAAGAAAGTAAAGAAAATGGCCGACAAGGAAAAACCAGAAATATAACAAAAGAAACCACTCGGGAACGAAGAACAATGTAAAGGAAGAGTGTTGAAATGAATCAACACGACAATCGTCTCCAGGGAACGACTAATGACGGAAAAGGGGGGTCACGGGTGTGACAAAACTGCTAAGTCTATACGGAGCTCGACGATAGTCGACCGGAGGTCGACGATAGTCAAACGGCTGCCAAACTATACGGAGATCGACTATCTCCACGACGATAGTCAAATGACCTAAGACAAACTGGAGCTCGACAATAGTCGACCGGAGGTCGACGATAGTCGAACGGCTGCCAGACTATATGAAGATCGACTATCTCCACGACGATAGTCGAACGACCTAAGACAAACTGGAGCTCGACGATCTTGTTGGGTTTTGCATCCTCAATGTACCTGATTTGAAGAAGCCCCTGTGCAAGCTAAGGTAAATAGACAATGTATTTGATGAAATATTTTCTAGTTGTGCTTGCAGTTATTCCACGCTAAGTACACACCAATGTCAGGGTGCAGTGGGTCAATATACACGGGTCTGTGCAACGTAATCCCTCGTTGAGCAGATCAGTGTGTTGGCCTACGTGTACTCTCTCTATTGGGGTGTACATAATTTCAAGTACAGGGCTATGATAAAGCAAGAGCAGACAAGGAGCAAGGATGGGCCAAAGACCAGCTCACGGGTGGAAAGACGAGAATTCGTCTAAGTATAAATAGTCGAGAATCACTAAGTGATTCTCGCCGATTCGTCGAGAATCACTAGTGATTCTCGACGAGTCGATGAGAATCACTAGTTGATTCTTGCCGGGTTGGGCCGGCTGTCTCGACGCAGTCAGAAAAATCATCTAAGGCAGAATCGTCGAGAATCACCAAGTGATTCTCGCCGATTCGTCGAGAATGACTTTGCATTCTCGACGAGTCGGCGAGAATCCAAGGTGATTCCCGCCGATTCTCTTCGGCCTCTATAACCTGTGCAGTCAGAATTCTCTAAGTAGAATTCGGCGAGAATCGTATGTGATTCTCGCCGATTCGTCGAGAATCACTCACGATTCTCGCCGAATTTGACTTGGGCATTTTTCCAACTCTGTCTGGACCGGTCCACGTTGTCTACGGGATTTTGAACCGGACTTCGGTCTTACTGCTGGTGGGGCCCACAATGGTCATCTCTCGACCTAGTGTATAAATACTCTGGTATTTGTGTACAGTAAAGAAATACAGACGATATACGAAAGAAAGCGGCCGACGAAACCCTAAACTCGCGAACTTGCTCCGCCTCTGTCGCCGTAGCCGATAACCGAAGTCGATCTCGATCTCCTCCAGATCCTCGGTGATAGAAGCCAAGTCCTGCACAGCGTCTCACGTGTCTATCCAGAGATCTTTTGTCTCTTGATTTGAGATAGGGAAATCTTTCCCCGTCCGAATCGATCGAGACAATCGATCCTCGTGTGACAGTTGGTAGACCTTGCCGACTTCGCTAAGAAGATTGGATCTCCAGTGCTTTGCTGCTGTGTTCAATTGCCGCCGCCAACACCGAGAGCCCTGCCGCCGTTCGACGCCGCCGCCGGTCTCGGGAAGATTCTCTCCAAGTGAGATCTAGGTTGTGGACTCTTCGTGACTTCAAGAACACGTCGTCGAACAAAGAGGGACACCTTATTCTCCATACGTTGTTTGTATCTCTTACAAGCTATTTTCATTTCTTTGTAAAGGACCGTTTGGTCTCTAGTTGTAGGGTTGGGTGCAACCCGAGTTGTGGGAGTGTTGGCTCCTACGTGTGGAAGGGTTCCTTCCATTAGTGCGAGGATTGGATTTCAATCCTGTTGGTGAAGTGACCGAGTCGTCCCTGGTTGGGAGATAGGTCGAAGGGGGAAAGTGGATGTACCCAAATCGGGGAACCACTATAAATTGCTTGTGTATTTTTGTGTTGTGTTGTTTTGTTTTCTTGTGCAGGTAAAACTTTAATTCCGCAAATACGCTACAAAGACACCTATTACCCCCCTAGGTGTAAGTAGTTGACATTAAGTGGGCTTTCAAGTGGTATCAGAGGGAGGTTACTCATCAAAAAGGTTCACACCTTGAGTAGAATCTTGCCACCAGTGTCAAGAAGCAGTCAGATATCTTCCATGGACGGACTCAAGCACTCCGGCAAAATCCCAGTATGCACCAGACTGAACTTTCCTATCTGGAAGGAAAGAATCAGATTCTACATGGAAGCAGTCGACCCCCGGCTCTTCATGATAGTGGAGGAGGGACCTTACATTCCCACTAAGGCCTCCACCATTGATCCTACCAAGAAAGTACCCAAGAAACTTTCGGAAATGGACAAGGACAAAATGGTGCTGTTCGGACTCGACAAGAAAGCTCAGAACATCCTGGTGAGCGCAGTTGTCGACTCTATGATGCAGAACTTCAGCAACTGCAGGACAGCCAAGGATCTCTGGAGCTGTCTGATTGTCCTAATGGAGGCCACAGATGAAGTGAGGGACGATCAGAGATCCCTCCTCAATCAAAAATATGAGGCCTTCAGACAAGGGCCAAAGGAGGAGATCGGTGTCACCTTCGAAAACTTCCTCAAGATCGTCAATGCACTCAAAGGATATGGAAGAGTGTTCACTGACGGTGAACTCAATGATAAGTTCCTTAGGTCCCTCACTAAGGAATGGGACACAAAGATCTGCGCCATCCGCGAGTTTGGCAGACTTGCGGAAACCGACCCTCAGATTCTGTTCGGGAAGCTCATGTCCTATGAGCTTCAGTTGAACACAAGGAAGGCTGAAGAGCAAGCAGAGAAAGCCGCGGCCAAGGAAAAGACGGTGGCCCTGAAAGCCATTCATTCCAGAAAGGGCAAGGGTGTTGTCTCTTCCCGTGCGTGGAAGAAAGATGAAGAGGAAGACTCGGAGCCAAGCTCCTCCGACTCAGAATTGTCTGAGGAAGATTTATCCCTTATCACAAGGGAATTCAAGAAGTTCCTCAAGCTGAGGAATCAGAGAAAGAGAAATGTCTCCTCTTCGAGGGATCAGAAGAAGAACTATTCTTCTGACAGGTATGTATCCAAACCGAACAAACACCGCTCATCTGACATTATTTGCTTTGGCTGCAACAAGCCAGGACACGTCGTGGCCGACTGCCATCAAGGCAAGAGGGAAAAGGGAAAGGGAGAGGAGCACAGGTCCTCAAAAGACAAGAAGAAGGAGAGGAGCTACATCGCGAAGAAGTCAAAGACGCTGAGTGAATCGGACTCATCAGATACCAGCGATGACGAGGAAGCCTACTTTGGGCTAATGGGTCACTGTGACTCGGAAGGAGACTGCCCCCCATTTACGGGGAAGGTAAAAGCTCACACCCCTCTCTCTGACTTTGACTCTGATCCTGAGTCTCAGGATGATGACCCTGAGGATAGCTCTTCTGCCCGTGAAGCTGAGCTCCTTGATAAGTATGAGCTTCTGCTCAATACTTTCCTGGAATGTCGAAAGAGAATGAAGGCTGCGAAGAAGGAAGTAAAATTCCTTAAAGGTGAAAGTGTATCCCTGAGGGAAGAGATCACCAGTTTGATCTCCCTCCGACAGGAGCACTTGGAACTAACTTCAAAGCATTCAGAGTCTCTTAAGCTCCTTGATCTCAAGCAGGAGGAAGTCGACAAGTTGGAAGAACTACTTGCGGCAGAAAGGAAGATCGTCAAGAGCTTCTCTATGCCAAAAACTATTCTTCCATTAGTTGATACCTTCTCTGCTCAGGCCAAAGGAGCTGGCTTGGGGCATGTAGGGGTATCCGGTTCCTCATCCAGGAGAAACAGGAACAGAAGAAAGAATAAGGCTGCCAAGAAAGCCTCTGCTGATGAGAAAGGAACGGCCCCACTCAGCCCAGTTGAGTTCAGAAAGCCTAGCTTTCCCTGTAACCAACATGACTTTGAGTCAACATATGGGCATCACTTCAGGCCCTCGGTTGCAAAGCCGAAGAACCGATATGATGGGTGGACCTTTCCCCGTAACTTCAGTGAGAGTGTCTTCAAGGCACCTTATGAGGAAATCCACTTGGGAAATTATGGTCAATTCTCTAGCGGCCATAATAGGAAGCTGGCACCTAAGGCCAAGCATGTTACACTGAAAAGCCAAGAGGTGAAGAAGTCATGTGACTGTGGTCATCATGTTGCCTCCACCTCCAGGTCTTCGGCCCCAGCTGAACCCCACGTTTCAAGGGTAAAGCAGGCGCCCAAGAGGAAGTATAACAGGTTTGACTGCTGGTGCTGTGGCAAAATTGGTCACTTTGCCGTGGATTGTTGGTTTAATCCAAGGTATAACGAGACTCCTTATGTTAGCAATGCGAGGCCGACCACTCATAGAGTTAACCAATCGAGGGGGAGTATGCTAACAAGGAATCTAGGACCCAAGTTTGATTGGGTTCCTAAGGCAAATTAATTCTGTTTTGCAGGGATGTCCAAAGGCCAACAAAACTCCTATTTGGTATTTGGACAGTGGATGCTCCCGTCACATGACCGGGACAAGAAGCCTGCTGAGGGAGTACTCTCCAGTCGAGGATGGACCTAAAGTCATATTTGGGGGATCTGATCGGGGAGTCACCAGAGGTTACGGTATGATTTCCAACGGTATACTCTCTATCACTAACGTAGCTTATGTTGAAGGGTTAAATCATAACCTGATCAGCGTAAGCCAGTTATGTGATAAAGGGTATGACGTTAAGTTCTGCAAGGATAAATGCCTGATAATATCATGTGACTCTTCGGAGACCGTATTAACAGGCATTAGAAGCAGAAATATTTTATGTTTAGACTTTCTTAGTTTAGACTCTTCTACCCCAGTATGCCTCGTTGCTAAAGGCAGTGCATCTCTTTGTGAACAATGGCACAAGAGATTGGCACACATTAATTACAAGACAATTAATATGTTGTTTTCCAAGGACTTAGTAAGGGATGCTCCCTTTATTAAGTGCATCAAAGATAGTCAATGTCCTGCCTGTCAAATAGGCAAGCAGACTCGGGCTACCTTTAAGGGCATCCCAGACAAAGATTCCTCCAGATGTCTATATCTTCTGCACATGGACTTGTTTGGTCCAATGCAAGTTCATAGCTTAGGAGGGAAGTCGTATACGCTAGTGATTGTAGATGATCACTCTCGGTTTACGTGGGTGTTCTTTTTAAAACGCAAGTCTGATACGTTTGACATCTTCACCAGTTTTGTCAAGCAGATACAGAACGAACTTAACTGCTCAGTGGTCAAAATAAGAAGTGATCACGGAACAGAGTTTGAGTCTGGGGCTATGACAGAGTTCTGTGAAGAGCTTGGTATCTTTCATGAGTTCTCCTCCCCTCGCACTCCTCAACAGAATGGAGTGGCGGAGAGGAGGAATAGAACACCCATTGAAGCGTGCACGACAATGTTGAATGACGCTTCTCTCCCAGAATACTTCTGGTCCGAGGCTGTCAACACGGCCTGTCATGTACAAAACCGGGCATTGAGCAACAAGAGCCATCGTAAGACTCCTTATGAGCTACTGAAAGGCAAGAAACCAACCATGTCCTATCTGAGGATTTTTGGCTGCAAATGTTATGTACTGAATAATGGGAAGTACCCGCGTACTAAGTTTGGTGAAAAATGCTTCGAAGGCATATTCATGGGCTATAGTAGCCACAGCCGGGCTTACAGAGTTTTCAACAAGAAAACTCTAGTGGTAGAGGAATCAATAAATGTTGTATTTGATGAAGGAAGCTTGCTTAACTGCAAGACTTCTAGTTGTCTTCCTGAAGCTGCAGGTGCCAGACTCGAAAAGCTACAACTGGATGATCCCGAGAAAGATGCAACTCCAAAGTATGTCAAGGTCTCCACATCAACGCCGATCAGAGAAGTTGAAGCTCAAAATGAGGCAAATCCTTTAGAAGAAGGAGATGCCCAAGAAATAGTTGAAGCTCCTGATGCAAGAATTCTATAGCTCAGACACTTGAGGGATCATCCCAGAAATCAAATCATTGGAGATCCCCGAGACGGTGTCAGAACTCGCCGAGGTACTCTTAACGAGATCTTGCATCTTAGCTTTCTGTCGCAGGTGGAGCCAAAGAAGTTCGACGAAGCGAACAAAGACGCATCGTGGATTTTGGCCATGCAAGAGGAGCTGCATCAATTCGAAAGATGCGAAGTCTGGACGCTGGTTCCCAGACCAAAGACGCAAAATGTGATTGGCACCAAGTGGATCTTCAGAAATAAGTTGGATGAACATGGAGTCATCATCAAGAACAAAGCCAGACTGGTGGCTCAAGAATACAGACAGGAGGAGGGGATTGACTTTGACTAGACGTTTGCACCAGTTGCCCGGCTCGAGGCAATCCGGCTATTCCTAGCCTATGCCTCTCACAAAGGATTCACAGTCTATCAGATGGACGTGAAATCAGCTTTCTTGAATGGAGATTTGAAAGAGGAAGTATACGTTGCTCAACCTCCAGGTTTTGTCAATCCTACTTATCCTCATCATGTATATTTTCTTAATAAAGCGCTATATGGCCTAAAATAAGCTCCTCGAGCTTGGTATGAGACATTGTCTAGTTTTCTTCTTGAGAACAAGTTCTCTAGAGGAAAAATAGATAAGACATTGTTTCTCAGGGAAGTCAAAGGCAAGATTTTGCTGGTGCAAATCTATGTTGATGACATTATATTCGGCTCAACGGACAACAATCTTTGCAAAAAGTTTTCCAAACTTATGCAAGGAAAGTTTGAAATGAGCAGTATGGGAGAACTGAAGTATTTCTTGGGACTTCAAGTGAAACAGTCTGAGGAAGGAATCTTCATTTCTCAGACGAAGTTCACAAATGAACTCCTCAGGAAATTCGGAATGGAGAATGCTACCTCTATGAGGACTCCAATGGGATCCAGCATGTCTCTGGATAAGGATGAGAAAGGGAAACCTTTTGATGAAACCAAATACAGAAGCATCATTAGATCCCTGCTCTATCTTACTGCGAGTAGACCGGATATCATGTTCTCCACATGTGTTTGTGCCAGATATCAGGTGAACACTAAGGAATCTCATTATGTCGCTGCAAAGCGAATTCTCAGATACCTTAAAGGTATCCCTAATCTTGGCTTATGGTACCCGAGAAGCAATGATGTCGAGCTAATAGGGTTTTCAGATGCTGATTTTGCAGGGAGTAGGGATGACAGGAAAAGCACCTCCGGGATGTGTCAATTCCTCGGAAGAAGGCTTATTTCATGGAACAGCAAGAAGCAGAATTGTGTAGCAACCTGCACTGCAGAGTCTGAGTACATCTCGGCTGGCAGCTGTTGCGCACAACTCCTATGGATAAGAAACGAGTTAGCCGACTATGACCTCCAGTTCAAGGAAGTACCAATGTACTGCGACTCCTCAAGTGCAATTACTATCGCAAACAATCCAGTATCGCATAGCAGAACGAAGCATATTGAAGTGCGCTACCACTTCATTCGGGAGCACGTGGAGAACAAGGACATCTCTCTCTGCTATGTCCCCACGGACAAGCAGATTGCAGATATTTTCACAAAGCCCCTAGACGAGGCCAAGTTCAGTCTCTTCAAAACTGAATTGGGGATGCTCAACTATGAGGAATGAATACTCCAGACGCTCCTGGCTCGTGCATCTAGGGGGAGCATCTGCCAGAAACTCAAGTGAAAATATAAGTGCACGAACTGAGCGGGAGCATGGTGTCAGGTGCACCAGACCCAGATTTGCAGAAGCTGAAAAGGGGGAGATTACCCTCTCGGCTAAGGCTAAGGTAGCTCAATGTTCTAGTTTGCTCTCAAGTAACTGGTAATGCATATCCCTATCACCTCACTTTTAAGTTTCGGTTTTTCATTCCTATATGCTCTATTCACCTTAGCTTGTAGGGTTTAGGCTTCTTCAAATAGGGGGAGATTGTTGGGTTTTGCATCCTCAATGTACCTGATTTGAAGAATCCCCTGTGCAAGCCAAGGTAAATAGACAATGTATTTGATGAAATATTTTCTAGTTGTGCTTGCAGTTATTCCACGCTAAGTACACACCAATGTCAGGGTGCAGTGGGTCAATATACACGGGTCTGTGCAACATAATCCCTCGTTGAGCAGATCAGTGTGTTGGCCTACGTGTACTCTCTCTATTGGGGTGTACTTAATTTCAAGTACAGGGCTATGATAAAGCAAGAGCAGACAAGGAGCAAGGATGGGCCAAAGACCAGCTCACGGGTGGAAAGACGAGAATTCGTCTAAGTATAAATCGTCGAGAATCACTAAGTGATTCTCGCCGATTCGTCGAGAATCACTAGTGATTCTCGATGAGTCGATGAGAATCACTAGTTGATTCTTGCCGGGTTGGGCCGGCTGTCTCGACGCAGTCAGAAAAATCATCTAAGGCAGAATCGTCGAGAATCACCAAGTGATTCTCGCCAATTCTTCGAGAATGACTTTGCATTCTCGACGAGTCGGCGAGAATCCAAGGTGATTCCCGCCGATTCTCTTCGGCCTCTATAACCTGTGCAGCCAGAATTCTCTAAGTAGAATTCGGCGAGAATCGTAAGTGATTCTCGCCGATTCGTCGAGAATCACTCACGATTCTCGCCGAATTTGACTTGGGCATTTTTCCAACTCTGTCTGGACCGGTTCCACGTTGTCTACGGGATTTTGAACCGGACTTCGGTCTTACTGCTGGTGGGGCCCACAACGGTCATCTCTTGACCTAGTGTATAAATACTCTGGTATTTGTGTACAGTAAAGAAATACAGACGATATACGAAAGAAAGCGGCCGACGAAACCCTAAACTCGCGAACTTGCTCCGCCTCCGTCGCCGCAGCCGATCACCGAAGTCGATCTCGATCTCCTCCAGATCCTCGGTGATAGAAGCCAAGTCCTGCACAGCGTCTCACGTGTCTATCCAGAGATCTTTTGTCTCTTGATTTGAGATAGGGAAATCTTTCCCCGTCCGAATCGATCGAGATGATCGATCGTCGTGTGACCGTTGGTAGACCTTGCCGACTTCGCTAAGAAGATTGGATCTCCAGTGCTTTGCTGCTGTGTTCAGTTGCCGCCGCCAACACCGAGAGCCCTGCCGCCGCTCGACGTCGCCGCCGGTCTCGGGAAGATTCTCTCCAAGTGAGATCTAGGTTGTGGACTCTTCGTGACTTCAAGAACACGTCGTCGAACAAAGAGGGACACCTTATACTCCATACGTTGTTTGTATCTCTTACAAGCTATTTTCATTTCTTTGTAAAGGACCGTTTGGTCTCTAGTTGTAGGGGTTGGGTGCAACCCGAGTTGTGGGAGTGTTGGCTCCTACGTGTGGATGGGTTCCTTCCGTTAGTGCGAGGATTGGATTTTAATCCTGTTGGTGAAGTGACCGAGTCATCCCTGGTTGGGAGATAGGTCGAAGGGGGAAAGTGGACGTACCTAAATCGGGGAACCACTATAAATTGCTTGTGTATTTTTGTGCTGTGTTGTTTTGTTTTCTTGTGCAGGTAAAACTTTAATTCCGCAAATACGCTGCAAAGACACTATTCCCCCTAGGTGTAAGTAGTTGACACTAAGTGGACTTTCAGATCTTCATCAGGAGATCGACGATAGCCGAACGATTCTAAGACAAATTGAGGCAGGGAATTTTCAGTACTCGAGTAGTTGCCCACTACTCGTGTATTCAAATTCCAGCACTCGAGTAGTTACCTACTACTCGAGTAAACCAACTCCAGCACTCGAGTAGATGCATACTACTCGAGTAAACCAACTCCAGCACTCGAGTAGATGCCTACTACTCGAGTAACCAAACCACTCACTCGAGTATCTCGAATCCACTACTCGAGTAACCCAAATCCCCTACTCGAGTAGTTACCTACTACTCGAGTAAACCAAAACACTCACTCGAGTATCTCGAATCCACTACTCGAGTAACCCAAGTCCCCTACTCGAGTAGTTACCTACTACTCGAGTAAACCAAAACCTACACTGGAGTAATTACTTCCTACTCGAGTACTCCATACCAATACCCGAGTATTCTAATTCACTACTCGAGTATCTCGACACCCATCACCCGGGTAATTACCTACTACTCGAGTGATACACTTAACAACTTCGGGAATCACCCCCCCCTCCCCTCCTAACACTCCCTCTCGGCTACACCCAAACCAGAGCAAAATCTGAGCAAAGATAAACGGCATCACGCCGGCAAATCGGATTCCAACATCACAAAGTAGAGGGGGGGTTCAATAGGAAGAACTAAGTCCTATAGTTAGCAAGAAAAAGAGAACAACTAGGCCTCTAACGTAGGGCTAACAGGGATCTCAAATTCAGCAAGAAAATTCAAAAAGGAACTTGGCAAGGGCTAGAATACCACTTGCCTCAAATTTCAGCGAAGCTTGGACGGCTTTCCCTCCTCTTCACGCACAAATCCGGCAACGAAGCACAAGGCCAAAAATATGGACATTGCCGGCGAAAAAACAAGTCAAAACCCGAAATTCAAAACCACAAGCAAGGCCACGAAACTTGGAAATCTTACCGTAGGAATGAAGGTCTTGACGAGAGCAATCCGAATCCACTCTCGGAATCAAATTCCGTCCACAAACGCTCCGGGAATCGGCGGTGGAAGGCAAGGACTCGGCAGTTCCTCCGTTTTCTCTCGTACAGGGGCGGCGGTTTCTTATGGGGAAGATGATACAGGGCTTTTCTACTTCTAACCTAAATATATATATATAGATAAATATATATATTAATATATAATAATATAATTTATTACATAAAGCACCAAAACAACGCGAAAACCGAATCACCTCGGAATTTAATGAAATTCGCACCGTAGCTAAATACCCATGCTACGAACACAACGGTGAAGTCGAAATTAACTTTCGACGAACAGAACTCGAGTTATACCCATATAAAGCCAAACACAAACATCCCCCCGAGAGGCCACACCGGGTCACCCAAAACGACTCGGCTTGCTAGGGAGATCTTGCCAACAGGCTACAAAATAGGGCACTCAGTTCTAAGGAGCTAAACCACACTCCACAAATGGCACAAGCCACGGAAACGCGTCATCGTAATGCCAACGAGGATAAAAATAATCGCAAGAAAATCGGGGGCGTTACAGTCACTCCCCCTAAAAGAAAGTTTCGTCCCGAAACTTTACGCACAACACTCCTACTAAAAAAGGAGAAAAAAAAAGAAAAAAAACCAATAGGAGTTACAAGAAGGGAAACATACTGATCAAATCAGCGAAACAAGTGAGGGTAAGCCCTCCTCATGGCCGACTCTAGCTCCCAAGTCGCGCTCTTCAAATCCTGATTTTTCCAAAGAACTTTCACCATCGGTATGGACTTCTTTCGCAGCACTCGCTCCTGAGTATCCAAAATACGAACCGGCACCTCAACAAAAGAGAGGTTGGGCTCCAACTGGGGCATAACGTCCAAGACCTGCCCACTGCTGCGCACACACTTCCGCAATTGGCTAACATGAAAAACATTATGAACACCTGGGAAGTTTGCTGGCAAATCCAACCTATAAGCTGACACGCCAATCCGTTCCAAGATCTTAAACGGGCCCACATACCTTGGGTTCAATTTCCGATTCTTACCAATCCTCTTTACGCCCACCATCGGGGAAACCTTAAGAAATACAAGGTCCCATACAGAAAACTCGAAAGCAGACCTACGCCGATTGGCGTTCTTTTCATATCTCTCCTGGGCTATACGAAGCTTCTCCCGAATAAGCTTCACAACGACTTCCATTTCCTCAAGCGCATCGGGACCCAACAAGGCCTCTCACCAGCCTTAGCCCAAAACAACGGAGTCCTACAGCGCCTCCCATACAAGGCCTCGAACAGAGCCATCTGCAAACTTTACTGATAACTGTTGTTGTAGGCAAATTCCATAAGTCGCAGCCGCTCATCCCACGCTCCACCGTTGTCTAAAATATAGCATCAGATCATATCCTCAACAATCTGATTCACCCGCTCCGTCTGCCCATTAGTCTGTGGGTGGTACGCAGTAGAATACCTCAGATCCGTACCCAAACCCTCCTGCAGACTCTGCCAAAAACGAGAAGTAAACCGGGAGTCTCGATCAGAAATGATGCTAACCGGCACACCGTGGAGTCGGATGACTTCATTCAAGTACAACTCCGCTATTTTCTTCATCGAGTAATCAATCTTATAAGGCACGAAGTGAACACACTTCGTCAATCTATCCACTATAACCCAAACCGAATCAAATCCTCTCGGGGATTTTGGTAAGCCTGTAATGAAGTCCATATATATACTCTCCCACTTCCAAGTTGGGATCTCTAGCGGAGTCAACTTACCACCAGGTCTTCCATAATCGGCCTTCACACGCTTGCAAGTGTGACACTCAGCAACAAATCAGGCTATATCTCCTTTCATGCCATACCACCAGGCAATTTGCCTTAGGTCACGGTACATCTTCGTAGATCCTGGATGGTAGGAAACGCTGGAACCATGAGCCTCACTGCAAATCATCCTCCTAATATCCCCAACAGCGGGAACGCAAAACCTGCTGCGGTACTTCAAAGTACCCGCATCATCGATAGCAAAATTGGGCAACTCTCCCTTCTCAGTCCTGGTGAAAAGGTGCATAAGATCAGGATCGTCCTTCTGGTGCAGTCTAGTCAAAGAAATCCAGGACGGCTCTGCCACTGACAAACTACTCTGCAAACTACATCATCTCACTGAAATATCCATAAGGAGGAACTCCTCAACTAACCGATCGGCGGAGTGGTTAAAGATCTTTCCCGTCTTTCGGCTCAGGGCGTCGGCCACCACATTGGCCTTGCCCGGATGATACTGGATCTCTACATCATAATCAGCCACATACTCTAGCCACCGCCGCTGGTGCAGATTCAACTCCTTCTGCGTGAACACGTACTTTAGGCTCTTATGGTCAGTGAAGATCTTGCATTGATCCCCATAAAGTAGGTTCCTCCACAACTTCAATGCATAAATAACCACTGCAAACTCAAGGTCATGCGTAGGATAATTCTTCTCACGAGTCTTCAGTTGCCTTGACCACATAGGCAATTACCTTTCCATCTTGCATTAATACGCAACCCAGACCTACAAGCTAAGCATCCACATAAACATCATAATCCACACCCTCAATAGGCAGGGTCAGAACGAGAGCAATGCACAATCTCTTCTTTAGCTCCAGAAAAGCCTCCTCGCATTTTTCTCTCCAAACAAATGCCACATTCTTCTGAGTCAACTTGGTCAAAGGTGCGGCTAGGGAAGAGAAACCCTCCACAAATCTTCTGTAATAGCCAGCCAACCCTAAGAAACTCCTGATCTCCTTAGGCGAACTCGGTCTACTCCAATCCATCACTGCTGCAATCTTTTCTGGATCGACCGAGATCCCATCCTTGTTCACCACGTGGCCTAGAAAAGAAACCTGAGGCAACCAAAATTCGCACTTGCTCAACTTGGCGAATAACTTGTGGTTCCTCAACTCTGATAGGACCAAACGCAAATGCTGATCATGCTCCTCAGCACTGCGAGAATAAACTAACACGTCATCAATGAAGACCACAACGAACTTGTCGAGGAAATACTTGAACACTCAGTTCATCATATCCATAAAGGCTGATGGTGCGTTGGTCAGACCAAACGACATCACCAGAAACTCAAAGTGTCCATGCCTCGACCTAAATGCAGTCTGTGGAATATCCGCCTCACGGATCCTAAGCTGATGATAACCAGAACGAAGATCGATCTTGGAGAACACCGTGCTACCACGCAGCTGGTCAAACAAATCATCTATCCTCGGCAGAGGGTACCTGTTCTTGATAGTGACCTTGTTCAACTCTCTATAGTCGATGTAAAGCCGCATCGACCCATCTTTCTTCTTTACAAACAAAACAGGAGCACCCCAAGGCAACGAACTCTGCCTAATAAACCCCTTAGCTAACAGCTCATCCAACTGAACTCGCAACTCCTCTAACTTACAAGGGGCCATCCGGTACGGCGCCTTAGCAATAGGACGCGTACCCGACTCTAAATCGATCACAAACTCAACATCCCGATCAGGAGGAAGACCAGGAAGATCATCAGGAAAAACATCGGCGAAACCACGAATAATAGGAATCTCTTCCAAGCGTGGCACGCTAACAGCGGCTCCAACCGCCGAGACTAAACAAACACAACAATCAAAAAGAAACAATCTCTGAGCACATACCACAGAGATGACAGGAAAATCCTGACACAGAACAGCATACACGCTGCCGGGCTGACCGTCATCCCTGATGAAGTCCAAGGGCTTCCCTTTGCACTGAATGACTGCATCATACCGAGAGAGCCAGTCCATGCCCAAAATGACATCGAAGTCCTCCAGATCAATCATCTTCAGGTCCGCCTTCGCAAGAAAGTCCCCCAACAAAACCGGGCAATCCAAAATGCCCAAATCTGACAACACAGATTCACCAGAGGGAAACTTGACACGGAAGGAATCTCGAACACGATTTAAGGTCAACCGATGTCGCTCCACAAAGGCTCTAGCCACGAACGAGTGGGTAGCGCCGGAGTCAAACAAAATACGCGCCCAGCGGTTCTTCACCTTAAATCTCCCTATAGGAGCACACAAAACTAAGGAACTACCACCATAATACCGCAAACACTCTAGCAAATAAAACTACCAGGCTAGAAAAACAACAAACAACTAACCTGAATTCACCTGAGTCGAGGCTTGAGCATCCTCGGAATAGATCATGCTCAGCTTCCCCTTTCCCTTGTCCACACGCTGAGGTGGAGGTAAAGCCTGTAATGGAACTACAGGAAGAGCTGACTGAACCTGAGGACATCTCGACTTGATGTGACCCTTCTGCCCACACTGATAGCAGACCCTATCCTTGGACCAACATTGGGCCACATCATGCCCGGATCGCTTGTAAATAGAACAGGAGACATCTCTCCTAGGAGCACCCTGAATCGCATGCACCTGCTCCTTCCTCTGAGCTGCTGACCTCTTGAAACAATTCTCGACAGGGTGGCCTGACCGGCCACAGAAACTGCACACCACTCTGCTCCTCTTTCCCGGAACAACACCGGGTACCGGGGGCTTCTTCTCCTCCACGTACTTCCTCTTGTCCTTCCTCATCTGCTGGCCTCTGCTCTTTGCCGCCTCAATAGCCTCCACCTTCAGAGCAGCCTCTACAACTCCAGCATAAGTCACTAACCCATAAGCATTGGTCAACTGCTACACTTCGCTCCTCAAACCACCAAGAAATCTCTTAACTCGATCAGCCTCAACGCTGACCAGTGCAGGGGCAAAATGGCTCAACTTACTAAATTCTATTTCATACTCACCCACCGTGAGTTGCCTTTGCTTCAGATAGAGAAAGTCATTCATGAGGCGGTCACGCTCGACCGAAGGCAAGAACTTCCTCAACAACATCTCCTTAAACATTTCCCAAGAGCATCCAGCTACTAAGCTCTCCTTCTCTCTCAGCCACCAACTCTTAGCCAATCCTTTAAGCTGATAGGTGGCTAGCATCACCCTCTAGTCATCTGCAATCCCTGAGTACGAGAACATCTCCTCCATGGAGATCAGCCAATCATCTATAACCATGAAATCTGCCTTCCCGTCATAAGTGGGAGGGCTCAGCCTCTGAAACTGCGAGATGAAGGCCATCTCCGCTGGCACCACCACTAGAGGTCTCAAGGGTGGAGGAGGAGGAATGGCTAACCCTCCAGCAGGAACTTGCACACCCTGAGCCTGTCCTGCCACAGCTGCCACCAAGGATTGAATTTGAGCTCGCACTTCCTCCAACTGCCTGCCCATGGAATCGTTACTCTAACGCAGACTCTCGATCACCGCATCGTTCTGAGCTCTAGATGACTCACCCTCAGACAGGGGAGTCGATCGAGTCGCAGGACGCCTAGCCATCCTAAAATCCTAATAACACAAATTAGATCCTAATACAACGACTAGAGCCAAATACTAGTACAGACAATACATATATAGATATAGACATAAAGCTGCTAAACTTGCTCTGAGAGTTTATCTTTTTAACAAAATTTAGATGTTATGCCCTAACCTAGGATGGTTAACCACCACCTTACTAACTCTTGTGCCTAGATCGGGAATGCATGACTTTATATTATTTTTGAAACTTATGTGTGTACGTATGTCATCCTACAAATCTTTAGCTTGGCACGTTGTGCTTATGCAATGATATGCTATGCATGATTGTGCTATGCATTCTAAAAAAAGGGCCCTAATGCTTGTTATGAGCGGCGTACGCATGAAAATGTTATGCATCCCATACTACATAACATTTCCATGCAATGAAAAGAAGTCGTGCTAGTCGCAGTCATGTGGTGAGGTTATGCATCCTATACTACATAACCCTCACATGTGGCCGGATGGTGGATCCATATACGCACACATATTATGCATCCCATACTACATAATATGCCCTGTATACTTCATGTTATGCCATGAGTGTAGTGTTCGTGCTTTTGCCAAGACGTGCTGATCACATATCGGTGTGTGAATGACATGATGCTGAACTATTAAAGCAAACAAAGGAAGGCTTGCCAAGCAAACCTCCCTATGATACCAACTGTCATAACCCGCATTTTCTCCAAGTTAAGAATTACCAGAGTAAGAGAAAACACGCGTCATGATGCCACGTCAAGCAGGGGATAACTGCTGACGCTCAGGCAAAACCCCCTACCAACTTAATGAAAGAAAAACATGTGATTAATGATTAGAAAATCAGATATATTTTAGAGGTCGTATCCCTCGGCTCAGTGGATCACCTAGTCCACACAAGAATACTATATTTATACGCTGCGGAAAAAATACTTTATCAGGTTTGACATCCTAAAGAGCGCATAAGAGTCCCAAGAGAACCACTTATGCTATGCAAGACCCTACATTTAATTTATATAGTATATAAGAAAACGGTCTTTATACGTTACTTGAAAAATAGTGATTAAGTTTTATAAAAAAAAACATGCCGATCATGAGTTTTATTTATAATAATAGTTATAGCTTAAAATAACTAGCAACCTAGCATAAATCCTTCTCAGAGCAAGTAGACTATCTCCAGAAAACGGTAGCGGCATAAGTATATATATCCAGTACAAAGGTAAAAACTACCAGAGGGCGCCAACAACCTGACACGAACCCACTAGCACATATGTATGTCTGTAAGAAAGTACAAAAAACTACCTCACCAATACGGAAAACGGAACTCCAAAGTCCAAGAGACCACCAACACCACCACTGCAAGCTAGCCACCCAACTGGCTACAGCTCAGAACCTGGGGTATTCCAAAAGAAAACAGAATACCTCAGCAAGCTAAACAAAGTAAAAACTGCATGAAAGAGTCAACCCAAGGGACAAAGTAACAAAGAAACCTGCAGTAGGAAGAATCACAACTGTCCAAACAGAACAACGAGAAAAGCATAACGAGCAAAGAAAACAGCAACAACCCAACTCAGGGACAGCATCCTGCCGGGCCTACTAGGCTACCAAGAGCCCAAAGTGCTGCAAGCTACCAAGGAAGAAACCTCTAACACCCTAAACTGTGGAAAGTGGTAGTAGTAAAAACAAACAACGAGGAACCCGATCGGAGGCAAACTCAGTCCCCCATCCACCATGTCCAAGTCAACAAGCTCGAGGGTCTACACGTGAAAGCACAAGGGGCCTTCCACCCACACATGCCCAGCCCGTACCTGGAGCAAGAAAAAAACAAGAGTGGCCTTGGCTAAATCACACAACTCCACCCCCATAAAGAGCTATAAACCATCACTACTAACCACGACCCACGATTCGGCCCTTAGGAAAGTAAAGAAAACGGCCGACAAGGAAAAACCAGAAATATAACAAAAAAAACCACTCGGGAATGAAGAACAAGGTAAAGGAAGAGTGTTGAAATGAATCAACACGACAATCGTCTCCAGGGAATGACTAACGACGGAAAAGGGGGGTCACGGGCGTGACAAAATTGCTAAGTCTATACGGAGCTCGACGATAGTCGACCAGAGGTCGACGATAGTCGAACGGCTGCCAGACTATACGGAGATCGACTATCTCCACGACGATAGTCGAACGACCTAAGACAAACTGGAGCTCGACGATAGTCGAACGGCTGCCAGACTATACGGATATCGACTATCTCCACGACGATAGTCGAACGACCTAAGACAAACTGGAGCTCGACGATCTTCATCAGGAGATCGACGATAGCCGAATGATTCTAAGACAAATTGAGGCAGGGAATTTCCAGTACTCGAGTAGTTGCCCACTACTCGTGTATTCAAATTCCAGCACTCGAGTAGTTACCTACTACTCGAGTAAACCAACTCCAGCATTCGAGTAGATGCATACTACTCGAGTAAACTAACTCAAGCACTTGAGTAGATGCCTACTACTCGAGTAACCAAACCACTCACTCGAGTATCTCGAATCCACTACTCGAGTAACCCAAATCCGCTACTCGAGTAGTTACCTACTACTCGAGTAAACCAAAACACTCACTCGAGTATCTTGAATCCACTACTCGAGTAACCCAAGTCCCCTACTCGAGTAGTTACCTACTACTCGAGTAAACCAAAACCTACACTCGAGTAATTACTTCCTACTCTAGTACTCCATACCAATACCCGAGTATTCTAATTCACTACTCGAGTATCTCGACACCCATCACCCGGGTAATTACCTTCTACTCGAGTGATACACTTAACAACTTCGGGAATCACCCCCCTCCCCTCCTAACACTCCCTCTCGGCTACACCCAAACCAGAGCAAAATCTGAGCAAAGATAAACGGCATCACGCCGGCAAATCGGATTCCAACATCACAAAGTAGAGGGGGGGTTCAATAGGAAGAACTAAGTCCTATAGTTAGCAAGAAAAAGAGAACAACTAGGCCTCTAACCTAGGGCTAACAGGGATCTCAAATTCAGCAAGAAAATTCAAAAAGGAACTTAGCAAGGGCAAGAATACCACTTGCCTCAAATTTCAGCGAAGCTTGGACGGCTTTCCCTCCTCTTCACGCACGAATCCGGCAACGAAGCACAAGGCCAAAAATCTGGACATTGCCGGCGGAAAAACAAGTCAAAACCCGAAATTCAAAACCACAAGCAAGGCCACGAAACTTGGAAATCTTACCGTAAGAATGAAGGTCTTGACGAGAGCAATCCGAATCCACTCTCGGAATCGAATTCCGTCCACAAACGCTCCGGGAATCGGCGGTGGAAGGCAAGGACTTGACGGTTCCTCCGTTTTCTCTCGTACAGGGGCGGCGGTTTCTTATGGGGAAGATGATACGGGGCTTTTCTACTTCTAACCTAAATATATATATATATAGATAAATATATATTAATATATAATAATATAATTTATTACATAAAGCACCAAAACAACGCGAAAACCGAATCACCTCGGAATTTAACGAAATTCGCACCGTAGCTAAATACCCATGCTACGAACACAACGACGAAGTCAAAATTAACTTTCGACGAACAGAACTCGAGTTATACCCATATAAAGCCAAACACAAACATCCCCCCGAGAGGCCACACTGGGTCACCCAAAATGACTCGGCTTGCTAGGGAGATCTTGCCAACAGGCTACAAAATAGGGCACTCAGTTCTAAGGAGCTAAACCACACTCCACAAATGGCACAAGCCACGGAAACGCGTCATCGTAACGCCAACGAGGATAAAAATAATCGCAGGAAAATCGGGGGCGTTACACCACTAGCCTCTAAGCCTCCGGTAAAATTTGTTAGAGTGCAATTTCCTTCCAACAGCCATGACCATGAGAGTATTTATGGTCACTGGAATCATGCTAGACCATTTTGTGTGAACAAAGATGTTCCACAATATGGTGGCAATTACAGCAAAGGTGCAAGTACCTATGAGAAAATACAAATGGCCCATCCTGGACCATTTGTGTTTGGTGCAACAACCCCTTCAGTCAAGGGTAAAGTTGCTGACTGTTCTCAAATTCCTCCAGCCCACTCTAAGACAAAGGGGAAGGCTGTCAATAAACCTGACCAGGGCATCTCTGAGGCCATCATGGGTATGCTTTCTGAAAAGAAAGCTGCTGCTAGAAGGGATCAAGATATCCCAAGAACTTCTGCCAGACCCACCACTTGTCAGACCGGGGCTGGAAAATCATGGAACAGGACTGCTGCTACTCCTTCTAGACATAAAGCTGTTGTTAACACAGCCACTAGACCTGCTCCAAAAAGAAGGTACAATATCCATTAGTGTTGGTGCTGTGGCAAATTAGACCACTTTGTATTGATTGCAGGTACAATCATAGTGTGCAAAGAGCAAATGTCAGCTTGCCTGTCAGAAAAGCTGCAGGAAGGCAGAATTATTTTCAGCCTAAAAGGCACCAAGGGCCCAATAAAAATTGGGGTCCTAAGGTTAACTGATGTGTGTTTTGCAAGATAGTCCAAGTGCTCATACCCCTATATGGTACTTGGACAGTGGATGTTACAGGCACATGACTAGAACAAGGAGCATGCTGAAGGATTATGCTCCAGTAAGGAATGGAACAGAGGTTATCTTTGGTGGATCTGAAAAAGGAGTGACTAGAGGTTATGGTAAGATCTCTAATGGCATAGTCACTATCACTAAAGTAGCCTACGTGGAAGGGTTGCAATACAACCTGATAAGCATTAGCAAACTCTATGATCTTGGCTATGACATAGTATTCCACAAGGATGAGTGCAAAATTAGGAGGTTAATTGACCAAGAGGTCATCTTAACAGACAGTAGGAGTGGAAATGTGCACTGTGTAGATTTCCTATGTTCTAGGAAAGACTCACATGTATGCCTTGTTGTAGATGAGAAAGCCTCTTCCCATGTACAGTGGCACAAGAGGCTAGCCCATCTAAATTATAGGACCATAGGCAAGCTGTTCAACAATGAGCTGGTTAAAAATGGGCCTAAGTCTATATGCACTAAGGAGGGTTTCTACTCTGCATGAAAAAAGGGCAAACAGACTATGACCTCCTTCAAGAGCATTGACACCAAAGACTCAGTGAGGTGCTTATACCTCTTGCATATGGATCTATTTGGTCCTATTCCAATTCAAAGTCTAGGTAGGAAAGTCTACACCCTTATGGTTGTTGATGACTTTTCCAGATTTGCCTGGGTGTTCTTTCTAAGGAAGAAATCTGAAACCCTTGATGTCTTTCAGACATTTGTCAAGCAAATTCAGAATGAATTCAACAACACTGTGGTCAAAATCAGGAGTGACCATGACACTGAGTTTTAGTATGAGTGTAAGACAAGGTTCTGTGAAGAGCTATAGATTCGTTAAGAGTTTTCCTCTCCTAGAACACCCCAGCAAAATGGAATTGCTGAGAGGAAAAATAGGACTCTCATAGAGACTGGTAGAACCATACTAAGTGACTCATCCTTCTAAAAATACTTATGGCTGAGGCAGTTAACACTGCATGCTATGTCCTTAATAGGGATTTTATCACCAAGAGCCACAAGAAGACTCCCTATGAGATCTTGAAGGGCAGAAAACCAAACCTGAGCTATTTCAGGAACTTTGGTTGCAAGTGTTATGCGCTCAACAATAGTAGAGTCCATTTAACTAAGTTTGCTGCAAAGTTCCATGAAGGGATCTTTGTTGGGTACATCACTCATAGTAAGTCATATAGAGTCTACGACTTAACTACCCAAGTTGTAGAAGAGTCAATGCATGTTGTATTTAATGAATCCAACATGGTTAACTGTGAGCTACCAAGCTCCTCCTCTTATAGTATTGTAGGTACAAAGCTGTTGATGGACAATCTGACCATCAAGGAAGCTATCCCCATAGTCTAAGAAAATGATGATGAACTGCCTACTCCTAGAGAAGTAGACAACATACCTGAAGAAAATGAAGACCAGCTAGTTGAAAACCCTGAAGATCAATAAGCTACAGCTAGATTGCCTCCAGATACTAGTCATCTAAGGGACCATCCAGTACATCAAATTATTGGTGAGGCAAATCATGGAGTCTAGATCAGAAGCAGGAGCATGAATACAGCTCTCAACTCAAGTTTCCTATCTCAAGTAAAGCCAAAGAAGTTTAAAGAAGCAATCAAGGACCAGTTCTAGATTGGAGTAATGCAAGAAGAACTGAACCAATTTAAGAGATATAAGGTCTGTAAGTTGGTCCCTAGATAACAAGGACAAAATGTTATAGGGACTAAGTGGATCTACGAGAACAATTTGGATCAAGATGGACATTATTGTCAAAAATAAGGCTAGAATGGTGGCTAAAGGCTACAAATAAGAAGAGGGCATAGACTTTGACCAGACCTTTGCCCCAGTAGCCAGACTGGAAGCCATAAGGATCTTCCTTGCATTTGCAACCCATCAGGGATTCAGAGTCTACCAGATGGATGTCAAGTCAGTATTCCTGAATGGAGACCTAAAAGAGGAAGTATATGTGGATCAGCCACCAAGTTTTGTAGATCCTAACACTCCCAATTTTGTTTATAAGCTTAGGAAAGCTCAATATAGGCAAAAGCAAGCTCCTAGGGGTTGGTATGAAATCCTATACAGCTTCCTAATTTAGAACAAATTCTTAAGGGGGAAGATAAACAAGAACCTATTCCTAAGGGAATCAAAAGGCAAGCTTATCCTAGTCCAGATATATGTTGATGACATTATCTTTGGATCTACTGATGAAAACCTTTGTAGGAAGTTTCCTAAACTTATGCACGGGAAGTTTGAAATAAGCAGCATGGGTGAGCTCAAGTTCTTCTTGGGAATCCAAGTAAGACAAAATGATGATGGCTTGTCCATATCCCAGTCCAAGTTCGCTAGGGAGCTAATCAAAAAATATGATATGGAGAATGCCTCCACCATGAGAACTCCCATGGGATCAAGTATGCCAATAGGAAAATATGAGACAGGGAAACTTGTTAATTAGTCTTTGTATAGAAGGATAATTGGATCTCTTTTATACCTGACTGCTAGTAGGTCTGACATCTTGTATGCCACATATGTCTGTGCTAGGTATCAGGCCTGACCTAAAGAATCTCATTACTCTACAACAAAGAGAATCTTGAGGTATCTTAATGGCACACCATATCTTGGCCTATGGTACCCTAGAAATAGGAATTTTGATCTAATTGGATTTTCATATGCAGATTTTGAAGGTTGCAAAGAAGACAAGAAAAGTACTATTGGAACCTGTCAGTACTTAGGTAGAAGGCTAGTTTCTTGGAGCAGCAAGAAGCAAAATAATGTGGCTATATCCACTACTAAGTTAGAATATATATTAGCAGGCAGCTACTGTGCTCAGCTGCTATGGATCAAACATCAGCTCCAGGATTACAACCTTCAGGTAAGTAGAACTCCTCTCTACTGTAATTCTATAAGTGCTATTTCTATTACTAGGAATCCAATCTTACATAGCAGGACTAAGCATGTAGAAATAAGATATCATTTTATTAGGGAGCATGTGGAGAAGGAAGACATCAGTCTTGAGTTTGTCCCCACAGACAAGCAAGTGGCTGATATCTTCACTAAGCCATTAGATGAAGCAAAGTTCAAAACCCTCAAATTTGAGTTGGGTATGTTGAACTTGGCATAGCTTCAGGCACTCCCTTTTACATTTATTTTTCGTGCAGGTATTGTTCATCTTGCTGGACATATAGACTCCCAAGTAGTATTAGTTCACCGATACTTGTACTGAGGGCGAGTAAGTTCCTCTTGAGAGAAGTGAAAAGGTCAGCCAATTGAGGGGCCAGCCCCCATATGCCTATTTTGCAGAAGTCAAAAAGGGGGAGAGAAGAGAGAAGGTCCTAGCAAGGGGGAGATATAGCAGAGCAAGGGGGAGACATAGCAGAGCAAGGGGGAGACATAGCCATACAGGCAGGAGATGGCAAAGTGGAAAGAAAGACATGTCTCAAGTAAGGACAACAACCTTGCAGCAAAATAGGGGGAGTAAGTGAGGTACATTTACTTATAGCTTATCAGAATTTTGATTTTGATTTTGTTGTATAGGTTGTGTGTATCATTGACCAAGGAAAGAAAACCTTTTTGATAAGGGTTGAAAAGGGTTTTGACTTCTGAAAAAAGGGGGAGATTGTTGGGTCCATTGTTCCCAATGTCCCTGATTTGTGAGAAGTCAAATAGGTCAATGACACACACATCAACTGTATTTGATGTGCATTTGAGGTCTTGAGTGCAGGTAGTCCATATTATATTTATTGGATATGTGGACACACTAAGTGGTTGCTGGACATACCAAAAATTGCCTAAGTCCACAAGCATTGAGTGGAGCAAGCTCACTCAACGCTAGAGGTATGGACTCAATAATATCTAATAGAAATTTGGCTAAGTACAAAAATATTGAGTGTAGTCTACTCACACAACGCTATATAACATATAGTGTTGAGTGTAGTCTACTCACTCAACGCCATATAACATATAGCGTTGAGTCTGTCTCAGCCTAACTGGAATATAACAAAAAATGTGGCTAAGTCCATAGGTGTTGAGTGTAGTCTACTCACTCAACGCCATATATCAAAAAGGCTGTGAGTCAGGCCAAGTCAGTTTAAGCCTAGAGAAATTGGCTGAAAATATGGCTAAGTCCACAAGTGTTGAGTGTGGTCTACTCACTCAATGCCTACAACTTTTAGCATTGAGTGTTGTTGTGCCAGTCAACTCCACAAAAAAGTTGGGCAAAATTTTCACTGAGTCCACAGACTTTGAGTGTAGCTTACTCACTGAATGCCAAATAACAGAAAATTCTATTAAGTAGTTTGGCGTTGAGTGGAGCTTACTCTCTCAAAGCCAAGGCGCAAAAATATTTGCTAAGGCAAATAGCGTTGAGAGAGGTAAGCTCAGTCAACGCTCTCAACGCTCTCGACGCTCTCAATGCCTTGTAGCAAAAATTTAGCTAAGTCCAAAAATGTGGACTGCTTGACTTTCGTCGAGCTCAACTTCGTCGAACTGAGCTCAGCGATCGTTGAGCTGAGCCAAGTTACTTAGTTTAGCCTGGAGTTTGTCGAACTCAGTTCAGCCTTTCATCGATCTAAGTTTGCAGTTTGTCAAACTGAACTTTTGCATTCGTCGAGCTGAGCTTGACGTTCATCGAACGGATCTCATCTTTCGTCGAGCTCAATACTTAGACAAAATTTTGTCTAAGTGTTGTGCCATTGAGTGATACCTACTCACTCAACGCCTTTGGTTTGATGATTGAATTTTCTCTAAGTCCAGAGATGCTGGGTCATGCTGACGTTAGTAAAGTGAAATTATCAACCAAAATTCAAATGGTGCGAAATTGCTGCCAGAGACATTGTCGGCCAGCTGTCATCATCTTCTGCACTTTCTAAGGAATTTTTCAATCATAAAGTGCTGGGGCCCACACACAGTAAGGATCCGTTAAATCAAACTTAATGGAAGGGATGCGCTGGATGGCTTAATCTCAACCATCAATCATGGTGGTGGGGCCCACTGCTCGATTGGGCTTCAGAGTATAAAAGGAAGCAATCGGCCAGAAAAAATAGGAACCAACACCACTAAGAGAACAATCGATTCCTCGGATAGGTTTTCTGAAAACAAGAAGAAGGGCGGGAGAACATCATCTTCTTCCTTGCCATTTTCGTCGAGCCTGAAGAAGGAGTTCTACACAGAGAACCTTGCTGGGAAGGAGATAGCTGGAGCAATTACCATTCGCAATCAGCAGGATCAGAATTCATTCTAAAGGAGAAGATCTACAAGTTCCGCAGAAGGAAGGTTAGATGTTTGAAGAAAGAATCTACTGCCTACATCAAAAGTTTGGGCTGATATCTGATCAGTCTAGAAAGAAGAAGACATAGAGTTCTTGATCTGGTGTCTAATCATATAATGTTTCTCTATTTCTTTCTTGTGTAAAGATTCTTGGTGAATCTGGAGTTGTAAGCCTGTTTTATAAAGGCTAAGGTCTTTGTGACCTATGTTTGGCTTTGTGTCGGGTGAAAGGTCGTTGTGACCTGAGGATTGGCTTAGTGACTAATTGTTAGGTCTGTGTGACCTGTGTGGTCCTGCGGGATCTGTACTGTAAGCTATTAAGTAGCTGAGTTTTGGAGGGAGAGCCGAATCTAACACACTATTAGATAGGCACAGAGGGATAGTGGATGTGCCCAAGATTGGGTAACCACTATAATATTGCTGTGTCATCTATGAATGTTCTTAAAAGCTGATAACTAACCTAATCACTGGCACATAAATCTGATTACAAATTAGAAAAGGTATAATAAAAACAAAAACCTATTCAACTCCCTCTAGGTGTTTAGCTAACCTTGAAAACAAGACTTTATGAGAGAATTACTCTCCTACCTTTGGCTCAAAAGCTCTATAGCTCAATGATCAATTGATCACCTACCTCAAATCCAAACTGGATCCTACTCTCAGAGAGTATAACTCTCCTACAGCTCAGGCAAAACTTCCCAACCTTCGGCTCAAGAGCCCTACAATTCAGATAAAAAAGGATCCTATTAAAATATAATGGTTTTAATTAATTTGACATAGAGAAATTTCTCTGTGCCTGCTACTAGAGCTAAGTTATCTCAACTTAAATTATCTTCACAGTTGTTGAAAGATGTTCCTCAATAACTGGCTACCTCTGCTGGAAGTATCTCAAAAAAATGTTTCTGAACTTGCTGTAGAAGATTGAAGATCTGCTAGGTCTTGAGTTCTTCAATCAGCTACCGAACCTGTAGAAGACTGAAGGCTCTTATCTCTTTCTTTATCAAAAGTGTTTCTAAACTTGTTATAGCAGGTGAAAATGCTACAGCTAATTACACTTTTAGTTTAGCTGATCGACTTCAAGCTTTTCACTGACAATAATGGTGAGGAAGATGAAGTACCTACGCTCTTTTTCTTTTTGAAACAAAACCCTTAAAGTTGATTTAGACATCACGTAACTATCCCTTTATTTCTTCTGACGATTAACGACTCTAATAAGCAGTGGGGACCACCTGCAGCAGACAGCTATACCCTGCTTTAACGGAAGAAGGCCTATAGTAGATCTCCGACAGTATTTGTCGTGTTCTGTAGCTTTCCCGCACTTAATTTGAACTCTATTGACTTTGACAATTTTGGCTAATGTCATCAGATTTTGACTTAGACAATTTCTTAAATTTACTCCAAGCATTGAGTGCATTGAGTGAACAAGCTTCACTCAATGCCAAAATCCTTATTCAACTGGCTGAATAATTTTTCAACATAGGCGTTGAGAGCGTTGAGTGAAATGGCTTCACTCAATGTTTTTGCACTTAGTCATTTCTTCACCTGTCTGAAGGCATTGAGTGAGTTGGCCTCACTCAACGCTTTCTGCTTTAGCTGTCTTCTTTATTGGGCATTGAGTGAACTGGCTTCACTCAATGCTTCTGGACTTAGTCGATTTCTGTCTTCTTCTTAGGCTTTGACTACAACAACAAGATTCAACGCTTTTGCTTTGGCGTCGAGTGATCTATATTCACTCGATGCTTCTGGACTTTGTCGAATATTTAGACCACTAATACTTAGGCATTGACTGATTCAGCTTTACTCTACGATTCTTGATATATGGCATTGAGTGAGTTATAATCACTCAACGCGTGTGGAATTAGCTACAAAATAGCTTTGCAGACTGTATGGCTTTGACTGTCCATAACTTTATTCAATGATTTTGTTATCTGGCGTTGAGTGAACTTGCTTCACTCAATGCCTATAGACTTAGGCGATTTAAAGCCTATCCAGCATCTTCCCTTGCATCAGGCATTGAATGAACTAGCTTCACTCAGTACCTTTGGACTTAGATAGATTTCCATCTCTCCACATCTTTACTTTGTGACCACCTGTCATATCACTTGGAATACCTGTCCTATCAATGTTATAAGGACTAACCTGCATGCATGAACTTAAGCATACATCAAATATTACTTTTGTGTATGTCATTGATATGATTGACTTCTTCAAATCTAGGACATTGCGGGCAATGGACCTAATAATCACCCCCTATTTGAAGAAGTCAAAACCCTTAATAAAATGAGTTAATGACATACACTAACATATGTAGTAATAAAATATTAAATTGGAAAACATATAACAGGAGAACAAGTTATAGTTACCACACTTCCTTGCCTGCAGGGCACACCAGCTCCTACTCTCCCTTAATTGTTGATACCACTTATATCCTTCTCACATATCCTTGGTTGGTATCTGATACACTTATAACTTTGATACTGCTTTACTTAACTTATATATTTCTCCTCCCCCTTTTGAATTCTATAAATATTTAGGGAGGTTCAAATTATCTGCTCCACATTTTTAAGTACAGATAAGCCACTCTAGCAGTAGTTGAACCACTTGAATCTGCCTCTACAAGTGCTGGACTTGCTCCCCCTCAATTGAAGCATCCTCTTTAATACTTCTTGGTAGACATTCTAGTCTAAACTAGTCTGGATAGTGCTTAATCATGATACCACTAAAAATATACCTCTCGAAAAGTCTTCATTCTTCTGAAGAACAATTCTACCTGCAAGAAATAGTATAACCTACAACAACATGAGGAGAAACTAAAACTATACTAGGTTCAACATACCCAATTCAAATTGGAAAGTGTTGAACTTTAGTTCATCTAGTGTCTTAGTGAAGATGTCAGCCACTTGCGTGTTTGTTGGGACAAACTCAAGGCTAATATTTTCGCATTCCACATGCTCCCTAATGAAATGATATCTTATCTCAATATGGTTAGTCCTGTTGTGTGAGACAGGATTCCTAGAAATTGATATGTCACTAGTAGAATCATAATATAAGGGACTTCTACTTATCTAGAGGTTATAATCTTAGAGCTGATGTTGGATCCATAGCAACTGAGCATAGCAGCTACCTGCTGAGATATACTCTGAATCTGCAGTTGAGATTGCAACACTTCTTTGTTTCTTGCTGCTCCAAGATACTAGTCTTTCTCCCAAGAACTGACAGGTACCGGAAGTGCTCTTCATGTCCTCTTTGCATCCTACAAAATCTACATCTGAATAGCCTGTTAGTTCAAACTCCCCATTTCTAGGGTAACATAGGCCAAGATCTGGTGTGCCCTTAAGATACCTCAAAACTATCTTTACAGAAGAGCAGTGAGATTCTTTAAAGCAAGCCTGATACCTGCCACAAACCCATGTAGCATACATAATGTCTGGCCTACTTGTAGTTAGATATAGAAGGGATCCAATTATGCCTCTATACAAAGTTTCATAAACGGGTTTCCCTGCCTCAACTTTGCCTATAGGCATACTTGACCCCATTGGAGTTTTTATGGTGGAGAAATTCTCCATATCAAACATCTTAATTAACTCTTTGGTAAACATAGAATGGGATATGGACAAGCCATCATCAATTTGTCTTACTTGGAGTCCCAAGAAGAACTTAAGTTCACCTATACTGCTCATCTCAAACTTCTTTTGCATAAGTTTGGCAAACTTCCTGCAAAGGTTGTCATCAGTAGATCCAAAGATAATGTCATCTACATATATCTGGACTAGGATGATCTTACCCTTAGATTCCCTTAGGAATAGGGTCTTGTCTATCTTCCCCCTTGAGAATTTGTTCTTAATGAAGAAGCTAAACAATGTCTCATACCATGCTCTAGGGTCTTGCTTCATCCCATATAGAGCTTTCCTAAGTCTATAAACAAAATCAGGTGAGTTAGGAATAACAAAACCTGGAGCCTGCTCAACATAGACTTCTTCCTTTAAGTAACGATTCAGGAAGGCTGACTTCACATCCATCCGATAAACCTTGAATCCCTTGTGTAACATATGCAAGGAATAAATAGCTTCTTCTTGTCTATACCCCTTAGTTACCAGCCTTGCTTTGTTCTTGATTATAATGCCATTTTCATCAAGTTTATTCCTGTAAATCCACTTGACTCCAATGACATTATGTCCATGTGGTCTGGAGACCAGCTTCCAGACCTTGCATATCTTAAATTGGTTCAGTTCCTCTTGCATTGCAATAATCTAGAACTGATCTATGTTGGCCTCTTTAAATTTATTTGGCTCAACCTATGATAGGAAGCTTGAGTATAGTGCTGTGTTGACACTTCTGCTCCTTGTCACTACTCCTTGGCTAACATCACCAATGATCTGGTGTCTTGGATTATCCGTCAGATGCCTAATTGCTTGTGGCAATCTTGCTTCAGCTTCAGCAAATAGGGCAACTTCTTGCTGATCTTCATCCACCCCACTTTTGTCTTGTAGTACTTATAATGGAATATCCATTCCATCAGCTTTATCTTGGATTAATGGAGCATCTTCTTTGAGAGTTAGTTTGTCCATCATATGTTCTATACTTGTAGTACTATAAGAGGAGCTTGACAACTCACTGTTAATCATAGTACACTCATCAAATACTACATGAATAGATTCTTCTACAACTTGGCTTTTTAAGTTGTAGATCTTATATGCTTTACTATGATTTTTGTACCCAACAAAAATCCCATCAAAGGACTTGGCAACAAACTTAGTCACATAGGACTTCCCATTATGTAGCAAATAACACTTACTACCAAAGATTCTGAGATAGCCAAGGTTTGGTTTTTTGTCCTTCAAGATCTCATAGGGAGTCTTCTTGTGGCTCTTGGTGATAGAGGCTCTGTTGAGGACATGACATGCAGTATTTAATACCTCAGCCCAAAAATATTCTGGGAGAGATGTGTCACTCAACAATGTCTTTCCAACCTCTATGAGAGTCCTATTTTTCCTCTCAACAATCCCATTTTGCTGGGGAGTTCTTGGAGAAGAAAATTCTTGATGAATTCCTTGCTCTTTACAGAACTGTGTCATGCTTTCAGATTAGAATTTAGTTACATGGTCACTTCTGATTTTGACCACAGTACTGTCAAACTCATTCTAAATTTCCTTGATGAACTTCATGAAGACATCAAGGGTTTCATTCTTTTTCTTAAGAAAGAACAACCAAGCATACCTGGAATAGTCATCAACCACCACAAGGGTGTAAACTTTCCTACCAAGACTATGAACGATCATAGGACCAAATAAGTTTATATGCAAGAGATATAAACACCTCACAAAGTCTTTGGTCTGCTTGCCCTTTTGGCATGCTGAGCAAATTCCCTCCTTAGTGTACTTCACATTAGGACCATTCCTAACTAGCTCTTGGCTAAAGAGATTGCCAATAGTCTTGTAATTCAAATGAGCTAACCTCTTGTGCCATTGGACACAATATGAGACTTTCTCATTTGCCACTAGACAAATAGGAGAGTCTGTATCTAGCCAAAGAAAGTTTAAACAATAAACAATTCCACTTCTTGTGGCTGTCAAGATGACCTCTTAGTCATTTGACCTGTTAATCTAGCACTCATCCTTGTGGAAGACAATAACATAGCCAAGATCAAAGAGTTGGCTTATGCTTATGAGGTTGTGTTGTAAACATTCAACATAAGCAACTTCTGTGATGGTGACTATGCCATTGGTAATCTTACCATAGCCTCTAGTCACCCCTCTATCTAAATAACCAAAGATAACCTTGGGTCCATCTTTCACTGGAGTGTACTCCTTTAAGTTGCTCCTTGTCCGAGTCATGTGCCTGGAACAATCACTGTCCAAGTATCATATAGGAGTATGGGCACTTGGACTAACCTACATCACACAATTCATTTTACCTTAGGACCCCAATATTTATTGGGTCCTAGGTGCATGTTAGTATGAAAATGAACTTATCTACCAGCAGCATTTCTAACTTATGGACTAACAGTTGCTCTTGGCACACTTGGATTGTGGCAGAAGTCTACAACAAAGTGGTCCACTTTGCCAAAGTACCAACAGTCATGAATGTTGTATCTTCTTTTCTATGCAGGTCCTGTAGTGTGGTTAACTGCTGGCTGAACAGTAAGAAGAGGTGCAACAACCTTCTTCAGATTCCTTTCAGCAAGTATTTGACTGAAGGTAAGTCTTCTAGCTGGCTTGTTTGGCCTGATCTGAGTGCCACCAACAGCAAGCTTATTTTTAAAAAGCATGCTCTTGATAGCATTAAACACAGCCAAACCAGGCTTGCTGGATGACTGACCCTTGGTCTGAGTCTTTGCTGAATGATCCTGAACCTTTGCTGCAGCCACATTTTTGAGAGTGGGGGCTAGAGCACCAAAGACAAATGGTCCATGATGGGCCATTTGAATTTCTTCATGGGCAGCCTTAAAGGCACTCACCCGCTATACCTTCCACCATAGTTGTGAATATTTTTGTTCATACCAGTGGATCTTCCATTCATCTAGTGACCAAAGATGCTTTCTTGGTCATACCTATTTGAAGGCAACTGAACTTTCCTAAAAGGATTGGGAGGCATGGAAGCCAAAGACTCAATAGGAGCTATGTCCTTCCCTTTGGAAGGGGCAACCCTTGTGTTTTCCTTAAACCCCAACCTTTTATTACCCTTCTGAGAGGAGAAGGAGTCTATCAAGGGCAACACTATATTAGGCTTAGAAAACTAGCCATAATTTTCTTCTCCCTATGGAGCTTCTCTTCAAGGTCCTTATGAGACTATCCTTCAACTTGATGGTGCCAATTTGAATGAGAGTGATGTTTCTCAGATGGCTAACTTCCCTTGCTTTCTGATCCAACAGAGTTGTTGTTTCAGTCAATTGGGCAGCAGCTAGCTGAAGAGATGCAATCTCCATAGCTTGCTTTTTAGTCAACTTCTTGCACCTCTTAAATGCATCCAGAAGTTCACCATATCTGTCAATCAATTGATTGACATCTCCTTCTGATTCAAAATCATCTTAACCACAAGATGAAGAAGCTTTTGTACAGGGACTAGTCTCATATCCAAACTCAGAAGAAGAGCTTGATAGAGATTTTACCTTGCTTTGACCAGGCTGATCCTGGCTGGATTCCTCATCAGTCATTGCCATCAACCCAAGATAGCTATAGGAATCCTATTCATCCTCATCATTCATGCAATGCCCCGAAACTCAAAAGTGAAACGGGCAGTGTTTGAACTAAGTTTGGGTCTTGGTAGGGTGAACACGGCCTGTGACACGGGCGTGTCACATGGTCGTGTAGTGCTCGAGTCGTCGAGTTGAGGTTGACGAGGGTTGAGTTCTCGAACACTGCCTGGGACACGGGCGTGTCCCAAGTCGTGTCAGGCACACGGTATGGGACACGGGCGTGTCACATGGCCGTATACTTCTCTGGAAAGTATTATCCTGTGTCGGCTGAGGGACACAACTCAGAACACGGGCGTGTACTAGTTGACACGGGCGTGCCAAGTATGACACGGGCGTGTCGACACTCGTGTCCATTATGGGACTTGACGGTTGGCGTGGCGGTTATTTGCGACACGGCCCCTAGTCATGGGGGTGTAGAGGACCCGACACAGGCGTGTCAGGTTGGGACACGGGCGTGTCCCAACCCGTGTTCTTTTCTATGCTCGATATTCATGGATAGATTGAGGCACACGGCCTGGGACACGACCATGTGAAAAGTCGTGTTCGACCCAAGATTAAGAAATTTTAGGCTAATCTGAGATGTTCGTTTTCTTTAAATACGATCTGACGGCCCAGGTGAGATCCTGTTGTGTTAAGTTCGGAATAGAGGATTAATCCCTCATTTTCCTCTTAAATTCTCTCTTTCTAAGAAGTTAAAGAGAGAAGAGAGCAAGGAAGATGGAAGGGAGGAATCCGTCCGCCGACGGAGCATCGGAGCACCAAATTGAGAACCAAGACCAGATCCGTGGAGAGAATTCCCTTGCGAAGCCTTCCATCCGGCTAGTTTCTCATGGTGCCAAAGAGGATTTCAAGGGTAATGATTCTCCACTTGGACAAGTGAAGTCCTTTTCTTTTCTGCATAGGAAACCCGCTCCCGTGAGTGTGCGGTGAGTGCGTGGTGTTCCTTGGGGTAGATGTGAATAGTCCCCCTTGTGTTGCATGTAGAATCCGGAATCGAAGTATGGACTTAGGCATTGTGTGTGAAGCCTACCCGGACGTGGTTGTCTGGATCAGTGATGTTGCATATTGTATGGATTGCCGGAGAAGACTCCGTGCTTTGTATTTTTGGGTTATTACACGGTAGATTGCAGCAGGGATCCTTGGGGATGAACTCCAAGGTGCACCCAAAAAACTAGGCGGAAACGTAATTCTGCTAACTTGGCAGCCGGGGAGCCAGCCTTGAACATAACTGGGTTATGTGACGTTTGGTAATGAATTAGGATCCGGGTGAAGCTTGGCCCGTGCATACGCCTTAAAGTGACTAGGCGGAGTGAGCAACGGGCGGGTGGAAACGGACCTGGGCTATGCGGTTTGGTGCTAGAGGCCATAAAGTGGAACTGGTCGTTGGCATAGTCGAGAGTCTTAGACTATTGTCAGAAAGACTAAAATGCTCACAATATTTGTCGTCACGGGGATGGTGGTGAAGCCATGGGATTGACCAGATTCACCGAGAATGTGCCCTGAGTGCACAGGGTGTTTTGCCGGGCGGGCCTACACCTGTGGAGAAATATACTTATGCACTTAATTGTTTAGCCGTGCTAATGAAATGTAGGGAAGGAGCACCGCCGTCCCGAATAAGGGGAGGGGTCGTTATAATTTGGTCAGCTTTAGCTGACCGTTGCTTTGTTTGCCACCGTGTGGTGGAATGTTTCTTACAGGTGCTACGAAACCAAGTACCAAATAGCGGGCTGAAGCCCAAGCTGCTGTGCTGTCCCTCAAAGGCCAAAGTGAACTTTTTTTTTCTATCATGTGAGGTCGGCCTGCGATCCGATGTCTGTAAAACACTATGTTGTTAAGTGAACATTTTTAAGGACCTAAGACCAAGTACTCTATTGTGTATTTGTTATATTTCATTCTTGTGGTTAGTAGTGGAAATTCATGTTAGTGTTGTGCAACTTTGGGTTCTCTTAAACTGTTTAAAAGCTTCCGCTAGAATGCTCTGTGTTAGGGCGAGTAGTTGAGTATTTGGTATTATCATGTAACCCTTCCAACTTTCCGTGGTATATAGCGTCGGGTTCCAGCTGGACCTTCTGTTATATGCCATACGATGGATGAGGGTGTTACAATTTAGTATCAAAGCAGGTTTCGATCGTCTGTAGTTGAATTCGTGGGCGAATTCTTTTAAGGGGTGGTGAGTACATGTATGTGCGTCATTGTTATAACACAAAAGAACCCATGAATGTCCACTTAGGAATGGAGAAATATACTTATTTTGAGGAACCTGAGTGTTCTAGTGATTGCTTTTAGCAATTTGTGTGTCACCTAATCAAGAGTTTATGCTATTAAAGGAAGCTAGGAGCGGTGCTGGGAAATCGAAGCGTCCACAATCGGCGGAAAGTAGTGCACCAAGTTACGTGCCTCAAACTCTCCTTCAGCAGAAACCATCAGATTGGTGGCTGAAGCAGTCTTTGCCATGATAAATGCCCAACAAGTGCAGCACGCACCACCTGCTAATGAGCAAGAACCGATTAGAGTGGCAGAGTCGGGAGTGGTAGAGCGTGGGGCAGTTGATCCGGTAACACCAAGGAGAGCCACGGAGAAAAAGCTCAAGCATGTGATGAGCTTTAATCCTCCGATATTCGACGGGATGGGAACGCCAACTCAAGCTGAGGATTGGCTCTCTACGATGAAGAGGGTCATGACCACCATAGAAACTGCGGAGTGGCAGAAGACCACAATAGTGACCTTCCTATTGGCTGGTGAGGCAAGGATGTGGTGGGACGAGTTGGAGGTTCATCTCTTAGTGGGAAGGAGCCTTGCTGATGTATCGATGGAGGAGTTCTCAAGGTTGTTCTTGGCCAGATACCTACCTTCTACCGAGAAGCTTGAGATTGAAAATAAGTACCTTGGTTTTACTCGGGGAGAAAGAAGCATGGATGTGTATTTCCACGAGTTTTCCTGGTTAGGTCATTATGCCAGTGCTATGTTTACTGAAGAAGAGCGGAAGACCAACCGATTTTATGAGGGCCTACGAGAGCTTCGCATTCCTTCTTGTCCGAAAGATTCATATCGCGCATCGGAGTTCCTTTCTCGTTGGCAAAAGACAAGTTGGATGTGTTGTTACCCAATGGGTGCTCAATATGCACGGATAGAGTCCGTGTGGTAAAGTTACGGATCAGGGATCAAGAGTTTGATTTGCAAGCGTCAGTTCTGCCATTAGTGGAGTTCGATATAATCTTTGGAATGGACTGGCTCTTGGAGCAGCGAGCATGCATTGATTGCAACCGAAAGGAGGTTAAGTTATGATTAAATACTGATGGGGAGACCACGTTTACTGGCATGAAAGGGTCAAACAAGATTTTAATGACAGTGCTTCAAGTGATTAAGGCAGTTCGGTCTAGGGCAGAGCTGTTTGTCATTTCAGTGCAGGCTTCAACGCCTAAACCTAGTCTGGACAGTATTGTAGTGGTGTCTGAGTATCCTGATGTATTCCCAAACGATCTCCTAGGAGCCCCTCCTCAGCGGGAGATTGATTTTACAATTGAGCTGCTGTCGGGTGCCAAACCGGTGTCACGCTCTCCGTATCGGATAGCTCCTAAGGAGATGGCGGAACTAAAGGTGTAACTGCAAGAATTGTTAGAGCAAGGGTATGTGCATCCAAGTTCGTCGCCTTGGAGCACACTGGTCCTCTTCGTTAAGGAGAAATATGAGTGCTTGTGACTCTGTATCGACTATTGGGAGTTGAACAAGCTTACGGAAAAGAATAAGTATCTGATCCCAAGGATTGATGATCTATTTGATCAGTTGGTTGGGTCAACGGTATATTCGAAGCTAGATCTGAAATCTGGATACTATCAACTAAGGACAAGGGAGAGTGACATCCCAAAGATAGTGTTCAACACGCAGTTTGGACATTACGAGTTTACGGTCATGCCATTTGGGATGACCAATGCGCCATCCGTGTTTATGGATCTGATGAACAGGACGTTCAGAGAGTACCTGGACCGTTTTGTGATAGTATTTATCGACGACATCTTGGTGTACTCGCGGTGTGAGGATGATCACTTCAAGCATCTGCATATGGTACTGGAGACGTTGAGGAAGAATCAGTTGTATGTTAAGTTCTCCAAGTATGAGTTCTGGTTATCCTCAATAGCATTCCTTGGTCATATTGTTAGTTGTGAAGGGATAGCGGTGGATCCGGCGAAGATAGTGGCGGTTCAGGAGTGGCCAGTGTTGACTACGGTGGCGGAAGTCTGGAGCTTTTTGTGGCTTGCCGTCTACTATAGACGCTTCGTAGAGAACTTGTAGCGGATAGCGCTATCACTCATGACGTTGACAAGGAAGGATTAAAAGTTTTTGTGGACGTTGGAGTGCGCGCAGGCTTTTAAAGAATTGAATAGGCGGTTGGTCACGATGCCTATTTTTCGTTCGCTGAGTGGGTCCGAAGGGTTTGAAATTTATAGTGATGCTTCGGGCAGTGGTTTGGGTTGTGTTCTGCTAAAGCATGGGAGCGTGATAGCTTATGGATTACGATAGTTGAAGGTTCATGAGAGAAATTATCTGGTCCATGCTTTGGAGTTAGCGGCCGTGATATTTGCTCTAAAGCTGTGGAGGCACTATCTGTACGGTGTGAAGGTCGATATCTACACCGATCATAAGAGCCTGAAGTATTTGCTAGATCATAAGGATCTGAACATGAGGCAGCGGAGGTGGATGGAGTTCCTGGGGGACTACACTTTTGAAATACATTATGTGCCCGGGAAAGGAAATGCAGTGGCGGATGCGTTGAGTGGTAGGGCACCTGCGCAAGCCAACTGGTTGGCGGTTCATGATGAGAGTTTGATCCGTGATTTGGAGGCAATGGAGATCTTCTGCGTTGATAAGCAGTCTAATGCCGAGGCAATTTTATGTTGGACGAAGGTACAGTATGACCTAGCTAATAAGATTCGGCAGGCTTTGGATCAGGATAGCAGTATGAAGCAAATCTTGGATGAATCGTTGGATGGGTCAAATTCCCAATTTGTGGTTGAAGGTGGACTGTTAAGGAAGGATGGTCGCCTATGCATCCCTAGTGTAGATAATATTCGGGAGGAGTTGATGTATGAGGCTCATCATACCATGTTTTCAATCCACCCGGGGAGAACGATGATGTATAGGAACATGAAGAATTTGTTTTAGTGTCTAGGGTTATAGAAGGATGTAGCACTTTATGTGGCGATGTGTAAAACTTGGGCCTTGGTGAAGGCAGAGTGCATGAAGCCCGGAGGTTTCTTGAAGTCTTTGCCTATCCCAGAATGGAGGTTCGACGACATTTCCATGGATTTTGTGCATGGTTTGCCAAGATCGCAGAAGGGAAACGATGCCATCTGGGTGGGCGTACATAGATTGACAAAAGTGTCGCACTTCATCCCGAATAGGAAGGAAGATCTGATGGAAAAGTTAGCCAAGATCTATGTGGATAATATTGTACGGTTGCATGGTGTGCCCCGTAGTATCGTTAGTGACCAAGACGGACGCTTCACATCAAATGACTGGAGGCTGGCGCATAAGTAGTTGGGAACTATGCTAAGTTTCAGCACAGCCTTTCATCCGCAGACGAATGGTCAGACCGAAAGGGTCAACAGGACGATGGAGGACATGCTCTGCATGTTCGTTTTGGATTTCGGAAAATAGTGGGAAGATCACCTTTACATGGTAGAGTTTGCAAACAACAACAGTTATCAAGCAAGTATTGAAATGACGCCTTTCGAGGCCCTGTATGGGAGAAGGTGTCGCATGCCGTTGTCTTGGTTGGAGACAGGCGAGTCAAAGTTATACAAACGTCAGGCAGTGGAAGATGCCATCTCAATGATACGTATGATTCAGGAACGGTTAAAGATCGCTCAGGACAGACAGGCAAAATACTATAATGCCAAGCATAGGAATGTGGAGTTCAGTGTTGGCGAATGGGTGTATTTGAAAATCAAGCCGTTCAAGGGTGTCTCGCAGATTCGACGATTGAAGAAGTTGAGTCTGAGATACCTTGGACCATTTGAGATCCTAGAGAGGATTGGCGAAGCTGCGTATCGATTGAAGTTGTCGGTGGAGTTGAGTGGGCTACACGATGTATTCCACGTATCGGTATTGCGGAAGTGGTACAAGAGCCTTCGCAGGTCATTGCGGTTGATCAAGTGCCGATTGATAATGGGTTGACGACAAAGGTCAAGCCAGTTTGCATTGAAGTCTTTGAAGTCAAACAGCTCCGCTATAAGGAAATCCAAATGGTTAAGGTCTGTTAGGATAACTGCGGACGTGAGGAGCTTGCTTGGGAGCGAGAGCAGACTATGTTGGAAGAATAGCCCGAATTATTCCACTGAGGTAATATTTAAATTGTTTTGTGTACCTTTACATAATTTTGTGGATGAAATTCTTTAAGGTGGGGAGATTTGTAACGCCCTGAAACTCAAAAGTTAAACGGGCAGTGTTTGAACCAAGTTCGGGTCTTGGTAGGGTAAACACGGCCTGTTACACGGGCGTGTCACATGGCCGTGTCGTGCTCGAGTCGTCGAGTTGAGGTCGACGAGCGTTGAGTTCTTGAACACGGCCTAGGACATGGGCGTGTCCCAGGGCATGTCAGGCACACGACATCGGAAACGGGCATGTCATAGGGCCGTGTACTTCTCTGGAAAGTTTGGTCCTGTGTCGGCTGAGGGACACGACCCAGAACACAGGCGTGTACTAGTTGACACTGGCGTGTCAAGTATTACACGGGCGTGTCTACACCCGTGTCCATTTTTGGACGTGACGGTTGGCGTGGCAGTTATTTACGACACGGCCCCTGGCCATGGGCGTGTTGAGGACCCGACACGAGCATGTTAGGTTGGGACACGGGTGTGTCCCAACCTGTGTTCTTTTTTGTGCTCGATATTTGTGGCTGGATTGAGGCACACGGCCTGGGACACGGCCGTGTGCTAAGCCGTGTTCGACCCAGGATTAAGAAATTTTAGGCTAATCTGAGCCGTTCATTTTCTTTAAATACCATCTGACGGCCCAGGTGAGATCCTGCTGAGTTAAGTTCGGAATAGAGGATTAATCCCTCATTTTCCTCTTAAATTCTCTCTTTCTAAGAATTTAGAGAGAGAAGAGAGCAAGGAAGAAGGAAGGAAGGAATCCGGCCACCGGCGGAGCATCGGAGCACCAAATCGAGAACCGAGACCAGATCCGTGGAGAGAATTACCTTGCGAAGCCTTCCATCCGGCTTGTTTCTCATGGTGCCAAAGAGGATTTCAAGGGTAATGATTCTCCACTTGGACAAGTGAAGTCCTTTTCTTTTCTGCATAGGAAACCCGCTCCCGTGAGTATGCGGTGAGTGTGTGGTGTTTTTAGTGTAGATGTGAAAAGTCCCCCTTGTGTTGCATGTAGAATCCGGAATCGAAGTACAGACTTAGGCATTGTGTGTGAAGCCTACCCGGACGTGGTTGTCTGGATCGGTGATGTTGCATATTGTATGGATTGCCGGAGAAGACTCTGTGCTTTGTGTTTTCGGGTTATTACGCGGTAGATTGTAGCAGGGATCCTTGGGGATTAACTCCAAGGCGCACCCGAAAAACTGGGCGGAAACATAATTATGCTCACTTGGCGTCCGGGGATCCATACTTGAACATAACTGGGTTATGTGATGTTTGGAAATGAATTAGGATCCGGGTGAAGCTTGGCCCGTGCGTACGCCTTAAAGTGACTAGGCGGAGTGAGCAACGGGTGGGTGGAAACGGACCTGGGCTTTGCGGTTCGGTGCTAGAGGCCCTAAATTGGAACTGGTCGTTGGCATAGTCGGGAGTCTTAGACTGTGGTCTGAAAGACTAAAATGCTCACAATGTTTACCGTCCCGAGGATGGTGGTGAAGCCATGGAATTGACCGGATTCACCGAGAATGTGCCCTGAGTGCATGGGGTTTTTTGTCGGGCGGGCCTACACTTGTGGCGAAATATACTTATGCACTTAATTATTTAGCTGGGATAATGAAATGCAGAGAAGGAGCACCGCTGTTCCGAATAAGGGACAGGGTTGTTATAATTTGGTCAGGTTTAGCTGACCGTTGTTTTGTTTAACACCGTGCGGTTGAATGTTGCTTGTAGGTGCTGCGGAACCAAGTACAAAATAGCAGGCTGAAGCCCAAGGTGTTGTGCTGGCCCTCGAAGGCCAAAGCAAACTTTTATTTTATTTATATCATGTGTGGCGGACCTGCGATCCGATGTCTGTAAAACACTATGTTGTTAAGTGAACATTTTTAAGGCCATAAGGCCAAGTACTCTATTGTGTATTTGTTATATATCATTCCTGTGGTGAGTAGTGGACATTCATGTTAGTGTTGTGCAACTTTTGGTTCTCTTAAACTGTTTAAAAACTTCCGCTAGAATGCTATGTATTAGGGCAAGTAGTTGAGTATTTGGTATTATCATGTAACCCTTCTGACTGTCCGTGGTATATGACGTCGGGTTCCAGCTAGACCTTCTGTTATATGTCATACGACAGATGGGGGTGTTACAATTCACCTCTGAATCACTATATGAGTGTGATAGAGGGGCCCTGATACCTATCCTGGCAGCAGGATAGTCCTCATCTGCTGCTACAACTTCTTATTCAGCAGCAACAACAACCAGCCCAATATTGGATTCTTCTTCTTCAAACTCAGATGAAGATGAGTCTATCCAGCTCTTTTCTTTCTTAGCAATGAAGGACTTCTCCTTCTTGACCTTGTGCTTGTGCAGTTTCTTCTCACCGGCCTCCTTCCTCTTCACTGGACATTCAGCTATCACATGCCCTGGTTTCCTACAACAATAATAAATAACTTTAGAGGAATTGTATTTACTAGATTTAGAATCATACCTGTATGCCTTGGAGTGATTCTTCCTATGATGGGAAGAGGTGAAAGGTCTCCTCTTCCACTATTTCTTCGTCATTAGCTTTTGAAAGTGCCTGGAGAAGGAAACAAAGTCTTCATCTGACATGCTGCATTCTGATGCATCTGACTCTGAGCTATCTGAATTAGCTAGTCTTTTGGGAGGAGAGGGAATCCTCTCCTTACTCTTCCTTATGTTGTCTGCTCTGGAAGCCAAGGAATTTTCCTTGGCTTGGGATTTGCTGGAGGACTCCTCTTTTATGGCAGTTAGCTGCATCTCATATGAGAGAAGCTTTCCAAACAATGTTTGGAGAGGAGACTCAATAAGTGAAAGATATTATTGTCAAGGTAGCTAGTAACTTAGAGGGGGGGGGGGTGAATAGGTTTGCCTAGGTCTTTTGATAGTCTTTTCAAATCACTTGTTTATTTACTTTTAGCTTTCAACTTAGAGTGATCTAGAGCTTGTCGTTAGCATCTGCAATTAAGAAAATAAAAGCAAACACAAAAGAGAACACAAGTGTTTTATAATGGTTCCCAAAATTTATGGGTACATCCACTCTCCTCCCACCTTGCTAACTTCCTGTTAGTCAAGGCACTTCTCCAAACCAATGCTCCAAGGAGCTTACACCTCAGATCACTCAGGAACTCTCAGTCACCTCCAAGACTTACACCTCAGCCACAAAGGCCTACACTCAGTGATACAAGTATCACCTACCTCAGGCACTTAAGCCCTACCACTCAGGCTATGGAGGATAGCCCTACCTCAGAGCAAGCTTGCTCCTACAACTTAGAGAGATGCACTCTCCTATAGTCAGGCAAAAATGTCCTACTAATTAGTGAGTAAAACTCACCTACCTTAGAGAGTAGCACTCTCCTATAGCTCGGGCAAATTTGCCCTACCTCAGACCCAAAGGTCCTACTGCTCAAATCCAGAAGGATCCCCCAAAAAGAAATATTTTGATTTATTTATTTCTTTGTCTACACTTGAGAGAAAAAATTTATGCTCCAATTCCTCACAATATTTGTGGAGGAACTCTAACAACTTGAAGGATAAAGAGACTTGAGAAAAAATTTAGTGCCCTCTCCAAAACTCTCCTTCACAGGTTATCAAAGGAAAGAATCCGGTGGGTCAGGCAACCGTGGACAGGAAGCCGTGTGGGCCAGAAGCCGATAACTTGTTCTACTACTTAGCGCTGCTTTTGGTGCAATGCGGCTCAAAAGATCTTTTGATCTTGAGTCTTCACACAACTCACTGAACCTGCTAAAGGATGAAGGTTTTTATTTCTTCAGAACTGATTCTGAATCTACTGTGGCAGATGGAGACTTGCACAACTAACTGAACTTTTCTTTCTAGAGAGCTTCAAGCTTTTCACATGCAGCAATGACAAAGAAGATGAAGACGGCTGCTCTTCTTTTTGAATATTATATGCCCTAAAAGTTGTCTTTGTCTTGGTCCTATCTCTTCCTTTTGTGGTTCAATGATCAACGACTCTTAGAGATCGGTGGGCCCCACCTGTAGCTTCCAGCTGCGTATTGCTTTAATGGAAGAAGACGTATAGTAGCTTCACGACAAGTTTTATCGTGTAGTGTAGATTCCCCGTGCCTGAATTGACCTTAGTTGATTTTGTCGATTTTGCTGACGTCAGCACCTGTGGACATAGCCAAAATCGAGCATCAGAGAATAGGCGATGAGTGAGTAAGCATCACTTAACGCCAAAACACTTAGACAGATTTACTGTCTCTTGGCATTGAGTGAGTAACCTTTACTCAACGCCAAACTACTTAGAATATAAAGTCTGATACTAGGCGTTGAGAGATTCAGCTTCACTCAATGCCAACTTGATTTATCAGCTTTCTGCTGCTTGGCGTTGAGTGAGTAAGCATCACTCAACGCCAAACCCCTTAGACAAAATTCTGTCTTCACTAGGCGTTGACAGCATTGAGTCAGTAACCTCCACTCAACACTTTTTGCCTTAACCAAATTTCTGCTTCTTCAGCAACATAAGCGTTGAGTGAACATGCCTCACTCAATGCTACTAGCTTTTAACTTATTTCTGCATAAAGGCATTGAGAGCATTGAGTGAGCACGCCTAACTCAACGTTTTGCTTTGCCAATTTTTTGTGTTTTAAAATGGCTGGGCTTAGACTGTCTTACTTTGAACTGAGTTCGACGAATGGTGAATCTGAGCTCAACGAATTTTGAACTCAGTTCGACGAAATCTCAACTGAGCTCGACGAACTCAGAACTCAAGCTCTGAACTTAGCTCGACGAAAGGTGAGCTGAGCTCGAAGAACTCTGAACTCAGATCGACGAAATCTCAGTTGAGCTCGACGAACTCAGAATCTCAAGCTCTGAACTTAGCTCAACAAAAGGTGAGCTGAGCTCGATGAACTCTAAACTCAGTTCGACGAATTCTGAACTTAATTCAACTTGTTCAACTTACAGCCTTTTTGTTGAATGTCGTTGAGTGTGTCTTCATCACTCAACGCCTATGGACTTAGCCACATTTCAGCTCATTCCAACTTAGGCTATGACAATATAGGCTACACTCAGTGTTATACGTTATCTAGAATTTAGAGATGTTCCTTCACTCAACTCCTGTGGACTTAGATAGATTTCTGTCATCCCACACCTTAGCTAAGTGTTTACCTGACTTAGCCACTTAGGCTACCTGACCTATCGTAGTCATCTATTGATATGTGTATATCATTGATAAGATTGACTTAACTTAAATCCAGGACATTGTGGGCAATGGACCAAACAATCTTCCCCTATTTGAGAAAGTCAAAACTCTTAAGCAAAGTCAATTACATACACAGAACCATGCAACACAAGGCATAATAAAAGGAAACTAAATAATTGAGAGGTGATCTATAGTTACCATACTTCCCTGCTTGCAGAATGGAACATTACTACATCTGTCATCTGCTTCCCCTGAATTACTGCTGCCTTGGTTATCTGATCATTTGATCATCTTATCTTATCCCCCTTTTTGACTGTAGCAAATAGCTGGTAGGATGCACCTGATCAACTGATCATCTTATCACCTGCTCGCCCTTAATTAAGCAGTATTGAAATGTTGGAATTGTGCTGGACTTGCTCCCCCTCAATTGGATAATCTTCATTTCTTTAAAGGACCATCCTATCTGCATAATGTCAAATAGTTTGCCACCAGATGAGGATCAACCGAAGCTATACTAAGTTTAACATACCCAACTCAAATTTGAAGGTGTTAAACTTGTCTTCATCTAGTGGCTTAGTGAAGATGTCAGCCACTTGCTTGTCTGTTGGGACAAACTCAAGGGTGATGTCTTCATTTTCAACATGCTCCCTAATTAAATGATATTTAATCTCTATGTGCTTATTCCTACTATAGGAGATATGATTCCTAGCAATAGAGATTACACTAGTAGAATCACAGAATAAAGGAGTTCTACTTTTCTGGAGGTTTGTTTTCTTGAAGCTGGCGTTGGATCCACAACAACTGAGCACAACAACTTCCTGTTGAGAGGTACTCTGACTCTACAGTTGATATTGTCACACTAGTGTGTTTTTTGTTGCTCCAAGATACCAGTCTCCCTCCCAAGAACTGATAGGTACCAGATGTGCTCTTCTGTCCTCTTTACAATCTTAAAAACCTGCATCTGAATAGCCAGTTAGTTCAAACTCCCCATTCCTAGGGTACCAAAGGCCAAGATCTGGAGTGCCCTTAAGATACCTCAAGATTCTCTTAGCTGCAGAGTAGTGAGATTCTTTAGGGCAAGCCCGATACTTAGCACAAACACATATAACATACATGATGTCTGGCCTACTTGCAGTCAGATATCGAAGGAAGTCAATTATCCCTCTATACAAAGTTTCATCAATTGGTTTCTCTGCTTCAACTTTGCCTACAGGCATACTTGACCCCATGGGAGTTCTCATTATGGAGGAATTCTCCCTGCCAAATTTCTTGATTAAATCCCTAGCAAACTTAGACTGGGATATGGACAAGTCATCATCAGTCTGTTTTACTTGGAGGCCCAATAATAACTTAAGTTCACCCATACTGCTCATCTCAAACATCCCATGCATAAGTTTAGAAAACTTTTTGCAGAGGTTGTCATCAGTAGATCCAAAGATGATGTCATCCACATAGATCTGGACTAGGATGATCTTACCCTTAGATTACCTTACGAATATGGTCTTGTCTATTTTCCCCCTTGAGAATTTGTTCTCAATGAGAAAACTAGACAATATCTCATACCATGCTCTAGAGGCTTGCTTCAACCCATATAGAGCTTTCCTAAGTCTATAAACAAAATCAGGTGAGTTAGGAACTACAAAACCTGGAGGCTGCTCAACATAGACTTCTCCTTTTAAGTCACCATTTAGGAAGGCTGACTTCACATCCATTTTGTAGACCTTGAATCCCTTGTGTGTTGCATATGCATGGAATAATCTGATGGCCTCTAATCTTGCTACAAGGGTAAAGGTTTGATCAAAATCAATCCCTTCTTCTTGTTTGTACCCCTTAGATACTAGTCTGGCCTTGTTCTTAATTATAATGCAATTTTCATCAAGCTTGTTTCTATAGATCCACTTGACTCCAATGAGATTATGACCATGAGGTCTGGGAACCAGCTTTCAAACTCTACATCTCTTGAACTGGTTCAGTTCCTCTTGTATAGCTCCAATCCAATGCTAGTCTATGTTGGCCTCTTCAAACTATTTGGGCTCCACTAGGGATAGAAAGCTTGAATACATGACTGTGTTCTTACTTCTGCTCCTTATCATTACTTCATGACTTTCCTCACCAATGACCTGTTGTGCTGGATGATCTCTCATATGTCTAACTGTAGGTGATCGTCTTCATTCAGTAACAAGGGCATCTTCTTGTTGATCTTCATCCACTCCCAGTGTGTTAGGTAGATCTTCTAGAGTATCCAAATCATCTTGGATGACTGGTGATGCTTTCTTGATGGTCAGCTTGTCCATCATCTGTTCTGCACCTGCAGTACTATAAGAGGAATTAGGCAGTCCATTGTTAATCATGGTAGACTCATCAAAGACTACATGAACTGATTCTTATACAACTTGGCTTTTCAAGTTGTAGATTTTATAGGCTTTGTTATGATTGTTGTACCCAACAAATATTCCATAATAGGATTTGACAACAAACTTAGTCACATAGGATATGCCATTGTGAAGCACAAAGCATTTACTACCAAAGATTCTGAGATAGCCCAGATTTAGTTTTCTGCCCTTCAAGATCTTATAAGGAGTCTTCTTATGGCCTTTGGTGATAAAGGCTCTATTGAGTACATGACATGCAGTATTTACTGCCTCAACCAAAAAAAAATTCTGGGAGAGATGTGTCACTCAATAGTATTCTACCAGTCTCTATGAGAGCCCTATTTTTCCTCTCAACTATCCCATTTTGCTGGGGTGTTCTAGGAGAAGAGAATTCTTGATGAATCCCATGCTCTTCACAGAACCTTGTCATGCTATCAGAATGGAATTCAGTCCCATGGTCACTTCTGATTTTGACCACAAAACTATTAAGCTCAGTCTGAATTTGCTTGACAAACCTCATGAAGACATCAAGGGTTTCATCCTTCTTCTTAAGAAAGAATACCCAAGTAAACTTGGAATAGTCATCAACTACCACAAGGGTGTAGACTTTCCTACCAAAACTGTAAACTGGCATAGGACCAAATAGGTCCAAGTGCAAGTGGTATATGCAACTCACAGAGTCTTTGGTCCCAATACCCTTGAAAGAGACTTTTGTCTGCTTACCCTTTTGACAAGCTGAGCAAATGCCCTTCTTAGAGCACTTCATATTGGGGTCATTCCTAACTAGCTCTTGACTGAAGAGCTTGCCAATAGTCTTGAAATTAAAATGGGCTAGTCTCTTATGCTACTGGACACAGTATGAGACTTTCTCATTTGCCACTAAATAGATAGGAGAATCTGTGTCTAGACATAGAAAGTTCAAGCAATAAACATTTCCACTCCTAGTGCCTGTCAAGATGATCTCTTTGTCACTTGATCTCCTAATTAGGCACTCATCCTTGTAAAAGACAATAACATAGCCAAGATAAAAAAGCTGGCTTATGCTTATAAGGTTGTGCTACAACCCTTCAACATAAGCTACCTTGGTGATGGTGACTATGTCATTGGTAATCTTACCATACCCTCTGGTTACACCTCTATCTAAACTTCCAAAGATGACTTTGGGTCCATCTTTTATTGGAGTAAACTCCTTCAAGTTGCTCCTTGTTCCAGTCATGTGCCTGGAATAACCACTGTCCAAGTACCATATTGGGGTATGACATCTTGAACTATCCTATAATGTACAAATTACTTAACCTTAGGACCATAATATCTATTGGGTCCTAGGTATATGTTAGTATGAAACTGAACATGTCCACTAGCAGAATTTTTGACCAGTGGACTGACCCTAGCTCTGGCTATATTGGGATTGTGCCAGCAGTCATTGACAAAATGCCCTATCTTACCACAACACCAACAATCATGAATGTTATATCTTCTTTTCTATGAAGGCCCCGCAACTTGATGAGCAGCAACCTTGATAGGAGGAAGATGTGCTGCAGCCTTTTTCTGATTTCTTTCAGCTATAATTTGAATGAAGATAAGTCTTGCAGCTGGCTGATTTGGTCTGCCCTGAGTGCTAGCAGTAGCTAGCTTCTTTTCAGTAAGCATGCTTTTGATGGCTTTAGATATGCCTAGATCAGCCTAATTCTTGGACTTGCCCTTAGTCATAACCTTTGCTGTCAGATTCTGAGCCTTGGCTGCAACAACATTCTTGAGAGTTGGTGTAGAAGAACCAAAGACAAATGGTCTAGATTAGGCCATTTGAAATTTCTCATTGGCAGTCTTGACTGCACACAGCCTGCTAAAACTTTCACCATGGCAATGAACATCTTTGTTCACTCCAGATGAACAACCCCTCTCCCAGTGACCATAAGAGCTTTCTTGGTCATACTTGTTAGAAGGTATCAAAACTTTTCTGAAAAGAATGGGAGGCTTAGAAGCAATAGGCTGAGGTGGAGCTGGAGTTGTGCCCTTCCTTTTGGAAGGAGCAACTCTTGTGCTTCCCTTGAATCCCAACCCCTTCTTGCCCTTTTGAGAGGAGAAGGAGTCTATCAAGGGGAGGACAGTACTTGGCTTAGAATAGCTAGCCACTAATCTTTTTACTTCTCAAGCTTATCCTCAAGATCCCTGATGAGATAGTTCTTGTGTTTGATGGAGGCTACCAAAATGTCCAAGAGGGACTTCAGTTGGTCCAGTAGATTTGTTGTTACAGTCTGCTGGGCAACTGCAAGCTTAAGAGATGAAATCTCTTTAGTTTGCTTCTTAGACAACTTCTTGACCTTCTTGAAGGCATTTAGAAGTTCTCCATACTTGTCAATCAGTTGATTGACATCTCCTTCAGATCCAGAATCTTCTTCACCACAGGGTGAATAGGCTTCTAAGCAAGGACTAGTCTCAAACTCAGACAAATAAGCAGAGTTAGGTGATAGATGTACCTTGCTTTGACCAGGATAATCCTGGTTTCCTTCCTCATCTATCATTACCATCAGCCCTCTGTAGCTGTGGACATATTCATCCACCTCTAACTCACTGTCTGACAGTGTCAGAGGGGCTCTAATTCCTATCCTCCCTGGAGGATTGACTTCTCCTGCTGTAATAGCTTCATCTTTAACAGCAGCAAAAAAAGCCCAATATAGGCTTCCTCTTCTTCAAACTCAGAAGATGATGAGTCTATCCAACTCTTTTCCTTCTTGGCAATGAAGGAATTTTCCTTCTTTCCTTTGTTCTAGTGCTGCTTCATCTCCTCAGTCTCCTTCCTCTTCTCTAGGCAGTCAGCTATCACATGCCCAGGCTTGCTGCAACAGTAGCAAATTACTTTAGATGAGTTATATTTATTATGTTTAGAACCATACCTGTCAGTCTTGGACTGGTTCTTTCTGTGATTAGTGGAATTGGAAGGCATTTTCTTCCAATGCTTCTTCTTCATTAACCTCTGTAGTTGTCTGGAAAAGGCTGCAAAATCTTCATCAGACATGCTTATGTCTGATGCCTCTAAGTTAGAGCTGTCTAACTCAGCAAGTCTCCTAGGTGGAGAAGGAATCCTTTCCTTGCATTTCCTTGTGCTTTCAGCTTTGAAGGCCAAGGAATTCTCTTTGGCAAGTGATTTGTTGGAGGCATCCTCCTCCTTCCTAGAAGCTAGCTGTATTTTATAGGAGAGCAGCTTCCCAAACAATATTTGGGCAGGAGTGTCAGCTTGGTCATCTCTCTTATCGCACAGATCTTAGTATCCCAGTCTCTAGTGAGAGATCTGAGAAACTTGTAATTTATTTCATAATTATTGAAGACACTTCCATAGGTCTTTGACTCATTTATGATCCTAAAGAATCTTTCATAACAGGTAGTTATGTTCTCCGTCAGGATTTGCCTGAAAGACTCATACTCTTGGTTGAATAGAGACTTCCTATCATCTCTTACCTCATCAGTTCCCTCCATGTAGACCACAAGGGTATCCCACATCTCCTTGGAGGTTTGGAAGTGAATGAAGTTTAGGAAGGTTGAGTCATCTACAACACTAGTAATTATGTTTTGTGCTCTCTTATCCAGGCCAGGTAATATGACCTCATCTTTTGTCATTTCAGAGAGTGTCTTTGGTGTCTGGATGTTGGCATCTAGAGTAGAGACCTTCATAGGAATGGCAGGTCCCTCCCTAACAGTTGCAAAAATTCTTAGATCATAGGCTTCCATGAATAGCCTCACCCTCTCCTTCCATATTCCAAACTGCTCCTTTCTATAGATGGGGAGTGTCATGGAACTCAGCTCTCTGGCTCTCTCCTGAGCCCATGACCACTTAACAATAGCTACCTTGGAGGATCACTTAGATTATTAAATCCTTTTTGAGGAACCTCCCTCTGATACCACTTGAAAGATCTTATTTTCAAGGTAGCTAGTAACCTAGAGGCGGGGGTGAATAGGTTTGCCTAGGTCTTTTGATAGTCTTTTCAAATCACTTGTTCATTTCCTTTTAGCTTTCAGCTTAGAGTGATCTAGAGCTTGTCCTTAGCACCTGCAATTTAGAAAATAAAAGCAAACACAAAAAAACATACAAGTATTTTATAGTGGTACCAAAATTATGGGTACATCCACTCTCCTCCCATCTTGCTAACTTCCTGTTAGTCAAGGAACTTATCCAAACCAATGCTCCAAGGAGCTTACGCCTCAGATCTCTCAGGATCTCCCAGTCTCCTCCAAGACTTACACCTCAGCCATAAAAGCCTACACTCAGTGATACAAGTATCACCTACCTCAGGAACTTAAGCCCTACCACTCACGCTATGGAGGATAGCCCTACCTAAGAGAAAGCTTGATCCTACAACTCAGATAGATGCACTCTCCTATATTTCAGGCAAAACTGCCCTACTACTCAGTGAGTAAAACTCACCTATCTCAGAGAGCCGCACTCTCCTACAGCTCAGGCAAATTTGCCCTACCTCAGACCCAAAAGTCCAATTACTCAGATCTAGAAGGATCCTAAAAAAGAAATAGTTTGATTTACTTTGACACAGAGAAATTTCTCTGTGTGTACAACTTGAGCAGAAAAAATTTCTGCTCTAACTCTACTCACAGCTGGGAAAGAATTTGCTGGAGGAACTCAGAAGATAACTTCTGAACTTGCTGCTAAAGGCTAAAGATCTTTTGATCTTGAGTCTTCAAACAGCTCACTAAACTTGCTAAAGGATGAAGGTTCTTCTTTCTTCAGAACTAATTCTAAATCTGCTGTGGTAGATGGATACTTGCACAACTAACTGAACTTTTCTTTCTTAAGAGATTCAAGCTTTTCACATGCAGCAATGGCGAAGAAGATGAAGACGGATGCTCTCCGTTTTTAATATTGTATGCCCTAAAAGTTGTCTTTGTCTTAACACTATCTCTTCCTTATGTTGTTCGCCGATCAACGACTCTTAGAGATCGGTGGGCCCCACCTGCAAATTCCAGCTGCGCCTTGCTTTAACGGAAGAAGACGTGCAGTAGCTTCACGACAAGTTTTGTCGTGTAGTATAGCTTCCCCGTGCCTGAATTGACCTTAGTTGATTTTGTTGATTTTTCTGACATCAGCACCTGTGGACTTAGCCAAAATCGAGCATCAGAGAATAGGCATTGAGTGAGTAAGCATCACTACACGCCAAAACACTTAGATAGATTTACTGTCTCTTGGCATTGAGTGAGTAACCTTCACTCAACGCCAAACTACTTAGAATATGAAGTCTGATACTAGGCGTTGAGAGATTCAGCTTCACTAAATGCCAACTTGTTTTATCAGCTTTTTGTTGCTTGCAATTGAGTGAGTAAGCATCACTCAATGCTAAACCCCTTAGACAAAATTCTGTCTTCACTAGGTGTTGACAGTGTTGAGTCAATAACCTCCACTCAACGCTTTTTGCCTTAACTAAATTTCTACTTCTTCAGCAACATAAGCGTTGAGAGCGTTGAGTTAACCTGCCTCACTCAATGCTACCAACTTTTAACTTATTTTTGCATAAAGGCGTTGAGAGCGTTAAGAGCGTTGAGTGAGCATGCCTCACTCAATGCTTTTTTCCTTAGCCAATTTTCTGTGTTTTAAAATGGCTGGGCTTAGACTGTCTTACTTTGAAATGATTTTGACGAATGGTGAATCTAAGCTCGACAAACTTTGAACTTAGTTCGACAAAATCTCAATTGAGCTCGACGAACTCAGAACTCAAGCTCTGAACTTAGCTCAACGAAAGATGAGCTTAGCTTGACGAACTCTGAACTCAGTTCGAAGAAATCTCAACTGAGCTCGATGAACTAAGAATCTCAAGCTCTGAACTTAGCTCGACGAAAGGTGAACTGAGCTCGACGAACTCTGAACTCAGTTCGATGAATTCTGAACTTAGTTCAACTTATAACCTTTTTGCTGAATGGAGTTGAGTGTGTCTTGATCACTCAACGCCTGTGGACTTAGCCACATTTCAGCTCATTCCAACTTAGGCTATGACAGTATAGGCTACACTCAACGCTATAAGTCAACTGGAGTTGAGAGAGATTCCTTCACTCAATGCTTGTGGACTTAGACAGATTCCTGTCATCCCACGCCTTAGGTAAGTGTTTACCTGACTTAGCCACTTAGGCTACCTGGCCTATCATAGTCATCTACTGATATGTGTATATCATTGATAATATTTGTAACATCCCATTTCCAACTAGACCCCTAAGAATGGTTTTGGGTCATGACTAGGTCATGACAAAACCCTAGGAAGCTAAAAAGGGCCAGGTAATCAAAGGCCAAGGTGAGAATCACTTTGGTCTTCCAATGGCATAACCTCATCACCAAACCTAGGGATTGACCTTAGGGCTTCACCAGGACTCCATGACCCCACCACAACATCACTAGCCTATTAGAGCGTCCACTAGTGCCTAAAGGGTCCATTAGAGTCGACCCAAAATGACCAATTTGACCTAGGATTACCAAAGGCCTAAATTGGGCAAGGTGTCCTAACTAAGGGAAGTTTGCCTCAAATGTGCCCAACCAACCCTGCCCAGGCCTTCCTAGACCTAAAGTAGTGTCAATGGGTCACCAAGGACACATTAGGTTCAGTCCTAAAGGCCAAGTTGACCCAAGTCAACTCTAGCCCCAAAGTGGTCAAAGTGCCCTTACAGAGGGTCAAGTGGCCTCCAAGGTGCCAAGTCAACCCTACCAGACCCTACCTAGACCTTAGGGGAATCCAATGGGTCACCAATGACTCATTAGGGTCAACCCAAATGGTCAATTTGACCAAGGTCAACTCAATCCTTGAAATAGATCAAATTAGCCCAATTGGGCTAACCCAAGCTCAAACCATTTTTCCCCTTATGCTAACTATATATTTCATAATTATTATGATTAAATAGGCTGCACATATCCTATGGAGTTGACCAGTTAACTTGGTGACTAGGAGAGAGAAAGGAGCTTCATTTCATGGTAATGGTGGAGAGAGAGAATTGGGAAGAGGAGGAATGGTGTGGGAATCAGCCAAAGGAGGCCAACAGCCACACTTTATGGCTGCAATCAACTCCTCTAGGGAATAGGAGTTGATTCCATCCGTTTCCCGGCCACCAAGAGGTAGGTTTAGCCCCCTCCTCTCAACCCGAGCCCATTTCTTTAATGCTGCTTTGATGGGCATTGAAGAACAAGTCCCCCCCCCCCTCCCCAATTGATCATTTAAAAATCATCAGTGGGCAGAGGGAAGCGTTTTTGAACTCTCACCTGAAAGGACCAAGCCGTCCCACTGTGCTGTTGCAGAAGCCGAGCGCCGCCGCCATCGTCCATGGTGTCCCGCAGCTCCTCTCGCCTTCAGGCCGCTAGAAAGGTCCTCCTCCACTTCTTTTCCCATGGATAGTTCATAACAATCACTGGGGCAAGTTTCGGGCTCAATTGAGCCCAATCCAAATCAAAGTTTTCATGGTTTTCAGCAAAAAGTTAGCTTGGTAGAATCGCCGGAATAGGCGTCTCCGGCGGCCGGGCCGCCGACTGAGGGTAGCCACTACATCCACGAAGGAGGTGGTGGCGGTGGCCGGCCAGGGAAGTGGACAGGTGGTCGGGAAACCAGCCCGCAAGTCAGCCCAGGACGGGCAAATCTGGGCCGTCGGCTGAAGCTTGAGGATGAAACGATTCCGTCGGCTGAAGCTTGAGGATTAGTGCTATAGAATTTATTAATTAGTTTTATTTAATTTTCTGTCACAAATTTCGGGTTTCATTAAATTAAATAAATAAAATACTTAGGCCCATTTGATGAAAAATCACCAACATAAACTTTGTAGCCCTTAGTGTCTACTTTAATCCAAAATTGATTTGGACCAATTTGGACCTTTGGTTGGACCAGGGCACCCATTTTGGTGGGACCTGTATCTAGGGTTGTCCTGAGATTCAAATGGATTCCCACCCTTCATCCCTTGTCTAAATGACATGAAATTTGGGCAGGTGATCTAACTTAGCTATACCTAGGTCCAAAAATAGGATTTTTTTGAAGATACCTTGCCTAAATTTTTATTTTTATTTAATAATGCTAGGGTATTTTAATGAAGTGGTCTAATGACCTCCAAACCCTCCCAAATTTTGTTGAGTGGTCCCTGGTATTAGTTCCTAGCTCTGTACAAAATTTCAACTCATTTGGATGAGTTTTAGTTAGGGAATCACCAAACCCTCGTTTGGCCTTAAGGAGGTATTTTTGATTAAAAAGTGCACCATGGGTTTGGAGTGGTCAACTAACCTCAACAGAGGCTAGGGTTTTGGACACTGACTTAGTAGGACCAATGCCATAATCTTAAGGAAAATAGTGTGATTTAGGGTTGATTTACCCTAGGGTTCAAACTCAAACCCTAAGGAAGGGCTTTTGGGTGATGTGAAGGGTATAAGGGCAAATACCCTTGTATGACCTTGTAACTCAGTAGAGTTGAAGGTAGTGTAACCTAAGCCCTCTAGAAGGAGTCTTAGAGAATTTTGGGGTAGGTAGATACCTCAAAACCCCAACCCTAGTATTAGGGTAGAATCACCTTTGTATAACACAAGCCAATATAACTCATCAAAAGGGTGTGAAACTTAAGGAGAATGAGTTCTAAAGTAGAAAGAACCCTTAGTAATTTTACTGGAATTTTATGAGCAATATTTTTGATACTTCATTTGTTAGGTATGATATAGCCCTAAATAATGTTTTATTTATTAAAAATCATTCTGTTCATTGAAACCCCATGAAACTTTGGCAGTGAATGTATTAGGTTAAAATGGTTTCCCCTGATTTTTAGTATAATTTTTTATTGATCAAATCTAGTACATCATGCACAAATGTTAAAAAGGGGCTTTGGTGGTATAAAATTATTCATAGATGAAATATCTGTTGAAAAATTATGAGACTTAGGCACAGATGATTTCAGGCCAAAATATGCTTGTAGGAATTTATTCATAATTATTTTAGAGGGTTGATTACAGTACTTTCCTTACAAGTCCATAATATTGAGATTTTTGATAATTATTTTATTCAAAGTTTAATCCCTGCTAAAAAATTATGAAGCTTGGCCAATGATGTTTATATAGTTGTATTAGCTCAATATATTTAATTCATAATTTTTGGATGACAATTTTATGTACTTGATTCATTAATAATGATAGATAGAAATTATTTCTAAAATAGTTTTAAGGCCAAATAGATGCTAGAAAAATTATGTTACCTTTGATTTACATTACTGAGTTAACCTAATATTTATCATAATTTTGTTAGGCATCTTGCATGAGTACTTAGGGTAGTTCATGTTCAAACTGGTAGCCCTTGGAAGCTTTAAGGAAATTAATTAAATGCCAGATAAATTAGGAAAATTACAATTTTCTGGATTTAGTCTATTTGTACCATGATAAGTCTCCAGTAAATAATTTAGGGCATTTGGATGATTATTTGGATTATCTCCTATCCGGTTCGACATATAGCCTAGGTTGGTCTGCATTGGGCTAATTGTGTTAATTGCGATAGGATATGATTGGACATGGTGTAGGAGTTAGTCATTTTTCTCGGTTGGATAGATGTGGATGAGTTCACCATAGAAGGATAGGAAGAGTAGTGAGAAGTGGTCTGGCTAGAGTTTAGAGGTGCTCGGGTTCGACGAAAGATCATCTTCCCGAGGAGATGAAGAGTCAAAATCACCCTAGGATTACCCTACTGTAATATGAGAAGGGAATGGGTAAAGGGAATCATCGAATAACAATAAGTGCCTTGCGAAAGGGAACGATGGGCTTCAGCTACCATCATAGTTCCTAGTGCCCTTTGAGAGCCCTTCATGGAGTATGCCGGGGGCAGTCCTGGGTTAACGTAAACTATATTAACAAACAAAAAGAGTAACTTAGTAATTAGGGTTCCACATTTCACAAACACTATTAGCACAAGAAGATTGTTGGGAGCTTCAGCTCGATTAGTTTTGAGACGGACAGTTTGGTCCGGAGAGCTTCGACTCGGTTAGTTTTGAGTCGGACAGTTTGGTCAGCAGAGCTTTGGCTCGGTTGTTGGACACGTTAAATATTGCATGTGCATAAAGAAAATAAAAAAAAAGTTAAGGTGGTGGGTCTTCGGTATTGGAGGGTCGATGCACCGACACCAATACGCTGACTCGGCAAGTATGGTTTACCCTTTGCCAACAGAAGTCCGGTGCGCTAGCCGGTAAGAGTACGCAGGAGTCCGCTTCGTACACCAAGCATTGAGGCATACGATAGGTCTGATCGGTAGTGCTTTACTGGTTTAGAGGTGGGAGAGGCCCAACCCACCGCTTCCGTCTGCCACTACGGAGGTATCCTGGGAGGTTACGACTCCAAAAAGGGGGAACTAAAGGTCTGTGTACACAGAGTCGGGTGGGTGAGTTGCACTTGCATGTTCATATTCATACCCACTACCATGCCATAGCATAATCATTGCATATAACCCCTTTCACCTACTTTATAAGTGGTTTGGGACGCTTACACAATGGGACTTGCAAAACGACCCCTTGGTCTATAAGCTTGTGTGGGCAAGTTTATAAATTAAGGTCAAATTCTTTATATATATATTGTTGTTGATAACCGACACCCCAACATATAAATTGGTATGAGACTCTTTATACGATGGGAGCCTTGCAGAAGATCCCTTGGCTTATGCGTTTCCGCACATAAGTTAAGGTTACTTTTCATACTTTACTTTACTACCACATGTAGTATAAAATTGCTAGTATAGGTCCACTGTCATCTGTTTCTTGATTACTCTCCACCTTCAAGTCCTCCCCTTTCTTCCTCTCCGCTCCGTGCCTAGGGGCCATGGGGGAAGGGGTGGGGAATGATTGGACTTAGTCTTATATACTAACGGTTTTCAGACCACATTATTTAAGGGATCGTGGAGCCCAGCATGGAGGCGCAACCCTGGAGGTCGGCCCGTTTGGAGGTAGGGCAGTCTAGCTCAGGAGTTCAGACAGCTGGGACTGTGAGTCCCTGACCTTAGTAGTGTTTTATTTTGCTTCCGCTTGAGTGACTATGTTGTGAGGATTTGATGTATCGGGCTTAAGCCCCTTATTTTCAGTACATTTATATTTTGTAGACTCTCCCTTTGTGGAGATATTATTACTCTGATGTGATTTTATTGTGGACTTTTGGTTAGAGTTTTTACGGCACTTGTGTCTACTCTACTTTTGTTGCTTTTCTGTGATCGAATCGGCCGGCAGAATCGGCGTTTCGCGGTGATGACCCTTCAGGGCGTGAAGGTGTCACCGCAAAGCGGAGGTTCTGGGTCTAAGACCCCGGTGTTGTTTTTAAAAAAAGAAAAAAAAATGGGGTCTTACAAGTGGTATCAGAGGAACCTCGATCGGAAAAGTACCAGTCCATAAATCCCTGGGTCACCCCCGCGCAGGTTTAGTTTGGGGACAAACTAAGCAGTGGAAGCGTGGTGTGCCCATGTGGGGAATCACATGTAATTGTCTACTGCTAATTAGGCTTGAGTCAATTGCTTACAGATTGTTTTTGATATGCAGCCTCCAGCACAACCCACACCACAGGGAGGAGCCCTTCAGACTCTGATTGTTGCACCACCTCCCCCGGTCCCCACTCATTTCCTGCAGTCGGAGATGGGGCAGACTCTGACAACCATTCTGGAGGCTTTCAGGGCTCAGCAGGTTCCGGTCCCGCAGCCAAATCCGGGGCTGATGAGTCCTCTTTATATACCTATTTTCGGACTCATCTAGGCTTATTTTCTTGTCTTTGCACACCGTTTAGCGTCATTTGCACTCCTTTTTGTTTCGCTACGGTTTTCCACGTCTTGTGCACATTTTTAGCCTATTTCTGTGTGTGTATGTATTTCATTCTTGCTAGGATTATTATTGTTTGTCTGTGACTGCCATGTCGACATCCCGTCCAGTTTTCCTGCAGGTTCGGGGATTGTGTGGGCGTCCGGGGTAGGACTTTCACCATTTTTGGCATAGGAGTCAATGGTCGTGCGTTTTTACCCACGCACGACCATCGACCTCCTTGGAGCACGATCAGTGGTCGTGCGCAGTCATGACCTCTCCTGTGAAAGTTCTGTCCCGACATATCGCACGATCACTAGCCATACCGCGCACGATCACTGCTCGTGCGCTGCCGGTCGTGCGCAGTCATGACATCTTTTTCCACTTTTCTGCCTCCATTTCGCACGATCACGGACCATATCGCGCACGACCACTGGTCGTGCGCCAGTGATCGTGCGTGCTGTTTATTTCTGTTTTCTATAAATATGCAGGTTCTGCCCTAATTCGAGAATCGGCCAGATCGCTCGACATTTTCCGCCGTTTTCTGCTCCGAGGAGGGTTTCCACCATCCTCCTTCATTCTCCACCTTAGGGAGGGTCTACGGGCAAGCTTTCAACGCCAAATCAAAGCCGGAGCATCCCCTCGGCCTCCTCCTTCATCCCCAAGCTTCAAGCGGAGTTTTGACCGAGCTTTCTCCATCAAGCTAGGAGGAGCTGGAGCCGCAATCTACGGGTCATCTCAACGAAGAAGACGGGTTCATTGGGAGTGAGTGACAACCTCCTCTACCCCGGACGCAGTTGAGGACCGAGCTTGGACTCGGATTGACAACTCGGGATTCCAACCGTGAACCCTCAATAAGGCTTCGGATTCGCTCGATTCACACACCTCTTCCTCTTGTATTTGATAGCTTAGTTTAACTCTTTGTATTGATGAAGTACACTTTATTGTAGTTAATGATCTTGCACTTTTTCATGTCTATGTGATTTGTGTGAATTCATTATTATTACTTGAGGTGCGCCTTATTATTCCATCCTCCACCATCCGCCCTTGCCGCACTAGCAATTGCTAGTGGCGTGCGTTGCGAAGAGGTGCTTACGACCCTCATTCCGCCATTCTAACCACCTCATCTGCTAGCCTACTCGTCCATCCGCCAAGCGATTCGGTGCATAGCGGCCCGTGTAGTTTCCATCCCGCCTGGCGAAGTATCGCATAGCGGCGTTGCATAGGAGTAGTTGTAGCATTTATTTTCTGTTTCCGCAACCATCAAAACCCCCATTTCGTTACCGCCGACCCGAGGACTTCAATCTCAAGTCCTCCTCGACATTAACTCATCCCTTACTGTGTTCCACAAGAGACCGACACTCGGGGATTTATTCCCAAACTTTATTACTTGTGCGACCGGTGCGCTTGCCGTATTTTCCACGCATCAAGTTTTTGGCGCCGTTGCCGGGGAACACAGTCGTTTAAGTTTTTGAAGAGGTAGATGCGAGATAGTCGCCCTTGTCCATTTGTTCATACCCTATTTTGTCTTTATTTTAGTTTTTGAAATTGTTTACTTTATTTTTTTTTGTCCCTTCCTTGTTTTCTTTTTTTTTATATTGCAGATTCGAGTTGTTTTATTCTTGTGTGTAGTAATTTCCGGTAAATATTTCTGTTCGCGATGGATTCTGCTGCCGAGTGCCGTATTATTGACGCTTTGCGGAGATGCATCGATGCCATGGCTGTTTCTAATGCCGAGCACTGTTTTCGGTGTATTCTATGTCAAGGTGTGGGCCATATGTTGAAGGATTGCCCTCGCTTGTGCAAGCCTTCTACCTCTATGGACGCATCCGCAGCAGTCCCCTGTTCGCGGGAGACTACTGTGGATGGGCCTACCAGGGTGTTGCCTGGCCCATACACTGACATGGCACACCTTGCTCGATCTTTGCCCGTTGAGATTACGGAAGAATCTCTCGCCGCATATAGTTCCTTCATGGGTTCTTCAACCCCTTTTTACGAGCTTCCTTTGAGTGATCACTCTCACTCGGATGTTAGCCCGCAAGGAGTGGATCGGGAACTCATGGACGATCCTGTATGGGACGATGAGAGTGTTCCGATCGTCGACGGGGTGGCCTCTGCGGATGATGTTGCGAAGGGGCCTGCGCATTCTATGCCGATTTTGTGAGCAGCCTTGCCCCTCCGCAATTTTTTCGGAGTTTTCTACTCCTTTTTCTTGTGAGTCGGCTGATGAGGCCGTTATTGTGGATGATTCGGTGCCCGAGGTTGCGCCGAAGTGGGATGAGGATTCTACTATCTCCGACGGAGAATGTGGATCTTCAGAACACTTCTACGCACCCCGGTGGGACGAGGAATATCCTCTTTCTGATGCGGAGGTTTGCACCTCTTTGTTGGACGAGGCCGTTCATCTTACAACCGCGGACCTCGAGTTCTCGGATTCTCCCCAATACGACTCATATGACATTGACGATGATCATTGTTTGGATCCTGCTGGGGGTGATACCGGGACCACTCCCCCGATTATTTCCTTATGTTCTTCGTCTCTTTTATTCCTTGATCCCCCTTCCATATCTGAGTCTGTGCGGGTTGATTCTCCGCTGGTGTGCTGGGATGACGATGAGCCTTATGCTCAAGCCATTGACTCCTATGCACCTGTGTGGGATGACCCCTTGCTAGGCAAGGATTCTTTTTGTGATGAGATGAGCGAGGACCAGGTCGCCTCCTCATCTTATTTCCTGCTTCCTCTACCTGTGCTTTTCAGGTATTATTATCTAGGTAGAGGGGTAACTGTTCTATCGCCGTATCGGTACCCGTTACCGCAACGGATATTGGAACAGTTACCTGTTCATCTTCTCTTCCATAGGCCCATTAGCTAAGACTTTTCTGCTTCGAATAAGTCGTGCTGGGATGACAATAACCCCAGTAGTTATCTTATATTTTCTGCCTTTTATTTTTCATGTCTCGTTTTAGTTTTAGTATTTCTTTTTGTATATTTTTCTTTTGTTTTTGCGGAGCTCACCCCTGCAGGTATTCATGGAAACTACGCATTGGCGGGGTTGTGATTCTTCGTTTGGCGGGCCTGCTTCTACTTTTCATGCGTCTTCTGGTATGCTCACTAGCTGAGCATTGGGTAACCTCTTCCATTAGCTCATTCTGATTTTAATTTCTCTATCATTTGATGTTTTGTTTAGTCTAAGTCTGGGGGAGAGCATGTTTACCTTTTGCACGTGCACATTTCTTTTGCATACTAGAAGCTTTTCGTGTTTTATTTTGTTTATGTTCATTGCTTCGCACACCACTGTACACACATGAGCCCGAGCTTAGCTGTTAGCATGCCACGAGTTGAACTTGTATCTTTGTTAGATTTGGAAAATTTCTGTGCTAGTTTAGGATTGTGCGACGGAGTAAAATGTTGGCCTTGCTGTGTTTCTAGTCAACTGCTCTCGTTTTGTATAGAAATTTGTGTAGATTTAATTTTTTTGTATACTTATAGTTTTATATTTTTCTATTTGCGTACATATTTCTTATTCTACTCAAAAGTTGGTGAATCTGGTGTGAATCAAACGGTAGCATAGGAATGTGTGTAGCCGCCACTAGACTCGTATTGCTTGAGTCGGGAGGAAGGATTATCTTTCTCGGTTGCTAAGAACTTGCCCCAAGCTATTCTTGAAGCATTGGTACACGGTTAGTCTAGCGTGAGAGTGATGTAGGCCACCTTTTGGCCCGGTTGAACTTTGTACCCATTCCTAACATCGCCCTTGCTAGCCCCTTTGTGCCTACCCTTCCTTTTGATTCAGCTCCACTATATTCGCCAAAGCCTCATAGCCGATCCTAGTCGCACACCCAAGTCGAGCTTAGTGTTTTATATTTTCATGTTGGGTTATGATGTGGTATTTTTATTCGTGAAAATGTGGAAGCACGCCCAAGTTTTTATTTGTTGAGATTTTGAAAATAAAAAGAAAAAGTTTACAAAGAAAAAAATATTTGAAAAAAAGAAAAAGAAAAAGAAAAAGTTTGATTGAAAATCTTTATTTGAGATGATTTGGATTTGGAGTAGGCGGTGCACACACCCATTTAATAAAAGTTAAGTCTGGGGGTGTGGTGCACCCGTGTTTATTTTGTGGGCAGCGGGTACTAGTTTTGTACGTTAGCTCATTTGGGTTAGGTGCATACCCTTCATGTTTATCCTTGTTTTCCTCACCGTAACCCAAGCCCCATTATTACCCGAAGTCCTACGGACTTGCGCTTGAGTTGACTAGTGCCGTGCAGAGAGTGCGAACGGGCAAGCTTATGGTCCCCGACATTGGTGGATTCCTTTGGAGGTGATCCTGAGCCCCGGTCTTCGGCAATGCTCACCTTAGTGGCCTGTCTACTTTCTTCCTGCGTAGGACCGGATGATTCACCGCGATTCCACTTTTGAGTAATAATAAATTTTTGCTACGCATTGTGAAAAATATAAAATATTTTTTATACTTAAAAATTTCCTCTACTTTATTTTTATGCACGCGAGCATGCGACTTCACATGGTACTCCGTTTTGCAATTTCTTTGTTAGCTAGTTCATTTTCCCCGTCTGCTTAGGTTTTGTTTGCTCGGGACGCGCAAATGGTTAAGTCTGGGGGTGTGATGAGTCCTCTTTATATACCTATTTTCGGACTCATCTAGGCTTATTTTCTTGTCTTTGCACACCGTTTAGCGTCATTTGCACTCCTTTTTGTTTCGCTACGGTTTTCCACGTCTTATGCACATTTTTAGCCTATTTCTGTGTGTGTATGTATTTCATTCTTGCTATGATTATTATTGTTTGTCTGTGACTGCCATGTCGACATCCCGTCCAGTTTTCCTGCAGGTTCGGGGATTGTGTGGGCGTCCGGGTAGGACTTTCACCATTTTTGGCATAGGAGTCAATGGTCGTGCGTTTTTACCCACGCACAACCATCGACCTCCTTGGCGCACGATCAGCGGTCGTGCGCAGTCATGACCTCTCCTGTGAAAGTTCTGTCCCGGCATATCGCACGATCACTAGCCATACCGCGCACGATCACTGCTCGTGCGCTGCCGGTCGTGCGCAGTCATGACATCTTTTTCCACTTTTCTGCCTCCATTTCGCACGATCACGGACCATATCGCGCACAACCACTAGTCGTGCGCCAGTGATCGTGCGCGCTGTTTATTTCTATTTTCTATAAATATGCAGGTTCCGCCCTAATTTGAGAATTGGCCAGATCGCTCGACATTTTCCGCCGTTTTCTGCTCCGAGGAGGGTTTCCACCGTCCTCCTTCATTCTCCACCTTAGGGAGGGTCTCCGGGCAAGCTTTCAACGCCAAATCAAAGCCGGAGCATCCCCTCGGCCTCCTCCTTCATCCCCAAGCTTCAAGCGGAGTTTTGACCGAGCTTTCTCCATCAAGCTAGGAGGAGCTGGAGCCGCAATCTACGGGTCATTTCAACGAAGAAGACGTGTTCATTGGGAGTGAGTGACAACCTCCTCTACCCCGGACGTAGTTGAGGACTGAGCTTGGACTCGGATTGACAACCCGGGATTCCAACCGTGAACCCTCAATAAGGCTTCGGATTCGGTCGATTCGCACACCTCTTCCTCTTGTATTTGATAGCTTAGTTTAACTCTTTGTATTGATGAAGTACACTTTATTGTAGTTAATGATCTTGCACTTTTTCATGTCTATGTGATTTGTGTGAATTCATTATTATTGCTTGAGGTGCGCCTTATTATTCCATCCTCCACCATCCGCCCTTGCCGCACTAGCAATTGCTAGTGGCGTGCGTTGCGAAGAGGTGCTTACGACCCTCATTCCGCCATTCTAACCACCTCATCTGCTAGCCTACTCGTCCATCCGCCAAGCGATTCGGTGCATAGCGGCCCGTGTAGTTTCCATCCCGCCTGGCGAAGCATCGCATAGCGGCGTTGCATAGGAGTAGTTGTAGCATTTATTTTCTGTTTCCGCAACCATCAAAACCCCCATTTCGTTACCGCCGACCCGAGGACTTCAATCTCAAGTCCTCCTCGACATTAACTCATCCCTTACTGTGTTCCTCAAGAGACCGACACTCGGGGATTTATTCCCAAACTTTATTACTTGTGCGACCGGTGCGCTTGCCGTATTTTCCACGCATCAGGGGCTAACTGGCTGAGCATCTTTCGAGGACTCTCTCCCCCATCCTACTTAGGGACAGAGTCAGCTGTCCGGACGGAAGAATGTCTAGACATTATGTACGAGATGTTGACCGGAATACGGTGCCCCTGGGAGGAGAGAGTGTCATTGGTGGTCTCTTGCTTGGAGTCTCACGCCAAGAGATGGTGGAAGACGTCGCTAGACACGACTTTTACAGATATGGAGATTGCAGAGATTACTTAGGAGGAGTTCAGGGCCGCGTTACTGGAGCATTTTGTTCCACAGTTGGCTAAGGATGAGCTGGAGGACAAGTTCCTGCAACTAAAGCAGGGCAATAAGACAGTGGTAGAGTACCACCGGGAGTTCAACCATTTAGCCTAGTTTGCGGACTCCTATCAGCTGGATGAGGCAGGATACATCAAGAGATTCTATAAGGGCCTGCGGGAGGACTTGAGGGAGACCCTACTGTTCGTATCTGACGGGCCAATACCTCGGATGTTAGATATATCCAAGAGGATAGAGGCTGATTGGCAAGCTACTTAGGGACGGACACGGCCAACGGAGGATCAGGGTTGAGGAGCAAGGAACGATCAGAGACGAGCCCGTATCACGGATGGGAGAAGGGTCGAGGACCAGCCTCGTCAGGAGGCAAGACAGGAAATAAGGGAGCCAGTGGTGGTGGCTCCACCACCTCTTCAGACACGGGAGGGCCAGAGACCCGGGGGAATGGCATATCCCCCGCCAGAGTGCTTCAACTGCCATCAGGTTGGGCACATCCGCAGAAATTGCCCTATGAGAGGGGCAACCCCACCATCTCCACCGGCTGCCCATCCAGCGCTGTATTTTGGAGGCCGAGGTCATGGCTGAGGACGTGGATACCAGGGGGAGATCGTAGACAAGAAAGGGAGTAGGTGTATGCTTTGGACCTTGCGCAGCCTCGGAACCCAGAGCAGGTCATAGTTGGTATGCCGAGATGTTTAATTGTTTTAAAAGAATTCCCCTTTTCTCAATTGACAAATTTGTAGAACTGCACTAGATAGAATAAATAGGAAAGAAAAAAATCGTTATAGAATTCAAATACATTTAACCACCCCAGGTATAGTCTTCATCAGCGGCAAGCCTGCCCGCACGCTTTTCGATACCGGAGCTTCTCACTCCTTCGTGTCGGAGACGTTCGTAGAAGGATTGGAAGGCGTGGAGCGATTCACGGGCTCGGAGATGAGGGTGCGACTACCCGATGGATCTGAACTCCTTACCTCGGACCACTACAACATGGAGGTAGAAATCGGTGGAAAGGCATTTGAGGCTCCAGCGATGCTTTTGAAGTTTACGGACTATGACTTGATCCTGGGCATGGTATGGCTGCACTAGAACATGGCCCAAATTGATTGCCAAGCAAAGAGGATCACCATGAGGCACGGGGACTCTTTCATTGTCATCGAAGGTATACGACCTGCCTCTCGTATACTCTTATCTTCAGTACATGCCGTTAAGGCCCATCTGCAGGGAGAGGAGGTTTATCAGATTCTATTTGAGATGACGGAGGTCAAGGAGTCTATGACAGACATCCCAGTGGTGCGAGAATTTGCTGACGTCTTTCCAGAGAAACTGCCAGGACTACCTCCGCACCGAGAGTAGGACTTCCAGATACAGCTTGTGTTGGGGGCCAAGCTGACATCTAGGGCCCCTTAATGGATGGCCCCGAAAGAGTTGACAGAGTTCCGAAGTCAGTTGCAGGACTAGTAGAGACAGGGTTTATCCAACCAAGCTCTTCACCATGGGGAGCCCCGGTGCTATTCGTCAAGAAGGAGGACGGAAGTCTCCGCTTGTGTATTGATTATCAAGCGCTGAACAGACTGACGGTCTGGAATACATACCTACTGCCACGGATTGATGAGTTGTTCGATCAATTGGAAGGAGCGCATTTCTCCTCGAAACTTGACTTGTGGTCAGGTTATTACCAGCTACTGATTCAAGAGGAGGACATTCTGAAGGCCGCCTTCAGTAGTAGGTATGGACTGTTTGAGTTTACAGTGATGCCCTTCGGGCTCACAAATGCGCCGTCAGCATTTACAAGCCTCATGAACAGGGTATTCGAGGAGTATTTGGATGTATTCATCATCGTATTTATTGACGACATCCTCATCTACTCAAGGACGGAGGAGGAGCATACACGACACCTGACATTGACTCTAGAGAGTCTATGGGAGCACCAGCTGTACGCGAAGTTCAGCAAATGCCAGTTTTGGTTAAAGGAGGTGGCCTTCTTAGGTCATATTATCAGCGGTGTTGGGTTGGCAGTAGACCCGGCCAAGATTCGGGCAATTCAGGATTGGCCACCGTTGAAGACAGCCACGGATGTACGGAGCTTCCTGGGACTTGTACGATATTACCGGAAGTTCGTCGAAGGATTCTCCCAGATTGCACTCCCTCTTACATCCCTGATGAAGAAGGAATACCCTTTTGTTTGGATGTCACAGTGTGAGGCGGCCTTTATGGAGTTTAAAGGTCGGCTTACCTCGGCTCCCATTCTTTCACTTCCATCGAGAAGGGAGGGATTCCAGGTGTACACAGATGCCTCCTACTAGGGGATGGGTACCGTTTTGATGCAGAATAGGCACGTAATAGCCTACGCCTCCCGACAGCTGAAGATACATGAGAAGAACTATCTGGTGCATGATTTGGAGATGGGTGCAGTGATCTTTGCTCTGAAGATTTGGCGACACAACCTCTACGGAGTTCACTGTGACATCTTCTCTGATCATAAGAATTTGAGATATGTGGACACGCGGAAGGAACTCAACATCAGACAGAGACGTTGGGTGGAGTTCCGGTCGGATTACCAGTACACCATGCACTACCATCCCGGGAAGACGAACGTGGTGGCAGATGCTTTGAGCCGGAGAGGAGGTACCTCAGGGAAAGGACCACATCTGATGTCCATGGAGCTAGTCCGGTATTTCAGAGATATGTAGATATCCATAGTGTCCGAGAATGATCCAGAACTGTATATGGAGTATCTAGCATCGATGGTTGCCATAGATGATATTCGGGACCGCATCCGGGACGGACAGAGGATAGATGCATGGGCAGAGCCGATATTCCAAGCCTTGGAGGAGGGTTCGATGGGAGATTATTCACTGAGAGATGGATTGTTATATTTTAGAGGCAGGGTCTATATACCCGTAAGAGACCAGATTCGGGAGGACATCATGGCGGAGCCACATTGTAGCAGATATTCCATACACCCGGGGATCACCAAGATGACGACAGACTTAAAGAAGACGATGTTTTGGCCAGGGATGAAGAAGGACATTACATACTTCGTGACTCATTGCGAGGCATGCCAGCTGGTGAAGGCGGAGTGCAGGAACCCTGCAGGATTGCTACAACCACTTCCGGTGCCAGAGTGGAAGTTTGAGGACATCACGATGGATTTCATTCATGGGCTCCACCGATCACGGACGGGAAACGATTCGATTTGGGTCATCATCGATCGGCTGACGAAGGTGGCCAGATTCATTCCGATCAGAAAAGATGACTCGGTTGGGGTACTGGTGCGGAGATTTGTAGAGCAGTTCATTTGTTACCACGGGGTGCCCAGGACGATCGTGTCGGATCGGGATGGTCGGTTCACATCCAAGGAGTGGAGATCCGTGCATACTTACTTAGGCACGCGACTGACCTTCAACACAACTTTTCATCCCTAGACGGATGGGCAGACGGAATGCACCAACCGGACATTGGAGGACCTCCTAAGGCTATGCATTTTGGATCAAAACGAACCTTGGGAGAAGCTTTTACCACTAGTCGAGTTCTCCTATAACAACAACTACCAGTCCAACATAAAGATGGCTCCTTATGAAGTCTTGTATGGAAGAAGATGCAGGACTCCGCTTTCATTTATTCAGGACGAGGATCCGAATGTGTTGGGATTGGATTTTGTCGAAGACACCGAGGCTCAGGTGAGACTGATACGGGACAGAATGCTGGAAGCACAAAGCCGACAGGCAAAGTACTACGACGCCCAACACCGTCAGGTAGAGTTTCAGGTGGGAGACCAGGTTTTCCTAAAGATCCGACCCATGCACGGAGTTTCACGGGTGCGTGGTCGGAAGAAGAAGATCAGCCCTAGGTATATGGGCCCTTACAGGATCCTGGAGCGGGTCGGGCCCATAGCTTACAGACTGGAGTTACCACCGGAATTGACAAGCTTACACAACGTGTTCCACATTTCTTCACTTTGGAAGGCTCTACTCCGCCCGTAGCAGCAAATTTCGACCATAGATGGGCCGGTAGCTTCAGACCGGTCAGTTTAATTGGAGCCGATTCGGGTCGATGATAGAGGAGTACGGATCTTGCGTCGTAAGAAGGTTCCGTTAGTCAAAGTCCTGTGGAGGAACTATGGCCAGGAGGAGCATACCTGGGACTCGCAGTACCTGATGCGACAAAATTATCCAAAGCTGTTCAGCTAGGTATACTTCACAACCTCTCAGGATGTTCGATTTACATTCCTGTTTTAAACTAGTAGGACTGGAGTTTCAAGAGTAGGGGCTAACCTTTTGTTTATTGGGGTCTAGACTTTTCCAATTGGGCGAATTAGTTATAGATTTTAGCTTCCCTTTAAACCACACTTAGCAAACATGGCATTGTGATGTAATCTTTCACTTCTCATGGGATTTATAAGCTTCTTTTCTTCGATAGGAGCCCCCGTAGGCTTAACCTTGATTTTGGGGATGAAATCTTTGTTTTGTTTATTGGGATTTCTAACATCCCATTTCCAACTAGACCCTTAAGAATGGTTTTGGGTCATGACTAGGTCATGACAAAACCCTAGGAAGCTAAAAAGGGCCAGGTAATCAAAGGCCAAGGTGAGAATCACTTTGGTCTGCCAATGGCACAACCTCATCACCAAACCTAGGGATTGACCTTAGGGCTTCACCAGGACTCCATGACCCCACCACAATATCACTAGCCTATTATAGGGTCCACTAGTTCCTTAAGGGTCCATTAGAGTCGACCCAAAATGGCCAATTTGACCTAGGACCACCAAAGGCCTAAATTGGGCAAGGTGTCCTAACTAAGAGCAGTTGGCCTCAAATGTGCCCAACCAACCCTGCCCAGGCCTTCCTAGACCTAAAGTAGTGTCAATGGGTCACCAAGGACACATTGGGTTCAGTCCTAGAGGCCAAGTTGACCCAAGTCAACTCTAGCCCCAAAGTGGTCAAAGTGCCCTTACCAAGGGTTAAGTGACCTCCAAGGTGCCAAGTAAACCGTACCCAACCCTTCCTAGACCTTCGGGGAATCCAATGGGTCACCAATGACTCATTAGGGTCAAACCAAATGGTCAATTTGACCAAGGTCAACTCAATCCTTAAAATAGATCAAATTAGCCCAATTGGGCTAACCCAAGCTCAAACCATTTTTCCCCTTAGGCTAATTATATTTTTCATAATTATTCTGATTAAATTGGCTGCACATATCTTATGGAGTTGACCAGTCAACTTGGTGACTAGGAGAGAGAAAGGAGCTTCATTTCATGATAATGGTGGAGAGAGAGAATTGGGAAGAGGAGGAATGGTGTGGGAATCGGCCAAAGGAGGCCAACAACCACCCTTTATGGCTGCAATCAACTCCTCTAGTGAATAGGAGTTGATTCCAGCCATTTCCTGGCCACCAAGAGGTCTGTTCAGCCCCCTCCTCTCAACCCGAGCCCATGTCTTTAATGGTGCTTTGATGGGCATTGAAGAACCAGCCGCCCCTCCCCAATTGACCATTTAAACATCATCAGTGTGCAGAGGGAAGCGTTTTCAAACTCTCACCTGGAAGGAGCAAGCCGTCCCACTGTGCTGTTGTAGAAGCCGAGCGCCGCCGCCGTCGTCCATGGTGTCCCGCCGCTCCTCTAGCCTTCAGGCCGCCGGAAAGGTCCTCCTCCACTTCTTTTCCTATGGATAGTTCATAGCAGTCACTAGGGCCAAGGTTCGGGCTCAATTGAGCCCGATCCAAATCAAAGTTTTCATGGTTTTCGGCCAAAAGTTAGCTTGGTAGAATCACCGGAATAGGCATCTCCGGCGGCCGTGCCGCCGGCTGAGGGTAGCCACCACATCGACGAAGGAGGTGGTGGCGGTGGCCGACCGGGGAAGTGGACAGGTGGCTGGGAAACCAACCCGCAAGTCAGCTCAGGATGGGAAAATCTGGGTCGTCGGCTGAAGCTTGAGGATGAACCGATTCCGTCGGTTTTTTGCTTTAGGATTAGTGCTATAGAATTTATTAATTAGTTTTATTTAATTTTTCTGTCACAGATTTCGGGTTACTTTAAATTAAATAAATAAAAGACTGAGGCCCCTTTGATGAAAAAGTCACCAACATGAACTATGTAGCTCTAAGTGTCTACTCTAATCCAAAATTGATTTGGACCAATTTGGACCTATGGTTGGACCAGGGCACCCATTTTGGTGGGACCTGTACCTAGGGCTGTCCTGAGATTCAAATGGATGCCCACCCTTCATCCCTTGTCCAAATGACATGAAATTTGGGCAGGTGGTCTAACATAGATATACCTAGGGTCTATCTAAAAATAGGATTTTTTTGGAGATACCTTGCCTAAAGTTTTTATTTTTATTTAATAATTCTATGGTATTTTAATTAAATGGTCTAATGACCTCCAAACCCTCCCAAATTTTGGTGAGTGGTCTCTGTTATTAGTTCCTAGCTCTGTATATAATTTCAACTCATTTGGATGAGTTTTAGTTAGGGAATCACCAAACCCTAGTTTGGCCTTAAGGAGATGTTTTTGATTAAAAAGTGCACCATGGGTTTGGAGTGGTCAACTCACCTCAATAGATGCTGGGGTTTTGGACACTGACTTAGTATGACCAATGTCATCCTCTTAAGGAAAATGGTGTGATTTAGGGTTGATTTACCCTAGGGTTCAAACTCAAACCCTAAGGAAGGGCTTTTGGGTGATGTGAAGAGCATAAGGGCAAATACCCTTGTATGACCTTGTAACTCAGTAGAGTTGAAGGTAATGTAACCTAAGCCATCTGGAAGGATTCTTAGAAAATTTTGGGGTAGGTAGATACCTAAAAACCCCAACCCTAGTGTTAGGGTAGAATCACCTTTGTATAACACAAGCCAATATAACTCATCAAAAGGGTGTGAAACTTAAGGAGCATGAGTTCTAAAGTAGAAAGAACTCTTAGTAATTTTACTGGAATTTTATGAGCAATATTTTTGGTACTTCATTTGTTAGGTATGATATAGCCCTAAATAATGTTTTATTTATTAAAATTCATTCTATTCATTGAAACCCCATGAAACTTTGGCAGTGAATGTATTAGGTTAAAATGGTTGCCCCTGATTTTTAGTATAATTTTTTATTGATCAAATCTAGTACACCATGCACAAATGTTAAAAAGGGGCTTTGGTGGTATAAAATTATTCATAGATGATATATCTGTTGAAAAATTATGAGACTTAGGCACATATTATTTCAAGCCAAAATATGCTTGTAGGAATTTATTCATAATTTTTTTAGAGGGTTGATTACGGTACTTACCTTACAAGTCCATAATATTGAGATTTTTGATAATTATTTTATTCAGAGTTTCATCCCTGCTGAAAAATTATGAAACTTGGCCAATGATGTTTTTAGAGTTGTATTAGCTCAATATAATTAATTCATAATTTTTGGATGACAATTTTCTGTACTTGATTCATTAATAATTAAAGATAGAAATTATTTCTAAAATAGTTTTAAGGCCCCTTAGATACTATAAAAATTATGATACCTTGGATTTAAATTACTGAGTTAACCTAATATTTATCATAATTTTGTTAGGCATCGTGCTTGAGTACTTAGGGTAGTTCATGTTAAAATTGGTAGCCCTTGGACGCTTTAAGAAAATTAATTAAATACCAGATAAATTAGGAAAATTACAACTTTCTGAATTTAGTCTATTTGTACCATGATAAGTCTTCAGTAAATAATTTAGGGCATTTGGATGATTATTTGGATTATCTCCTATCCGGTTCGACATATAGCCTAGGTTGGTCTGCATTTGGCTAATTGGGTTAATTGCGATAGGATATGATTGGACATGGTGTAAGAGTTAGTCATTTTGCTTGGTTGGATAGATGTGGATGAGTTCACCATAGAAGGATAGGAAGAGTAGTGAGAAGTGGTTGGGATCGAGTTTAGAGGTGCTCGGGTTCGACGAAAGATCTTCTTCCCTGAGGAGAGGAAGAGTCAAAATCACCCTAGGATTAGTCTACTGTAATATGAGAAGGGAATGGGTAAAGGGAATCAACCAATAATAATAAGTGCCTTGCGAAAGGGAACGATGGGCTTCAGCTACCATCTTAGTTCCTAGTGCCCTTTGAGAGCCCTTCACGGGGTATGCCGGGGGCAGTCCTGGGTTAATGTAAACTGTATTAACAAACAGAAAGAGTAACTTAGTCATTAGGGTTCCACATTTCACAAACACTATTAGCACTGGAAGATTGTTGGGAGCTTCGGCTCGGTTAGTTTTGAGACGGACAGTTTGGTCCGGAGAGCTTCGGCTCGGTTAGTTTTGAGTCGGATAGTTTGGTCCGCGGAGTTTTGGCTTGGTTGTTGGACACGTTAAATATTGCATGTGCATAAAGAAAAGAAAAAAAAGTTAAGGTGGTGGGTCTTCGGTATTGGAGGGTCGATGCACCGACACCAAAACGCTGACTCGGCAGGTGTGGTTAGCACTTCACAAATAGAAGTCTGGTGCGCCAGCCGGTAAGAGTACGCAGGAGTCCGCTTCATGCACTAAGCGTTGAGGCATACGATAGGTCTGACCGGTAGTGCTTTACTGGTTTAGAGGTGGGCGAGGCCCAACCAACCACTTCCATCTGCCACTACGGAGGTATCCTGGGAGGTTACAGCTCTAGAAAGGGGGAACTAAAGGTCTGTGTACACAGAGTCGGGTGGGTGAGTTGCACTTACATGTTCATATTCATACCCACTAGCATGTCATAGCATAATCATTGCATATAACCCTTGTCACCTATTGTATAAGTGGTATGGGACGCTTACACAATGGGACTTGTAAAACGACCCCTTGGTCTATAAGCTTGTGTGGGCAAGTTTATAAATTAAGGTCAAATTCTTTATATATATATATATATTGTTGTTAATAACCGACACCGAAACGTATAAATTGGTATGGGACTCTTTATACGATTGGAGCCCTGCAGAAGATCCCTTGGCTTATGCGTTTCCGCACATAAGTTAAAGTTATTTTTCATACTTTAATTTACTACCACATGTACTATAAAATTGCTAGTATAGGTCCGCTGTCATTTGTTTCTTGATTACTCTCCACCTTCAAGTCCTCCCCTTTCTTCCTCTCCTCTCGGTGCCTAAGGGCCATGGGGGAAGGGGTGGGGGATGATAGGACTTAGTCTTATATACTAACGATTTTCGGACCACATCATTTAGGGGATCGTGGAGCCCAGCATGGAGGCGCAGCCCCGGAGGTCGGCCCGTTTGGAGATAGGGCAGTCTAGCTCAGGAGTTCAGAGATTTGGGACTGTGAGTCCCTGACCTTAGTAGTGTTTTATTTTGCTTCCGCTTGAGTGACTATGTAGTGAGGATTTGATATATCGGGCTTAAGCCCCTTATTTTCAGTACATTTATATTTTGTGGACTCTCCCTTCGTGGACATATTATTACTCTGATGTGATTTTATTGTAGACTTTTGGTTAGAGTTTTTACCTCACTTGTGTCTACTCTACTTTTGTTGCTTTTCTGTGATCGAATCGGCCGGCAGAATCGGCCGGCAAAGCGGTGGTTTTGGGCCTAAGACCCCGGTGTTGTTTAAAAAAAAGGGGTCTTACAAGATTGACTTCACTCAAATCAAGGACATTGTGGTAAATGGATTAAACAGTAAGCTTGGCCACTTCTCTCATCGCACAAATCTTAGTATCATAGTCTCTAGTGAGAGATCTTAGGAACATGTCATTTATCTCATAATGACTGAAGACCCTCCCATAAGTCCTCAATTCATTTATGATCCTGAAAAATCTTTCATAGCAGGTAGCTATGTTCTCTTTCAAGGATTTCCTGAAAGCCTCATACTCTTAGTTGAGCATGGACTTTCTATCATCTCTTACAACTTCAGTACCCTCCATGTAGACCACAAGGGTGTCCCATATCTCTTTGGAGGTCTGATAGTGGAACAAGTTCTGAAAGGTTGAGTCATCTATGATACTAACGATAATGTTTTGTGCCCTCTAATCCAATGTAGCTAAGATGACTTTATCCATTATCATCTCAGAGTATGTCTTAGGTGTCTGGACATTGGCATCTAGAAACAAGATCTTCATAGGGATGAAGGGTCCCTCCTTGACTATCATAAAGATTCTAGGGTCATAGGCTTCCATAAATAGCATGACCCTCTCTTTCCAGATTCAAAAATTCTCCTTTCTACAGATGGGGAGTTTCATGGAACCTAGCTCTTTATGGCTCTCTCTAGAACCCATAAGTACAGAACTATAGCAACCCATGGAGATCACTCAGACTGTTAAATCCTTTTTGAGTAACATCCCTCTGATACCACTTGAAAGTATTTGTTTTCAAGGTAGCTAGCAACCTAGAGGGAGGGGGGTAAATAGGTTTCTTGGTTTCTTATGACTTTCTTTTATTTTCTTCTTTAAATCCTTAGTGTGTTTGTAGTTATCTGCTTTTAATAACCTGCAATAAAGAAACAACAAAGAAAGCACACACATAATATATAGTGGTTCCTTATATTTTGGGTACATCCACTCTCCTCCAACTTTTCTAACTTCTAGTTAGACAAGGCACTTCTCCAATCTCAGCTCCTAAGAGCTTACACAATAGATCCCTCAGGATCTCTCAGTCTCCTCCAAGACTTACAACTCAGGTACTTAGCCCTACAACTCAGTGATCAACTGATCACCTACCTCAGGCAAAAGGCCGTACCACTCAGGCTGGGAGGGCACCTGTTGGGTATTGTATCCACAATTACCTGGATTTGAAGAAGACTCCAGTCAAGCTAAGTTGAATTGACAATGTATTTGACATTTCTATCAAGTTGTGCTTGCAGCTATTCCATGCTAAGTACACACCAATGTCAGGGTGCAGTGGGTCAATATACATGGGTCCGTGCAACGTAATCCCTCGTTGAGTAGATCAGTGTGTTGACTCACGCGTGCTCTCTCTATTGGAGTGTACTTATTTTCAAGTACAGGGTCTAGGTAGATAAAGAGAAAAAGAAGAAGAAAAGATGGGTCAAAGACCAAGTCATCAAAGGAAGGAAGAGAAAATTCTTCTAAGTCAAAATCGACGGGAATCGCTAGTGATTCCCGCCGACTTCGACGGGAATCGCTAGTGATTCCCGCCGACTTCGACGGGAATCGTTAGCGATTCCCGCCAATTTGTCGAGAATCAGTTAGCCTCTCCCGCCGACTTCTTTTGGCTGACAGTTTTCAAACAGGGATTCTGCCAAGGCAGAATCGACGGGAATCGTGAGTGATTCCCGCCGACATCGACGGGAATCACAAACAATTCCCGCCGATTTTGCCTTAGGCAAATTTCCTCATTTGCTGGACCGAACCAACTTGCTATGCGCTATTTCGGTCGGGGCTAGGATTTATCCTTGTGGGCCCCACAACGGTCATTAGGGTAGGCTCCTGGTATATTTATACGCGTATTTTTAACCTATACAGACAGACATTCACGCAGAAATGAAAGCAGCCGACGTCGTGCCCTAGCCGATCATGGAAACTGTCGATCGCCTGTAGCCGCTCGCAAGCTCGTCTTCGCCGCTGAACTCTGATCTTCTTTGATCTTCCGATGACAGTACCGAGGCAAGTCGAGCGTCTCACGCATCTCTCTTGAGATCTCTTGTCTTCCGATTCGTTGAACGAGATTTGTTCTCCATTCCGAATTGGTTGAGACGACTGATCTGACTGAGATCGTTCATAGACCTTGCTTGCTTCGTCAAGAAGTTTGGATCTACAAAGTATCGCCACCGCAATCACTTGCCTTCGCTGATCTTGAGAAGACCCATTCCAAGAGAGAAATCTTGTTGTGGACTCTTCATAATTTTTGTGCAAGCTTCAACGAATGAAGAAGTACAACGAAATCTCCAAAAGCTTTGTTTGTATTTTCTTTTACATTCAATTTTTGTTTGTTGTAAAGGAATTTTCATTCCTTATTGTAAGGGTTGGGTGCAACCCGTGGTGGTGGAGTTGTGACTCCTTTGTTGGAAGGGTTCCTTCGGTAGTATGAGGATTGGATTTCAATCCATTTGGAGATGTGAATGAGTCGTCCCTTGGTGGGAGATAGGTCGAAGGGGGAAAGTAGACGTACCCAAATCGAAGAACCACTATAATTCTTTGTGTGTTTTCTGTGCTCTGTTTGTTAATTTATGCAGGTAAATTTAATTTCGCAAAAGACTGCACGACACTTATTCCCCCCCCCCCCCATAGGTGGATTTAGTCGACACTAGAGACTTTCAAGTGATATCAGAGGCAGGTTTCTCATCAATAAGGTTAACATCTTGAGTAAGATCCTGTGTCTAGTGTCAAGAAGAAAGAAGATCTCAGGAATGGACAGACTCAAGTATTCAGGAAAGATTCCAGTATGCACCAAGCTGAATTTTCCCATCTTAAAGGAAAGGATCAGGTTCTACATGGAAGCAGTCAATCCCCGACTCTTCATGATAGTGGAGGAGGGCCATTATATCCCCACTAAGGCCTCCACCATTGATCCGACCAAGATGGTGCCCAAGAAGCTCTCTGAAATGGATAAGGATAAGATGGTGCTTGTCGGACTAGACAAGAAAGCTCAAAACATTTTAGTAAGCGCCGTCGATGATTCCATGATGCAGAATTTCAGCAACTGCAGGACTGCCAAGGACATATGGCATTGCCTAATCATTCTGATGGAAGGCACAGATGAAGTAAGGGATGATCGAAGATCCCTTCTGAACCAGAAGTCTGAGGCCTTCAGTCAAGGTCCCAAGGAAGAAATCGGAGTGACATTCGAGAACTTCCTGAAGATTGTCAATGCCCTGAAGGGTTATTGCAGAGTGTTCACCGATGGTGAACTAAATGACAAATTCCTTAGATCCCTAACTAAGGAATGGGACACCAAGATCTGCGCCATCAAAGAATTTGGCAAGCTGGCAGAAACTGATCCCCAGATTCTGTTTGGAAAGTTAATGTCCTACGAGCTTCAGCTGAACACCAGAAAAGCTGAAGAAGAAGCAGATAAGGCCGCAACCAAAGAAAAGACTGTGGCCCTGAAAGCAATCACTCAAGGAAAGGCAAGGGTGCAGCCTCATCCCGCTCTTGGAGAAAGGTTGAGGAAGAAGACTCTGAGCCATGCTTATCCGTCTCAGAGCTATCGGAGGAAGAATTCTCCTTCATCACTCAAGAGTTCAAGAAGTTCCTCAAGTTGAGGAATCAGAGAAAAAAGGATGGCTCCTCCTCCAGACATCAGAAGAAGAATTACTCTTCTGACAGGTATGAGTCTAAACAGAACAAACATCATTCTACTGAAATTATCTGCTTTGGATGCAATAAGCCAGGTCACATCTTTGCTGACTGCCACCAAAGCAAGAGAGATAAGGGGAAAGGAGAGGAGCACAAGTCCTCTAGATATAAGAAGAAGGAGAGGAGCTACATTGCTAAAAAGCCAAAGACACTGAGTGAATCTAACTCTTCAGACTCCAGTGATGATGAGGAAGCCTACTTCGGGCTAATGGGTCGCTCCGACTCAGATGGAGACTGTCCCCCATTTATTAGGAAGGTAAAGGATCGCACCCCACTCTCTGACTCTGACTCTGAGTCTCCTGAAGATGACCACGAGGACAGTCTATCTGCCCGTGAGGCTGAACTCCTCGAAAAGTATGTGCTTCTGCTCAATACTTTCGTAGAGTGCTTAAAGAGGTTGAGCGCTCAGAAAAAGGAAGTCAAATTCCTTAAGGCTAAGGGTGTGTCCCTAAGAGAATAGATCACTAGCTTAATTTCTCTCCGACAGGAACACCTGGACCTGACTTCTGAGCACTCAAATTCTCTAAGGCTCCTTTACCCAAAACAGGAAGAAATCAACAAGCTGGAAGAATAGCTTGCGGCAGAAAGGAAGATTGTAAAAAGCTTCTCTATGCCCAAGACCGTTCTTCCTCTGGTTGATGAATTCTCTGCTCAGGCTAAGGGGGCTGGCTTAAGGCATATGTCTGTGCCTGGTAAATCATCCAGGAGAAATAGAAATCAGAGGAAAAATAAGGCTACTAAGAAGTCCTCTGCTGCAGAAAAGGGAAAGGCCCCACTCGGTCCTGTTTCATTCAGAAAGCCTAGCTTTCCTTTCAATGAGCAGGACTTTGAGTCAACCTATGTCCACTTCTTCTGGCCCTCGGTTGAAAAGCCCAAGAGCCGGTATGATGGTTGGACCTTCCCCCACAATTACGGTGAGAGTGTCTTCAAAGCACCTTATGAGGAAATCCAAGTGGAGAATTATGGCCACTTATCTAGCGGCCATAATAGGAAGCAGGCACCAAAGGCCAAGCCTTTCATACTGAAGGAATAGGAAGTGAAGAAGTCGTGTGACTACTATCATCATGATGCCTCCACCTCCAGATCCAAGGCCCCGGCTGGACCCACCGTTCCATGGGTGAAGCAGGAGCCTAAGAAACGGTATAACAGGTTTGACTGTTGGTGCTGTGGCAAAGTTGGTCACTTTGCCGTGGATTGCTGGTTTAATCCAAGATACAATGAGACTCCTTTTGTTAGCAATGTGAGGCCGACCACTCGTAGGGTTAACCAACCGAGGGGGAGTGTGCTAACAAGTAATCTAGGACCCAAGTTTGATTGGGTTCCTAAGGGAAACTAATTCTGTTTTGCAGGCATGTCCAAAGGCCACCAAAACGCTAATCTGGTACTTGGACAGTGGATGTTCCCGACATATGACAGGGACAAGAAGCCTGTTGCGTGATTACTCCCCAGTCGAAAATGGACCCAAAGTCATCTTTGGAGGATCTGATCGAGGAGTCACCAGGGGTTATGGTATGATTTCCAACGGTGTATTCTCTATCACAGACGTGGCCTATGTTGAAGGGTTAAACCATAACCTGATCAGTGTAAGCCAGTTGTGTGATAAAGGATACGACATTAAGTTCTGCAAGGAAAAGTGCTTGATAATATCGCGTGCCTCATCGGAGACGGTATTAACTGGCATTAGGAGCAGAAATATTTTTTTCTTAGATTTTCTTAGCTTAGACTCTTCGACCCCCATTTGCCTAGTAGCAAAAGACAGTGCATCTCTCTATAAACAATGGCACAAGAGATTAACACATATTAATTTCAAAACTATTAATATGTTGTTTTCCAAGAATTTAGTAAGTGATGCCCCTACTATTAAGTGCATCAAAGATAGCCCTTGTCCTGCATGCCAGAAGGGTAAACAGATTCGGGCTACCTTTAAGGGCATTGCAGACAAAGACTCTTCCAGATGTCTTTATCTTCTGTACATGGACTTGTTCGGTCTAGTGCAAGTTCATAGCTTAGGAGGCAAATCATTTACTAGGTTTGCTGCAATAATAGAAAACTACTTTAGTAGAAATCTATTTACTAGGTTTAGAACCATACTTGTCCTCATTGGATAATTTCTTCTTTCCCCTGTAGTAGTCCTCCTTGTGATGAGAGGAGGAGGAGGGCCTGCTCCTCCATTGGTTCCTCTTCATTAGCTATAGAAATTGCCTTGAGAAGGCAACAAACTCCTCATCAGACATGTAGTAGTCTGATGTTAATGTCTCTGAACTTTTTGAGTCAAACTCAACATCCCTCCTTGGTGGAGAAGGAGTCTTTCCCCTGCTTCTTCTTGTGGCATCAGCTTTGAAAGCCACAGCCTTTTCCCTGGCCTGGGACTTGCTATTTTTCTCCTTCTCCTTCCTGCCAGTCAGCTACATTTCATAAGACAGCAGCTTCCCAAATAGATTTGGTGGAGGAGTATCTGCCAGCTTTGCCACTTCCCTGATGACACAAATCTTGGTGTCCCATTCTCTAGTTAGAGACCTAAGGAACTTATTATTAAGCTCAAAATTACTAAAAACTCGACCATATATCATTAGCTCATTAGCTATTCTAAAGAATCTTTCATAGCAGTTGGCTATGCTCTCTTCCTTGGACTGCCTAAAAGCCTCATACTCTTGATTGAGTATGGACTTCCTGTCATCTCTGACCTCTTCTGTGCCCTTCATGTAGACCACCAAATTGCCCCACATCTATTTGGCTGTCTTATAATGCACCAGATTCTGAAAGATGGAGTCATCTATGGCACTAACAATAATGTTTTGTGCCCTCTTGTCCAGGGTGGCAAGAATGACCTCATCCTTAGTCATTTTTAAGTATATCTTTGGTGTCTGGACTGTTGCATCCAGAGCTGATAATTTCATAGTGATGAAAGATCCCTCTTTAAAAATGACAAAGATCCTTGGGTCAGATGCCTCCATGAAGAGTCTGACCCTTTTCTTCCAAATTCCAATGCCTTCCTTTCTGCATATAGGAAGCTTCATGGAACCAAGCTCCTTATGGTTCTCTCTTGAATCCATAAGTATACTCTAACTACTACCCTTGGAGATCTACTCAGACTATTAAGTCTTTCTTGAGCGACCTCCCTCTTATAATACTTGAAAGTCTTTGATTTCAAGGGTAGCTAAACCACCTAGGGGGAGGGGGTGAATAGGTTTCTAGGTTTTTAGTATTTCTTTTAACATTTACAAGTTTAGGCTATGAGTGGTGATTTACTTCCTATTGCTTTTAAGACATTCACCTAGATGACACAACAATTTATAGTGGTTCCCCAGATTATGGGTATGTCCACTGTCCCTCCCATCTTTCTAATAGTGTGTAAGACAGGGCACTTCTCTAATATCTCGGCTCCTAAGAGCATATAACACGGTCCCGCGGGACCACTCAGTCTCCTCCAAGACTTACAACTCAGGCATAAAGTCCTACAACTCGTGATCAGAGTATCACCTATCTCAGGCCAAAATTCCCTACCACTCACGTTGGGAGGACAACCATACACTCAGATTCTTAATAGAATCCTACCACTCAGATTCACTCTTGAATCCTACCTCAGATCTATAGCAGATCCTACAATCTCAGCCTTTATAACACAGGCTTATAGCTTAGATCCAAAAGGATCTTACAGAGAGAAGTAAGTTTGATGTTGATTTGACACAGAAAAATTATCACTGTGTCTTTCTCCTTCTATCCTGAAAAAGATCAGTCCAGAGTCCTTCACAACTCCAAAAATTAATCTTCAGGATTTGCTCAGCTTGGGCTGTGAAGTAGCCATATCTAGGGTTATCCTTGCTGCTCCTTCTTTCTTGATGTTGATGATGAAGACGACAACAGATAACTGGAAGAACTTTTAGGTCGATCATTTTGAACTTCTTCTTCTTGTCTTAGTAACAATGGTGAGGAAGATGATGAAGATCTTCTTCTTTTCAAAAGGACAAAGCCCTAAAGGTTAATTCGATTATGTCGATCTCATTCCTTTTATCTTCCGCCGTGCAATGGATCTTTGACCTGTGGTGTTGGGTCCATTGTTCCCAATGGCCCTTATTTGTGAGAAGTCAAACAAGTCAATGACACACACATCAACTGTATTTGATGTGCATTTGAGGTCTTGAGTGCAGGTTGTCCATATCACATTGATTGGACATGTGGACATAATAAGTGGTTGCTGGACATAGCAAAAAGTCGACTAAGTCCACAGGCGTTGAGTGGAGCCAGCTTACTCAATGCCAGAGGTATGGATTCTATTTTGCTTCGTAGAAATTTGCCTAAGTCCATAGGCATTGAGTGAGGACAGCTCACTCAATGCCATATAACATTTAGCATTGAGTCTGTCTCAGCCTAACAAAAAGTTAGCCAAAAATTTGGCTAAGTACAAAAGCTTTGAGTGTAGTCTACTCACTCAATGCCATATAACATATAGCATTGAGTCTGTCTCAGCCTAACTGGCAGATAACCAAAAACTTGGTTAAGTACAAAAGCGTGTAGTGTAGTCTACTCACTCAACGCCATATAACAAAAAGGCTATGAGCCAGGCTGAGTCAGTATAAGCCTAGAGAAATTGGCTGAAAATGTGGATAAGTCCACAAGCGTTGAGTGTGGTCTACTCACGCAATGCCATACATCTTTTAGTGTCCAGTGTTGTTGTTCCAATCAACTCCATAGAAAAGTTGGGCTAAATTTTCACCAAGTCCACAGGCGTTGAGTGTAGCTTACTCACTCAACTCCAGATAACAGAAAAATTCTATTAAGTAGTTTGGCGTTGAGTGGAGCTTACACTCTCAACGCCAAGGCGCATAAATACTTGCTAAGGCAAATAGCATTGAGTGAGGCAAGCTCACTCAACGCTCTCGACGCTCTCAATGCCTTGAAGCAGAAATTTGGCTATGTCCAAAAGCATGGACGTCTTGGTTTTTGTCGAGCTCAGCGTTCGTCGAACTGAGCTTAGTGTTCGTCGAACTGAGCCTGGAGTTCGTCGAACTGAGTTTAACCTTTCATCGAACTAAGTCTACAGTTCGTCGAAATGAACTTTTGCTTTCGTCGAGCTGAGCTTGCAGTTTGTCGAACTGAACTTTTACATTCGTCAAGCTAAGCTTGACGTTTGTCGAACGGAGCTCAGCTTTCGTCGAGTACTCACTCAAAGCCTTTGGTTCTAATGATTGAATTATGTCTAAGTCCAGAGATGCTGAGTCATGTTGACGTCAACAAAGACAAATTGTCAGCCAAAATTCAAGTGGTGCGGAAATGCTGCCAAAGAGATTGGCGGCCAGCTGTCATCATCTTCTGCACTTTCCAAGGAATATTTCCATCATAAAGTGTTGGGGCCCACACACAGCAAGGAGCCGTTAAATAAAGATTATTTGGAAAGCATGCGATGTATGCCTTAATCTCAGCCATCAATCCTGGCGGTGTGACCCACTGCTCAATTGGCCTTCAGAGTATAAAAGGAAGCAATCGGCCAGAGCAATAAACAATCGATTCCTTGTCTAGGTTTTCTGAAAAAGAAAAAGCGCAGCAGAACTTCATCTTCTTCCTCGCCATTTTTGTCGAGCCTGAAGAAGTTGTTCTGCACAGAGATCCTTGCTGGGAAAGATATAGCTGAAGCAATTACCATCTGCAACAGCAGGATCAGAATCTATTCTAAGGTAGCATATCTACAAGTTCTGCGAAGGAAAGGAAAGTTGGTTGAAGAAAGAATCTACTTTCTACTTCATTGTCTTCAACAGCAGAAGGTTGGACTGATATCTGCTCAGTCAAGGAAGAAGAAGACACAGAGTTCTTGATCTAGTGTCTAATCATACAACCTTTCTTGTTCTTTTGTTTAGATTCTTTATGAGTCTGGAGTTGTAAGCATATATTATAAAGGCTAAGGTCTTTATGACCCGTGTTTGGCTTTGTGTCGGGTGAAAGGTCTTTGTGACCTGAGTTTGGCTTAGTACCTAAGTGTTAGGTCTGTGTGACCTATGTGGTCCTGCGAGATTTGTGTTGTAAGCTATTAAGTAGCTGAGTTCTAGAGGGAGAGCCGAATCTAACACACTGTTAGATAGGCGTAGTGGGACAGTGTGTAATGCCTTCCATGTAATGGCAGTATGATATGGGTCCGGCCGGGGCCCCACAACATACAGTCGCCACAGCTTCAACATTATAAGATGATACTTCTACCCAAACTCATAACTAAACACAGCAAAAACAAAGCAACACCACTAGAAGTTATCCACCACTATCAGGAGTATCAAATTGCCTTAGGGCCTTACACAAAAGAGTCCATCAAATAAAGACCACATGGTCAAACATGAACGTGAAAAAACACTCCTAAGCTACCTCGTGGTGCAAGCCGGACAATGTCCAAAACATTGATCATACAGGACAAGAAAAAGGAAAAAAGCAAAAAGTACATCAACACTTCATGAGGCTTAGGGCTTTTAGCCCGATGCACTAGCTCCTGCTTGCGATCCTTGCCCTGTAAAGATTTTAAGTAATGTGGGTCAGCAAAGACTGACCTCTACTGTGTAACCAACACATCTCCTCCCGACCGCCCCTAACGGACGCCGGGGTGCCCCTCCAACCTGCAGGTCAGCACTTCGTATACCAAATGCAAATATATAAAGCTTTAAAACAGATTTGGATGTCTCATACAACAAACACGTTTTCTATGTTTAGAACAGAGTGAAAGGGGCATATTATGCAACATGTATGCAAACCCGGGCTTTGCCCAAGGCACCATATTGCGTATGCATCTAACTCATCATCAAACACTAGGTACTTCCGTTTTCCCATTGGCATAAAGCTGCAAACAAAAGGGAATAACTATGTCCCTAACGGCCCATGCGCCGTTACACGGAAATCTTGCAAAGGCCCCACCCGCACATGGGTCTTAAACCCCGGTCTTACCCGCAAATTCTGACTTCTCACATCAAGATTCCATCTCACACACAAACCGATTCTAAGAACCCTTGCTGGACCCCACCCGCTCGTGGCTTCATTGCCTGGGCTTGCCCTACGCTCTGCGTTCTCGTCAGTCTCATAGAAGGGGACTAGTCTCACCGGGACACTTTCCCAAAGTGGCATGCACGTCACGGGATAGTCAGCCGACCACGGAGACGTAGCCACGCCTTAGCATAGAACAACCATAATTTCCCACCCGAATCCATCATTCGTACCGCAACGTTCCCGCGCACCAAGGAAACCATCTACCACCGAAGCGGAGCTAACCTTGCCTGGTTCCGGCTGCGAGTACTCACTCAAGAAACAGGGGAAAAATGCATAAAACATAACGACATCTAGCCGTAACGGTTTTCTACCGAATCCTCAAAACTCGCTATGCAACATTACCGAGTCGGACTAACGGTCATGACTTCGGCTTCACCCACAATGCCTAATCCACTAACGGAGCGGATCTATAATGAAAAAACATGTCGGGGACGGACACAATCGACCCGAAGGTTCGTCTTGAACCATGGCAACCCAAAACCCCTCTCATTTGAGAGATCTGGAGCCCAAAAACAAAATGAGAATAAGAGAAGATGCTAAATGTGCATCTTAAAACCAAGAGGAGAAGTGTCGTTAACTTAAGACCTCTTTTCCTAGCCATGAAGAAACTTGCTTGGATGAACACCACTGCAACGATCTTGCCTTTGCGAATCTGGACTCTGCTCACGAAACGGGGCTCCAAAGCTTCACCGGTAGCCGGAGTTGATCTCCTTCTTCCTCCTAGCCCTCCCCTCTCTCTAACACTTAGAAAGAGGAAGAAGATGGGAAAAGTGGGTTTGAAAACCCTATTACCGGCCTTAAGATCTAGCATTGACCAACCACAACCCTTGGATCCCAAAATAAGGAAACGAACGACCACGAATCGCCCTGAAAAAAATCTTCCTGGGCCGAACACAGCTTATGACATGCCCGTGTCCGAGGCCGTGTTCCTCATTCGTCGTCAATCCAAAGAATCCTGACCAGGACACGACCTGTGACACGGCTTGGGACACACCCGTATCGCATGTGACACGCCCATGTCTAGGCCCGTGTCACGGCCCCAAACGACACAGGACCAAAGCGTCCCACAAAGGACACGGCCATATGACACGCTCGTGTCACATGTCGTGTGCTAGACACGCCCTGGAACATGCCCGTATCCCAGGCCGTGTAATGCCCTCAGCACAATTCGGCAAATAGCCTGTGACACCCCTATCCGTTGCATAGCATATAGCAGTAGGTCCGGCCGGGGCCGGACGCCATATACTACGGACAGACCGGTTGGTTATGTGTTGAAACCATTCAACCAATCATGTCGTCCTACACAACACCTAGCGGAAGCAATTTATTTGGTTGCAAAAGAAATAAGAACCCAGCCACAACAGCATGAATGTCCACTACAAACTCAGGAATGTAAACATACACCAAAAGGGAAATGGCCTTAAGGCCTTACACTGTTCACTTAACAAAAGAAGTGTTTTCCGAACTTCGGCACGCAGGCCGGCCATACATGAAAAACGGGAAAGAAACATAAGCAATTAGGCCTTCGAGGGCCGGCACGGCAACAAGGGCTTTAGCCCGCTATTTCCCGCTCTGCTCCGCAGCACCTGCAAGCAATAAACCACCGCCCGGTGGCAAACAGTAGCAACGGTCAGCAATGCTGACCAAATTATAACGATCCCGCCCCCACATTCGGGGCGGCGATGCTCTTTCCCTGCACTTTATTAGCATAGGCATTTATACAAAGTGTTTGCACTTCACCACAGGCGTAGGCTCGCACGGCCACACACCCCGTGCACTCAGGGCACATTCTCGGCGAACCGGCCAACGTCACGTCAATTCAAGCCATAGACGTTCCCAATCCACCACCGCCTCTTGGACGGTCATCCATATGAGCATTTTGTCTTATTGGCCTTGGTCACGGCAATTTAAGCCATAGACCTCCGAAGGCCCTCATCCATGCCAACGGTCCTACCGAACGACAAAGACCGGGTACGGTTCCGCCTGACCCGTGCTCATACCGCAACGACAATTTAAGCCATATGCGCAGGCCAAGACTCACCGAGTCCCGTTTCCGCCACAATAATCACATAACCCGGTTATGTTCACGTTGGCTCCCCGGCCATCGTGTTGGCAAAACCCGCTTTTGCCCAGTTTTCCGGGTGCACCTTGGAGTTAATCTCCAAGGCTCCCTGATGCAATCTACCACGTAGAAAACCCGAAAACACCCAAACATCCGGATTCTTGCCCGGTTCAAATGCAATGCAACATCACCGATCCGGACCAACATGTCCGAATAGGCTTCACGCACAATGCCTATGCCCGTTTACACACACGGACTCTACACAAGGGGGACTTTACATATCTACCCAAAGGAACGCTCCAACTCTTCGCTCACTCGCGAGAGGGGGCTTCCTATGCAAAGGAAAAGAGGGCTTCACATGCCCAAGGATGAGAAATCGTTACCCTTGCGTTCTTCCGCGGCGCCATGAAAATCTATGCGGATGAAAAGCACCGCAATCTCCGTGCCTCCGCGGATCCGAAGACGGCTCGCGATTTGGAGCTCCGAATCTCCACCGGCCGCCGGAGTTGACCTCCTTCTTCCTCCTCCAAGCTCTCCCTTCTCTCTAGGTTTTAGAGAGAGAGTACCCAAGAGAAATAAGGGTTTCAAAACCCTATTCCCGGCTAAAACCACCCAGGAGCAGCCCCCCACCGTCGGATCCAAAGCCAAGGAAATGAACGGCCAGGATTAGATCTGAAATCACAAAAACTGGGCCGAACATGGGTTCACACACGGCCGTGTGCCTGGCCGTGTAGCTCATTTGCCGTCTCGACCAAAATTGAAAACCAGCAACACGGCATGTGACACGGCCTCTGACACGCCCGTGTCGCCTGCGACACGCCCGTGTCGGGACCCGTGTCACGCCCCCCGTGTGCAATTTATCAACACTTCGCAGTCAAAGAGGTACACGGCTCGGTGACACGGCGTCAGACACGCCCGTATCAAACTAGACACGCCCGTGTTTGTGCCCGTGTCATTACCCGTGTACCCAACCGTACAGCCCAGGTGTGACATGGCCTGGGAAACGCCCTGGGATGTGTCCTAGGCCGTGTTCCACCACACGACCATCGTCGACCTGAACTGGTCGACTACACGGCCAGCTCGACGGCCCGAGCTCGACACGCCCGACACGGCCTCCGACACACCCGTGTCGGGGCCCGTGTCACCTGCACCAAAATCTTGTCTTGGCCAAAATCGATCCCCGTCGCTCCTACAACATTTTGGGGTGTTACAATTCTACCCCCCTTAAAGAATTTCGTCCACGAAATTAATAAAGGAAAAACAGGACTTAACGTAAAACAGTACCTGAGTGGAACAATTCCGGGTACTCCTCGAGCATAGTCTGCTCCCGTTCCCAAGAGAGCTCCTCACGCCCGCAATTATCCCACCGGACCTTAACCATCCGGATCTCCTTGTTACGAAGCCTCTTGACCTCAACATCTTCAATACGAATGGGATTGACCCTAGTCGTCAACCCTTCGTCCACCGGCACTTGATCAGCCGCGATCACCTGCGAAGGCTCTTGCACTGCCTTCTGCAACACAGAAATGTGGAACACATCATGTAATCCACTTAACTCCACCGATAGCCTCAAACGGTATGCCGCTTCGCCGACTCGCTCCAGAACCTCAAAAGGTCCAAGGTATCTTGGGCTCAGCTTCTTCAAGCGTCTCACCCGCGAAACCCCCTTGAACGGCTTCACTTTCAGATATACCCAATCGCCTACCGCGAACTCCACGTTCTGGTGCTTGGCATTGTAATACTTCGCCTGCCGGTCCTGAGCGATCAACAAGCGCTCCTGAATGATCCGCACTAACGAGGTAGCACTCTCCACCTCCTGCTTCTTGTACAACCTTGCCTCACCCGTTTCAAGACACGATAACGGCGAGCGACACTTCCTACCATACAGGGCCTCGAAGGGCGCCATTTGTATACTTGCTTGGTAGCTGTTGTTGTACGCGAACTCCACCAAATACAGGTGGTCTTCCCAAAGCTTACTGAAATCCAGAACACACATGCGTAGCATGTCCTCCATCGTTCAATTGACCCTCTCGGTCTGCCCATCCGTCTGCGGATGGAAAGCTGTACTGAACTTTAACTTTGTCCCCAGCATCTGTTGCACCAACCTCCAATCATTTGACGTGAACCGCCCATCGCGATCACTAACAATGCTATGGGGCACACCATGCAGCCTAACAATATTGTCAACATACAACTTTGCCAATTTCTCCACTGGATCATCCTTCCTATGCGGAATGAAGTGTGACACCTTTGTTAGCCGGTCTACGATCACCTAGATGGCGTCGTTCCCTTTCTGCGACCTTGGCAACCCGTGCACAAAGTCCATAGATATGTCGTCAAACTTCCACTCCGGTATAGGCAAGGACTTCAAAAATCCTCCCGGCTTTTGGCATTCCGCCTTCACCAAGGCGCACGTTTGGCATTTAGCCACGTACAACGCCACATCTTTCTTGAGCCCTGGCCACCAGAACAGCTTCTTGAGATCACGATACATCTTCGTGCTCCCTGGGTGGATTGAGTACTTGGTATGATGAGCCTCGTACATCAACTCCGCCCGGAGGTTACCCCCACTCGGGACGCACAACCGATGATCCTTCCTTAATAAACCATCTTCCACCGAGAACTGGGAATTTGACCCATCCAGAGCGGCCTCCAAAAGCTCCTTCATGGAGTCATCTAACTCAAATGCCTGGTGAACCCGGTCAGCCAGGTCATACTGCACCTCTGTCCAGTTTAACATTGCTTTGGTGCTCGTCTGCTTGTCAACGCAACAGATCTCAAGCTCCTCCAACTCCCGTACTAGCCGCTCATCATGCACCGACAACCAGTTGGCTTGGGCGGGAGCCCTGCAGCTCAGCGCATCCCCAACTGCGTTGCCCTTCCCGGGTACATAATGTATTTTGAAGGTGTAGTCCCCTAGGAACTCCATCCACCTCCTCTGCCTCATATTAAGGTCCTTCTGATCCAACAAGTATTTTAGGCTCTTGTGATCGGTGCATATATCGACCCTTACGCCGTAAAGGTAGTGCCTCCACAACTTGAGTGCAAATATCACGGCCGCCAACTCCAAGTCGTGCACCGGATAATTCCTTTCATGCACCTTCAACTGACGCGATCCATACGCTATCACGCTCCCATGGTGTAACAACACGCAGCCCAAGCCACTACACGAAGCGTCGCTATACACCTCAAAGCCCTCGGTCCCACTCGGCGAACTAAGCACTGGCGCCATGGTCAACCGCCTCTTCAGCTCCTCAAAAGCTTGCACGCACTCTTACGTCCACAAGAATTTCTGATCCTTCCTTGTCAACTTCGTGAGAGGTAAAGCTATCCGCGAGAAGTTCTCTACGAAGCGCCTGTAATATCCAGCAAGCCCGAGAAAACTACGGACTTCCGCGATAGAAGACAACGCAGGCCACTCCCGTATCGCAACAATCTTCGCCGGATCCACCGCTATACCTTCCCCACTCACTCTATGACCAAGGAACGCTACCGAGGGTAGCCAGAACTCGCACTTTGCGAACTTTGCGTAAAGCTCATTCCTTCTCAGAGTCTCCAACACCAGGTGCAAGTGCTTGAAGTGGTCTTCTTCGCACTGCGAGTACACCAATATATCGTCAATAAAGACGATCACAAAGCGATCCAGGAAATCTCGGAACGTCCTGTTCATCAAATCCATAAATACCGATGGCGCATTCGTCAGTCCAAACGGCATGACCGTGAACTCAAAATGCCCATACCTCGTACTGAACGCCGTCTTCGGGATATCACACTCCCTGATCCTCAGCTGATAGTACCCCGACTTCAAGTCCAACTTGGAGTATACCGACGATCCGACTAACTGATCAAAGAGATCATCAATCCTCGGGATCGGGTACTTATTCTTCTCCGTCAACTTGTTCAATTCTCGGTAGTCGATACACAGCCGCATACTCCCGTCCTTCTTCTTAACGAAGAGGACCGGTGCGCTCCAAGGCGACGAGCTTGGACGCATATACCCTTGCTCCATCAGCTCCTCCAGCTGAACCTTCAACTCCGCCATCTCCTTTGGCGCCAACCTATAAGGAGCACGTGACACGGGCTTGGCACCCGGCACGAGCTCGATGGTGAAATCGATCTCCCGCTGCGGTGGGGCTCCGGGAAGACTATCCGGAACACATCGGGGTATTCGCAAACCACAGGAATCTCAACCAAAGTGGACTTTGGCTCCACAGCCCCCACTATTGCGAAGAACAGCTCTGCACCAGCACGAACTGCCTTCACCACCTGAAGAGCAGACATCAGTGTCTTGCTCGACCCCTTCAGCCCCTCGAATGTAGTCTCCCGCCCTACACCCAGCTTGACCTCCTTCCGGTCACAGTCAATCCAAGCTTTCTGCTCCGAAAGCCAATCCATTCCAAAGATCACGTCGAACTCTACTAGCGGCAACAATGACGCTAGCAAGTTGAACTCTTGGCTCCCAATACGAACCTTCACTGCGCACACTCTGTCCGCACGCATGGAGCACCCATTCGGTAGCAGCACATCCAACTTGTCCTTCGCCATCGAAGAAGGGACTCCGATGCGCGATATAAAGCTTTCGGACAAGAAGGAGTGTGAAGCTCCCGTATCGAACAGTGCCCGTGCCGGACTATCACTAATCACAACAAAGCCTATACAAACAATATTAGGCTAACAAGCAATAGATAACGGTATTAAAGCTAACTTGCTATAAATTAACTCATACCTGTCACCACATCCGCTTGCTTGATGGCCTCCTGCTGGCCCAAGTTATAGACTCTAGGCTGACTCGGAGCATAGTGGGACGCGGTCGACTCCACCGCTTTGCCCTTCTCCTCGTAGGTAGCTCCTTGTTTCCTTTCGGATTTTGAGCGTCCACTCCAGCAATCACGGGCAAAGTGCCCCGTCTTTCCACACGTGAAACAAGCGCCCGAGGTTCGATTGGTAGCTTCCCCCGAGGCACCCGTAGAAGAAGCTGGACCTGACATCCTAGCCTTCTTGAAGAATTTTTGATTGCCCGACTTCGACGTAGTCGGCGCTTTGAACTCCGCTTTCTTACTACCGGATTCCTTCTTCGCTTGGACATTCTTTATGTCCTTCTCCAAGGACCGGGCCGAACTGACCAGGGTCATGAAACCCTACGCCTTGGGCCCCGACAGTAGTAACCTTAAATCGTCTCTTAGCCCTTCATAGAAGCGGCTCGTCTTGCGCTCCTCGTCTGCGAAGGTAGTGCTGGCATATCTCCCCAACCGAGTAAACTCGTGGAGGTACTCATCAACGGTGCAATCCCCTTGCACCAACTTCTGAAATTCGCTTTCTAGCGCAATTCTCTGCGCCGAGGGGAGGTATCGAGCCATGAACAGTCTCGCAAACTCCTCCATCGAAACTTCAGCCAACGGCCTTCCCTGCAACTGATGTAGCTCTAGGCCTTCCCACCATAGTCTTGCGTCCCCATCCAAAAGGAAATTCGCTATAGTGGTCTTCTGCCACTCTTCCGTTTCCGTCGCAGTCATCACCCTGTTGACCCTTGAGAGCCAATCCTCTGCTTGGGTCGGGGTTTCTGCCCCCGTGAATACCGGTGGATGAAAGCCCATCACGTGCTTCAGTTGTCTTTCAGTTGCTCTCCGAGGCAACTCTGGCTCCAAAACTACTTGCTCAACCCTCCTTTGCTCTGCCATCTGAAGCGGTACTTGCTCCACAGCAGGAGCAGGCTGCTGCACCTGCCTTGCAGGCTGCGCATTGATCATAGCAAAGACAGCTTCTGCCACCAATCTAATGGTCTCGGCAGACGGAGGTGTTGCAGGCGCATCGCTTGGCGCACTGCTCGCCTCAGAACCTGGCCGTTCAGACGGCCCAGCACCACTCCTGGTCACCTATAATCGTGCAAAACACGGATAAGCGAACAAAAATTACTGCAAACAGTAATAATAGGAACACGTAGGTTCCTTAAACATGTATATTTTCATTCCTAAGTGGACATTCATGGGTTCTTTTCTTGTTATAACGATGACGCACACACATGTGCTCACCACCCCTTAAAGTGAATTCGCTCATGAATTCATTTAAGCTTGACCGAAACCAGAAGTCTGATACCAATTTATAACACCCCTATCCGTCGCATAGCATATAGCAGTAGGTCCGGCCGGGGCCCGACGCCATATACTACGGACAGACCGGTTGGTTACGCGTTGAAACCATTCAACCAATCATGTCGTCCTACACAACACCTAGCGGAAGCAATTTATTTGGTTGCAAAAGAAATAAGAACCCAGCCACAACAGCATGAATGTCCACTACAAACTCAGGAATGTAAACATACACCAAAAGGGAAATGGCCTTAAGGCCTTACACTGTTCACTTAACAAAAGAAGTGTTTTCCGAACTTCGGCACGCAGGCCGGCCATACATGAAAAACGGGAAAGAAACATAAGCAATTAGGCCTTCAAGGGCCGGCACGGCAACAAGGGATTTAGCCCGCTATTTCCCGCTCTGCTCCGCAGCACCTGCAAGCAATAAACCACCGCCCGGTTGCAAACAATAGCAACGGTCAGCAATGCTGACCAAATTATAACGATCCCGCCCCCACATTCGGGGCGGCGATGCTCTTTCCCTGCACTTTATTAGCATAGGCGTTTATATAAAGTATTTGCACTTCACCACAGGCGTAGGCTCGCACGGCCACACACCCCGTGCACTCAGGGCACATTCTCGGCGAACCGGCCAACGTCACGTCAATTCAAGCCATAGACGTTCCCAATCCACCACCGCCTCTTGGACGGTCATTCATATGAGCATTTTGTCTTATTGGCCTTGGTCACGACAATTTAAGCCATGGACCGTCGAAGACCCTCATCCATGCCAACGGTCCTACCAAACGACATACACCGGGTGCGGTTCCGCCTGACCCGTGCTCATACCGCAACGACAATTTAAGCCATATGCGCAGGCCAAGACTCACAGAGTCCCGTTTCCACCACAATAATCACATAACCCGATTATGTTCACGTTGGCTCCCCGGCCATCGTGTTGGCAAAACCCGCTTTTGCCCAGTTTTCCGGGTGCACCTTGGAGTTAATCTCCAAGGCTCCCTGATGCAATCTACCACGTAGAAAACCCGAAAACACCCAAACATCCGGATTCTTGCCCGGTTCAAATGCAATGCAACATCACCGATCTGGACCAACATGTCCGAATAGGCTTCACGCAAAATGTCTATGCCCGTTTACGCACACGGACTCTACACAAGGGTGACTTTACATATCTACCCCAAGGAACGCTCCAACTCTTCGCTCACTCGCGAGAGAGGGCTTCCTATGCAATGGAAAAGAGGGCTTCACATGCCCAAGGATGAGAAATCGTTACCCATGCGTTCTTCCGCGGCGCCATGAAAATCTATGTGGATGAAAAGCACCGCAATCTCCTTGCCTCCGCGGATCCGAAGACGGCTCGCGATTTGGAGCTCCGAATCTCCCCCGGCCGCTGGAGTTGACCTCCTTCTTCCTCCTCCAAGCTCTCCCTTCTCTCTAGGTTTTAGAGAGAGAGTACCCAAGAGAAATATGGGTTTCAAAACCCTATTCCCGGCTAAAACCACCCAGGAGCAGCCCCCCACCGTCGGATCCAAAGCCAAGGAAACGAACGGCCAGGATTAGATCTGAAATCACAAAAACTGGGCCGAACACGGGTTCACACACGGCCGTGCCTGGCCGTGTAGCTCATTCGCCGTCTCGACCAAAATTGAAAACTAGCAACACGGCATGTGGCACGGCCTCCGACACGCCCGTGTCGCCTGCGACACGCCCATGTCGGGACCCGTGTCACGCCCCCCGTGTGCAATTTATCAACACTTCGCAGTCAGAGAGCTACACGGCTTGGTGACACGGCGTCAGACACTCCCGTGTCAAACTAGACACGCCCGTGTTCGTGCCCGTGTCATTACCCGTGTACCCAACCGCACAGCCCAGGTGTGATATGGCCTGGGACGTGTCCTAGGCCGTGTTCCACCACACGACCATCGTCGACCTGAACTTGTTGACTACACGGCCAGCTCGACGGCCCGAGCTCGACACGCCTGACACGGCCTCCGACACGCCCGTGTCGGGGCCCGTGTCACCTGCACCAAAATCTTGTCTTGGCCAAAATCGATCCCCGTCGCTCCTACAACATTTTGGGGTGTTACATAGCCCGAGCAGGACACGGCCTATGACACGCCCGTGTCTCAGGCCGTGTGCCCGGTGTCGACGCTCGTCGACTGAAAATCTTCGACCTCTCGGAAATTGTCGACCTTACGCCCGACACGCCCTGTAACACGCCCGTGTCACAGGCCGTGTGCCCAGTGTCGACACTTGTATACTGAAAATCATCGACCTCTCGGAAAAACGTCGACCCCCAGCACGACACGCCCTATGACACACCCATGTTACAAGCCGTATCAGCCTACTCAGAATCCAACTTGGCCTGAAAACGTCATTCGTTCCTCTTTTGAGTTTCGGGGCGTTAAAATTCCTCCCCCCTTAAAAGAATTTCGTCCCGAAATTTAAATAGAAAGTACACAAAACTTAAACTGTACCATAGAAGAAAAGCTCGGGGTACTCCTCAAGCATGGCCTGCTCTCGCTCCCACAAAAGCTCCTCGCGACCACAATTGTCCCAACAAACTTTTACGAGTTTAACCTTCTTGACCGCTGATCTAGAATACGATAACCCCAAGAAAGAACGTATGAAAGGGGTGATGCTTTCTGGTGGTATTCTAGGTTGAAATGTGAAAAGAGAGGTCGAATGTGGACGTGAAAGTTTGCCCTATACTCCGGAGGCAAGAGTCTCAATCTATCGGAAGCCGGAAGGAAACTGTTCCGCAGCTGCCGAATTTCTGAATCTTCTATACTAATCGGATGAACTCGCGTCCTCAAGTCCTCTTCTATCGGCACTGCTGCCGATTCAATCACCACACTAGCCTCCACCAAAGCTTTTCTCAAGACGGAGACATGGAAGACATCGTGTAATCCACTCAGCTCCGTGGACAATGCCAACCGATATGCTGCTTCTACCACCCGTTCTATAACCTCAAAAGGTCCCAAAAACCTCGGACTCAACTTCTTGAGTCGGCGAATCCACGAAATGCCTTTGAACGGCTTGATTTTTAAATAAACCCAGTCGCCTACCGCGAACTCCACACTCCTGTGGCGAGCATTAAAATATTTTTCTTGACGATCTTGAGCTACCTTCATGCGCTCTTTAATGGTTCGCACAAACTCACAAGCGTAAGCTATAACTTCTTTCCCCAAAAGCTTGGTGTCTCCTTCCTCTGTCCAAGACATCAGTGTTCGATACCGCCTCCCATACAAAGATTCGTATGGCGCCATCTTTATACTTTCTTGGTAACTATTGTTATATGTGAACTCTACCATGAAGAGATGATCCTCCCATTTCTTGCCGAAGTCCAGAGTACACATCCTCAGCATATCCTCCATAGTACGGTTCGTACTCTTGGTCTGCCCATCAGTTTGAGGGTGGAAAGCCATACTTAACTTGAGCTTCATGCCCAGACTCTTCTGAACCAACCTCCAGTCCTTAGACATGAAACGTCCATCACGATCAATAACTATGCTCTTGGGAATACCATGTAGTCGCACAATTTTTCGAACATACAGTTCCACCAGCTTTTCCACACTATCCTCCTTTCGATTTTGGATGAAGTGTGCCACTTTTATCAAGCAATCCACGATCACCCAAATTGTGTCGTTACCCTGCTGCGATCTAGGTAACCCATGAAAAAAATCCATGGAGATGTCCTCAAACATCCACTCGGGGATAGGAAGAGGCTTCAAGAACCCGCCCTGCTTCTGACACTCGACCTTCACCAAGGCACAAGTTTGGCACTGACTCACGTACAAAGCTATGTCCCACTTCAGACTAGGCCACCAATAGTATTTCTTCATATCCAAGTACATCTTTGTACTGCCCAGGTGAATGGAGTACTTTGTGAAGTGGGCCTCAAACATCAACTCATCACGGAGCTTGTCGAACTGCGACACACAAATCCTCCCACCCTTCCTCAGAATCCCATCAATCATCTCCCAGACGCTACCCTCGCCCTTTAGAGATTCCTCCACGTATGGTTGGAAATCCGCATCCAAACGGGTCGCTTCCCGAGTACGATCGCTCAAATTGTTCTGCATTTAAATCCAGTTCAACCGATCCACATTAGATTCGCCTCCGGCCACACACTCAATGCCAAAGGACTCCCTTCGATCCAATTTCCTTTCCCAGAGTATTTTCTACTCAAGGCATCAGTCACCACATTTGCTTTTCCTGGCGTATACTAAATCACCACCTCGTAGTCTCCAAAAAACTCAACCCACCCGCACTACCGCATATTCAAATCCTTCTGATCTAGGAGATACTTCAGACTTTTTTTGTCGTGAAGATCTCCACTTTCGCACCATAAATGTAGTGCCGCCACAATTTTAGCGCAAAAATTACCACTGCCAATTCAAAGTTATGAACGGGGTAATTCCTCTCGTGAGGCTTCAGCTGCCTAGACCCAAAGACGATCACGCTGCCATGTTGTACCAATACGCACCCCAAACCGCATCCGGATGCGTCGCTGAAAATTTGAAATCCTTCATTCCCTTTCGGTAGACTTAGGATTGGCGCCGTCATCAGCCTTTCCTTCAGGGTATCAAACGCCTGATTGCACTCTTGTGTCCACATGGACTTCTAATGCTTACGAGTTAGTGAAGTGAGGGGTAGAGCTATCCGCGAAAAGTTCTCCACAAACCTTCGATAGAACCCGACTAGTCCAAGAAAACTCTGGACCTCTGCCACGGTCCTCAAAATTGGCCAATCTCTGATGGCTTCTACTTTCGTTGGATCTACTGCCACCCCATCTCCACTAATCACATGGCCCAAAAACGCCACTTTCTCTAACCAGAATTCGCACTTGGAGAACTTCGCATAAAGCAGGTTCTCTCTCAACACTTGCAATACTAACCTCAAGTGAGTCTTGTGTTCCTCTTCCGACATGGAATAAACAAGGATGTCATCAATAAAGAAGACTACAAACGAGTCCAAGTATTTGCGAAAAACTCGGTTCATCAAGTCCATGAATACGGATGGTGCATTCATCAGCCCAAACGGCATCACCGAAAATTAAAAGTGACCATACCTCGTGCCAAACGCGGTCTTGGGTATGTCTTCGTCTCGGATTCGTAACTGATAGTATCCTGACTTAAGTCTAACTTGGAATACACCACCGACCCCACCAACTGGTCGAATAAATCATCTATACGAGGAATCAGATACTTATTCTTAATAGTCAGTTTGTTCAGCTGTCGGTAGTCTAGTCACAACTGCATACTACCGTCTTTATTCTTCACGAACAACACCGGTGCGCTCCATGGTGAAGAACTGGATCTGATATACCCCTGCTCCAAAAGCTCCTGCAACTGAACTTTAAGTTCGGCCAACTCCTTTGGTTCCATCCTAAAGGGAGGACGTGACATCGGCCTAGCCTATGGCACTAGCTCGATAGAGAAATCAATCTCCCGCCGAGGCGGTGCTCCCGGAAGCTCCTCAGGAAACACATCTTCGAACTCTGCCACTACGGGTACTTCTCCAAGAGACAACCTGGAAAGGCTAACCTCCAATAGTGCTACTAGTGCTACACCTCCTTGGTTAACCGCTCGTACTAACTGCATAGCCGAAACTAGGGAACAGGCTATTCCATGAAGACACTCAAACTTGACTTCTGCTTGCCCTTCACCCCTCAGGGTTACAACCTTGGACAGGCAGTCGATACTGGCACGCTTCTCTGCTAGCCATTCCATCCCCAATATTACATCAAACTAGGCCAACGGTAAGACTGCTGCCATCAACATGAAGTCGACTCTATCTAAACTCCAACATATACGTCCTTTAGCCCTGGTAGTCATAGATCACCCATTGGGCATGCACACTTTCAATTTTGCGTCAGTTGAGAAAGACTCAACTTTAATCCTCCGGATAAAGCTTTCCGCAAGGAAGGAGTGCGACATTCCCGTATCAAACAGTACCCTAGCGGGGTACCCAGAAACTATCACAAAGCCTAAACACATGTAACAAACATAAACGGCTTGAATTCATGAAAACCCAAGGTGGAAGTTAAACTCTCATACCTGTCACCACATCGGGTTGACAGAATGCTTCCTGCTGTCCAAGGTTATAGGCCCTTGGCTGCACCGGTTGAAACCGAGAAGCGCTCGACTCTGCCATGTTCCCTTTCTCTGAGGCACTAGGGCCAGAGCGCACAGTCTGCTCCTTCCTTGGCTCTTTCTCAGTGCCTCCCTAAGTACAAAATCTTGCTATGTGCCTTGCCTTGCCATAGTTATAGCACGTCAGAGGTCCCTTAGAGCGAGACCCTCCATACGTCTAGTTTCTTTTCTCACCGGACTTGTACGGGTGAGGCTTCTTCTTCAATCTGCTCCCTTCTGACTTCCTGTGGGACTGAGAAGGCTTCCCTTCCCCTTGCTTGGGTGTGAAACCCTTGCGGCGCTGGGTACGCTCCATATCACTTTCCAAAATCTTGGCCGCCTCAACCAATTAGTTGAAACCCGCATGTTTCATAGATATAAGGGGCTGTCTCAAATTCTCCCTCAATCCATGGTAGAAGAGATTGTCTCTCTCCTCATCATCCGCCATGGTCGTTCCCGCGAAATGACCCAAACGAGTGAATTCTTGAACATACTCGTCCATGGTCTTATCTCGCTGTACCAAGTGCAGAAACTGTCTCTGGAGGGCTAACCTTGTCGATGCAGGAATGTACTTCTTCAGGAAAGCATTCCCAAACTCATCAATGGACGGGGTACGTCCAGGAAACTGCCGGCCACTGTGGCTCACCCACCATAACTTGGCGTCTCCTTCCAACATGAAGGCTATAAACTCTGCTTTCTTCTCGTCTGGCATCTCTGCTGCCCTCAAAAGCTCCTGAATATGAGCCCACCAGTCCTCTACATTTGTTGGCGTGCCAACTCCCTTAAAGGTTGGAGGGTGGAAGCTCAGGAAATACTTCATTTGTCGGTCACCATGCCCGACAATCACCCTTTCGGCGAGCGGCTCTGCCCGCCTGGCTTCCTCGCCCTGCACGGCCGTCACCGTATCCGGGGTAGCAGGAGTTACTACCTGAGCAACGAGGGTTGCTACTTGTGTTGTCGCTGCAGATTGGGCCGCCACCATCGCTTCTGCAAGCATGCGACAAAAGTCGGCCGGAGTTAACCCCATGCCTAACAGACCTTGCGCAGTAGCGCTACTCGTCGAGAGCTCTTCTCCTGGCCTCAACGTTCCCGCCTCGTTACTTCCACTATTAACACAAGCAAAGAAAACGCAAATCAGTCTCTAATCTCAAGTCGCAAACACAAGAACACTCATGGTCCCGCGATACTCCTATGAGGATAACTTCTTATACGCGACTCAATTTTGACTTTCGACCACGAATCCTTTCCTTGGAACACTAACCTCCCTTTGATACAAAATTGTAACGCCTCCCCTGTAATGGCCGTATGATAAAGGTCCGGCCGGGGCCCCACAATATATAGTCTCCACAGCTTCAGTATTATAAGATGATACTTCTACCCAAACTCAAAACTAAGAACTAAATACAGCAGAAACAAAGCAACACCACTAAAAGTTATCCATCACTATCAGGAGTATCAAATGGCCTTAGGGCCTTACACAAAAGAGTCCATCAAATAAAGACCACATGGTCAAACATGAACGTGCAAAAACACTCCTAAGCTACCTCAGTGAGCAAGCCGGACAATGTCCAAAACATGGATCATACAGGACAAGAAAAAGGAAACAAGCTAAAAGTACAGCAACACTTCATGAGGCTTAGGGCTTTTCGCCCGGCGCACTAGCTCCTGCTTGCGATCCTTGGCCTGTAAAGATTTTAAGTACGTGGTTCAACAAAGACTGACCTCTACTGTATAACCAACACATCTCCTCCCGGCCGCCCTAACAGACCCCAGGGTGCCCCTCTAACCTACAGGTCAGCACTTTGTATACCAAATGCAAATATATATAAAGCTTTAAAACTGGTTTGGATGTCTCATACAACAAACACATTTTCTATGTTTAGAACAGAGTGAAAGGGGCCTATTATGCAATATGTATGCAACCCCGGGCTTCGCCCAAGGCACCCTATTGTGTATGAATCTAACACATCATCAAACACTGGGTACTTCTATTTCCCCATTGGCATAAAGCTGCAAACAAAAGGGAACAACTATGTCCCTAACGACCCAAGCGCCCTTACATGGAAATCTTGCAAAGGCCCCACCCGCACATGGGTCTTAAACCCCGGGCTTACCCGCAAATTCTGACTTCTCACGTTAGGATTCCGTCTCATACATAAATCGATTCTAAGAACCATTGATGGACCCCACCCGCTCGTGGCTTCATTTACCGGGCTTGCCCTATGCTCGACGTTCTCATCAGTCTCACAGAAGGGGACTAGTCTCGCCGGGACACTTTCCCAAAGTGACATGCACGTCACGGGATAGTCAGCTGACCACGGAGACGTAGCCACGCCTTAGAAAAACACAACCATAATTTCCCACCCTAATCCTTCATTCGTACAACAACGTTCCCGCGCACAAAGGAAACCATCTACCGCCAAAGCGGAGCTAACCTTGCCCGGTTCCGGCTGCGAGTACTCACTCAAGAAACAGGGGAAAAACGTATAAAACAAAACGACATCTAGCCGTAATGGATTTCTACCGAATCCTCAAAGCTCGCTATGCAACATCACCGAGTCGGACTAACAGTCACGACTTTGGCTTCACCCACAATGCCTAATCCACTAACGGAGCGGATCTCTAATGCAAAAATATGTCGGGGACGGACACAATCGACCCAGAGGTTCGTCTTGAACCATGGCAACCCAAAAACCCTCTCATTTGAGAGATATGGATCCTAAAAACAAAATGAGAATAAGAGAAGATGCTAAATGTGCATCCTAAAATCAAGAGGAGAAGTGTCGTTATCTTACGACCTCTCTTCCTAGCCATGAAGAAACTTGCTTGGATGAGCACCACTACAACGATCTCGCCTTTGTGAATCTTGACTCCGCTCGCGAAACGGGGCTCTGAAGCTTCACCGGCAGCCGGAGTTGATCTCCTTCTTCCTCCTAGCTCTCCCCTCTCTCTAACACTTAGAAAGAGGAAGAAGATGGGAAAAGTAGGTTTGAAAACCCGATTCCCGGCCTTAAGATCCAGCATTGACCAACCACAACCCTTGGATCCAAAAATAAGGAAACGAACGGCCACAAATCGCCCTGAAAATAATCTTCTTGGGCCGAACACGGCTTGTGACACGCCAGTGTCCGAGGCCGTGTTCCTCATTCGCCATCAAACCAGAGAATCCCAACCAGGACACGACCTGTGACACGACTTGGGACACGCCCGTGTTGCATGTGACACGCCCGTGTCAAGGCCCGTTTCACAGCCCGTGTGCCCCAAATAACATAGTACCAAAGCGTCCCGTAAAGGACACAGCCATGTGACACGTCCGTGTCACATGTCGTATGCTAGACACGTCATGGGACACGCCCGTGTCCCAGGCCGTGTAATGCTCTCAGCACAATTTGCCAAATAGTCTGAGTAGGACACGGCCTATGACACGCCCGTGTCTCAGGCCGTGTGCCCAGTGTTGACACTCGTCGATTAAAATCGTCGACCTCTCGTCGACCTCACGCCCGACACGTCTTGTGATACGCCCGTGTCACAGGCCGTGTGCCTAGTGTCGACACTCGTCGACTGAAAATCGTCGACCTCTCGGCAAAATGTCGACCCCAGCACGACACGCCCTATGACACGCCCGTGTCACAGGCCCTGTCAGCCTACTCAGAACCCAACTTGGCCTGAAAAAGTCATCCGTTCCTCTTTTGTGTTTCGAGGCATTACACACTAGATGTACCCATGTTTGGGGAACCACTATAAAATGTATGTGTCGTCTGTGAATGTTCTTGAAAGCTGATAACTAACCTAATCACAGGCATTGAAATAAGAAAACAAGTTAGAAAAGTTAAATAGAGACAAAAACCTATTAACCCCCCCCCCCCCAACTCTAGTTATTTAGCTAGCCTTGAAAACAAGACGTTCAAGTGGTATCAGAGGGAGGTTACTCTTTAAAGGCTTCACTGTCTGATTAGACCTCCAAGGTTAGCAAGAATTCAGTCTCTATGGGTTCAGGAATGACCAATAGGGAGCTGAGTGTTGTGATACTCCCAATCTGTAGGACGGAAGATTTCAGTATCTGGATAGCAAGGGTAAGGCAGTTCATGGAAGCTGCTGACCCTAGGATGTTAATTATAGTTAAAGAAGGACCATTCATCCTAATGAAGGTCTCTGCACTGGATGGTAATGTCAAGTACCCCAAGACATATGATGAAATGACCAAGGATGAGTTGGCCCTGGCCTCAATAGATAAGAGGGTAAAGAATATCATCATGGGTGTTGCTGATAACTCTACACTTCAGAATCTGATCCATTGTAAAACATGAAATGAAATATGGGAAACACTTGTGATTTACATGGAGGGGACATATGAGGTACGAGATGATAGGAAGTCCATGCTCAACCAAGAGTATGAGGCTTTCAGGCAATCCAAGGGGGACAACATAACAACCTTTTATGAAAAGTTATTTAGGATTGTGAATGAGCTAAAGACTTATGGAAGAGTGTTCAGTCACTATGATCTGAATGACAAGTTCCTTAGATCTCTCTCTAGAGAGCGGGGCACAAAAATTTGTGCCATCAGAAAAGTGGCAAAGCTGAGTGACACTGCTCCGCACACACTCTTTGGGAATCTACTATCATATGAGATGCAGCTGGAAGGAAGGAAAGAAGAGGAGAAAAACAACAAGTCTTAGGCAAGATAAAAGACAGTAACTTTCAAAGTTGAAGGCTCCAGCAAAAGAAGAAGAAAGTCTCCCTCTCCAGCAAGGAGAGATGCTGAATCTGATTCTCGAAGATCAGAGGAAAGTTCATCAGACTGTCAATGGTCTGATGAAGATTTTGCTGCCTTAACTAGGCAATTCTAGAGGTTCTTGAAGAAGAGGCACTAGCGAGGCAAGCCTTCCACCTCCTCTCATCCCAAGGATGACCACTAAAAGGGAAGAAGAAAATCCTCTAAGGAGGATAGGTATGGTTCCAAAACTGGTAAACAGGTTTCCTCTAACATGACTTGTTATCATTGTAGAAAACCTGAGCATGTGATAGCTGACTGCCCAGTCAAAAGAAAGGAACACTGTGAGAAGAATGTTTACCAACAAAATGGCAAGAAGGAGAAATCCCTCATTGCTAAGAAGCAAAGAAGCTGGACTGACTCCTCCTCATCATAGTCAGAAGAAGAAGAAGAAGCCTACATTGGGCTGAACTCTACTTAAGAAGGAGCTACAGAAGCAGACTACATACAAAGGCTGGCTGCTTTAGAAGAAGAAGCTGAGAAGGTTCATCCTGCTCCCAGGATTGAAGATAGGGCCCCTCTATCATAATCTGATAGTGATTCAAAGGTTGATTCTGAAGATGACAGCTGCTTCTTTGGGTTGATGGAGAAATCACAATCTGATAGTGATTCAAAGTCAGATGAAGAAATCAGCCAGGATTAGCCTAGTCTAAGCAAGGTAATTTTTGTTACTAACTCTGCTTGTTCTGATTATTAATCAGTTCCAGATTCTTGTGCCTCTGTGTCAAGTGATTATGATGGCTCAGAATCTGAGGGATACATCAATCAATTGATTGATAATTATGGTGCACTTCTGCAGGCTCTAAAGAAGAGTGATAGTTTTACTTTCAAGACTACCTAAACACCTAGAAGGGGGGTGAATAGGTACTTTTCCTTGATTTAACTTAAGGCAGAATATAACTACAGTTCTTTGAATAAATCAGATATTTCTATAGCTAACACAGCAAAGCAATCACAATCATACACACATCACAAATTGCACACAGATTTATAGTGATTCCCCAAGGTCTGGGTACATCCACTTTCCCCCTTCACCTATCTAGCAGTATGCTAGAGTCGGCCTAACTTCTTCCTTTAACTCAGATCCTCAGATCCTACAGCTCAGAATCCAGAAGGATTCCTACAACTCAGGCTAACAAGCCCTACCTCAGCCTTGCCACAAGGCCTACAACTCAGAGAATACCTTCTCATATAACTCAGACATAAACAGCCCTACCTCAGCCTTGCCACAAGGCCTACAGCTCAGACAATACCTTCTCCTACAACTTAGGCATAAACAGCGCTACCACTCAGAGAATAAATCTCCTACACTCAGCCTTTATAAAATAGGCTTAAAACTCAGATCTATGAATAGATCCTACAGAATTTGATAAGGAATTTTGTAATCTCTTACCCCTGTTGAGAGAGAAGGGATAAGAACTTTCTTGGTCAGCTTATTTAAGAGGCTGATGGCTGAAATCAACTTGATCTTAGTTTTCTTCAAAGCTTCTTGAATCAAACTTAGTTGGGTTGATTTCTTTTGAATAAAACTAACTGGCAGCTTCCTTCTTAGACTTCAGAAATAGATCCGAATCTTCTTGACAGATTAGTTAAGTATCTGCTTCTTGAGAGATCTGTGAATGTCTCCTCCTTGTCTTCAAATATCTGGATCTCTCTCTATCCAAACCTATTGAAGATACATCTGAATTCTTGATTGAATTCCACTTAGACAGAATCTGAATAGTAAACTACTTCAGAACGTCTTCTTAGATCTTCTCACAAAGATCTTCTTCTTTGTTACTTGTACTTTCTTGATCAGAGATCAATCTCTAATTGTGTTAGTTGTGACAATACATGTCTTCTCTATGTATATTTCATCTTCTGAATCCATCTATTTATAGACTTCATCCATGGTAATTGGTTGATCCGGTTTATAACTAACTTCTGACAAGTCTGACAGCTTCAGAAAACCTGTTGTAACTCACAGCTGTCAAGTCTTCAAACAGTTCTTGAGCCTTTGTCTTTGTCAGCAAAGCGTCGAGTCTGTCTGTCATAAGTGTCGAGACCATTTGTCAATATGTGTCGATACAAGTGACTTAAGTGTCGACACAGCCTTTGGTGATGTCGACAAAGCTGCCTTGATGTCGACACAGCTTCTTGATACTGCATCTTGAGAATGTGTCGACACAGATTATTTGTGTCGACACAAACACTTCACCATTCTTCAGCAATCAACTTGGTCAAGACTCAGCTGTGTGTCGACACAAGTCCTGTGTGTCGACATAGTTGATGTAGACTCAGAACATAGTGTGTGTCGACACTGCCTCCAGGTATCGACACAGTTGTTGTCGACTCTGCCTCTGTGTGTCAACACTGCCTCCCGGTGTCGACACAGTCGATGTCGACTATAATCTTTTGTGTGTTGACACTGCCTCCCGATGTCGACACAAATTCTCTGAAGTGTCAACACAGCTATTTCCAAGTGTCGACACAATCTTATTGAAGTGTCGACATAGCTTCCTCAGGTGTCGACATATGGACTTAGATTATTTTTCCTACATTCTAGCACATACTTAACCTGCACATATAAACTCAAAATAACATCAAATACACCTTGATGTATATCATTGAGCTAAGTGAGGCTTCTCCAAATCAGGTACACATTTTCCAATGTACCCAACTATCTCCCCCTATTTGGAGAAGTCATAACCCTTTAGCCAATGATATACACCACTTAGAAAATAAACAAGATGATGTACATAAGCATTATATGACAGGGTACAATATAAACAAAACACATATCATAGTTACATCACAGAATAAAGATGTAAAAGTAAATGATCACAAAACAATGTTTTGTATATCAACTCGAAAAGTTTGTTACAAAATGTTTACATTGATTTCTTTAACAAACTAACAATTACATAGTTCTTGAACAAAAACTAGTAAAGCTAAGACTAAGGCTAGACAGGCTCCTTGATGACTATCCCTTTTCCAGATATTATCTGAGCCTGAGCAGGAGGTTCTGTATCTTCCATGGGCTTCTTGCCTTTCAAATCAACTTTCTTCTGTGCATCAACCTTGATCCTTTGTCTTTCAAAATAATGAAAGGGCTTGGGGAAATACTTGTTAGGTTCCTGAGTATCAGGAGGTAGCTTCCCCATCTTAGCCTTTCTCCTGTGTTGAACTATGGCTTCTTGTCTGGCTTCATACTTTTGCCATTCTTGCTAAATGTACCATTTTCCCCTTTCATGTACTTGATCTTTTACAGCCTTCCATGCAGTTAAAATGATATTTCTTGAAGTGGGGCTCCACTACTCAAAGTCTGGCTTTAATTCTGCTTGCTCTTTAAATCTTTTCTTTGATAATAGAGCATCTTGCTAAGCTTTGATAACAATATCTTGCATATCAACCTTTTCAATAATCACATTTTTAATTGGTTATGGAGGGTTGTACATTGACTGAACCTGTTCATGTATCATCTCAAGATTCGTAGGAGGGTAAATAACTTTGGCAACCTCAGGTTGATTACCTTAAAGTAGAATTGGTTGCACCCCTAACTCAGCCATATTATCATCATCACACAAGGGTGGATATCCGAGAGTGGCTCTTATGCTGTTAGTTACCCATTTGGCATGATCAGACCCAGCATAGACTAACACCCTCTCCCCCTTTATGGCTTCTCTAGCCACATGCTCTCTCAAGTCATCTTTCTGAAATCTGATTTGTCCATCCAGATAGTTGATTCCATCTTTAAAGAATGGATTTAATTTTTGAAGCTTGTCACTAATCAACTTCTCAGATGAAGTGATAGCAGTTTTAACTGATTCTAGGGCAGCCTGTAGCTTCTGATCATATTCTTCTTTTTCTTTAGCCATTGCAGCAGTCATTGCAACAACAGTGTTTGTGAACTCAATGACTATCACATTATGTGATTCAGTTAGATTTTCATTCATTCTTATTTGATTCTCAAGTACATAGCTTTGTTTAACAGCCATCTCATCCACTTGCTTTTTTTATTTCTGCTTGTTGCTTTATTAGAAATACCACAGCATTGCCCCCCCTTGTGGAAGCAATCTGTCATCTCTTTTTTATTCTGATTAACTTCAAATCTGATAGATTTTATATCTTGTGCCAGATCAAATTGAAGAGCCTTTTGGCTTTCATCCACATATTTTTCAAGAAGCAATCTCTGCTCATCAAATTTTACTTGTAAGTCAACCAAGTACTTGCTGTAATCAATCTCAGGAGTAGAATGTGAAGTAGTTGTTTGGAGAGCCTTCTTATAACTTTGACTTCTTCTCTTAAAGACCATTAATTTTCTTTTCTTGGCCTCCCTTACTTCTTAATGCTCAGACTCTGAAGAACTTTCAATAGTAACTCTCTCTTGAGGAGTGGAAGAAATTTCTTTCTCAGCTACTTGTTGCTCTTCCTCTATATCAACCTGCTCCCCCTCAACCCTTACTTGCTCTCCCTCAAATCTTAGGGTCTCCATTTTATCTGCTTCTCCTTCAATATCAGGAAACAGCTCTTCAAGAGTAAATTCTTGTTGTGTGAGAGCAGGAGATTGTACTTTCTCAGCAGCAGAAGCAGCAATACCAGAAATATCTAGATTAGTTTGAGAAATAATGTCCTCTGATAAATTGATTCTTTCTTCCTCTTGTACCTATTCAGACTCTAGCTCCCCCTGCAAATGTGCATTCTCAGTATTGTCCTGGAGATGTATACTTTCTAGCTCCCCCTACACGTGTGCAATTATAGTCTCTTCCTGGACTTGGGTAGTCACATTCAGATCCTGAACTTGTGCTCTAACCTTCTCTTCCTTGTTTTGTGCATCTTCAGGACCATGCTCTTGCCTGTCCACATCAGGCATTTCTTTATAAAGAACTCTATCCCATCTTAAGAATAACCTCATGTCCATTCTCCTCATATGATTTATCTTTGATCCTGAAATCTGTTGCATCACCTCTGGAATTATTCCAGCTAGGTACAGACTAATGATCCTAGCCAAGTTTAGCTTCTTGATTCCTTCTTTAATCTTATCAAGCAGTACTGCAGACCAATTTGTTTGTATCTTAAAGATCACCCTAGTCATCAGGCTGAACATATAGGCTGATATCCTATCATGGCCACCTGGTTTGCATAAGATCACTTTTCTTATTATTTCAGACAGGAACTTCCCCTGAGGATTCATGCCCTTCCTGTTGAAGGCAGATCCTATTTTTATGGTTGGATCCAATCCACACCATTGAAGTGCCTCCCTGGTCCTTGAGGCTGGTACCTCTTCCTCATCTTGTATTCTAGGAAGATGGAGAATCTTGCTCAACCTCTTTTGAGATAGCTTGACTTCTCCATGTACAGAGGATTTGATCTTCAATCCTGATGAATCCATTGATGCAGTAGTATAGAACTCAAATACTTCTTTCTTCCATATCTTACTAGGTTCAGAGACAAGATATTCTAATCCGTTTTCTGCAAGAATTGAATGACCTGTTTGATCTCTGAGTCGGCATCGTCGAATGCATGCCTAACCAACTCATATCCTTCATTAACGTTGTCTTCAACCTTGGGTGCTATTGGAATGAAGAGAAAGCTTGATTGGAGAGGAGAGAGATTGTCGACACAAGGTTTTTGTCTCGAAACCCTGGTGAGCGTGTCGATAGAATAAGTTCTTGACCTATTTATATCCTTCTAATCAAAGAAGATCAAAAGGCGGGCAAAAACTGTGTAAAAGTGTCGACACTGTTGGAATGTGTCGACACAAACTTCTATTGTCTCGACCACGACGCTGACTAGTATGTGTCGACACCAATTGATGATATGTCGACACAGGAGATACTTAGTAGTTCATCAGAAATTCTGTCTCGACTCTTATAATAAGTGTCGACACAAAATCTGTAAGTGTCGACACCATTACTCTGGTTGTGTCGACACTACATTTCTGGATGTATCGACTCTTTGTCCCTTAGGTGTCGACACATTTTATCTGTGTCGACACAATTTCCTTGAATTGTTGACATGAATTCTCTGTGTCGACACCTTATCACTGAATGTGTCGACACCATTTTACTTAGCCAATTTTTGGTAAACTAACCTATGGTCAGCATTCCTAATTCAATTTTAAATCTATTGAATTTAGTTTCATCCAGAGGCTTAGTAAATACATCTGCAATTTGATAATCAGTTTTAACAAATTCTAATGAGATGTCTTCTTTTTCTACATGTTCTCTAAGAAAATGGTATTTTATCTCTATATGCTTAGTCCTACTATGTGAAACAGGATTATTTACAATAGAGATGGCACTTTTAGAATCACACAATAAAGGTGTTATACTTACTTGAATACCATAGTTCCTTAGCTGATGTTGAATCCACATTAGCTGTGCACAGCAACTTCCTGCTGCCACATATTCAGACTCAGTTGTGGATATTGCCACACTAGTCTGCTTCTTACTGCTCCAAGATATCAATCTTCCTCCTAGGAATTGACATGTACCTGTAGTACTTTTTCTATCTTCTTTATAGTCTGCAAAATCTGCATCTGAATAACCTATTAGTAGAACATCTCCATTCCTAGGGTACTAAAGGCCTAGATTAGGTGTGCCCTTTAGATATCTCAAAATCCTCTTGACTGTAGTATAATGTGATTCTTGAGGGCATGCTTGGTACCTAGCACAAACACATGTTGCATACATAATGTCTGGTCTACATGCAGAGAGATATAATAGAGAGCCAATTATTCCTCTATACAAAGACTCATCTACAGGTTTACCTGCATCATCTTTTCATATAGGCATACTTGTTCCCATAGGATTTCTCATGGTGGAGGATGACTCCATACCATACTTCTTAATTAACTCCTTGGTGAACTTAGACTGGGATATGTACAATCCGTCATCAGTCTGTCTTACTTGGATTCCCAAGAAGAACTTAAGTTCCCCCATACTGCTCATTTCAAACTTCCCTTGCATAAGTTTTGCAAACTTCTTGCAAAGGTTGTTCTCTGTAGACCCAAAGATTATGTCATCTACATAGATCTGAACTAAGATTATCTTCCCTTTAGATTCCCTTAGGAATAGAGTTTTGTCTATTTTACCTCTTGAGAATTTGTCCTCAATAAGTAAAGTAGACAGGGTTTCATACCAAGCCCTTGGGGCTTGCTTTAACCCATACAATGCTTTCCTAAGTCTATAGACATAACCAGGTTTAAGAGAATCTACAAAACCTGATGGCTGCTCTATATAGACTTCTTCTTTTAGATCACCATTCAGAAATGCTGATTTCATATCCATTTGATATACCTTGAAGCCTTGATATGCTGCATAGGCAAGGAACATTCTGATTACTTCCAGTCTTGCTACTGGGGCAAATGTTTGATCAAAGTCTATTCCCTCTTCCTGCCTGTATCCTTTTGCAACCAATCTTGCTTTATTCTTCACAATAACTCCATTCTCATCCAACTTGTTCCTAAAAATCCACTTTGTACCAATGATGTTGTGGTCTTTTGGTTTAGGAACCAACTCTAAGACCTTGCATCTTCTAAACTGATTAAGCTCCTCTTGCATAGCATTAATCCAGTGTTGGTCTTGGATAGCTTCTTCAAATTTCTTTGGCTCCAGTTGAGATAGAAAACTTGAGTGCAGGACTGTATTCAGATTTCTACTTCTGGTTTGCACTCCATGTCTTGGATCACCAATTATCTGATCTGCTAGATGATCCTTTAGATGTCTTATAGCTGGAGGTAGACTTCCTTCTGGCTGAACACCTCCAGTTTCTTCATTATGCTGCATCTCTTGGTTGTCATCAGCTTCTAGAGAGTCTTGTACTCCCCCTTGATAGTAGTCATCATTTTCCAATACTTCATCTACAGTTGAGCCTTCTGCAATGGAAAGCTTGTCCATCCTATTGCTTATACCTGTTGGACTGCATGAACTACAAGGCAACTCACTGTTGAATTATCTTATTTCATCAAATACAACATGTACAGATTCTTCTACAACCTGAGTAATCAAGTTGTAGACTCTATAAGCCTTACTATTATTGTTGTACCCAACAAATATCCCATCTTGGGATTTGGCAGAAAACTTAGTTAAATAAGACTTTTCATTGTTAAGGATATAACACTTGCAACCAAAGATTCTAAAATAGGATAGATTTGATTTTCTACCTTTCATGATCTCATAGGGAGTCTTGTTGTGGTACTTGGTGATAGAAGCCCTATTGATCACATGACATGTAGTGTTTACTTCCTCAGCCTAGAAATATTCTGGGAGAGAAGTGTCACTCAATAGAGTTCTACCAGCTTCAATCAATGTCCTATTCTTTCTTTCAGCAATACCATTTTGCTGAGGTGTTCTAGGTGAGAAGAATTCTTGAAAAATCCCAAACTCTTTACACAATCTTATCATACTTTCAGATTGAAATTAAGTGCCATGGTCACTTTTGATTTTGACCACTGTACTGTCCAGTTCATTCTGAATTTGTCTGACAAAACTGTGTAAAACACTTGGGGTTTCAGATTTCTGTCTTAGAAAGAACACCCAAGAATATCTAGAATAGTCATCTACAACAACAAAAGTGTAGACCTTCCTACCTAGACTATGAACTGGCATAGGACCAAAAAGATCCATATGTAAGAGGTATAGACACCTCACTGAATCCTTGTTTTCAAGGCTATGAAAGGAGGATTTTGTTTGCTTGCCCTTTTGACAAGCTGAACATATCCCTTCCTTTACACTTAACTTGAGGACCATTCCTCACTAACTCTTTACTAAAGAGTTGGCCAATTGTCTTGTAGTTAAGATGAGCCAGCCTCTTGTGCCATTTGACACAATGAGTTGCTTTCTCATCAGCTACAAGACAAATAGGAGAACCTTTGTTCTCACACCCAAAATCAAGACAATAAAAATTTCTCTTTCTATATCCTGTCAAAATGATCTTTTGATCACTTGACCTTCTGATATGACATCCATTCTTAACAAATGAAATGTCATATCCTAGATCACTCAGCTAACTTATGCTTATCAGGTTATGTTTCAAACCTTTTACATAAGCCACTTGAGTGATGCTAATTTGGTTGGAAGAGATGTTACCAAATCCTTTGATGATTCCTCTTTCAGATCCACCAAAGATTACTTTAGGCCCATCCTTGATAGGTGTGTACTCCTTCAACAGCCCCTTTATTCCAGTCATGTGCCTGGAACATCCACTGTCCAAGTACCATATAGGGGCATGGTAACTTGGACTTTCCTGCAATATAGAATTACTTTCCCTTAGAACCCAAGTAAGTCTTGGTTCCTTGGTTCAAGTTAGCACCATTCATATCAAAACTACCAGCAGCTCTTCTAACTGGTAGACTGTTGTTCTTCCTAACACTTATGTTATGCCAGCAGTCTAAGGCAAAATGGCCTGTCTTGCCACAGCACCAGTATTCATACTTGTTGTATCTAGGTCTAGATACATTTTTGACAGAAGAATTTCTATTCTGTGTTGGTGCTACTGCAGCTACACCCACTGATTTCTCATAACCATGGTGTTTATGAACATAGGCTGACTTATTGGCATTAACACCCTTATTATTCAGAACATCAGTCTTATTATGACCATGAATGTTTTCAAGATCATACTTGTTAGAAGGCTCATGCACCTTTCTAAAAACTACAGGGACTTTAAATTTCAATGGCTGAACTGGTGCTTTGCCTTTTCTCTTGAAATGGGCAGCACTGGTGTTACCTTTAAAGCCTATTCCTGCCTTACCCTTTTGAGCCACAAACTCATCTATTAGGGGTAAGACTGATTTTAGCTTAGAGTAACTAGCCACCAAATCTTTCTCTACTTGAAGTCTGACTTCCAGACTTTTAATTAGATCATTTTTATATGTGATTGTACCCATCCTAATAACAGTAATAGTTTTCAGCTTGGCAACTTCATTCATTTGTTGATCCAATTCTTTCTCTAAACCAGATGCAGTCATCTTAAGATCTGCAATTTCCTTAGCCTGATTTTTGGCCAGGTTTTTGCTTTTCTTAAGTGTCTGCAAAAAGTCCCCATATTCATCTATCAACTAATGAATATCTCCTTCAGATTCTGATCCATCCTCATCACTTGATGAAGATGAATCTAACTCTGAACCAGTACTGTAATAAGAAATTCTAGAATTACTTTATACCTTACTGGGACCAGGCTGATCCTGGCACTTGTTGTCTTCTGATTCATCCATCAATCCCATGCACTGATGGTCTTTTTGTTCATTCATGGAGTCCAGTAATTGCATAAACTCCTCTTCTTCACTAGCTGCATACAGTCCAATGCATGCTTCAGCTTCAGATTCTTACTCTGAGGAGGATTGATCTGTAAGACTCTTCTCCTTCTTAGCAACAAAGGATTTCTCCTTCTTGTCCTTTTGTTGAGTCTTCCTTCTGTCTGCTGACTCCTTCCTCTTTTCTGGACACTCAGCCACCACATGTCCTGGCCTATTGCAGCAATAGCAAACAATTTTTGATGTTGTAGCTTTGCTGGGCTTAGACCTGCTCCTTTCCTTTCTTTATGATTTTCTCTTTTGATAATAGTCATCAACTGGCTGTGATGTGGAGGGCCTTGACTTACACTGCTTCTTCTTTAAGAACCTCTGAAACTGTCTTGTAAAGGCAGCAAAATCTGCATCTGAATCATTGTTATCTGAGTTCTGATTGTCTGAATTTTCTGAGATAACTTCAGCAACTTCCTTAAGAGGTGATGGAGACATCCTCCTACTCTTTCTAGTGGCTTCAACCTTGAAGGCCACTGACTTATCTCTATGCTCTCCTTTTGTATTTCTTTCTTCCTCCTTCCTAGCCATTAGTTGCATTTCATATGATAGCAACTTTCCAAATAAGGTTGGAGGAGAAATGTCAGCTAGTTTGGCCACTTCTCTAATGACACAAATCTTGGTATCCCAATCCTTTGTCAAGGATCTTAGGAATTTGTCATTCAGCTCATAAGTACTAAAGATCCTTCCATAGGACATCAGTTCATTCACTATCTTGTAGAATTTCTTGTAGCATTCAGATATGCTATCAGACTTCCCTTGTTTGAAGCTCTCATATTCTTGATTGAGAATAGACTTTCTGTCTCATCTAACTTCTTCAAAACCCTCCATGTAGACAATCAAGGTGTCCCACATTTCCTTGGAGGTTTTGCAGTGAATCAAATTTTGGAAAGTAGAATCATCTATGGCACTCACTATGATATTCTAAGCTCTTTTATCAATAGTTGCCAATATAATCTCATCCTTAGTCATTTCAAAAAAATCCTTGGGAGTTCTCTAATTTTCATCTAGAACAGACACATTCATTAGGATATATGGACCTTCTTTTACTGTGATATATATCCTTGGGTATGAGGCCTCCATAAACAACCTAACCCTTTCTTTCCAGATTCCAAAAATCTCTTTCCTGCAGATGGGTAATTTCATTGACCCTATTTCCTTGTGATTCTCTCCAGAACCCATTTTCTTGATTCTTGATTCTGCCTTAGGGATCTAACTCAGACTGTTAAGTCCTTCTTTGAGCAACCTCCCTCTGAAACCACTTGATAGTTTTACTTTCAAGACTACCTAAACACCTAGAGGGGGGTGAATAGGTACTTTTCCTTGATTTAACTTAAGGCAGAATATAACTACAGTTCTTTGAATAAATCAGATATTTCTATAGCTAACACAGCACAGCAATCACAATCATACACACATCACAGATTGCACACAGATTTATAGTGGTTCCCCAAGGTCTGGGTACATCCACTTTACCCCTTCACCTATCTAGCAGTATGCTAGAGTCGGCCTAACTTCTTCCTTTAACTCAGATCCTAAGATCCTACAGCTCAGAATCCAGAAGGATTCCTACAACTCAGGCTAACAAGCCCTACCTCAGCCTTGCCACAAGGCATACAACTCAGAGAATACCTTCTCCTACAACTCAGGCATAAACAATCCTACCTCATCCTTGCCATAAGGCCTACAGCTCAGAGAAAACCTTCTCCTACAACTCAGGCATAAACAGCCCTACCACTCAGAGAATAAATCCCCTACACTCAGCCTTTATAAAATAGGCTTACAACTCAGATCTATGAATAGATCCTACAGAATTTGATAAGTAATTTTGTAATCTCTTACCCCTGTTGAGAGAGAAAGGATAAGAACTTTCTTGATCAACTTCTTGAAGGAGCTGATGGCTGAAATCAACTTGATCTTAGTTTTCTTCAAAGCTTCTTGAATCTGAACTTAGTTGGGTTGATTTCCTTTGAATAAAACTGACTGGAAGCTACCTTCTTAGACTTCAGAAATAGATCTAAATCTTCTTGACAGATTAGTTCAGTATCTGCTTCTTGAGAGATCTTTGAATGTCTCCTACTTGTCTTCAAATAGCTGGATCTCTCTCTATCCAAACCTCTTGAAGATACATCTGAATTCTTGATTGAATTCCACTTAGACAGAATCTGAATAGTAAACTACTTCAGAACGTCTTCTTAGATCTTCTCACAAAAATCTTCTTCTTTGTTACTTGTACATTTTTGATTAGAGATCAATCTCTAATTGTGTTAGTTGTGACAATACTTGTCTTCTCTATGTATATTTCTTCTTCTGAATCCATCTATTTACAGACTTCATCCATGGTAACCGGCTGATCCGGTTTATAACTAACTTCTGACAAGTCTGACAGCTTCAGAAAACCTGTTGTAACTTACAGCTGTCAAGTCTTCAAACAGTTCTTGAGCCTTTGTCTTTGTCAGCAAAGCGTCGAGTCTATCTGTCATAAAGTGTCGAGACCATCTGTCAATATGTGTCGACACAAGTGACTTAAGTGTCGACATAGCCTTTGGTGATGTCGACAAAGCTGTCTTGATGTCGACACAGCTTCTTGATACTGCATCTTGAGAATGTGTCGACACTGATTATTTGTGTCGACACAAACACTTCACCATTCATCAACAATCAACTTGGTCTAGACTCAGCTGTGTGTCGACACAAGTCCTGTGTGTCGACAAAGTTGATGTAGACTCAGAACATAGTGTGTCTCGACACTGCCTCCAGGTGTCGACAAAGTTATTATCGACTCTGCCTCTGTGTGTCGACACTGCCTCCCGGTGTCGACACAGTCGATGTCAACTATAATATTCTGTGTGTCGACACTGCCTCCCGGTGTCGACACAAATTCTCTGAAGTGTCGACACAGCTATTTCCAAGTGCCGACACAATCTTACTGAAGTGTCGGCACAGCTTCCTCAGGTGTCGACATATGGACTTAGAATATTTTTCTTGCATTCTAGCACATACTTAATCTGCACATATAAACTCAAAATAACATCAAATACACCTTGATGTATATCATTGAGCTAAGTGAGGTTTCTCCAAATCAGGTACACATTTTCCAATGTACCCAACAAAGAGCAAGCTCCTGGTCAAACATCAGGATCAGGAAATTGTCTCTTTAAAGCTTGCTGCTTTAGAATCAGCAAAATTACTGAATCTGAAGATGCAAGAAGTTATAAAACTGAAGAATGTAACAATCATTCAGATGAGCACCATAACCTTTAAGAATAACCATATTAAGAATCTTGAAGGAAAACTCCAAAAGGAGAGGGAACTAGTGGCTAGCTACTCCAAGCCTAGCAGAGTGTTGCCCTTGATAGACTCATTCTCCTCCCAAAAGGGAAAGAAAGGGTTGGGATTCAAGGGAAGGATAAGAGCTGCTAATCCCAAGGGAAATGGCAAAGCTCAAGTGGATCCACTAGCCTCTAAGCCCCCTGTAAAATTTATTAGAGTGCAAAATCCTTCTAACAGCCATGACCATGAGAGTATTTATGGTCATTGGAATCCTTCTAGACCATCTTGTGTGAATAAAGATGTTCCACAATATGGTGGTAGTCACAGCGAAGGTGCAATTACCTATAAGAAAATACAAATGGCCTATCCTGGACCATTTGTGTTTGGTACAACAGCCCCTTCAGTCAAGGGTAAAGCTGCTGACTGTTCTCAAATTCCTCCAGCCCACTCTAAGACAAAGGGCAAGGCTGTTAATAGACCAGACCTAGGCATCTCTGAGGCCATCAAGAGTATGCTTCCTAAAAAGAAAGCTGCTACTAGAAGGGCTCAAGATATCCCAAGCACTTCTACTGCCATACCCACCACTAGTCAGACTGGGGCTGGAAAACCATGGAACATGACTGCTGCTACTCCTTATAGACCCAAAGCTGCTATTAACACAACTATTAGACTTGCTCCAAAAAGAAGGTACAACATCCATGAGTGTTGGTGTTGTTGCGAGGTAGGCCACTTTGTTGTTGATTGCTAACACAATCATAGTGTGTAGAGAGCAAATGTCTGCTTGCCTGTCAGAAAAGCTTTAGGCAGGCAGAATTATTTTCAGCCTAACATGCACCAAGGACCGAATGAAAATTGGGGTCTTAAGGTTAACTGATTTGTGTTTTGCAGGTTAGTTTAAGTGCCCATACCCCTATATGGTACTTAGATAGTGGTTGTTCTAAGCACATGACTGGAACAAGGAGCATGCTGAAGGATTATGCTCCACTAAGGAATGGACCAAAGGTTATCTTTGGTGCGTCAGAAAAAGGGGTGACTAGAGGTTATGGTAAGATCTCTAATGGCATAGTCACTATCACAAGAGTAACCTATGTAGAAGGGTTGCAGCACAACCTGATAAGCATTAGCCAACTCTGTGATCTTGGTTATGACATTGTATTCCACAAGGAAGAGTGCCAAATTAGGAGGTTAAGTGACCAAGAGGTCATCTTAACAGGCACTAGGAGTGGAAATGTGTACTGTTTAGATTTTCTATGCTCTAACAAAGACTCACCTGTATGCCTTGTTATAGATGAGAAAGCCTCTTCCTGTATCTAGTGGCACAAGAGGCTAGTCCATCTAAACTATAGGACCATAGACAAGCTGTTCAGCAATGAACTGGTAAGGAATGTTCCTAATTCTATATGCACTAAGGAGGGTATCTGCTCTGCTTGCCAAAAGGGCAAACAAACTAAGACCTCCTTCAAGAGCATTGACACCAAAGACTCAGTAAGTTTCTTATACCTCTTGCATATGAATCTGTTTGGTCCTATGCCAATTCAAAGTCTAGGTAGGAAAGTCTACACCCTTGTGGTTGTTGATGACTTTTCCAGATTTTGCCTGGGTGTTCTTTTTGAGAAAGAAATCTAAAACTCCGATGTCTTTCAGACATTTGTCAAGCAAATTCAGATTGAATTCAACAGCACTATGGTCAAAATCAGAAGTGACCATTGCACTGAGTTTCAGTCTGAGTGCATGCCAAGATTCTGCGAAGAGTTAGGGATTCATCACAAATTTTCCTCTCATAGAACACCCTAGCAAAATGGAATTGCTGAGAGGAAAAATAAGACTCTCATAGAGGCTAGTAGAACCTTATTAAGTGACTAATCCCTCCCAGAATACTTCTAGGTTGAGGCAGTTAACACTGCATGCTATGTCCTTAATAGGGCTTCTATCACCAAGAGCCATAAGAAGACTCCCTATGAGATCTTGAAGGGTAAAAAACCAAACCTGAGCTATTTCAGGATCTTTGGTTGCAAGTGTTATATGTTCAATAATGGAAAAGTCCATTTAACTATGTTTGCTGCCAAGTCTTATGAAGGGATCTTTGTTGGGTACATCACTCATAGTAAGACATATATAATCTACAACTTAACTACCCAAGTTGTAGAAGAGTCAATGCATGTTATTTTTGATGAATCCAACATGATTAACTGTGAGCTTCCAAGCTCCTCCTCTTATAGTATTACAGGTACAGAGCAGATGAGGGACACGATGACCATCAAGGAAGCTACCCTCACAATCCAAGAAAATGATGATGGACTGCCTACTCCATGGGAAGGGGAAAACATACCTGAAGAAAATGAAGACCAGCTAGCTGAAAACCCTGAAGATCAGCAAGCTGCAGCTAGATTGCCTCCAGCTATCAGGCATTTAAGGGACTATCTAGTACACAAAATCATTGGTGATGTAAATCATGGAGTCCAGACCAGAAGCAGGAGCATGAATACAGCTCTCTACTTATGCTTCATGTCTCAAGTAGAGCCAAAGAAGTTTGAAGAAGCAATCACGATTCAGTTCTGGATAGGAGCAATGCAAGAAGAACTTAACCAATTTAAGTGATGTAAGGTATGTAAGTTGGTTCCTAGACCACAAGGACAAAATTTCATAGGTACTAAGTGGATCTACATGAACAAGTTGGATCAAGATGACATTATTATAAAGAAAAAGGCTAGACTGGTGGCTAAAGGCTACAAGCAATAAGAGGGCATAGACTTTGACCAGACCTTTGCTCCAGTAGCTAGATTGGGGGACATAAGGATCTTTCTTGCATTTGTTTCCCATCAGGGATTCAGAGTTTACCAGATGGATGTCAAGTCAGCATTCCTGAATGGGGACCTAAAAGAGGAAGTATATGTGGATCAACCACCAAGTTTTATAGATCCTAACTCTCCTAACTTTGTTTATAAGCTTAGGAAAGCTCTATATGGGATAAAGCAAGCCCTTAGGGCTTGGTATGAAACCTTGCCTAGCTTCTAAATTGAGAACAAATTCTCAAGAGGGAAGATAGACAAGAACCTATTCCTAAGGGAATTAAAGGGCAAGCTTATCCTAGTCCAGATATATGTCGATGACATTATCTTTAGACCTACTGATGATAACCTTTGCAAGAAGTTTGCTAAACTTATGCAAGGGAAGTTTTAAATGAGCAGCATGAGTGAGCTTAAGTTCTTCTTGGGACTCCAAGTAAGATAGACTGATGATGGCTTATCCATATCCCAGTCCAAGTTCACCAGGGAGCTAATCAAAAAGTATGGTATGGAGAATGCCTCCACCATGAGCTCCCATGGGATCAAGTATGCTTATAAGTAAAGATGAGGTAGGGAAACCTGTTGATGAGTCTTTATATAGAGGGTTAATTGGCTCCCTTCTATACATGACTGCTAGTAGGCCTGACATCATGTATGTCACATGTGTCTATGTTAGGTATCAGGCCTGCCCTAAAAAATCTCATTACTCTGCTGTAAAGAGAATCTTAAGAAATCTTAAGGGCACACCAGATATTGGTATATGGTACCCTAGAAATAGGGATTTTGATCTAATATGATTTTCAGATGTAGATTTGTAGGTTGCAAAGAAGATAGGAAAAGCACTACTGGAACCTGTCAGTTCTTAGGAAGAAGGCTAGTTTCTTGGAGCAGTAATAAGCAAACTAGTGTGGCTATATCCACTATTGAGTCAGAAAATATATTAGAAGACAGTTGTTGTGTTATGCTGCTGTGGATCCAACATCAGCTCCAGGATTACAACATTCAGGTAAGTAGAACTCCTCTATATTGTGATTCTATAAGTGTTATTTCTATTGCAAAGAATCATGTCTCACATAGCAGGACTAAGCATATAGAAATAAGATACCATTTTATTAGGGAGCATGTGGAGAAGGAATACATCAGTCTTGAGTTTGTCCCCATAAAAAAGCAAGTGGCTGATATCTTCACTAAGCCATTAGATGAAGCAAAGTTCAACACCCTCAAATTTGACTTGGGTATGTTAAACTTGGCATAGCTTCAGGCACTCCCCTTTTGCATTTTTTTGTGCAAGTATTGTTCCTCTTACTGGACATACAGACCCCCCAGTAGTATTAGTTCACTGATGCTTCTACTGAGGGGGATTAAGTCACTCTTGAGAGAAGACCGAAGATCAGCCAATGGAATGGCCAACCACCATCTACCTATTCTACAGAAGTCAAAAAGGGGGAGAGATAAGAGAAGGTACTAGCAAGGGGGAGACATAGCCATACATGCAGGAGATGGAAAAAGGGAAAGAAAGACATGTGGCACTCAAGTATGACAAACAACTTGCAGCAAAATAGGGGGAGTAAGTTATGGTCACCATACAGGAAATGAGGTACATTTACTTATAGCTTATCAGAATTTCAATATTTACTTTGCTGTATAGGTTGTGTGTGTCACTGACCAAGGAAAGAAAACATTTTTGATAAGGGTTGATAAGGGTTTTGACTTCTTCAAATAGGGGGAGATTGTTGGGTCCATTGTTCTCAATGTCCCTGATTTTTGAGAATTCAAACAGGTCAATGACACACTCATCAACTGTATTTGATGTGTGTTTGAGGTCTTGAGTGCAGGTTATCCATATCACATTGATTGGACATGTGGACACAATAAGTGGTTGCTGGACATAGCAAAAAATCGACTAAGTCTACAAGCGTTAAGTGGAGCAAGCTCACTCAACGCCAGAGGTATGGATTCTATTTTGCTTTGTATAAAATTGCCTAAGTCCATAGGAATTGAGTGAGGATAGCTTACTCAACGCCATATAACATTTAGCGTTGAGTCTGTCTCAGCCAAAATAAAAGTTATCCAAAAATTTGACTAAGTACAAAAGCGTTGAGTGTAGTCTACTCACTCAATGTCATATAACATATAGCGTTGAGTCTGTCTCAGCCTAACTGGCAGATAGCCAAAAACTTGGCTAAGTACAAAAACATTGAGTGTAGTCTACTCACTCAACACCATAAAGCAAAAAGGTCGTGACTCAGTCTAAGCCTAGAGAAATTGGCTGAAAATGTGACGAAGTCCATAAGTGTTGAGTGTGGTCTACTCACTCAACGCCATACAGCTTTTAGCGTTGAGTTTTGCCGTGCCAGTCAACTCCATAGAAAAGTTGGGCTAAATTTTCACTAAGTCCACAGGCATTGACTGTAGCTTACTCACTCAATGCCAGATAACAGAAAAATTATGTTAAGTAGTTTGGGGTTGAGTGGAACTTAATCTCTCAATGCCAAGAAGCAGAAATATTTGCTAAGGCAAATAGCATTGAGTGAGGCAAGCTCACTCAGCGCTCTCGACAATCTCAATGCCTTGAATCAGAAATTTGGCTAAGTCCAAAAGCGTGGACTGCTTGGCTTTCGTCAAGCTCATCTTCGTCGAATTGAGCTGAGCGTTCGTCGAACTGAGCCTGGAGTTCATCGAACTGAGTTTAACCTTTCATCAAACTAAGTCTATAGTTCATTGAACTGAACTTATGCTTTCGTCGAGCTGAGCTTACAGTTCATCGAAATGAACTTTTACATTCATCGAGCTGAGCTTGGCGTTCGTCGAATTGAGCTCAGCTTTCGTCGAGCTCAATACTTAGCAAAATAGAATTTTGTCTAAGTGTTGTGGTGTTGAGTGATACCTACTCACTCAATGCCTTTAGTTCTAATGATTGAATTTTGTCTAAGTTTAGAGATGTTGAGTCATGCTAACGTCAACAAAGTCAAATTGTCAACAAAAATTCAAATGGTGCGGAAATGCTACCAAAGACGTTGGCAGCAAGCTGTCATCATCTTCTGCACTTTCCAAGGAATATTTCCATCATAAAGTGTTGGGGCCCACACACAGCAAGGAGCCGTTAAATCAAGATTAATTGGAAAACATGCGCTGTATGGATTAATCTCATCCATCAATCCTGGTGGTGGGACCCACTCTCAATTGGCCTTCAAAGTATAAAAGGAAGCAAATCGGCCAGAGCAAAAAACAATTGATTCCTTGTCTAGGTTTTCTGAAAAAGAAAAAGGGTGGCAGAACTTCATCTTCTTCCTCGCCATTTTCGTCGAGCCTGAAGAAGTTCTTTTGCACAGAGAACCTTGCTGGGAAAGAGATAACTGAAGCAATTACCATCTATAACAACAGGATCAGAATCTATTCTGAGATAGCAGATCTACAAGTTCTACAAAGGAAAGGAAAGTTGGTTGTAGAAAGAATCTACTGCCTACTTCATTGTCTTCAACTGCAAAAGGTTGGAATTATATCTGCTCAGTCCAGGAAGAAGAAGACACAAAGTTCTGGATCTTGTGTCTAATCATACAACCTTTCTTGTTATTTTATTTAGATTCTTTGTGAGTCTGATGTTATAAGCCTATATTAAAAGGATAATGTCTTTGTGACCTGTGTTTGGCTGTGTGCCTGGTGAAAGTTCTTTGTTACCTGAGTTTGGCTTAGTGCCTAAGTGTTAGGTCTGTGTAACCTGTATGGTTCTGCGGGATCTGTGCTGTAAGCTATTAAGTAGCTGAGTTCTGGAGGGAGAGCCGAATCTAACACACTGTTAGATAGGCGCAGAGGGATAGTGGATGTACCCAAGATTGGGGAACCACTATAAAATTGTTGTGTCATCTGTGAATGTTCTTGAAAGCTGATAACTAACCTAATCACAGGCACTGAAATCAGAAAACAAGTTAGAAAAGTTAAATAGAGACAAAAACCTTTTCACCCCCCTCTAGGTGTTTAGCTAGCCTTGAAAACAAGACTTTCACGTGGGCCCCATTTAATTGCAGATATATTACCTTCCTTTTACAGAAATGTCTTATAGCTGGCCGTCATCGCCATTGGTGGTGAATTCCAGCTTTCCCGCAAAGAATTTGAATTCTGTTGACTTTTATTTACTTTTGCTGATGTCAGCATATATGGACTTAGCCAATTTCTCAATTCCAACTCAAGCGTTGAGTGCGTTGAGTGAACTGGCTTCATTAAACGCCTCTAGACTTAGCTGATTCTTTAGCCTTGCTCAGGCTTTGAGTGCGTTGAGTGAACTGAGTTCACTCAACGCCTCTGTACTTAGTCAATTCTTCAGCACTTCCAGGCATTTAGTGAACATGTCTCACCAATACTAAAACACTTAGTCAACAATCTGATCCTTTCTGCATTTAGGCGTTGAGAGCGTTGAGTGAAGCTTCATCACTCAACACTTTTTTACTTAGCTGCAACTATCTTTATCAGCTAGGCGTTGAGAGCGTTGAGTGAAGCTTCATCATTCAATGCTTTTGTACTTAGACAGATTTGTCTATCTATCCCTTCTTGAGCTTTAGCATTACACGACGCCTTATTCTCTGGCGTTGAGTGAGTTGACCACACTAAACGCTTCTGGACTTAGTTATTTTTTTGCCTTCTTCTTTGGCTTTGACAGAATTAACTTGATTCAATGCTTCCTTCTTCAGGCTTCGAGAGCTGTGTTCACTCGATGCTTCTGGACTTAGTCGATTTTCATATTGCCACTGCTGAAGCTTTGACAGACTGTGTTATACACGACACCTCTTGTTATATGGCGTTGAGTGAACTGCCTTCACTCAATGCATGTAGACTTAGCCGTAGAATTGCTTTCTGCAACCTACTGGGCTTTGACTGTCTTATATTTACTCAGCGCTTTTGTTGTCTATCATTGAGTGAACTGGCTTCACTCAACACCTGTAGTCTTAATCGCTTTTATGTCTTTATCATCATTCTTCCTTGACAATTGGCGTTGAGTGAGCTTGCTTCACTTAACACCCGTGGACTTCTTTGAATATCGACACCTGACGTTCAGTGAGCTTGCTTCACTCAACGCCTGTGGACTTAGGCAAATTCCTGTCTTTCCAGCCAGCTTCTTTGTGTCCACCTGTCATTGTCACTTGAGAAACCTATCTAATTAGTGTGAAAAAGAGCAACCTACATGCATGAACTTGAACATACATCAAATACAACTGTGTATACCATTGACTTGTTTGACTTCTTACAAATATGGGACATTAGGATCAACGGACCCAACACCAAGTACCCATACCTCCATATGGTACTTGGACAGTGTATGTTCCAGGCACATGATTGGAATAAGGAGCAACCTGAAGGAGTATACTCCAGTGAAGGATATACCTAAAGTAATCTTTTGTGGTTCAGATAGAGGAGTCACTAGAGGCTATGCTAAGATCACCAATATCATAGTCACCATCTCAAAAGTTGCTTATGTTGAAAGGTTGCAACACAACCTGATAAGCATAAGCCAACTCTGTGATCTTAGCTATGTCATTGGATTCCACAAGAATTAGTGTCAAATTAAGAGGTGAAGTGAACAAGAAGTCATCTTGACAGGCACTAGGAGTGGAAATGTGTATTGTATAAACTTTCTATGTTTAGGTCAAGACTCCCATATATGTCTAGTTGCAAATGAGAAAGTCTCATACTTTGTACAATGACATAAGAGACTAGCTCATTTGAACAATAAGACCATTGGCAAGCTCTTTAGTGAAGAGCTAGTTAGGAATGGTCCCAAGATGAAATGCACTAAGGAAGGCATTTGCTCTGCATGCCAAAAGGACAAGCAGACCAAAGCTTCCTTCAAGAGCATTGGGACCAAAGACTCTGTGAGGTGTTTATACCTCCTGCATATGAACTTATTTGGTCCTATGTTAGTTCATAGTCTATGTAGGGAAGTCTACACCCTTTTCGTTGTTGATGACTTTTCTAAGTTTGCTTGGGTTTTCTTTCTTAAGAAAAAGTCTGAAACCCTTGATATCTTCAAGACTTTTATCTAACAAATTTAGAATGAACTGGATAGTACTGTTGTCAAAATCAAAAGTGACCATGGGACTGAATTTTAGTCTGAAAGCATGACAAGGTTCTGTGAAGAGCAAGAGATTCATCAAGAATTTCCTTCTCCAAGAACACCCCAGCAAAATAGTATTGCTGAGAGCAAGAATAGAACTCTCATAGAAGTTGGTAGGACTTTGTTAAGTGACACATCTTTCTCAGAATATTTTTGGGCTGAGGCAGTAAATACTGCATGTCGTGTCCTAAATAGAGCTTCTATCACCAAGAGCAATAAGAAGACTCTCTATGAGATCATGAAGGGCAAAAAACCAAACCTGGCATATCTCAGGATCTTTGGAAGCAAATGCAATGTGCTCAATAATGGTAAGTCTTATATGACTAAGTTTGCTGCCAAATCCTATGATGGGATATTTTTTGGGTACAACAATCATGGTAAAGTCTATAGGATCTACAACATGAAAAATCAAGTAGTAGAAGAGTCTATACATGGAGTATTTGATGAGTCTACTATGATTAACAATGAGCTACCTAGCTCTTCATTTAGACCTACAAGTATAGAGCTGATGATGGATAAGCTAACCATGGAGAAAGCTGCTCCAAGTGTCCAAGATAAAGATGATGGAGTGTATATTCCAGAAGAAGTATAAGGCATACATGATATGGATGAAGATCAGCAAGATGAAACCACTGAAGCTCAATATGCTGAAGGAAGATTGCCTCCAGTTATCGGGCATCTAAGGGATCATCCCAGACATCAAATAATTGGTGATGCTAACCAAGGAGTTATAACAAGGAGCAGAAGTCTCAACACAGTCTTATACTCAATCTTCCTGTAATAAGTTGAGCCAAAAAGATTTGAAGAGGCCAACATAGACTAGTTCTAGATTATGGCAATACAAGAGGAATTGAACCAGTTCAAGAGGTGTAAGGTCTGGAAGCTGGTTCCAAGACCCCAAGTAAATAATGTCATTAAGACCAAGTAGATCTACATGAATAAGCAAAGGGATACAAATAAGAAGAAGGTATTGACTTTGATCAAACCTTTGCCCCAGTAGCCAGATTGGAAGCCATTAGACTATTCCTTTCATATGTTGCATACAAGGGATTCAAAGCCTACCAGATGGATGTGAAGTCAGCTTCATGAATGGTGACTTAAGGGAAGAAGTCTATATTGAGCAGCCATTAGGTTTTGTTAATCCTAACTCTCCTGATTATGTTTATAGACTTAGGAAAGCTCTATATTGGTTGAAGCAAGCTCCCAGGGCATGGTATAAGACCTTGTCTAGTTTCCTCATTAAGAACAAATTTTCAAGGGGGAAGATAGAGAAGACTCTATTCCTAAGATTATCTAAGGGCAAGATCATCCATGTTCAAATTTATGTAGATGGCATAATTTTTGGGTCTACTGATGATAACCTTTGCAAGAAGTTTGTTAAACTTATACAAGGGAAGTTTGAGATGAGCAGTATGAGTGAGCTTAAGTTCTTCTTGGGCCTCCAAGTAAGGCAGACTGAAGATGGATTGTCCATATGTCAATCTAAGTTAACTAGGGAGTTAATTAAAAAGTTTGGAATGGATAGTGCCTCTATTATGAAAACTCCCATGGGGTAAAGTATGTCAATAGACAAGGATGAGACAAGGAAGCCTGTTGATGAAACCGTATATGGAGGCAAAGTTTCCTCCCTATTATATCTGACTGCTAGTTGGCCAGACATCATATATGTTACATGTGTTTGTGCTAGATATCATGCTAGCCCTAAAGAGTCTCACTACTCTACTGTTAAGAGAATTTTGAGATATCTTAAGGGTACACCAGATCTTGTCCTATGGTACCATAGGAATAGGGATTTTGAACTAACTTGCTATTTAGATGCAGATTTTACAGGCTGTAGAGGGGACAGGAAAATCACATCAGGCACCTATTAGTTCTTGGGAGGAAGACTTGTGTCTTGGAGCAGCAAGAAGCAGACTAGTGTGGCTATTTTCACAGCTGAGTCAGAGTATATATAAGCAAGAAGTTGATGTGCACAGTTGTTATAGATACAACATCAGCTCCAGGACTACAACATCAAGATAAGTAATATCCCCATATATTGTGATTCAACTAGTGCAATCTCCATTGTAAGGAATCCTGTTTCTCATAGTAGGACTAAGCATATTGAAATTATGTATCATTTTATTAGGGAGCATGCGAAGAAGGAAGATATCAGTCTTGAATTTGTCCCTACAGATAAGCAAGTTGCTGATATTTTTACTAAGCCACTAGATGAAGTCAAGTTCAACACCTTCAAGTTTGAGTTGGGTATGTTGAACTTGGGATAGCTTCAGTTGCTCCTTATATAGTTGCAAGAATTACTACTTCTTGCTGGTTGTTAAGACATTCAGTGGTATCAAGACTGAAATGTTCTAAAGTTTCTATTAGAGAGGCTGATAGAAGATGCTCCTATTGAGAGGAGCAAGTATAGCACTTGGAGGAACAAGTTCAGCTTCCTGTTGAGAAGGAGCAAGCAATTGCAATAGTGGATTTTTCATATCAACACCGCAAATTTATTTGTCTTAAGGACAATGCACAAACTAAAGGGGAGTTTCACTCTGAAATCCCTACTCCAGAGATTATTTATGACATATTCATAAACTTCTCTGAGTCTGAGATGGAATGTTGCTGATAAGAAGACAAAGCCGAGGATTCAACTCTTCCTGAGCATGATAGGCAAAAGGACCAAGAGTATAATTCACCCATGATCCTTCCTCCACCCTAAATAGATGAATGTTTATTGAATAAGACAGAAAGGGGAAGGAGTGGGAGAGCAATGACTTGACATGACTTGACAGGTTGAGTCAGTGTATAATACTTGTTGGAAGGAGTGGGAGAGCAATGACTTGACATAATGAGCTAGTGTATAATACTTGGAATGATTCAAGCGGTATGAGGAGAGCAATGACTACTTGTTGAGTCATTGCATAATACTTGGAAACTTTCCAAGTGGTATGAGGAGAGCAATGAGTTGACATGTTAAGTCATTGTATTAAACTGGGGAACTTTCAACAAGCTACAATTGCTATCTTTAATTTGCTTACTTGATATGTTTTATGTATTAATGCATCTTAGTATTGATGTGTATTCTGTCTTCTTTAAAAGGGGGGAGATTGTTGGGAATATTGCCTTTCAATATTCCCTGGATTTGAAGAGGCATCACCATCAATACTAAGATCATAGATGTATTTGATGCATGCTCTAAGTTCAATGTGTGCAGGATGTCCTTCGTCACAATGATCAGACAGGTTGTTTATGTGATAGTGACAGGTGGACACAAGGAAGAATGCTGGGAAGACAAAAATTTGTCTAAGTCAATAGGCGTTGAGTGAAGGAAGTTCACTCAACGCTAGATGTCAACAAGTGCTGAGTAAAGCATGGGCAGTCAAAGCCTGACTATTGACAAAGTAGAATTTTGGTTAAGTCCACAGGAATTGAGTGAAGGCAGTCCACTCAACATCATATAACAAGAGGTGTCGAGTAAAGCTCAGACAGTTAAAGCTCCAGCATTAGCAAAGAAGAAATCTGGGAAAGTCCAGAAGCATCAAGTGAGGACAAATCACTCAATGCCTGAAGAAAGAAGCGTCGAGTAAAGCTCAAACAATTAAAGCCTCAGCATTAGTAGAGAAGAAATCCGGCTAAGTATAGAAGCATTGAGTGAAGTGCTCTGAAAGCGTCGGCAGAACAAGCTTCAGTCAAAGCCTCAAAAAATATAGACAAAAAATATGTCTAAGTCCAAATGCGTTGAGTGAGGACAGTTCACTCAACGCCAACTCAGCAGAAAATTAACTAAGTACAAAAGCATTGAGCTAAGGCAATTCACTCAACACCTAAAGAAGAAAGCATCGACAGAACAAAGTGATGTCAAAGCTTAAGAAGAAGTGGACAGAAAATCTGTCTAAGTCCAGAAGCATTGAGTGAAGGCAGTTCACTCAACTCCTGCTCAACAAGAAATTTTACTAAGTACAGAAGCGTTGAGTGAAGGTTGTTCACTCAACGCCTCATCAAGATGACAGGAAAGTCAAGTATGCGTTAAGTGATGAAGGCGCACTCAACACACTCAACGCTTATTAACACAAAGTTGGTCTAAGGACAAAAGCGTTGAGTGAAGGTCGTTCACTCAATGCACTCAACGCCTATCCACAAAAAGTTTGTCTAAGGACAAAAGCGTTTAGTGAAGGTCGTTCACTCAACGCTACCTCAATAGAGATATTGGCTAAGTCCAAATTCGTTGAGTGATGACTAATCACTCGACTCCTAATGGTACAGAAAATGGGCTAAGTGTTTTTGCGTTGAGTGAAGGCCATTCACTCAACGCCTATGATGAATCTTCTGTTTTTGACTAAGTCCACAGGTGATGACGTCAGCAGAATTTCAAATTGTTGCGGGAAGTCTATAGTACACAACAAACTGATAAAGCTAAGTTGCAACGAACAACTATTACTTGTCCCAAAGCTCAAAGAGTTGTTGGACGGCAGAAGAAAAAAAGCAACAGATCAGAAAATAGGGATTAACTTTTGGAAAAGCTCTGGACTTCTTCTTCCTCTAAAAAATATTGCAGAGCCTAAAGAACAAAGTTCAAACTTTTGATCTAAGAGTTCAAGCAAGGTGGTTGTTACGATTCTAACCTTCAACAACAAGTTTGGAGAAACGTCTCTAAGAAAGAAGAAGCAGCAAGGCCAAACCCTAGCTGTAGCTGATCTGGAAGTTGAATGAAGGTAGTTGTTTTCATTCTCACCTGCAACAGCAAGTTCAGAGAAACTCTCTGAGAAAGAAGGTGCAGCAAGGGCTAACCCCAGTTGTACCCGCTTCACAGTTCCAGCTGATCATTTCTTAAGAACTTTTTATGGAAGCTGTGAAGAAGATATCTAAACTGAGTTTTCTCAGGACAGAAGGAAGAAGATACGGAGAACATTTCTCTGGTGTCTAATCATCATCAACAAACCTTTCATCAAGTAGGATCTTAATAAATCTGAGTGTAAGAATAATATTATAAAGGCTAAGGTACGATCTTTTGTAGATCTGAGGTAGGATCCCTGTGTGGATCTTAGGTAGGGCCTTTGTTCCTGAGTTGTAGGATCCTTCTATGGATCTGAGTTAGGGCCTTTGTGCCTGAGTTATAGGAGAGTCATTCTCTCTGAGTTGTAGGACTATCCTCCTAGCCTGAGTGTAAGACTATTAACTTAGTCTGAGGTAGGTGATCTTTGGATCACTGACCTGTAGAAGCAAGCTTGCTTTGAGTTGTAGGGCCTTGCGCCTGAGGTCGGTCTTGGAGGAGACTGAGAGATCCTGAAGGATCTATATTGTAAGCTCTTAGGAGCCGAGTTTGGAGAAGTTGTCTTGTCCAACAAACTGTTAGAAAGGTGGGAGGGACAGTGGCTGTACCCATAATCTAGGGAACCACTATAAAATTCTTGCGTGTTGTGTGTGATTTTCTTGAAAGCTAAACAACCTTAAATCACAACTCACCTAAAATAGGAAAAGTTTTAAAAAGGCCTAGAACCTATTAACCCCTCCCTCTAGGTGTTAGCTACTCTTGAAACTAAAGACTTTCAACATGACAAAAACATAATGATTTATTCATTGCTCTCAACACTTTTATTAATTATTTTTATGCTCCTTCCTTGTTATTATTTAAGATTATTTTATGTACAATTCACCTTAGTGCATATAGTTCTGACTTCTTCAAATAGGGGGAGAATGTTGGGTATTATATCCACAATAACTTTGATTTGAAGAAGTGTCTCTTGAACAAAGATGAATTGAGTTTGTATTTAATATTGTTTCTTTATTCATGTGCTTGTAAGGTTTTATTTCTAAGTATAAACTAATGTTAGGTAACAATAGGTCATAAAACACAAGACTATATAATATAATCCCTCATTGTGTAGGCCAAAGTGTTGACTCATGTGTAATCTCTTTATTGGATTGCACTTCTATTACACATGCATTAGAAGGATCAAGGGAGGACTTGCTGCAACATTTAGAATGAACAAATTTTTTCCTAAGTAAAATTCGTCGAGTATAGTAGTGGATACTCGTCAAATTCGCCGGGTATACTTATGAATACTCGTCGAATTCATCTTGTATACCTATTGGCACTCATCGAATTCATCGTGTTTACTTAGAGAATCTTTTCTAAGATCTTGAGAATTGGTTAAGTAAGATTCATCGAGTATCATTAAGTATACTCGTTGAATTCATTGAGTGTACCAGTTGACACTCGTCAAATTCGTCGAATATATTAGTCGAAACAGGTCAAATTCGTCGAATCTCACTAGAAAAACCTCTAAGTTCTCGGATCTACTTGTCTGGAATTGTCCAAGTAAAAATCATCAATTATCGAAGTTATTCGTCGAGTATACTCATGGATATACACTGATACTCGACGAATGGACTTAGCATGATTATTTTCGATTTTCTTTCTAACGGGTCTCTGGTTCAAGTCATCAACTATGTACAGTACATGTGGACTGTTCATTTAGGAAGAACTTTTCTAGCTGTTAGAAGAAGAAATCCTATAAATACCAAGGGTTAATATGTTCAACCCTAATCGATCATCCGCACTTGAAATCGTGAAAAGGCTGCTCGTTTCTATTGGACTTACGGCTTTCAAAAATAAAAGAACTCGTAACCTAGCTTCTCACGATTAGCAATTCCTTCAATAATAGATTCGACAGATCTCATCTTAAGTATTCCTAAAGCCTTCAGATCTTGTCAGATCAACATTTTCAGATCAAGCTTTCGAGATTATTTTCAAGTCTTCTCCTTTAATAAGAGCCTCATGTTTTTCATTCCAAGGAAGATGAAGATTGGATATTTTTAGATCTGAAGAAGTAGATTGGTTTCCAATTTAAAGATTTGTATAAATTTTTTTTGTATTATTGTAAGAAGTTTACTCTTCCGAGGTGTAGATCCTTGTGCAAGGATCGAGTTGTACGAGAGTTTGTTCTCTGAGTGTAGGAGAGGTTGTTCTCCGAGAAGTAGGAGTGTTGACTCCAAGTTGTAAGATTTGTTTAAATATGAGAAAGGAGAAGTAGCCAAATCTCGCCCTTTGTGGTAGATATGCAAGGCGGGACATTGGACGTACCCAAATCGATGAACCATTATAAATTCTTGTGTTGTGTTGTGTTGGTACCCTAGTTTGGATTTGAGATTAGTCTTCTCAATTAGTTTCTTGACCCAAGATTTATCTATGGTCAAAGGTTAGTTGTTAGATTAGTTTTTACTCAATTGTAGAGTTGTCACTTTTCCAGATGAAGATTTGGTTAAGTTGTTTTTGGTTCAACTATGGTCGAACGCCGCTCGACTATCGTCTATCAACTGTTCGACGATCGTCTATCAGTTGGTCGACTATCATCAGGCAGCAGATCGTCTATCTCTGAGTTAGTTTAACTCTTGTTAGCTCGACGATCTGTGGTATCTGCCTCGTCGATCGTCGAGCCCCGCTCGACTTCTTTTGACCAGACAGATTTCTTGATAGTTCAACTATCTGCTTGGATAGTTCAACTATCTGATAGCTCGACTATCTGTTTGATAGTTCGACTATCTGTTTTGTTTGATAGTTCGACTATCTGCCTTGATAGTTCAACTATTTGATAGCTTGACTATCTGCTCTAATAGTTCGACTATCTGTTCTGTTGTTGATAGTTCGACTATCTGCTCTGTGTTGATAGTTTGACCATCTGTTTGATGGATCGACTATCTTTTTGATAGCTCGACTATCTGCTTTGATAGTTCGACTATCTGTGTCGTTCGACTATCTGTTCTGATAGATCGACAATCTCTGTGGTTCGGTCGATGATCTCCGAGGGTCGTTCGACGTTCTTCTGTCAGCCTTTAGTAATTTTGTACTCCTTCTGTTCTGTGATTTATTTCCTATTTATTTGGCATATTTTATTAAAGATTATTTCATTGATTTTATGCATACATCTCAAGGCAATCTTGGCCCCATCCTTTGTGCATAATTCAAGCTTTATCTGACAAAGTTTTTTGTCTTATTAGTTGAAATATCTTTATGCTTTATCTGCTATGCGGTCCTTTATAGCCGTTAGACACAAAAGTCTTCTCTGGCCGTAAAGAGTTTAGTCTGATGTGACTTTCTCTAGTACTTCTTTTATCATATTGGATTTACAGCTTCTTAGAAAGCGTTATCCCTTTATAGGATGTCTGTCTGCAGGATATGTTTTGTTTTGTGCTATTTGCAGCCCAGATCGCAGATCTCAGAAGAAGACAAAGTTTAAAAAAAGATTAGAGCCATTACAAAGGCCAATATATAAAGAGTTTCTTTTGAAAGAAGTTTTTTCAACAACAAGATATAGAAGAGAGATACACACAGATATTCATATACAGATTCAACAAGAAGAGATACAGCTCTCAGATATTGTTACATTCAACTGAGAAGATCGACCCTTCAACTCTCTCTCTTCTTCAATCCTGAGTTCATCCTGCTGCCAGGAACATTCACTCAGAGTCTCAAGAAGAAGAAGGAAGAAAAGTTGTTGAAGAAGAACATCCATTACAAATCAAGAGTCTTCTTCAAGCTGCTCCTTCAAGAACTTCAAGATAGCTCTCTGTCACAAGTTCAGAAGAGTTCCTGCACCCTGAAGCAAGACTTCTTCCTGGATATCACTAAGCCAGGGGGAGCCTTGATTCTTTAGAGCTTTCTAGCACTGTACAATCCTCTTGCTTCTCTAATATTGTTTTAGCAATAGAGAAGACCCTCTAACTCTCTCTCAACCTCCTGTATAAAGGGTTATTACTCCCTTCAAAAGTTAACCTTGGTGGCAGGGCACCTAATCAAAAACCTGTGTTGGATTTTGAGCTCCTTATCAAAAGCTCAAAGGGTCTACTTGATCTACCTGAAGCAGATCAGTTGCTTAATTAATTTATTGCACTGTGGCTGTGAATAGAAATAACTAGGATTGCTAGTTGCTGTGATAGGACCAAAGCTCAACTGTAATTACAGTTAGCTTTCTCTTGTGCACTTCACTTTGTGTTAGGCTCTAGGGTTTCAAATATCTATAAACTCTTTTCGCAAATAAACTCTAAGGGAGTTGAGTAGGGTGTCATAATTTTTGAATACTCTATTCACCCCCCCCCCCTCTAGAGTTGCATCTATCTTCACTTTCAATTGGTATCATAGGGAGGTTGACTGACTATACAGGCTAACACCTGAGTCACAAGATCCAGATAGATACCAAGTTTATAGACTTTCACTTCATGGCCCAGTACAAGGATTATTCTAGCACCAGACCTCCAGTTTGTAACTTAGCTAAGTTCAGCATCTGGAAGGCAAGAATCAAGCTATATATGAATTCTATTGATGAAGATATTTTTTCTTCTATTTTGACAGGACCTCCAACACCACCTGCTGCAGCTACTGCTACAACATCTACAAATCACAGTGCAGTGCCACTTCCAGACTACAATGATGCATACAAGAAAGCAAAAGTAGCTGATGCTAAAGCAATGAATATTCTGGCTCAGACTATGTCTGATGAAACCTTTAAGAAAGTGGCTGATTGCACCTCTGCAAAAGCCATGTGGGACTCACTGAACAAGATTGTAGCTGGTTCATCTAATGAGAGGAAGGACAGAAGGTCCAACCTTATATCCCAATATGAAAACTTCAAGAAGACTGAAGATGAATCAGTTGAAGGAATGTACACCAGGCTCAGCTCAATCATCAATGAGCTGAGAACCCTTGATAAGGAGATAACATTGACGAAGTTCAATGATAAGATACTGATGTGCTTCCCCAACACATTGAATCTTAGGATCTGGCCCATCAAGGAGGCCAGAAGTACTACTGAAATCTCAACTGAAGCCCTCCTTGGAAAGCTCAAATCTTTTGAGCAAGTTCTAAAGTCTAGGGAAGCTGAAGCTAAAGCCAAGACTCCAACTCCAACAAGGAAAGAGAAAACTCTTGCTCTCAAAGCTGCTGATGCTTCTGAAGGAAGCCAATCCAATGAGGAGCTGATGGCACTCTTTGCCAAAAGGTTTCTCAAGATGGGCAGAAAGGACTTCAGAAAGAAGTCTTCAAGATATGAAGATAAACCAAGGTATGACAGATCTCCTGCTAAATAAATTATCTGTTATGGTTGCAGGAAACCTGGACACATTCTACCAGAGTGTCCAGAGAAAAAGAACAAAGAAAAGAGAAAAGAAAAAGAACATCACAAGAAGCACTCCAAGTCCTCCTCCTACAAAAATAAGAAGAAGGAGAAAGGATTTGTTGCTGAAACCTGAAGTGATTAAGATGAGGAATCTTCCTCCTCAAGCTCCAGTGAAGATGAGGAAGAGAAGAAGGAAAAGGAAATTTGCCTAATGGCAATTGATGCCTGCAGCAATCACTCAGCTGCAGAGAGTTCTGATGATGATGAAGAAATGCCTACAGAAGATCAGGTATTATCTTCTTATGATTTTTCTTCTGCTGAATTTAAATCTTAATTTAAATCCCTTTGTTTAGATTTAATTAGTTCAGAAAAAGAAATTAAGGAGCTTAGAAATAGGATAGCAGAATAAGAAATCCTCTCCACTGAAAATGCTAGGTTAGAAGCAGAACTCATTAAGTCCAGTGAAGAAATAAAATTTCTTAAAAATGAACTAGCTAAGTCAAAAAGATTAGAAGAATCTCTAAATGGTAGAAGCCTTAAGCTGCTAGAGATCACTAGCATGACAAACACTAGGTCAGGCAATAATAAGCTAGGCTTAGGAGCCTCATCAAGTGAACCCCCATTGGTTCTTAAAAATCATCTTTCAACTCCAGTAAACTTTATTTCAGTTGATGGAATAAAGAATACTGAGCAAGTAAAACAAGTTAACAAAGTCTTAAATAAAGCTAAGAGAGAAAAGAAAAAAAAATTAAAGAGCTACAAAAAGCGTCGAACGCTTCTCGATGATCGAAGGCTCAATGGTCGAATGATGCTCGACGATCTGAGCATCAATCGTCGAACGATGATCGACGATCTCAATATGATTTTCAAAATAATAACCTGAACCCTAGAAATCCTAATGTAAATAGAAACCCTAGGTTTATTGACCCATCAACTGCATGGAGCATTCCACCTAGGAGATCCTATCCCTTAGGATATAAACCCCAACCTGCTTATTCTTTTATTTCACGTTTTCATTATGTGAAGAATAATGGACCCAAGGTTGTCTGGGTCCACAATGTCTAACTGTTTAATTTGCAGGTGAAGACCTATCCAATTACTAAAGATAAATGGTATTTGGATAGTGGCTGTTCCAAACACATGACAGGAAACAAAGAAAATCTGTCAAGATTCAAGGCCAAGCTTAGACCAAAGGTGATCTTTTGGGATTCCAGCTGTGGTCAAACAGAAGGATATGGTAGGATTACCATTGGAGCAGTAACATTCAAAAGGGTTGCATATGTAACTAGACTGAAGCACAACCTTATCTCAGTAAGCCAGTTATGTGATGAAGGATATCAGGTATCTTTCACTAACACTCTCTATAATATTACTTTAAATAGTAATGTAGTGTTAGTAGGCATTAGACAGGGTAATATTTATTTAGTAGATTTTAACTTAACTCAATCTGAAATCTGCCTGTTTAATGAAGTAACAAATAATAACACCTTATGGCATAGGAGGCTTAGCCATGTTAACCTCAAGAACATACCTAGGTTATCTAAATACAACCTTGTAAGAGGTTTACCTTCTTGCCCCAACAAGAAGGAAAGCCTATGCAAGGCTTGTCAATTAGGCAAGCAAACCAAAAACTCCTTTAAATCTGTAAATAAAAGTGATTCACCTAGAATCCTGTATTTATTACATTTGGACCTTTTTGGCCCAATAAATGTACAGAGTCTAGGAGAGAAGTATTACACTTTAGTGATTGTAGATGACTTCTCTAGGTTCACTTGGGTGTTCTTCTTGAGAACTAAGGCTGATAACTTCAAATTTCTTACAGACTTTCTGCTATGTGTGCAGACTTAGTATTCTACTCATGTGGCCTTGATCAGAAGTGATCATGGTACTGAGTTTGAGTCTCTTCTCATGCAAGAATTCTGTGAGAAAGAAGGTATCAAACATAGCTTCTCTGCTCCTAGAACTCCCCAACAAAATGGGGTAGTGGAAAAGAAGAATAGAACCCTGATTGAAGCTGCTGGAACATTATTGGCAGATGCTAACATGCCTCTCTCTTATTGGGCAGAAGCTGTTAGCACAGCTAATTATGTCTTGAACAGATGTCTTATACACAAGATTAAGAGTAAAACTCCTTATGAGTTGCTTAAAGGAAAGAAACCTAAAATTAATTATTTTAGAGTCTTTGGTTGTGTAGTGTATATTCACAATAACAACAAAAAATATCTTAGAAATTTGAAGCAAAAGATTCAATGGGAATTTTTCTTGGATATTCCCAAGTAAGCAAAGCTTATAGGGTGTTTAATAAATCATCATCTAAAATAGAGGAGTCTGTGCATGTTTCTTTTGATGAGTCAAAGATATTTTATAAGGAGAAGGAAACTTCTCCTTCCTCAAGCTCATTGCAGGTACCAGAATCATGCAAAGATGTCACTCAAGAGATTCTCCATCTATCAACTCTTCATATCACTGATTCAGACAGTGATGAAGACACTGTGGAAGCAGTTGCTGTACCACCAACAGTTGATCCAATTCCTCAGGAGGAATTAATCCCAATTATTGTTGAAGATCACATCCCGCCTACTGATCTTGTCACACTTAGAGATCATCCTACATCTCAAGTGATTGGTGACATATCAGCTGGTGTGCAAACAAGACATCAATTAAGACAGGATGTGATGCATGCTTGTTTCCTTTCATAAATTGAGCCCCTCACCATAAAAGATGCTGAGCTAGATCCCCACTGGATCATTGCTATGCAAGAGGAGCTTAATCAATTTGAAAGATGTAAAGTATGGACTTTGGTTCCAAGACCTAAAGGCCAACTGATCATAGGCACCAAGTGGGTGTTTAGAAACAAGTTGGATGCAAATGGAATTATTGTAAGGAACAAAGCTAGGCTTGTAGCTCAGGGCTACAGACAGGAGGAAGGTATAGACTATGACCAAACCTTTGCCCCTGTTGCAAGGCTAGAGGCAATAAGGATCTTTCTAGCCTATGCAGCTTATATGAAGTGTAAGGTCTTTCAGATGGATGTCAAGAGTGCATTCCTAAATGGTGAGCTAAAGGAAGAGGTGTTTGTTGAACAACCTCCTGGGTTTGTCTCTTCAACTCAACCCTCATGTGTTTACAAGTTGCAAAAAGCTCTTTATGGACTTAAGCAAGCTCCCAGAGCCTGGTATGAGACTCTAGCTAGTTTCCTGTTAGAGCACAACTTTGTTAGGGGAGTAGTTGATAGAACCATTTTCGTTAAGCATCACAAGGACACCATCCTGTTAGTTCAAGTTTATGTGGATGATATTATTTTTGGCTCCACTGATCCCAAACTATGCAAAAAGTTCTCTGACCTGATGCATTCTAAGTTTGAGATGAGTAGTATGGGTGAGCTGTCTTACTTTCTTGGTCACCAAGTAAAGCAATATGCTGATGGAATCTCATCTCCCAATCCAAATATGCCAAGGAATTGGTAAAGAAGTTTGGGATGGCTGATGCTTCAGCAAGGCATACACCTATGGCTACTAATGTAGTTATAGATTCTGATGATCAGGGTAAGCTAGTTGATCAGAAAAACTATAGGGCCATTGTTGGTTCCCTATTGTATTTAACTACAAGTAGACCAGATATAATGTTTGCCACATGCCTGTGTGCTAGATTCCAAGTCAACCCCAAGGAATCTCATTTGATTCTTCTCAAGAGAATTTTTAGATACCTAAAGGGATGTCCAAATTTAGGACTGTGGTACCCAGCAGAATCAGAATTTGAGTTAATTGGATACTCTAATTCTGACTATGCTGGTTGTAGAGTTGACAGGAAAAGTACCTCAGGAACATGTCAGTTCTTGGGAGAGAGATTGGTCTCTTGGTTCTGTAAGAAACAGGCTTCTGTCTCAACTTCAACTGCAGAGGCTGAATATATAACAGCTGCTAGTTGTTGTTCACAGATCCTGTGCATTCAAAACCAGCTTTTGGATTATGGGTACACACACAAGAACACCAAAATTATGTGTGATAGTACCAATGCTATCTCCATTGCACAAAATTCTGTGCACCACTCTAGGACCAAGCATATTGAGATCTGGCACCATTTCCTGAGAGATTGTGTGGAAAAGAACAAGATCAGCCTTGAGTTCATATCCACTAACCTTCAGAGAGGTGATATTTTCACCAAGCCCTTAGATGAACAGAAGCATCTGTTCTTTTTGGTTCAACTAGGCATGATTAATGGAAAAGACTAAGTGTGACTTCTGCCTTGTTGAAATCTGTTTGAAGATTGTCGAACGAAGTTCGACGATAGTCGAACGAAGTTCGACGATAGTCGAACAGGTTGAGCCTATCGTCTACCTATGAGTGACGACGGCTTGTCTGTTTGTGAAGACAGAATTAGTCGAACGATTGATCGACTACTCTGCTTCAGGAAACGATCGTCGAACTACCGTTCGACTATCGTCTCCAGTATCTGTTAAAATAGATCGATGATTGTTGTTTTAATATAAAACCAATGGTCGACCTAGGTTAAGAGATCGTCCTTTTAGTAGTCGACATAGCTCGTCTTTTTGTATTCCATCTTTCTGCTTGAGATGTGCCCCGCGCCTTCTACCGTTTCGTCTTCGTCGTCCTCTCCAACCAAATCAATGGCGGTTGCTCCAGCTCTCCTGATAGCGATGAAGTTTGACGCTGGTTTCTGCGTGGATTTCGACTCGTTTAGCGCTTGGGATGCGGAGATTATAGAGATGCTACAGCTCTGCAAGGATCAAGGTTTGGAAAAGCTGATGTCAACAAGGATCAAGATCAACATCCCAAATATCAAAGAATGGGTTTACTCTTCGTCTTCCAGCGACGAATCCATGACCGGGACAATAGGAGGCGAAGAGGTAATCCTAACTCCTGCCATTCTGACTGAAATTTTCGGATTATTGAATGGACAAGAAGAATATGACCAAGACATTCAAGAGTCTGGAAGAATGCTTGTAGAGCTAGGACATGCTGGGGGGATTCCTACAAAGTTGCTGAAAGTGAACTTCCCATTGAGGATTAAGTTCTTAGCTGAAATTGTTGGAAAAGTGTTGTTAGGTAAGAACTCAGCTCATGACAATATAACCAGGAAGCAGTTTGCCTTGATGAGTGTGATTATCAATAAGAAAGAGATAAATTGGGCAGGGATGATGTTTGATTTGATCATAAAGAAGAACAGCAAGAAGGAAGTAACCCTTGGAAGGGTAATAGGAATATTTCTGAAAGAAAAATATCCTCAACTGTTGGGTACAGTTGCAACTTCCATCAATGCCAGTAAGAAAATGGATCCCACCTTATTTATTAAGTGGAAAATGAGTATTTAGAAGCCTTCACCAGCTGAGGTAGCTCCTGTTTTATCTGAGAGCACCAGGACTGTATCAGTCACTCCCAACCTACATGAAGAAGGCTCCTCCTTTCCCCCCATTACTTCTACTTCTGCATTACCATCCACTTCTATTGCATTGCCATTTACTTCTGCATTACCATCTACATCCATTGTCTCTCTTCTACTTTGTTCCTCCACTATTCTCCATGCATCACCACCAGCATCTCCACTCCCTTCACATCTTGCTAGGATTTCTCATCCTAGTTTTGATCTGTTGGTTTCTGAGAATCTACCCAATCCACCTCAGTCACCAATTTCTCATTCAGATCATATTGATCTTCCTGCATCCACCCATCAATCACCAGTTCATAATATATCTCATCAGGAGACCATCATCCCTGATGATCTTCCATCTACTGTGATTCCCCCATCCACATCATTTGAAATAACTTCAGCTTTCATTGCAAACATCCTGGAGCTAATTACTCCTTCAATCAAAATCATGATTGAAGAAGCAATTGCCCCACTTGTTTCTACCATCTCTTCCCTATCATCCTCCAACATAGCCCTCTCTAAGTCTGTTGAGCCCTCTTCAGTTAGGGGCCTGACTTCAGTATCTACTAAAATCAGGCAGGGGGAGATGTTTGAGGAAGATGCCTCAGGACTGCCCCTTGTTACTCTTCCAGCAGATCCCCAAGCTGAAATTCTAAAAGAAACTGAAAGTGAGGGGATAAGTTGTAAACTACTCTAGAGGGGGGTGAATAGAGTATTCAAAATTTTATGAACACTTAGTCAGCTCCCTTGGAGTTTATTTGCGGAATAAAAAATCTGATACTTGAACCCTAAGAGCCTAACACAGTGAGGTGCACAAGTGAAGAAGTTGACTGAAATTTCAGTTAACTACAAGCCTATCACAGCAACTAGCAACCCTAGGTAGTTCTAACACAGCCACAGAATAAACAAATCAGCAAGAACCAGAGAGACACAGGATATATAGTGGTTCCCTTTAAATAGGTACATCCACTCTTCTACCACCCTGGTAGGAATCCACTACAGGTTTTTGCTAAGGTGCCCTGCCACCAATGATCTGATTCAGGTAGATCAAACAGACCCTTTGAGCTTTTGATAAGGATGCTCAACCACAGGTTGTTGATAAGGTGCCCTATCACCAATGTTCACTTTTGAAGAGGTGTGAACAAACTCTTTTACAAAAGGGGTTGAGAGGGTTAGATTATCTTCTCTGTTTTAAATACAGATTAGAGAAGATTTGTGGATTCTCTAAAGAATCAAAGTCTCCCCCTGGCTCAGTGGAAGTCCAGGGAAAGCCTTTGCTTCAGGATGAAGGAGTTTCAGATAAACTGAAACTAAATTCTCAGAAATCTGTAGACTGATTTTTATCAGTTTTCCAGATTCTGGAGCACTTGAAGCAGAACTGGAGCTCTTTCTGAAGTCTTGAAAACTCTAAGCAGATGCTCAGGAGACTTGAGAATGAAAGATGATTGCTCTGGGCTTTTGCTTCAGGAAAACTTTTCTTCTTCTTGTTGTGAGATTGTGAAGAGCTGCTCTGATGATGCTTGAGCGAATGAATAATATTTCTCTGTGTCTGTAACTTCTTCTTTTCTGAGAGAAGAATCTCTCTTAAATATGTCTTCACGTTTTTCCTTTGGAACGGCTCTATTGATTTGAATTCTCGAGCCCTGCAACAGATTATCTCAAAATAGAATATAGCAATAGGAATAGAATGGCCTATTAACTTTCTGTCAGTCCCAATAAGGAATAAAATAAGCGGGAAAAATATCTCAGCATAAATACGTACCATTCTTGGAAATAGTACATAGTACCAACGGCTAGAAAAACAAGCTGGAAAGATAAAGTCAACGCAATTTGTATAATAGGACAAAATGCTTTATCAAGAATACTGAATCCCGTGATTTATGCTTGACATATTTTGTAAATAATTCATTTGAATTTAAGCCATAAATTTAGCAACAAATAACTTCAGAAAATCTTTCTAACCACAAGCTAACACACTTGGAAATAAACCAAGGAATAGCATAAATACAAATAGATAAAAGCAGACAGAAATCGTCGAACAGGAGTTCGATGATCGTCGACCTACTAACAGATCGTCGACTAAAAACAGAAGTCTGTCGAAACAGAAATCGTCGAACGGAAATCGTCGACCAGCTCAAACTATCGTCGACCAAAGCAAAAGATCTGTCGAGACAGATAACGTCAACCAGAAATCGTCGACCAGGTCTAGATATCGTCGACTGAAGCAGAAAGCTGTCGAGACAGAAAACGTCGACCAGAAATCGTCGACCAGGTCTAGATATCGTCGACTGAAGCAGAAAGCTGTCGAGACAGAAAACGTCGACCAGAAATCGTCGACAACTAAGGCAACAATCTGTCGCACAGATATCGTCGAACATCACAAGATGTCGACGACTAAGACAAAATATCTGTCGAGACAAATATCGTCGAACAAGAACAAGATCGTTGAACTGCAGATGGCAGATCGTCGACCAACCTTCAGAGCATAAGAGGCTTGCTCTGAGATCGTCGACCATCGGTCGACGATAATTGTCTTGACTCAACGATTCGATAGCCCTGCTATCGTCGATCAATGATCGACGATCGCGAGGCCTCGTTCGACGATAGTCGAACGGAAAAAGCCTTAACCAAAACACATTCTAAAACTACTAGCCTAAACTCTAGGTCAGTCATATACTGCCCTAGGAAGACTAAGCAAAGTCTAAACAGGATCATATATAAATTATATAGATCAAGAGAGGGCTACAAGGGGGTCACATAAGCCAAATCACATCTAGGGTACCAACAATCTCCCCCTATTTGGGTTATGTTATCCAATCCAGTTTAAAGGCTAAAGCAGACAACAACAAATCTAAAGATTAACCAGAATGATAAAACACAGGCAATACACAGAAAATATAACAAGCATAAATCAGCAGAAATGGAATGTATCAAGCAGATTTATCAGCATGTTTAGCATCAGATGAGTTTTTGGGTATTGCAGCTGGTTTGAAAATAATTTCTCTGTTAGGGTTTGCTGCTTGTCTCTTGGATAGCATTAGATCATGTTCACCTATGATTTTCTTTTCAGCATAACTTGGTAGAACTGCAGCAGGATGTAGTCTCATGTATTCCTCAGTGTCAAAGGCTTCTGGATTGACTTGAATTCTGCTGAGTTCCTTTTCTATGAATTCTGACATTGTTGAGTAAGCTGTAGGATCTAGTCCTTGAGATTTGGCTCTCTCCATCATGCTTAGTGCAATAGACTCTTTGAATCTTGCCATAGAGGCAATCCTTTCAGCTTCAGTTTTATCTGATGGAGAGGGAGGTCTATCAGTATCTGTATGAGCTGCAATCTCCATGTTCCTTTGAAGAGCTGTAGCAAGTTTGCTTGAATCAAGAGGAATCTGCACAGCCTTCTTAGGATCAGTTTGAGCATATAGAGATCTTGGAGGTGCAAGCTCAATGAACTTTTTGTGGGATTTTTCTGAAAAGACCACTCTTTTTCCTTTTGATTCAGTTGTCTCAGCAGCAGCAGGTTTTCTTGAAGAAGAGGATGGACCTTTCCTGGGAGGAGAAGGTTTCCATTCTGAAATTTTCTTTTTAGGAGAAGGAGGAGGAGAGAATGTAGGTTGTTGAAAAATCATCTCCTTTATTTGTTCCACGAGAGCATTGTCATTTCTTTTTCTTCTCTTATTCTCTCTTGTCTGATTCTTTGAAAGTCTCATCCAAGGCTGAAATTCTTTGCTCTTGGGATCAATTCCCTTCAGAATAAAATAGGGAACATCCTTGTCTGGATTAGCAGCAGGAGGAGCAGGAGCTTTTCTTTTCTTGGAAGCAGCTCTTTTCCTTTTCTTAGAGGAGTCAGAATCATCAGAATCATCATCATCATCATCAGAATGAGATGAGTCTTTCCCAGCATAATCATCAAGGTCAAGTTCAGAAGGATCCTTGGCAGCAGGTTCAGCTTTGTCTTTCTTTTCTCTTTCTTCTTTCTCTTTAGCTTCCTCAATGGCATCTTGCCTAAGGAGGGCATCAAGATCCACATTTGGAGACCTCTTCCAGAGTTCTGATTCTGGATACAACTCGGGAACTATCTTGGGGACCAGTTCTGCAATAGAAGGAATGGATAGAGGATAGGTAAGGATAGGTGGAGAAAAGATGACGATATCTGCAGGGGCAGATGCTTTCTCTAGAGAGATGGCTAGGGAATCCAGATGATAATTAGCCATCCCTTCAATGTACTCAGAGACAATATTTTCAGCCACAAAGGCTATATATTGGTCAATGTTTAGAGTACCTGAGCTTGAGTCCATTTCAGTCATCTTGGGAGCATTGTCTGCCCTATCTTGCACATCTTCAATTTCTTCAGCAGCAGCATCAGCAGGGATGTTGATGTCTTCAGCAGCAGCAGCATTTATGGTTGTGCCTGCATGCAAAGAAAGATAGGTTAACAACCAAGTGGGAATAAAATATTCCCCAAGGTGAACAAACAACAGGTAATAGATAGGATTACCTGAAGATCTACACAGGATACCACTTTGCATCTAGGAAGGAGGTTATAATTCCTTCTAGATGTTCAGTGACATCAGGGATAGACACCTCTGCAAGGCACAAGAGGAGTGCCATACAGGAAAAGAAAAGAGTATCTTTGACCAAGGGGTCATCAAGGTACTCAGGTCTATAAGGGACCACTATCTCTTGAGGAGGAGGAACAAAAGGAGTAGATGTGAGTGAGAACTCACAGTCTGAGTTAAGAAATGATTCCAAGTCTTTATCAGAATCAAAGGACTTAGCAGCATCAACTTGCAATACTGATGTAAGGTCATCAGCTGCTGTGATGGAAAGGAAGGGATAAGAAATTAACTCTAAGTTGGAGTTTGAATTAATTAGAATCTTAAATAAAGCTATACCATCAGGTTGAGCAGCATCATACTCACAGGTGTCCATGGGGACTTCCTCATTTTCTTTTTCAGGAACTTCTTCCTCAGAAGCTAGATTCACTAGGGAGTGAATGTCTTTGTTAGATACAAATATCAAATTGAAGTCCTGATTATAACCTTTGGAGGAAGAATTTTAAGGTTTACCTTCTGGTTCTTTCTCTGGAATCTCTTGAGGTTCTTCTACAGTTCCTTGAAGGGGAAGAGAAGAATTGTCCTGAAGGGTCAGGGCATCACCTGAGACCACTTCAACAGACATCTCCCCCTGCATGACTTCAGTGGGGACTGGAGTCATGCATCTTACTGAAGAGGGCTCAGCAGAGGGATGAGATGATTTTATGGCTTGAGTAAGGGCATTGATGGATGCAATGAGAGGGGCATTGGCAGCCTCAATCATTTTTTGGATGGAGGGAGTAATGAGCTCGACAATATGTGCAAGCAATTCAGGAGTTATCTGAAATGCTGATGATGTGGAGGTGGATGGAATGGAAGCAGGATGATCTGCCACATGATCAAATGAGTCATGTGGAGATGGGTGAACATCAACATGAGTGTGGGATTCATGTTGAGAAAGATGCGTGAGGATGGTAGCAGTCACCATGTCAACACTGGCTGAAGCTGCCAGATGTTGTGGTGTTGGTGACTGGTGTGGAGATGCAGGTGGAATGAAGGATGCATGTTGTGGTGGCACTGCAGGTGTTGTAGAGGAAAGTAATGCAGGAGAAGAGGATGCAGGGATAGAGAGGGAGGAAGGAGGGATTACTGAGCCTTCCCCAGTAAGCGGGAGAGCGGCCGAATCAGCCCTTGTGTCTGAAGGAGGGTTAGGATCAACCCTGGCTGACTTCTTGATAATCCTTTGGGATTTCTTGAATAGAGAGGGGTCCAACCTCTTGCTGGCATTTACTGCAGACGGTGCAGAAACAAGCAGCAGGGGTGCTTTCACATACAGAAACACACCCAGTACCCTGGCAAGGTTTACCTCTTTCTTGTTGTTCTTTCTCCTTATTAGTTCAAACAGAACTTTCCCCCAGGCTATCTGCGTCCTATTCACCAAGGCCGACATTAGGGCAAACTGTTGCCTGTTGATATTGTCGTGAGCCGAATGTTTTCCCAAAATGATCTTGCCCACCAGGTCTGCCAGAAACTTGTACTCTGGAGACAGGTTTATCTTTAGCAGCTTAGCTGGAACACCCTCAGCATGGCCCATCACAGATAGCATGCGGCCATATTCTTCTGCAGTTTGCTCATAGTCCTCAGTTTCTGTTGGCAGTCCAAATAGCTCAGTCAATACTTCAGGAGTCAGAATGACCTCCTCGCCATTTATCTTTCCTGTCATGGCGTCGTCGCTGGAGGACGAAGTATATACCCATTCTCGTATCTCCGGTATGTTAATCTTAGGTGCGGATGACATGAATCTCTTGAGGCCTTGCTCTTCACACAGCTGCAGGATGTCTTGGATTGGTTGATCGCATCGGCTGAAAGAGTCAAAGTCGACACAGAATCCAGTGTCGAACTTCATTCCGAAGAGAACAGCAGAAGGAATCGCCATAGGATTTGAGAGAAGATGGCGAATCGAGAAGCAAAACAGGGGAGAAGAGAATCGCGCGGGATTAGAGTTCGAGAGCGAATTCTAAGCCAGAAGAAGGAATATGAAAAGACGGAGCGGAAGGACTACGATCTTCAGACCTAAATCGACTATTAGAAACAAATCTGCGATCGTCGAACCCGGAATAAGATCGGTCGTCGAACACAGACCGACGATAGTCAATGTTTGACTAATCGGTAAACATCGACCGACTACAAGCAATTACCACGATCGTCGATCAATATATGATGGTCGACGATTCTCCACCCAGCACAGAAAATCTGTCGTCGACCATTGGTCGACGATAGATACCTAAGGAGAGATCGTTGACCAGTTGGTCGACGATTTCTGCCTTACTACAGAACGAGCTGTCGTCGACGGTTGGTCGACGATAGTTCTGACCTGGTCGAAGATCGTCGAGCAGTCGTTCGACGATTTTAGACAGAAAACAAAACTAACCAAATTTTCACTACTCTGAACCATTAATCATGCCAAGCTGGTTCAGGAAGAGCAAATGCTTTTGTTCATCAAGGAGCTTAGTGAAAATATCTCCTCTCTGCAGGTCTGTGGATATAAATTCCATTACTATCTTGTTCTTTTCCACATTATCTCTCAGAAAGTGATGTCTAATCTCAATGTGCTTGGTTCTGGAGTGGTGCACAGGATTTTGAGCAATTGATATTGCACTGGTACTGTCACACAGAATTTTTGTGTTTGAGTGTGTGTACCCATAATCCACTAGCTGATTTTGAATCCACAGGATCTGTGAACAACAACTAGCTGCTGCTATATATTCAGCCTCAGCAGTTGAAGTAGACACAGATGCCTGTTTCTTACAAAACCAAGAGACAAGTCTCTCTCCCAGGAACTGACAAGTCCCTGAGGTGCTTTTCCTGTCAACTCTACAACCAGCATAATCAGCATCTGAATATCCAATTAATTCAAATCCTGACTCAGCTGGGTACCACGGTCCTAAGTTAGGGCATCCCTTAAGGTATCTCAAGATTCTCTTGAGAAGAGTTAAGTGAGATTCCTTTGGGTTGACCTGAAACCTAGCACATAGGCATGTAGCAAACATTATGTCAGGCCTACTTGCAGTCAAATACAGCAGGGAACCAACAATGGCTCTAAAGTTCTTTTGATCAACAGACTTGCCATTGACATCAGAATCAATAACTGCATTTGAGGCCATGGGTGTGCTCATTGATGAAGCATCAGACATTCCAAATCTTTTAACCAGCTCTCTGGCATATTTTGATTGAGAAATGAAAATGCCATCAACACTCTGTTTCACTTGGAGACCAAGGAAATAGGATAACTCACCCATGCTGCTCATCTCAAACTTGGAGTGCATTAGGTCAGAGAACCTCCTACATAGATTGGGATCAGTAGAACCAAATATAATGTCATCTACATAGATTTGAACTAACAGTTGTGAGTCCTTATGATGTCTAATGAACAGGGTTCTATCTACCACACCTCTCACAAACTTGTGTTCTAGAAGAAAATTTGCTAAGGTCTCATACCAAGCTCTAGGAGCTTGCTTAAGTCCATATAGAGCCTTTTGGAGTTTGAACACATGAGTGGGTAAGGTTGATGAAACAAACCCTGGTGGTTGTTCAACAAACACTTCTTCCTTTAAATCTCCATTGAGGAAGGCACTCTTCACATCCATTTGGAAGACCTTAAATCTTTTATAGGCAGCATAGGCTAGGAAAATCCTAATGGCTTCTAGTCTAGCTACAGGGGCAAAAGTCTGATCATAATCTATGCCTGCCTCCTGTCTATAGCCTTGAGCTACTAGCCTAGCCTTATTTCTAACTACTATGCCTTGGGCATCAAGCTTGTTTCTAAACACCCACTTGGTGCCTATGATCCGTTGGCCTCTTGGTCTTGGAACCAAAGTCCAAACTTTACATCTTTCAAACTGGTTAAGTTCCTCTTGCATGGCTATAATCCAGTGTGGATCAAGCTCAGCATCTTTAATGGTTAGGGGCTCAACCTGAGAAAGGAAACAAGCAAACATCACATTTTTGTTGAGTTGATGTCTTGTCTGGACTCCTGCTGAAATGTCTCCAATCACTTGAGATACAGGGTGATCTCTAAGTGTGACACGATCAGTAGGTTCAACAATGATCTGATCTTCAACAGTTTCAAGATTTAATTCCTCATGTGGAATTTGATCAACTGTTGGAGCAGGTGCTTTAACTTCAAAAAGTTCTACATCAGATTCAGAATCTGAGGAAGCAACCTGAGGAGTTTGTTGGGGATGATTCTCCTGTGTGAGTTTCAAACCTTCCAAATCCTTACTTACTCCTAGGACTTGCACTGTACTATTAGAAGAAGAATCCTTCTCCTTATAATACATGACTGTCTCATCAAAAGAGACATGTGCAGACTCTTCTATCTTAAGAGAGGATTTATTAAGGACCCTATAGGCTTTGCTTACTTGAGAGTATCCTAGAAAAACTCCCATTGAAGCTTTTGCCTCAAATTTTCTAAGATATTCTTTATTATTGTTATGAACAAAAGCAACACAGCCAAATACTCTAAAATAGTCTATTTTAGGTTTCACTTGCTTGAGTAATTCATAGGGAGTCTTACCCTTAAGTTTATGTATCAGACTTCTGTTCAATACATAGTTAGCTGTGCTAACTGCTTCAGCCCAAAAGGACAGAGGCATGTTGGCATCTGCCAACAATGTACTTGCAGCTTCAATTAGGGTTCTATTTTTCCTTTCAACTACCCCATTTTGTTGAGGAGTTCTAGGAGCAGAGAAGCTATGTTTGATACCTTCCTTCTCACAGAATTCTTGCATAAGAAGAGACTCAAACTCAGTACCATGATCACTTCTGATCAAGGCAATCTGAGTAGAATACTCACTCTGTATACACTTTAGAAAATCTGTAAGAACCTTGAAGTTATCAGCCTTAGTTCTCAAGAAGAATACCCAAGTGAACCTAGAGAAGTCATCTACAATTACTAAAGTGTAAGACTTCCCTCCAAGACTCTGCACAGCAATAGGACCAAATAAGTCCAAATGTAGCAAGTACAGAATCCTGGGAGAATCACTTTTATTAACTGATTTAAAGCTATTTCTTGTTTGCTTTCCTAGTTGACAAGCTTTGCAAAGGCCTTCCTTCTTGTAGGGGCAAGAAGGTAGACCTCGTACAAGATTGTATTTAGCCAACCTAGAAATGTTTTTCAAATTTACATGACTAAGTCTCTTATGCCAAAGGGTATTATTACTGGTTACTTCATTAAATAAGCATATTTCAGATTTGGATGAATTAAAGTCTACAACATAGACATTTCCAATTCTAATACCTGCTAACATAACAGTATTATTTAAAGAAATATTGCAAGCAGTGTCAGTAAACCATACCTTGTACCCAGCATCACACATTTGACTTACAGAGATTAGGTTGTGCTTTAGTCCTGAGACATAAGCTACTTTCTTGAAGGTTACAGCTCCTATGGTGAAGCTGCCATACCCTTCAGTCTGTCCACAGCTGGAATCCCCAAATACAACTTTTGGTCCCAGCTTAGCTTTGAAACCTGACAAGTTCTTCTTCTTTCCTGTCATATGCTTTGAGCATCCACTATCCAGATACCATTTGTCATGTATGACTGGATAGGTCTTCACCTGGAGAAAGAACAGTTATACATTGTGGACCCAGGTTACCTTGGGTCCAGTATTCTTCACAAAAGAAAAACTAGATATAAAAGATTTTGCAGGCTTAGATTTATATCCTAAAGGGTGTGATCTCCTAGGTGGGATAATCCATTCAGTTGAAGGATTAAACAACCTAGGGTAGTGATTGGGTTTTGTAATTCTGGAAGTTTGAAAATGATTTTCCAGCTTAAGTCCAGATCGTCGATCACTGGTCGACGATCGCAAGCCATATCGTCGATCATTTATAGTAGTGTTATATTCTGGATTCAACGATCGTCGATCGCTGGTCGACGACTCAAGATGAGATCGTCGATCTCCTGTACCAAAGATATCATACTTGGTGAAGGTGTTCAGCGATCGTCGATAGACGTTCGACGATTGGTTTGACGATCGTCGATTAATGTTCGACGATTTTTGTAAAGCTAGAAATTTTTTCTTCCTATTCTCTTTCTTAATCTTGTTCTGAATTTTCTTGCATTTTTCAATTTCCTCAGTATTCTTTATTCCTGATTCAGAAACAAATTTTACTGGAGTGCTAAATCTCTCCTTTGTGAGGAGGATGGGTTCACTAGGTGTAGCACCTAAGCCTAGTTTATCATTACCAACCCTAGTGTTTGCTATACAGGTTATTTCAGATAATTTAAGGCTTCTGCCATTTAATTGTTCTTCTAACCTCTTAGATTTAGCTAGTTCTAATTTTAGGAATGTTACTTCTTCTTTTGAGCTCTCTAATTCCTTTTCTAATCTGATTATTTCAGTACCTTCCATGTCTAGTTCCATTATTTTTAATCTAAGTGACTTAATTTCCTTTTCAGATAATAGTAAATCTAAACATAGAGTTTTAAATTTTAGTTTGAACTCAGGAGATAAGAAATCAAATGAGTCGATTACCTGGTCCTCCATAAAGGAATCTTCTTCATTGTCTCCTTCTTCTTCAGAATTCTCTGCAGCTGACAGAGAGCTGCAGGCATCAATAGCCATGAGGCAGACCTCTTTGGCTTTCTTCTCTTCTTCTTCTTCAAAATCACTGGAGCTAGAGGAGAAGGTATCCTCTTCTGTTTCACTCCAGGTAGCAGCCACAAATCCCTTGTCCTTCTTCTTGTATTTGTGTGATGAGGACTTGGAGTGGTGCTTCCTGTACTCTTTCTCATGTTTCTTTTCCTTGTACTTCTTCTCTGGACAATCTGGGGCAATGTGTCCAGGCTTGCTGCAAACATAACAAATGACTTCTTTAGATGGAGTCTTGTCATACCTTGGCTTGTCCTCATGCTTGGAGAACTTCTTTCTGAGGTCTCTTCTTCCCATGTTGAAGAATCTCTTGGCAATAAGTGCCAGTAACTCCTCATTTGATTGACTTCCTTCAGAAGTCTCAGCAGCCTTAAGAGCTAGAGAATGCTCTTTCTTTGTAGGTGTAGGAGTTTTTACTTCAATTGCAGCAGCTCTGCTCTTTAGAGTTTGCTCATATGACTTGAGCTTTCCCAACAGAGCTTCTGTGGAGAGTTCCACAGTGTTTCTTCCATCCTTGATGGGCCATATCCTTGAGTCCCAAGAGATGGGAAGGCACATCAGGATCTTGTCATTTACTTCTGACAAAGTTATCTCCTTGTCTAAAGACCTCAGTTCACTTATTATTGAACTGAGTCTTGTGTACATGGTGTCAATGTCTTCAGCATCATCCTTCTTGAAGTTTTCATACTGAGAGGTGAGATTGGATCTCCTGTCCTTCCTCTCATCAGCTGAGCCAGCAACTATGTGGTTGAGGGAATCCCACATAGCTTTGGCTGAGGTACATTCAGCCAGCTTCTGGAATATCTCATCAGACATTGTCTGAGCTAGGATATTCATTGCCTTAGCATCAGCTGCTTTTGCCTTTTTGTAAGTTTCATTGTAGTCAGGTGGTGGCACAGCACTGAGATCAGCAGAAGTGGAAGCAGCAGCAGGCCTAGCAGGTGGTCCTGTCAAAATAGAAGAAAAGATATCTTCATCAATAGAATTCATGTATAGTCTTATCCTGGCCTTCCATATGCCAAACTTGGACAAGTTGCATACAGGAGGTCTGGTGCTTGAATAATCCTTAGACTGGGCCATGTGTGAAAGTGTTTGTGTATGGTATCAGGAAACAACTTATCACAGGATCTTTTAACTCAGGTGTTAGCCTGTATGAACAGCCAACCTCCCTCTGATACCAATTGAAAGTGAGGGGATAAGTTGTAAACTACTCTAGAGGGGGGGTGAATAGAGTATTCAAAATTTTATGAACACTTAGTCAGCTCCCTTGGAGTTTATTTGCGGAATAAAAAATCTGATACTCGAACCCTAAGAGCCTAACACAGTGAGGTGCACAAGTGAAGAAGTTGACTGAAATTTCAGTTAACTACAAGCCTATCACAGCAACTAGCAACCCTAGGTAGTTCTAACACAGCCACAGAATAAACAAATCAGCAAGAACTAGAGAGACACAGGATATATAGTGGTTCCCTTTAAATAGGTACATCCACTCTTCTACCACCCTGGTAGGAATCCACTACAGGTTTTTGCTAAGGTGCCCTGCCACCAATGATCTGATTCAGGTAGATCAAACAGACCCTTTGAGCTTTTGATAAGGATGCTCAACCACAGGTTGTTGATAAGGTGCCCTGTCACCAATGTTCACTTTTGAAGAGGTGTGAACAAACTCTTTTACAAAAGGGGTTGAGAGGGTTAGATTATCTTCTCTGTTTTAAATACAGATTAGAGAAGATTTGTGGATTCTCTAAAGAATCAAAGTCTCCCCCTGGCTCAGTGGAAGTCCAGGGAAAGCCTTTGCTTCAGGATGAAGGAGTTTCAGATAAACTGAAACTAAATTCTCAGAAATCTGTAGACTGATTTTTATCAGTTTTCCAGATTCTGGAGCACTTGAAGCAGAACTGGAGCTCTTTCTGAAGTCTTGAAAACTCTAAGCAGATGCTCAGGAGACTTGAGAATGAAAGATGATTGCTCTGGGCTTTTGCTTCAGGAAAACTTTTCTTCTTCTTGTTGTGAGATTGTGAAGAGCTGCTCTGATGATGCTTGAGCGAATGAATAATATTTCTCTGTGTCTGTAACTTCTTCTTTTCTGAGAGAAGAATCTCTCTTAAATATGTCTTCACGTTTTTTCCTTTGGAACGGCTCTATTGATTTGAATTCTCGAGCCCTGCAACAGATTATCTCAAAATAGAATATAGCAATAGGAATAGAATGGCCTATTAACTTTCTGTCAGTCCCAATAAGGAATAAAATAAGCGGGAAAAATATCTCAGCATAAATACGTACCATTCTTGGAAATAGTACATAGTACCAACGGCTAGAAAAACAAGCTGGAAAGATAAAGTCAACGCAATTTGTATAATAGGACAAAATGCTTTATCAAGAATACTGAATCCCGTGATTTATGCTTGACATATTTTGTAAATAATTCATTTGAATTTAAGCCATAAATTTAGCAACAAATAACTTCAGAAAATCTTTCTAACCACAAGCTAACACACTTGGAAATAAACCAAGGAATAGCATAAATACAAATAGATAAAAGCAGACAGAAATCGTCGAACAGGAGTTCGATGATCGTCGACCTACTAACAGATCGTCGACTAAAAACAGAAGTCTGTCAAACAGAAATCGTCGAACGGAAATCGTCGACCAGCTCAAACTATCGTCGACCAAAGCAAAAGATCTGTCGAGACAGATAATGTCGACCAGAAATCGTTGACCAGGTCTAGATATCGTCGACTGAAGCAGAAAGCTGTCGAGACAGAAAACGTCGACCAGAAATCGTCGACCAGGTCTAGATATCGTCGACTGAAGCAGAAAGCTGTCGAGACAGAAAACGTCGACCAGAAATCGTCGACAACTAAGGCAACAATCTGTCGCACAGATATCGTCGAACATCACAAGATGTCGACGACTAAGACAAAATATCTGTCGAGACAGATATCGTCGAACAAGAACAAGATCGTTGAACTGCAGATGGCAGATCGTCGACCAACCTTCAGAGCATAAGAGGCTTGCTCTGAGATCGTCGACCATCGGTCGACGATAATTGTCTTGACTCAACGATTCGATAGCCCTGCTATCGTCGATCAATGATCGACGATCGCGAGGCCTCGTTCGACGATAGTCGAACGGAAAAAGCCTTAACCAAAACACATTCTAAAACTACTAGCCTAAACTCTAGGTCAGTCATATACTGCCCTAGGGAGACTAAGCAAAGTCTAAACAGGATCATATATAAATTATATAGATCAAGAGAGGGCTACAAGGGGGTCACATAAGCCAAATCACATCTAGGGTACCAACAGAAACAGCAGTTCCAGTTGACATTACAACATCATCTGCAGAACCAGAACAAGTTCAAAGGCCATTTGATATCATAATGGAAGCAGAATTTGCCTTCAAAGTGTGCCTTGAAGAAGCCTCCACTCCCTTAGTTGCTCTATTCCTAGAAGGAGTCATTACCTCCTATCTAGATGACTTGTGGGAGTTCGAAAATTCTGAAGAAAATCCTGAAGGTAATTCATTTAATCAATTCCTTGACATATTAACTAACATGCTAGCCTATGAATACCTGGAAGGTATGTTTCGATACCATTTAGAACACCTTTGTGTCCTTTTGGTTTTAGATCTAGTTCAAGAAGTTCAAGCTGCTCAAGAACCTGCTCAACAACTAGCTCCAGAACCAGCTCCAGAAACAGCTCAACAACCTGCTGTTCAAGATCCTGTATCTACTCCTCCAGCTCAGATAACTGTGCAAGATGATCAAGAAAAAGTTTCAGATGATCAAAAAGAGAAATCAACAGTCTGGGATGACTCCCCAGGACTAGATTTGGATACTCTTCTGGCACAGGATGCCCTAGAAGAGGAAAGAGAGAAAGCTGCATTGAAAGCCAAAGAACAAGCTGAGCAAGAGGCTTTTGATCCCTATGATCAACCTCCATCATCTCATTCCGATGATGAGGAGGATTCTGATGATTCAGAAAATTCTAAGAAGAAGAAAACAGCAAAAAGAAAAAGGAAAGTTGTTGCTCCTCCTCCTCCTAATCCTTATCATGATGTTCCCTATTATATACTGAAAGGGATAGATCCCAAATCTAAAGAATATCAACATTGGATGGGATTATCCAAAAACCAACAAAAGCAGACAAAGAAAAGCAAAAGATATGACAGTCCAGCTCAAAAGTGGAATCCCAGAGGTCCTTCTCCTCCACCTCCTAGTGCAGGAGAATCTGGAAATGCATTTGCCAATCCATCAACCCCTTCTGCTAGATTCACTTCGTCTCAAGTACATCAAAGAAGAAGCAATCCAGGATATCAAAGCAGATCTCAATCTGGACATCAAAGACAAGATGCTGATACAAAAGAGCAAGTGAAGGAGATAGTATATCAGAAGCCAACCTTTTCTCCTCCTCCTTCACCCAAGAGGAAAGCATCTTCTCCTAAAGAAAGCAAAAACATACCATCCAAAAAGCCAGCTCAAACAAAGAAAACTGATTCAAAAGGAAAAAGGATTATTCACTCTGAAAAATCAAGTAAAAAATATACAGAGTTTGCTCCTCCACCTTCTCTAGTTATTCAAGAAAATAAAGAGCCAGCTGCAAGTTTGTTGGAACTCTCTACAAAATTCAAAACTGTAAAACCTCTAGATCCAACTGGTGAAAATGAATATGAGAGCCAAGAGCAAAATCCTGATTACAGGATGGCTAGATTTCTTGAATTAGTTGGATCAGCTCAAATCAGACAAGCCAGAGCTGAAGGAAAAGATATTACAGGCTTAACTACTATGTCTAAATTCAGAAAGAAGGAGCTAGATAAATTCCAGGTCAGACCTGAGGTTTTTGATCCTTCTAAATTTATGGAAAAGCACCCAGAAACAGTAGTGCCAAGAACAGGAGAATCTAAAATCATTGGAGAACAAGATTTAAAGATATCAAAGAAGGAAGCTCTAGATCCCTTCAGAAAAATTTCTTTTCTTCCGGGTTCTTCTGTATCTAAATCAGATTCTGATGCTGCTTAAGTTTCATTTATTATCAGTATGTTTATTTGACTGTTTGATTGATGCAATTTGTTGCTTAGGTGTTTCTTTTCCTGCGTTATATTTATTTTCAGTAGTTTTTTGTTTTGAGAGACTTAACCCAAATAGGGGGAAATTGTTGGTACCCTAGTTTGGATTTGAGTTTAGTCTTCTCAATTAGTTTCTTGACCCAAGATTTATCTATGGTCAAAGGTTAGTTGTTAGATTAGTTTTTCCTCAGTTGTAGAGTTGTCACTTTTCAAGATGAAGATTTGGTTAAGTTGTTTTTGGTTCGACTATGGTCGAACGCCGCTCGACTATCGTCTATCAACTGTTCGACGATCGTCTATCAGTTGGTCGACTATCATCAGTCAGTAGATCGTCTATCTCTGAGTTAGTTCAACTCTTGTTAGCTCGACGATCTGTGGTATCTGCCTCGTCGATCGTCGAACCCCGCTCGACTTCTTTTGACCAGACAGATTTCTTGATAGTTCAACTATCTGCTTGGATAGTTAACCTATCTGATAGCTCGACTATCTGTTTGATAGTTCGACTATCTGTTTTGTTGGATAGTTCGACTATCTGCTTTGATAGTTCAACTATCTGATAGCTCGACTATCTGCTCTGATAGTTCGACTATCTGTTCTGTTGTTGATAGTTCGACTATCTGTTTGATAGTTCGACTATATGCTCTGTGTTGATAGTTCGACCATCTGTTTGATGGATCGACTATCTTTTTGATAGCTCGACTATCTGCTTTGATAGTTCGACTATCTGTGTCGTTCGACTATCTGTTCTGATAGATCGACGATCTCTGTGGTTCGGTCGACGATCTCCGAGGGTCGTTCGACATTCTTCTGTCTGCCTTTAGTAATTTTGTACTCCTTCTGTTCTATGATTTATTTCCTATTTATTTGGCATATTTTATTAAAGATTATTTCATTGATTTTATGCATACATCTCAAGGCAATCTTTGCCCCATCCTTTGTGCATAAGTAAAGCTTTTTCTGACAAAGTTTTTTGTCTTATTAGTTGAAATATCTTTATGATTTATCTGCCATGCGGTCCTTTATAGCCGTTAGACACAAAAGTCTTCTCTGGCCGTAAAGTGTTTAGTCTGATGTGACTTTCTCTAGTACTTCTTTTATCATATTGGATTTGCAAGCTTCTTAGAAAGCGTTATCCTTTTATAGGATGTCTATCTGCAGGATATGTTTTGTTTTGTGCTATTTGCAGCCCAGATCACAGATCTCAGAAAAAGACAAAGTTCAAACAAAGATTAGAGCCGTTACAAAGGCCAATATATAAAGAGTTTCTTTTGAAAGAAGTTTTTTTTTCAACAACAATATATAGAAGAGAGATACACACAGATATTCATATACAGATTCAACAAGAAGAGATACAGCTCTCAAATATTGTTACATTCAACTGAGAAGATCGACCCTTCAACTCTCTCTCTTCTTCAATCCTGAGTTCATCCTATTGCCAGGAACATTCACTCAGAGTCTCAAGAAGAAGAAGAAGAAGAAGGAAGAAAAGTTGTTGAAGAAGAACATCCATTACAAATCAAGAGTCTTCTTCAAGCTGCTCCTTCAAGAACTTCAAGACAGCTCTCTGTCACAAGTTCAGAAGAGTTCCTGCACCCTGAAGCAAGACTTCTTCCTGGATATCACTAAGCCAGGGGGAGCCTTGATTCTTTAGAACTTTCTAGCTTTGTGCAATCCTCTTGCTTCTCTAATATTGTTTTAACAATAGAGAAGACCCTCTAACTCTCTCTCAACCTCCTGTATAAAGGGTTATTACTCCCTTCAAAAGTGAACCTTGGTGGCAGGGCACCTGATTAAAAACCTGTGTTGGATTTTGAGCTCCTGATCAAAAGCTCAAAGGGTCTACTTGATCTACCTGAAGCAGATCAGTTGGTGGCAGGGCACCTGAACAAAAATCGGTAGTGGATTCCTACCAGGGTGGTAGAAGAGTGGACGTACCTATTTAGAGGGAACCACTATAAACCTCTTGTGTCGTCTGTGTTGCTTAATTAATTTATTGCACTGTGGCTGTGAATAGAAATAACTAGGATTGATAGTTGTTGTGATAGGACCAAAGCTCAACTGTAATTACAGTTAGCTTTCTCTTATGCACTTCACTTTGTGTTAGGCTCTAGGGTTTCAAATATCTATAAACTCTTTCCGCAAATTAACTCTAAGGGAGTTGAGTAGGGTGTCATAATTTTTGAATACTCTATTCACCCCCCTCTAGAGTTGTATCTATCCTCACTTTCATGTTGTGTTTGTTCTGTGTGCTTGTTTGTAATATTTGTTAATCCGCTATAAGACACTTAACTCGCCTATTCACCCCCCTTTAGGTGATTTGGGTAGGCAACTGAATACTTTCAGGGTTGTCCAGTGTGCCTAATGATGTAGGTTCAGTGCCCAATATAGAATATTTTTCCATTCAAGACAAGCCAAATTCAAGCATGAGTACCTCTGAAATTGATGTGCTCTGTGAGGAAATTCAGCCAGCTGAAATCATTTCTAAAAAATAGCATGGTGCTAACAGATTACCTGCTGCAACCAGGCATATGAGAGATCATCCCAAAACTCTCATTATTGGAGATGCAAGCCAGAGTGTCACCACCATAAGAAAACTTCACAATGAAGCTCACTTCTTGGGCTTCTTGTCCCAGGTGGAGCCCAAGATGTTTGAAGATGAAAATAAGGATCCATTTTGGATCAATGTCATGCAAGAAGAACTCCAACAATTCAAGAGATGCAAGGTTCTGGAAGTTGGTGCCAAAGTCACAAGGACACGACATTATTGGCACCACATGGATCATTAAGAACAAGATGGATGAACATGGAGTGATAGTAAAGAACATGGCCAGATTAGTTGCCAAGGAGTACATATAAGAAGAGGGAATATAGTTTGACTAGACTTTTTCCCCATTAGAAATACTTGAGGCTATAAGGATATTCCTAGTTTATGCAACATTCAAAGGGTTCAAATTATACTAAATGGATGTAAAATCTATCTTCCTTAATGGTAATCTAAAGGAAAAGGTATATGTGGAGCAACCCTCAGGTTTTGTGCACCCAACTCTAACCTCTTATGTTTTTGTATGGGTTGATATATTTTTGTATGTGTTGAAACAGGCCCCTAGGGCTTGGTATGAAACCATGTCTACCTTTCTCATTAAGTACAAGTTCTTAAGGAAAAAGATAAACATCACATTAATCCTAAGGGAATCAAAGGGCAAGTGTCTCTTAGTCCAAATTTATGTTAATGACATAATCTTTGGGTCTACTGACGACAATCTTTGCAAAAGGTTTGCAAACCTTATGCAAGGGGAGTTTGAAATAAGCAATATGGGGAAGCTCAAGTGCTTTCTAGGTCTCCAAGTGAAACAGTCTGATGAGGGGATATTCATCTCTCAGAACAAGTATACTAGGGAACTTATTAAAAAGTATGGGATGGAATCAACATCCACCATGAAAACTCCCATGGGGTCAAATGTATCCCTGTATAAGGATGAGAAGGGAAAACCTTTTTATGAATCCATGTACATGTGTATCATTGGATCCCTATTATATTTAACTGCTAGTAGACCTGACATTATGTATGCAATATATGTCTGTGCTAGGTACCAGGCATGCCCTAAGGAATCTTATTACACAGCTATAAAGAGGATTTTGAGATACTTCAAGGGAAGCCAACATCTTAGCCAGTGGTAACCTAAGAATAATGATTTTGAACTAACTGGTTATTTAGATGCAGATTTTGCAGGATGCAAAGAAGACAGGAAAAGTATAAGTGGTACTTATCAATTCTTAGGAAGGAGATTGATCCCATAGAGCAGCAAGAAGCAGACCAGTGTGTACATATCCACTGCTGAGTCTGAATACATTTATGTAGGTAGCTACTGTGCACAATTACCAAGGATTCGACACCAATTGAAGGACTATAACCTCAAGGTGAGTAAAACTCCCTTATTATGTGACTCATCCAGTGTTATTTCCATTACTAAGAATCTTGTCTCACATAGCAGAACTAAGCACATAGAAATAAGGTATCAGTTCATTGAAGAACATGTTGAGTGTGAAGATATCTGTCTTGAATTCGTCCCCACTGAAAAGCAAGTAGCAGATATCTTTACAAAGCCACTAGATGAGGCTAAGTTTACTTCATTAAAAATTGAGCTAGGTATGTTACATATGGAATAGCTTATTCCTCAATATTTCTGCTCTCAGTTATAAATTTCTTTGATATCATTTATCATTATATAACCAGGTAACAATATCTAGCTAAAAAATTGCAAAGGAAATCCAACTGAGAAATCTAGCTGAGCTTGCTTAGCTATTTGGTGAAAACCACTTAGAAAACAATCAACAGTATTTCAGATATGTCCTTATTCACATTAAAATTCATTGAGACTATGCTCATTGGTATAAATACTCATCTCAAAGATACCGTTGAGACGGTTTGCTATGGCTATATATGATCTATCTCAATCGTTGGTTCAATTTTTGATCACCCAATAGCATGATGCTTCAAAACCCATGTATTTCAATTAAATAAATATAAAATTTATAGTCTATATAACTCTAAGTAAACTAAGGACTTAAACTCTAAACCCTAAAAAGCCGTCAAAACCCATCCGTCTTTCTTAGTGACTCAACCAGTGGTGCCAAAATCAACAAACACTCTTCTCGAAGGATATGGAGTAGTCAAAGATGGATTTTAGTTTTCCTCAATAGAGATTAGAGAAGTTATTAGTATGTTGGAAGCCGTCGGGCTTGAGTTCATTCTGTCCGAACTAACTCCAATTCTGAAAGATGAAGTTTTGGAGCTATATTCCAATGTGAAGTCCACTTCATCAGGTCAATCAATTAAGAGAAAAGTAGGGGGAGTTAAGATAAAAATAACCCCAAGAAGGCTTGCCAAAGCCCTAAAACTTCCCTATACAGACATTAAAGATGACCAAGATATATCCACCAATAAATTGACCAATCCCTGGAATGGTGTGGTCATAATAGTGAAAGGTATGGTTCCCTACAAAGGAAAATCTTTAACAAAAAAATTGCTTGCTGATATCATTGGGAAGGCCATCCTATGCAAACCAGGTTGTTGGGTCCGGCATTCCTGCACTTGACCTATGGCGCTCTGCTACTTATTTAATAAATTAAGTAGCGCCCTTTCCAACTGTCTGGGCTTTTGGAACAGTTAGGTATGCTCTTGATCCTACATTTGGTATCAGAGGAGGTCACGGGTTTAAAACCGGGGGGGGGGGGGCGATATTAAATCCTGATTTTTCCCTTCTACCGGTGTGGGTCCGATGGGCCAGACAATCGTGGACATGTGGTAACCCCACCTCTGAGCTGACAGGTTGTGCTGGACGCTGGGGGGGATTGTTTGGTCCAGCGTTCCTTCACTTGACCTGTGGCGCTCTACTACTTATTTAAGAAATTAAGTTGCGCCCTTTCCAACGGTTCAAGCTTTTGGAACAATTGGGTATGCACTTGATCCTACACATGCTCCCATAACAACATATCAAAACCCATGTTTAAGCTGGTAACAAGAGTGATTCTGCAAAAGAAACCCCACTAGGCAGTTGTAATTTATCAGAAGGCCATTGAGTGCCTAAAGGCTCCAAACCTAGGAAGAATTATGTCCCTATATCTGATTAATGCTGAGAAGTAACTGCAGAGCTTTGTTTCTTCAAGCCTTTATGTAGATGAGTTGACTACATTGGCCTTGAAGATGAACAATCGCTTAGGCTTGCTCTACTTCTTCTTTCTCAGAGAGAAAGCTCTCAAACATTGTTGTTGAAGACTTTCTTCAACCAGCTAACTTTAGCTTTGCTTCACCTTTGAACTCAGAGAGAAAACTCTTTGAACTTGTCGTTGAAGATAGATTTAATCTTCAATGAATTATTTCTTCAACAACCAACACTGTCTGTGAATCACAGACTAACTGTAAAACAAATTCTTGGAAAACTTCTCCTTTGTAGAGAGGAAGAAGATGACCGAAAAGCTCTATTCATATTTTCTCTCTCCAAGCTGTCTTTCTTCTTTCCTCTGTACTCTGTTTTTGTATCCCGACGATCAACGGCTCTATGCGCAGTGTAGACCCATAGAATGGGCAACTGTAGCACAACTTTTGCAATAATTGCAGTACTAAAGGCAAAATGGGCCTTCTTCTAGCATGCAAAACTCGCAATATTTTAATTTTTGCTGACGTTAGCATTACTCAGCTCCAGTGGACTTAGCAAATTCTAGACAATTTGTATAGTCGTTGAGTGTAGCATTATCACTCAACGTAAAAGTACTTAGCTGGATTCTACATCTTCAGTCGTTGAGGGTGTTGAGTGAGCCTTCATCACTGATGAGTTGTAAATATTTGTATTTTTCAGTACATTATTTAGGCCATTTTAGGTTATTTTCATTATTTTTAGCTTTTATTCCTCAATAAAATGTTTCTTTTTTTTGTAAATGCCCTTCTAACTTAGCTCTATTTTCTTTTCCAGAAATTTCTGCAGAAAATGTGAAAAATTCAAAGTACACGCCCGTGACCGGGCCGTGTCACTTTGATTCCTGTGAAAAATTTATTGCCGCTGTGAATCCGTGAAACAGAGAGTGAACACACCTGTGACCAACAATACATGCCCATGACCATGGACTCAATACCTCCAGTAAGTCAACCACTCAATGCCTCCAACAAGCCAAGGACTCAATGCCCCAGACATGCCCGTGCCAAAGACTCAATGCCTCGAACACGCCCGTGATAAGGACTCAACGCCGCCTACAAGCCAGACTCAATGTTGCCTGTGAGCCAGACTCAACGCCTCTAGTAAGATAAGGACTCAACGCCCCAAACACACCTGTGACCTTCCAGACATGCTTGTGTTCGGTCAGCGAGTTTTCAATCCCGTGAAAAATCAATTTCTGTCAACATCAAATTGCTGTCAGATGTCCAGTCACCCCCCCCCCTCTACATGCCCATGACCATGACGTGGCTCGTACTCAAAGCTTCCAGAACCAAGCCAGCTCACCGGATTTTGACTTCTCCAGCAAGCCAGCTAGTCACGCCCACCTGTCACGCCCGTGACCAGGGGGCGTGTAACATCTTTTTTTGCCTATAAATTGAACTTTTTTGTATGCACCAAGGGTGCAATTTTTTTGGACCATTTTCTTGTTAGTGGGTTGCCTAAGTGCATTTTCTTGCTATGTAAGGAGGACTTTCTCCCTCCCTCTTTATGTTTGTTTTAGATTTTTGTAACCCTTTTTTTAGCTTAATAAAATGTGTTAGTTATTGCCTCCTTACCTTGTACTGGATTTCATTTGGGTGCCTCACTTGCCTTTTTTTATTTCTTGTTTTTCCTTGTCTTTCTCTTTAATATGGGTGTGTGTGTGTGTGAGTTAGATTTGTTGTTTTTATGGTTTCAAATTGTCATTTTGCTTAGTTTTGTTTTAGGTTTTCTTAAACTAATTAAGTGTTGTTATGTTAGCTTTTCTCATCATGTCCCTTAGCTTGTTTAGCTTTAATATTTTGTTTAAGTGTTTTTTTTCATCCTTATGCAGTCCTATCCAAAAAGACTTCCTAAGCAGTCCCTGACCGTTCTTTTAAAAGATCGATCTTTTGACCGACCGGTCCAGGACCGGTTCCACTCAAACAAGTCCCGGTCTGGGATTGGTTTTCCTGCTCAAGAGGAGGACCGGCCGGGACCGGAGGACCGATCCTAACCAGTCCCGGACCGATTTTTTATTTAAAAAATGTTTTTTATACATTAAAAAAATAAATTTTATGTTTTATAGTTTTAATTTTTAGGGTTAAAAAATTTAAACTTCTAATTACAAAATACGAAATGAAATATAAAAATTCAAAATGAAATAAAATTTATTTTTTATTAAAAATTAAATAGCATTACAAATTTGCATTTATATTTTGACAAAAATAAAATAACATTGAACGAAAATGAAAATTACATCTAAGTTAAAATAAAATATTAAAATTACATTTAAATATTCAAAATTGAAATAAAATGATAAATAAAATACATTTTGCCTAATTATTCTTCGGTCGCGCTTCCCAAACTTAAGCTATTCATCTCGTTTCACTTCAGACTCACTAGATTTAACAGACGAGACGTGTTACCTCCTTCTTATAGCATCCAAATGATCCTTATAGCAAATGCAAATCTCAAAGATTTCTCGTTAAAACCACTTCTTTGCTTGTTCAGAATCCTGCCACTCAAAGAAAAAGCAGACTCCGAAGCTACCGTACTAGCTTGGATTTTTAGTAAATCACGGGTCATTAAGGCAAAAATAGGATAAACATTTGTTTTAGTTTTCCATCATTTTAAAATATCAAAATTTTGTATTTCTCTTGCGGTCATATAATCTTGAAATTGTGTTTTTGTATATAAACCTAATTCATTTAAAGTACTTGAAGTCCGCTATTTTTTTCTAGAGGCTAATTCTAAAAGTTTGTTTTTTTAAATATCTTTTGTTTTAGTTTGGGTGGATTCTTCGCAAGGTCGCGATCCATACATATTATCATAATAATTATAAAAACGAGCAAAATCAGAATTAAATTTTAAAATGCTTAAATTAACAAAATCACTAGCCGATTCGTTTAAATTTAAATTTCGATTAATTTACTCTATAAAATTTTCTACCTCATCCACACCCATTGAAGGGGTTTAAAGCTGCGGCGCAAGAAAACATGGGTGATATTTCTTTGTAATATTTTATAAAAATTTCCTTCATTACTAATATTAACGGACGTCATATTTCGTTTGTTTTGTATGTTTTAAATATTTCAGTAATTAATAAAATATTTTCACTAACTAATGGAGAAATAGGATAATAAACTTCAGATAAAATAGTTGTTTCTTGATATAAACATTCTAATAAATTTACGTAATCTTCGAGGATCGCCTAATTTGACGCGCCTAAATCATGTGCTTTTACACTACAATAAAATTCTATTAATAAGGTTTTTTGAGCCAAACCTCGTTTTAGCGTTTTATAAGTTGAGTTCCAGCATATAGGCATATCATAAGATGATGGACATAAAAAATTTTTGCCTTGTGAAATAACAAATTTTTTAAAATCTTGTTTTCTTTTTTTTAAAATGTAAATAACTCTCAGCATAGTTCGTATTTTAATTATACACTCGTTCATATAAGCCAAACTATCTTGTATAATTAAATTCAAAATGTGACAGACGCAACGTGTATGAAAAAAATTTTCATCTAACATTAGTTGTAAATCTGAAATCAAATATTTTATGGCGGTCGCATTATTTGAAGCATTATCAAAAAAAATACTCATAATTTTTTTTATTTTAAATTTTCTAATACACTTAATAATTACCTGGTAAATAGCTTTACCAGTATGCGAATATTCAAATCCTTCAAAACAAATTATTCATTTATTTAGTTCTCAACTATTGGGATCGATCCAGTGAGCTGTAATGCAAATTTATAAGTGTCCCTCAGATATACCGCTTTTCCAGACATCGCTCGTTAAACTAACGCGACCGTCAAATGTTTCAAAATAATTTTTTAAATATTCTTTAGATTGCATATAAGTTGCTAAAACATCGCGTCTAGTGGTAGAACGACTTACCTGCTAATATTTTTGTTGGAGTACCTCGTGTATGCATGATGTCATTTCTTCATCGTCGAAGTGGCTGAATGGAAATCCCTTTTTGATGACGTTCTCCATTTGTCACTCCCGATGCCGAGCTTAATCGTATGTCCAAATGTGCCCGAACATCGAAATTTGAGCATGGGTAGACTTAGAGGTTTGTTTTGAAATGCACGATTTCACATGTCGGACGAGCATTGTATTGCTACCAACGGCCATTAGCTTCCCACAAAGTTTGCACTTTGTCTTCAATTCACCGTCGATTTGCACTTTATCGAATTTATCCCAGACCGCCGCGTTGTGGTGGTGTTCTACTACCTCGTGCGCGATAGACACAGAGAAAGACATCGGCATGGATGAAGAAGATGTCATTTGAGAGTGAGTGGGAGTTGAGAGTTGAGAGAGAGGGAGAGTGAGTGAGAGAGAGAGTTGAAATGAATTTTTAAGAGGGGGGGGGTATTTATAGGATTTGAATTTTTAAAAAAATTAGATTTTATATAAAATTTAAATTTTATAAAAAAATAAAATAATATTTAATAATTTAATTATTAAATATAATAAATTATTAATAAAGCCACATTTGGTGGCAGGCATGGCCGGCCATGCCTGCCACCAAATGTGGCTAACGACTCTTTTTAGAGTCGTTTATGCCATTTATTATGGGAACCAGTCTTTTGACCGGTCCCGGTTCTAGTCCCAGGTCGGGACCGGTCAAAGACCGGTCTTTTACCGGTCCCGGTCCGAGACCGATTTTTGAAGTGAAAAGGGGGACTTTTTGGGACCGGTCCGGGACCGGTCCGATCCCAACCGGACCGGTTTTTTTATACACCACTATCCTTATGAATTTATAAAAGTGTTTTTAAAAGTGTTTTATTTTTTACTTAGTTTTTATTTTTGTAAATTTTTTTGTTCTTTTACTTTTTCTTCCACCTTTTAAGAACTTTTATGAACTTATAAAAATGAAAATCTACTTGCTTTAATCTTTGTAGCACTTTGATTTTTTGCTTTGTTTTGAAAACTTTTTTCCTTCTTTAATTTTTATTTTGTCTTTTTATACATTTTTAGCAAGTTCTAGGAGTAGAATTGTAGTCATTTTAATTTTTCAATCACTTTGTTTTTCTCCTTTTTGTTGTGTGCGCGCGGAGGGCCATCAAATTTTTGGCGACATTGCTGGAGAATCTCATGTTGTTATTTTGAATTCTGAAGTCTATTACTTTTACCTTTTAAAAAAAATTTAAAAACTCCACTTAAAACCCCAAAAAAGGTTAATTCTTTAGTATATATTTTTGGGTGTACGACCCGTGGACAATTTTTCAGAGTCTGAAAATTTTGATTTCGATCCTGAGATCGATGCTCCCTTGCGTGTATTCGATCTCAACGCCGAAATCATTCTTTAGACCCCGAAGAATCCGTTGGAGAACCCTCTGTCGCTATTATGGCCGACCTTATCCCAAACGCGGCCTCGAAGCGTACAATGTCTTACTATGCCCAGCCAAACTTGGATGATACTGAGTCTAGTATCGTTCGCTCGATGGTGGCGAACAATAATTTCGAAATAAAATCTAGCGTTATTCAAATGATCCAAAATGCCGTGTAGTTCGATGGATTGTCGGATGAGGACCCGAACGCCAACTTATCTAGTTTTTTTAGAAATTTGTGATATTTTTAAAATTAACGGTGTCACTGATGACGCCATTTGCTTGCGCCTTTTCCATTTTACTTAAAATCCAAAGCTAAGGCGTGGTTGAATTTCCTCCCACGAGGATGTATCACCACTTAGGCCGAGCTTGCGGAATGGTTCTTAACGAAATATTTTCCGCCGATAAAAACTGCAAAGTTGCGGGCGAATATTTCTTCATTCATTCAGAACGATGCCGAGTCTCTATTTGAGACTTTAGAGAGGTTTAAAGAATTCCTCTGCAGGTGTCCGCACCACGTGCCGCCAGCATGGCTGCAGGTTCAAATCTTTTACAATGGGCTAAATTATCAGACGCGTCAAATGATTGACGCGGCTACCGGGGGTACTCTGAATAACAAGACCCCTAAGGTTGCCCAAGTTCTTATCGAAGAGATGGTCATGAATGCCTACCAGTGGAATGTCTCGCGGGGACAACCAAAGCAGGCGTCTGGCCTATTCGAAGTGGATGCCACTGCTCACTTAGCCCTTCAAGTTGAAAGGCTGATGAAACAGGTGGCAGAGATGTCTGCTGCCTCCTCCACTCTGCCTTGGGCGATTCCCTCTAACTCAGCGTAGTCGAAGAGTTCGTAGACTACATGGGAAATTTGGGTCGACCTTCCTTCAACCCAACAACAACCCTTATAATACCCCTATAATCTGGGTTGGAAGAACCACCCCAACTTCTCATGGAGCAATGCGAACAATGTACAACGCCCGCCCAATTCTCTTGCTCCCGGATTACCGCCACCTTCCCCGCTTCCAAAACCCTCCCCTATGGAGGAAATTTTTTCTATATACATCACGTCCAACGAGTCAAATATCCGGAACATCACCGGATCGCTAGAAAACATAGAACTACAGATTGGACAGCTGGCACGGAAGTTGTCCGAGCGAAAGCTCGGAACACTGCCAGGGAACACGAAGCCCAACCCTCGGGAAAATATCAATGCTATAACCCTCCGTAGTGAAAACGAGGAGGTCGATCCAAAACAGATCGATCCTCAGGTACACATTTCTCCTCCGTCCCCTCTTACCCCTTTTTCGGTTACGTCACCTTTATCGATTTTAACGATAAAATTATTTTAAAAATGTCCTTGCCGTATCCACATAAGTTAGATAGCAAGCGTAAGGATGAGCAGTACAAAAAATTTATTTTATTATTAAAACAAATTCATATAAATGTTCCCATTTGCGAGACAATCTCGCAGATGTCTAAGTATGCGAAATATTTAAAAGAACTTTTTTCTAATAAACAAAAATTAGAAAATATTTTGCTTGTATCTCTCAACGCAGAGTGCGCAGCGGCTCTTACTAATAAATTGCCCCTAAAAATAAATGACCCGGGACGGTTTTCCATCCCGTGCCTTTTTGGTGATATATTAGTAAAATACGCTTTAGCAAATTTAGGTGGGAGCATTAATTTGATGTCATTCTCGCTTTTTCAAAAATTAGGTTTGGGCGCTCCGAGTCAGACTAAAATGCGTATCCAACTAGCGGATCGCTCGGTTAAGTTTCCCGTTGGGGTAGTGGAGGACATTCTTGCCCGAGTTGATAAGTTTATCTTTTCGGTAGACTTCGTCATCTTAGACATCGAGGAGGACACCGATGTACCAATTATACTCGGTCGCCCTTTTCTCGCCACCTCCCGAGCATTAATTGATGTGAGTAACGGGCGTCTCCTCTTTCGGGTAGGAGATGATGAGGTTACTTTCTCTATTAATCTCTCAATGGAGGACTCGTCATCGAGCGATGATTTTTGTTATAATTTAGATACTTATTTTGGAGATTGTTCTTCCCCTGTTTTCGAGTCTACCTTTTTAAACGACGATATTTTTGCACTCGAAAACTTTAATTGTGTAGAGGATGACTTTACAAATTTATCTTTCAAACCATTTGGATCGAAAGACATTAAAATTAAAACCTCGTTAGAAGAACCACCCTGCCTAAAACTAAAACCTCTACCTGAATCTCTCAAATACGCATTTTTGGGAAAAGATGATACCCATCCCGTTATCATTTCTACTCATTTGAGTGATTCGGAGACTTACGATTTATTGGAAGTTTTGCTTAAACATCTTCATGCAATTGCGTGACAAATTTCTGATTCAAAGGGGATTACCCCATCTTTCTGCACTCATAATATTTTCCTTAACGATAATTGCCGCAAAGCTATTCAGCCGCAGTGACATCTTAATCCAAACATGAAAGACGTTTTTAAAGCCGAAATCATAAATTTATTAGATTCGAGGATTATTTATCCTATTTCGGACAGTGCATGGGTTAGTCCCGTTCATGTCGTGCCCAAGTAGGGCGGTCTTACCGTAGTGGAAAATGATCATAACGAACTTGTTCCAACTCGTACTGTTACGGGTTGGAGGGTGTGCATCGATTATAGAAAAATAAATGATGTCACATGCAAGGACCATTTCCTACTATCGTTTTTAGACCAAATTATGGAGTGTATATCCGGTCATCCAAACTTTTGTTTTCTGCATGGTTTATCGTGGTTTTTCCAAATCCCCGTTTCCCCCGATGACCAGGAGAAAACAAATTTTACCTGCCCATTTGGCACTTTCGCATATCGAAGGATGTCGTTTGGCCTTTGCAATGCGCCGGCTGTTGAAGCATGAAACCCAACTTCACTTAGAATTCGGATCTAGAGTTGCAGCTCACACCTACTCTCCTCGAATCCTTTCCTTGACGTGAATCTCGGGAGCTAGAAATTGACCGTGGGCTTTAACTTGGAGGTCCCACCTCTTACCCGGAAGAATTAGAAGTTCTTCCCCTCCCTAGCCAGTGCTGAGCTAGGTTCCTTAGAGGAAGAAGAAGAAAGGGGTCAACAACCTCTTCAAGGCACCCTATTAGTCTATTTATAGGCCTCTGAGTTTGACTTGCCAATAATAAAACTGAACCGACCTGAAATTACCAAAATACCCTGGGCTGGGTCTGCCAATAGCCAAACTCCGCTGTTCTGAAGGGTTATATGCAGACCACAAAGGGTAAAAGAGTAAAATTACCTGAGACCAAAGAATAAAACCCCTACTTGCGGGTAGGAATGTAAAAACGGCCTTTTCATTGAACCGGCGCTCGACGAATCATCCACCCGGCGTTCGACGAACACTGAACCGGTGCTCGACGAATGTCGAGCCGGCGCTTGACGAATATGGCATCTAATGGGCAAGCTGTGCTCATCAGCTCGCCTCTCGAGTATCCTGTCTAGCCATAAGAGGTCAGCCTATGTCGCGAGAGCCCTCTCGTCCGCTCCACTGCTCCACTCTCGCCTCGCGAGTGCCCCGCCTCGCAAATACTTCATCTTGCTCTAAGAGATTAGCAACCGCCGCGAGATCCCTCTTGCCTACTCCGTTGCTCACCTCTCGCCTCACGAGTGCCCCGCCTCGCAAATACTTCATCTTGCTCTAAGAGATCAGAATCTGCTGCGAGATCCCTCTCTCCTACTCCGTTATTCCCCTCTCGCTTCTTGTGTTTCACCTTTTAGGAGTACCAGCGAGTTATCTATATGGTCCTACTCGCATATGCAATCTTCTCGCCCCTAGCACTTTTTCTTGAGTTACCTCCTGCGAGCCCGAGGTTGTACACCGACTACATCCAAAGATGTATGTTGGACATCTTTGGCGAGCTGGTAGAAGACATTATGGAAATCTTTATGGATGACTTTTCTGTATTAAGATGCTTATTCCCGAATTATCTTAGGAATCTAGATCGCATCCTTCAACGATGCGAGGACACGCATCACGTTTAAAATTGGGAAATGTGTAACTTTATGGTCCAAGAGGGTTTGGTCCTCAGCCATACGATATCGTCTAAGGGGATGGAGGTCGATAAGGCCAAGATAGAAATTATCGAAAAGCTTCCCCCTCCTTCTAACGTAAAATCTATTAGAAGTTTCTTAGGCCACGCGGACTTTTATAGGGGTTTCATTCAAGACTTTTCTAAAATAACATAGTCGCATACTCGCCTCCTGGAAAAGCAATCAAATTTTGTCTTTAGTAGCGAATGCGAGTCCGCTTTTAATTTTATAAAATAAAAACTTATCATTTCACCCATTTTAGTGGCGCCCGATTGGTCCCTTCCATTTGAGATTATGTGTGATGCTAAAGATATTGCTGTAGGCGCCGTTCTTGGCCAGTACATAAACAAATATTTTCATCCTATTTATTACGCTAGCAAGATGCTCACTTCCGCACAAGGAAATTACATGACAACGGAAAAAGAACTTTTAGCCGTCATTTTTGCATTCGATAAGTTTCGCTCGTATATAAAGCTATCTAAAGTTATTGTATTTACCAAACACTCCGCCTTAAAATATTTATTAGCTAAAATGTACGCCAAGCCCCGCCTTCATCAATGGATCCTCCTCCTATAAGAGTTTGATTTGGATATCTGGGATAAGAAGTGCGCGGAGAATTTAGCCATCGATCACCTCTCCCATTTAGAAAATCCCAGTGCGGAAGCGCTCGTCGAATCTTACATAAATGATAGATTCCACGAGGAACGCCTCCTAGACATAAATACTATTTCGTCTTCCCCGCCTTAGTTCGCAGATTTCGAGAACTATTTAGTTGCGTGGGTGCTCCTAAAAGGCTTTTCGAGCCAGCAAAAGAAGAAAAATTTTTCTGACTTGGAAAATTTCTTTTGCGAGGACCCTTTTCTTTTTCGTATCTACGTGGACAAGGCGGCCGAAGATGCATCGCAGGTGTGGAGTGCACACAAATTCTTAGGCACTGCCATGAGGGTCTGGCTGGTGGGAATTATTAAAGCTAACCAGACCGCGTGAAAGGCGCTGGAGGCAGGCTTCTTTTGTCCCACTCTATTCAAAGACACTCACAATTTTGTGTGCTCTTGTGATAGCTGCAAGCGGTCGGGTAACATCTCTCGACGCGACAAGATGCCCCAAAATTTATTTTTAGAGTGTGAAGTCTTTGATTTGTGGTTCATCGATTTTGTTACCCCCTACCTCCGTCTTTCAAAAATAATTATATTTTAGTGGCGATCGACTACGTATCGAGGTGGGCGGAAGCACAAGCTCTCCCCACCAACAATGCACGAGTCATCGTTACCTTTCTTATTAAACTATTTTCTCGCTTCGGCACGCCTCGAGCTATTATGAGCGATAGGGGAACGCATTTCTGGAACGCCCAAATGGCTAAGACGTTAGCTAAATATGGAATCACACACAAACTTGCCACCCCTATCACCCCTATACAAGTGGCCAAGTTGAGGTAGTAATTCGAGAGATTAAGCGTATATTAGAAAAAACTGTTTCACTTAATAGGAAAGATTGGTCCGTCAAACTAGACGATGCGTTGTGGGCATATCGTACAACATACAAAACCGCAATTGGTTGTAAGCCGTATTGATTAGTCTATGGCAAAGCGTGTCATTTCCTCATAGAACTAGAACATCGCGCACTTTGGGCTTTAAAACTCGTAAATCTCGACGTTAACTTAGCCGCAAAATAGAAAACTGCAAGTAAATGAGATCGATGAATGGCATGCAAACGCTTACGAGAGCAATAAGTTCTATAAGGAGCTTTCTAAGTTTTATCACGAACGTAAAATCAAGTCCCAGAAAACTTTTCTCCGGGCGATCTTGTCCTTCTTTATAATTCGCGTCTTAGGCTTTTTCTGGGTAAACTAGAATCACGATGGTCCGACCCCTTCAAAGTTGAAGAGGTTTCGCCATATGGGACCGTACTCGTCTCCCACCCGGAAAAAGGCTTGTTTGAAGTAAATGGTCATCGTTTAAAATTATATATAGCAGACAATCCTGTGGGCGGTAATATCGAAACCATAACCCTCCTCGAAATATAAATCCGCCAAAATAGTCAAGCTACATGACTATAAACAAAGCGATCTTGGGAGGCACCCCATGTTTATCTTTTTCGCTATTTCTTTATTTTTTCTTTGTTGTTTTGTTCTTAACAATGCAGGGTTTCTAAACGGGCCTCCTCAAACACGTTTCAGGGAAGTTTCTACCCTCCCTCTTTAGTTTTGTACAATATGCAAATTTTTTTTGTTCCACATACCTATCTTGCAATATTGGGGATAATGTTGGAATTAAGTATGAGAATGTTTTCGTATTTTTTCTTTTCTTGCACTCACTAAAATTTTTAAAATATATAAAAAATGAAAACAAAACAAAACAAAAAAAAATACAAAAAATTAAAACTTCAAAAATATTTTTGTATGATCAAAAATTTCAAAAAAAACTATAAAACAAAAATTTAAAAATTATTTAGTTTTATATTGTAAATATTCTTTATAAAATTTTTTGATGATATTGTAAATATCCTTTTCTCTTTTCCCTCTTCCGTTCTCTCTCATCTTTGTAAATAATTCTTCTTCCCTCTTGTAGATATTTGCTTAAAAATCTTTAAAACACAAAAAAATTAGAAAACTAAAAAAAAAGAGTTCCAAAAAAAATCTTTTACGCATTTTTCTTTAGTATGAATATATTAAAGAAATAATTTCAAAAAAAACTCCAAAAAAGATAATAAATCAAAAATACAAAAAAAGATGATAACCCTAAAAAACCAAATAAATTTATTATGAAACAAATAAATCGAATATACCATTCTTAGCCTTTTTACTCTCCAAAAATCTTATTGCGAGTTTATTTATAAGCGAATTTTATTAATTCTTTATTTACTATTCATTTATTAATTGAAGATTGATAGATTTAAATATCCAGGGTTAAGTTTAAAAAAATTTCTTATGTTTTTTTCTTAAGATAAGGGTTTTGTTTTATGCACTACTTCTAATTTATCAAAAATAGAGGCATGTGTATTATGTTAGAAAAAACAACCTTAGACTTCAATTATGTTTACTTCAAGCTTTTTGAAACACAAGAACGTTCAATTTATTAAAGTTGTTTTCAAAAAATTTTATTAAAATCTAGTTTCCTTTTTGAAAAAAATCTATCTCCCTGTATTTATTATGTCTTACTTTGCATGTTAAAATTTCTATCCTTAAAAAAACCTATGTCAATGAGAATAAAATTTTGTTCCGTAAACATAGGCATTCAATATTTTTAAAAGATTATATGTTACAGAGTAAGAGGATAAAATTCATTACTCATATACATATACATTGAGTTAATATGAATTTGTTCAAAAATTACATGTCATGAAAAATAAGAAATTTCATTTTCCTAAACATCCACATTCAAACAAAAAAATCATTAGAGGTTTGAGAAAAAAATACCTCACCTCTAAAACCAAAGCCCTCTTCATAAACTACAACAACCCCTTTAGCCATATTTAATGATTCTAGACTTAATATAAAATCTGTTTGAGAGCATAATTTGTAAATTGCATTATTTTCTTTAAACTCTTATAAGCTAAAGTTTTTATAATTCCAATCTATTTTTGTTAGCTAGTGATTACAATTTTTTCTTGTTATTTGGCTACTTTAAGATGTTTTTTTGGCCAAAAATTTTTCTCTATTTAAATCATTTTCATGATTTAGGACTTAACTCTTATACCCCTGATGTTTATTTAGATCTCTCTTTTAATTAATTCAAGTGGTAACTAAATTTAGATTTTTTTTAATTTATTATAAGTTTATCTTAAACTTTTGCTCTGGAATAACAAAAGCTTAAGTATGGGGGTATTTAATGAGTTGTTAATATTCGTATTTTTTAGTACTTTATTTAGGTCATTTTAGGTTTTTTTCATTGTTTTTAGCTTTTATTACTCAATAAAATGTTTCTTTTTTTGTATATACCCTTTTAACTTAACTCTATTTTCTTTTCCAGAAATTTCTGCAGAAAATGTGAAAAATTAAAAGTACACACTTGTGACCTAACTGTCATGTCTGTGACCCGGCCGTGTCACTTTGATGACAGTGAAAATGATGCTGCCACTGTGAATCCGTCAAACAGAGAGTGAACACGGCCGTGACCGACAATACATGCCCATGACCAAGGACTCAATTCCTCTAGCAAGCCAACCACTCAATTCCTCCAGTAAGCCAAGGACTCAACGCCCCAGACACGCCCGTGCCAAAGAATCAATGCCTCGAACACGCTCGTGAAAAGGAATCAACACTATGTGTAAGCCAGACTCAACACTGCCTGCAAAACAGACTCAACGCCTCCAGCAAGACAAGTACTCAATGCCCTAGACACGTCCGTGACCTTCTAGACACTCCCTTGTTCAGTCAGCGAGTTTTTAATCCCGTGAAATATCAATTTCTGCCGACATCAAATTGCTACCAGATGTCCAGTCACGCCCCCTACATGCCCGTAACCAGGACGTGGCTCATACCCGAAGCTTCCATAACCAAGCCAGCTCACTGGATTTCAACTTCTCTAGTAAGCCAGCTAGTCACACCCCCTATCACACTCGTGACTAGGGGCGTGTAACCGCTTTTTTTCCTATAAATTGAACTTTTTTGTAAGAACCAAGGGTTCAATTTTTTGGACCATTTTGTTGTTAGTGGGCTGCCTAAGTGCATTTTCTTGCTATGTAAGGAGAACTTTCTCCCTCCCTCTTTATGTTTGTTTTAGCTTTTTGTAACCCTCTTTGTAGCTTAATAAAATGTGTTAGTTTTTGCCACCTTACCTTGTATTGGATTTCATTTAGGTGTCTCGCTTGCCTTTTCTTTTTATTACTTGTCTTTCCTTGTCTTTTTCTTTAATATGGGTGTGCGTGTATGAGTTAGATTTGTTGTTTTTATGTTTTCAAATTGTCATTTTGCTTAGTTTTGTTTTAGGTTTTCTCAAACTAATTAAGTGTTGTTATGCTAGCTTTTATCATCTTGTCCCTTAGCTTGTTTAGCTTTAATATTTTGTTTAAGTGTTTTTTTTCTTCCTTATGAATTTATAAAAAGTGTTTTTAAAAGTGTTTTATTTTTTACTTAGTTTTTATTTTTGTAAAACATTTTGTTCTTTTAGTTTTTCTTCCACTTTTTAATCGCTTTTATGAACTTATAAGATTGAAAATCTATTTCCTTTAATCTTTGTAGCACTTTGATTTTTTGCTATGTTTTGAAAACTTTTTCCTTCTTTAATTTTTATTTTGTATTTTTATACATGTTAGCAAGTTCTAGGAGTAGAATTGTAGTCATTTTAATTTTTCAATCACTTTGTTTTTCTCCTTTTTGTTGTATGTGTGAGTGTATGAGTTAGGTTTTCATTGATTTCCTTTTTTATGTAGAGTGTGTGTGTGTGTGTGTGTGTGTATGAGTTAATCTTTATTGCTTTCCTTTAATGCTTTCTCAATTCCATGTAGAGAGTGTGTGTGTGTGTGTGTGTATGAGATAATTTTTATTGCTTTCATTTCCCGCCTACTCGTTTGAGTAGGACTTGTTCGTATTACTTTCATTTCTCACCTACTTGTTTGAGTGGGACTTGCAATTTCCTGCCTGCTCGTTTGAGTAGGACTCACAGTTTCTCGCCTATTCGTTTGAGTATGACTCAAAATTTCCCGCCTACTCGTTTGAGTAGGACTTGCAATTTCAATTATGTATTTTTCTTTTTTTTATAACTTAGTTTTTTTCTTTATTATGGCTTTATAGAGTGCATGCGTTCTCATTTTTTTAGTAATCTCTTCTCTTTCTAATGTTAGGTTATTTTATGTCCCTTTTTTATAATCTTTCAACGCTTAGTTTCAAACTCACGCCTCACCAAAATCATAAGCCATCCCCATCCCGATGAGTGGCTAATCGCTCTTAGCCATCGGTATCGAAGAGCATTGGGACATAAAAATCTTTTTAAATAATTAAAGGTCCTCTTTTTCACTCTAATTAAAGAACTTAAGGTTTACCCTAGGTATACGATGCGTAGAACCACATATCGATGTGTGGACTCTATTTCTGTTATCCATACGCTAGCTAGCCGAGAGGCCGTGCGTATGGACTGATCACTCTTGGTAAAGAGAATAACGTACTAATCCTTGAGAGAGGAGGAGTGGAATTCTACTGGATTGGGTTCCCCCTAATAGCGGGGTTCTTAGCGTAAAGCGGGCATTAAGAGGAATCCTTCGCCGAAAGAGAGCTCGGTCAAATAGTCTTAATGTTCAGGTGAGCGATAGCCCTAGAGATAGGTGAGATCATGCTTGTTGAACCTCCACGGCCAAGTTGCCTTTAATTAATTTGGAACTTAGGATCTCTAGTTATATAAAATTAATTTAGTCCTGATGCGTGTAAATATGGCAAGCGCACCGGTTGCATAAGTAATAAAGTTTTGGGAATGAATCCCTGAGTGTCGGTCTCTTGAGGAATGCAATTAGCGTAGAACAACGAACGATCCGAAATTATTGTTATGAGATTTAAATAAACAAAGGAAAAATAAGAGGCTTTGAAAGTGGTTTTGCAAACAAAGAAACTAAAGCGAACTATGCGGGTCGCAATCACCGCTTCACAAGGCGAGATGGATGTAACAGCCGCGATGCCGTACTTCGGTAAGGCGAATGGACGGTGAGCCAGTGAATGAGGTGTTTAGTGCGGAGTGCAATCGAATGGAATGACAGAACGGAGTGAAGTGAGATGGAGCGAGGCGCATCAAATCACAATTCTCACAAGCAAGATTAAACAACAGAAATCTAATTAAAACAACTAGAGATTGAAGTTCATTGCAAGCTTAAGTAACTTCATACAACAAGAGAGATGGAGAAAGATTAAACCAAGAAAGTGAAGATCCACCGCGGTTGTTGGTCGGAGGTGCGGGTTGTCAATCCGCTTCCACGCGCGGTCCGAGGAGGCTTCCGGTACCGACGAGCTATCACCTTGAGGGCCTTTAAGTCTGTTCTCTAGGTTGTCTTCATCATCTTCCTCGGTAGAAAGCTCGGAGAAGAGGTCTTTAATTGTCGGGAGGATCACCGGAGGATGCGGCACACTTTAGAATCGCCGGAAAATGATCTCTCGATGGTAGGGATGAAGGTGAAGGTCGATGGAGCTCCTGGTGTAAGACCCCCTTTTTTCCTTTTCTCGACAGCGGGGTCTTAGCCCAGAATTGCCTCTTTGCGGTGGCACTGACTCACGGGAAGGCCTCCACTACAAAACGCCAATTCTGCCGGCCCTTTTCGATCATAAGAGAGAGAAGTAATTATACATAAATGTAAACAAGTCCACAGAAGCATGTATAAAAGTGAAATCACATCCAGCCCCTCAGTAGCTAATAACAGGAAATACATAATAGAAGTACTGCAAGATACGGTTCAGATGAAATATAGATAAACGGGCTCGAGCCCGGTACATCAGAGTCCTCACTACAAGTCACTCATCGCAGAACTAAAAAGGTACTAATCACTCACGGAGCTGGTTGCAGGTGCACCGGTGCTAGACTGACCCACCTCCATGCGCACCGTACTCCGCTGGTGCCGGTCCCTGGACAGCTGGTCCCTGTCTCCCATCCGGAGCTCCTGTAATGTTGTGGTTTGAATACCATTAGTCATAAAGACTAATCCCTATCATCCCCTACCCCTCCCCCCCCCCACGGCTCCTAAGTACCGAGCGGAGAGGAGGAAAGGAAATCTACAAAGGTGGAGAATAATCAAGCAGATGACAGGGGAGTTATTCTAACAACTATCTAGAACAAGGAACAACTAGCAATTCTATGGTAGTAAGTGGTAAAGAAGAGAAGTAGTAAGTAGCAATTGTATAAAAAAAAGGCAGCTAGAGAACAGTAAGTAAACAAGTAAGTAAGTAGGTAACCTTAACTTATATGAATGCCCATACAAACTTATAAGTTAAGGGGTCTTCTGCAAGGCTCCCATCGTATAAAAAGTCTCATATCGATTTATACGTTGGGGTGTCGGTTGTATGCAAATATGAGTGTAGTGATATGCTATGCCATGATTCATGCAAGTGCAACTCACGCACACGACTCTATGCGCACAAACCTTTAGTTCCCCCTGTTCGGGCAGCTAGCTTCACTCCCAGGAACCTCCGTAGTGGCAAACGGAGACAGTGGGTCGGGCCCCCCACTCCTAGGCGGGTATCCATACTACCGGGCCTAGCCCTTTCGTACGCCCCTAGAAGAACACAACCTAGAGTATCCGCGTACTACTGCTGGCTATACCCACCAGACTTTCTTTGGCTAAGTGTTCCACACCGCCGAGTCAACGTACCGATGCCGGTGTTAACGACACTAAGATATCGAGGACCCACCACCTTTATTCTGTACTCAAACCCTCGAGCCCTCGGCTCCCCGGACTGTCTCGTCCGTGCATCTACCTTAAGAGCTACCGTCTGAATGGAAACCAAACCAATTATTCTACCTTCCTAGCTATCGGGGTATATGTGTGTGCAACCCTAATTATACTAGTTGCTCTTTAAATTATTAATTCTGCAGTTTACATTAGCCCAGGACTGCCCCCGGTATTCCCAGGGCTCTCAAAGGACACTAGGAACTATAATGGTAGCTGAAGCCCACCGTTCCCTTTTGCAAGGCACTTATTGTTATTGGTTGATACCCATTACCCGATCCCTTTTTAAGTTACTTTAGATCTGGCCCTAGCGTATTAAGACTCTTCCACTACTACTCGGGTTGGACGATCTTTCGTCGTTCCCGTACGCCCTTATCCTTAACCAGTCTCACACTCTACTTATCCTGACCTCCAATAATAAACTAAACTTAGCTTGCCCTAACCAACCAGCAACTACCAATAATTCCATCTCCCAAAGTTCATTATCCGCTCTAGTTCAGTTTCCGTGATTTTACTATATGCAGACCATCCTAAGATACGTGAGGAGTATGAGGGGAGGTACTCTAATTTGTCTTATGAATCTCCTATAGTATTTACTGGAGGTCTATCTTGACATAATATAGCTAATACCAAGATTTCCAAATTTTCCTATTTATCGGGCATTTAATTTATTTATTCTAAGATTCTAAATGCCCTAGTATGAACATGAAGTGCACTAATGAGCCAACAATAAATCATCATAAAATCAGTAAAAAATCTTATGAGACATTTAAACAGTAATTCCAAGTTTTGAGAAATTCCAGAGGTGTTGGGGCCTATATTTCCTAATTTACCATTTTAGGTCATTTCTACTATATTATGAAGGAAGTACTGTAGATATGTATCCAAAAATCCCAAGAAAATTATAAAAGCTTTATGGTGACCTAAAACCATCAGAAACCAAGTCCCATAATTTTTATCTAACATTTGGGCTCTGAATCTATTTTAATGTAAAATACCAATTTTCCAAGCTTAGAGAAGGAGGTACTATTTTTAATCATCTAAAAATCCATAGATATTTTAAGGGATTACTATCTTGGGCTGAAACACCCACTGACCAAATTTCATAATTTTACAAATAGTAATTGGCCCTTATTTGTATTTTTGACTACATATCACAATTAGTACGTTAAAGAATAAAGTACCCAAAATAATCATATAAAACTCTCAAAAAAATACATAAGGTATAACATGCTATTAGATGCCCTAATCCAAGGTTTTATAACATTCCAGTGCATAGAAATTCCAAAATCATCAAGATAAATATCTAGGGCACAATTAGAGTTGTAAATGAAGTACTGTATAAATTAACCCAAAAATCTCAAGAAAATTATAACATGGCTATTTTGATTAGAAAATCAACCTACTCCAATTTTATTTGATTTAAAGTTCATTTGACAGCTTAATTCAAACTAAGGTTGGTGACCTAAACTAGGGTTAGGATTTTAGGTGGCCTAGCTGTCTCCAAATACCCTAAACTTTTGTCTAGAGAACTATACTGGCCATATGGTTCTCTCCACCAAATTTTAAGTCAGTTCAAGGTCATTTGACCCCATGACCTTCACAACTCCGAAAACCACCATTAAGGGATTTTCCCTAGGGTTCTAGGGCTGCCCTACAAAAAACCACCCCAAACTCCCTTGGAGGGTGTGTCATGCCCTAAACAGCCATTGGACAAAATATCTGCCTCTGTTGAGGTGATATGACCACCCAAATACCAAGGGGGTGTTTGATCCTAAATTATCCTATAAGGATCAACCTAGGGTTGGACTCAAACCTAATCAACACATCTCCAAATGAGATGAAATTTTTACCAGAACCTTATGATAAACCCAGGGACCACTCACCAGAATTTGGGAGGGTTTGTAAGTAATTTAGCCATCTAATTAAATTATGCTAGTATTATTGAATTTTTCTAAAAACTATAGAAAAATATTTCCCAAAAATCCTAATTTTTAGATAGCATCTCGATATAGATAAGATTAGGCCACAACCCAAATTTCAAGTCATTTTGATGACTGGATTGGAGTGGGGAATTTTTCTAAGGTTAGGACAGCCCTATGGGTAGACCTCACCAAAGTGAGTGTTGAGGTCTATCCAGTGGTCCAAACTGCTTCAAACAAATTTTAAAATTTACTAGACTCAAAGGGCTACAATATTGGTGTTGACCACTTTTTCTTTAGAAGCCTCTAAGTATTTTTCCTATATTTTCTAATGTGACTGTTAGTTCTATACAAAAACTACTTATAAAATAAAATCTATTTAAACAACACAGATCTTGAAGAGAGATCTAAAGATTCTGGACTCGTCTTCTTCCTCCAGCCAAGGGCCCTGATTTGCCCGACCTGGAGTCATTTTCAAGAGCAGCTGCCGGCCGTCAAGCCTCCTCCCTGACCGGTCACCGCCACCGCCACCACCACCTCCGTTGAGGTGGCGGCCATCGCCGGGCGGCGGCACAGCCGCCAGAGGGGCTTTTTCCGGCGAGCCCGAGCACGGGTTTCATGGAAAAATCCATGAAAATGGAAGTTTCAACCAGGCTCAGTTGGGACCGATTCTCAAACCTATTAGTCCTAAGATCTATCCGCAGAAGAAGAGGGAGGGGAGGACCTTGTTCGTGGGCTGGAGGCGTGTAGACCATCGGGAAACCATTTGCGCGGTGGTGGCGTCGCCGGAAATTCTTCAACAGCAATGGGAGGCTCGAAAACTTCGGGTAACACTGGGAAAAACTCCCCTTGGGCCTCTGAAGATGTTTAAAAGCTTGGGCAAGGAGGGGGATCGACCAAAAGCTGGTGGCCATTAATGGCCCATAAAAGCTTGGCTCGGCCATGATGGAGGGGGCTGAATCGGCCCTATGACAGCTGGAAGAGGGTTGGAAACTCCTCCTCTCCCTGAGAGGAGTTGAATCCAGCAGTTTCAGGGGAAGGGAAAGAGTCATGGCATCAAATGCCATGGATGGCCGTGACTTCAAGCTTTCGGCCATGGCCGCAACCGTCCTTTTGCAAAACCGGCGGTCCATGTGGCACAGCATGACTGGTCAACTTAAATCAAATAAAACTTATCAGGTCTTATTGGAGAATATGGCTCACTCCTGAACTGGCCCGGTTCAGCTAAACCATCACCCAGCTAGAAGTAAAAATGCCAGAAAAAAGTCTAAGTATAATGGCGTTGAGTGAGCTCAGCTCACTCAACACCATCATGCTACGGCGTTGAGTGAGCTCTGCTCACTCAACGCCACTCCAGACTATGGCGTTGAGTGAGCTCAGCTCACTCAACGCCATCCGGATTATGGCGTTGAGTGAGCTCTGCTCACTCAACGCCACCCAGAATATGTCTTTTTAGATGATGGCGTTTAGTGAGCTTAGCTCACTCAACGCCGTCCAGGTTATGGCGTTGAGTGAGCTCTGCTCACTCAACGCCTTCCAGACAACACCAAATGGCGTTGAGTGCAGTTAGTGCACTCAATTCCGTTCAGCTTATGATGTTGAGTGCACTCAATGCGCTCAACTCCATCCCGCCTGACCATTTACGGCATTGAGTGAGCTAAGCTCACTCAACGCCATCCAGTCTACGGCGTTGAGTGAGCCCAGCTCACTCAACGCCATTCCTGCTGACACCAGATGGCGTTGAGTGCAGTCAGTGCACTCAACGCCCTTCAACCTATGGCTTTGAGTGAGCTAAGCTCACTCAACGCCATCCTGCTTATGGCTTTGAGTGAGCAAAGCTCACTCAACGCCATCCAGCTTATGGCTTTGAGTGAGCTAAGCTCACTCAATGCCATCCAGCTCACGGCGTTGAGTGAGCTTAGCTCACTCAACGCCATTCCAAGGTCACGGGCGTGACGGACCGGTCACGGGCGTGACGGACCGGTCACGGGCGTGACGGACCGGTCACGGGCGTGTCAGGCCCATGTTGACATTTCTGAGCTTGACGATCGTCTTCCTGAGGTCGACGATCGTCGAAGGGGTCCCGCCCTAGGTCACGGGCGTGACGGGTCTGCCATGGGCGTGACCACCCTTGACTCGAAATTTTTGTCGATAATCTTCAATTCCTGGGTTTCCTAAGGTTCTGTTATGACAAAACCACCTCCAGGGGTCTAGCCGGAAATGGGATGTTACAAATCCCAATAAACAAAACAAAGATTTCATCCCCGAAATCAAGGTTAAGCCTACGGGACTCTAATCGGGAAAAAGAAGCTTGTAACATCCCATGAGAATTAAAAGATTACATCTCTACGTTATGTTTGCTTTGTGCAGTTTCAAATCTAAGATTAATTCGCCGAATTAACTAGGAATATACACCCCAATAAACAAAAGATTAGCCCCTATTCTTGAAATTTCAGTCCTATTGGTTTAAAACAGGAAAGCAAATTGATTGTCCAGAGGGGTTGTGAGGTATACCTGACGAAAAAGTTCCGGGTATTTTTGCCGCATCAAGTCCTGTGGATCCCATGTATGCTCCTCCTGCCCATGATTGTTCCACAGAACCTTGACTAACGGAACCTTCTTCCGTCGCAATACCCGCACTGCTGTATCGTCAATCCTGATAGGCTCCAAGTTTACTGACCGATCCGAGGCCACCGAGCCATCTGCCGAGGAAATCAGCTGCTCAGGGCGTAGCAGAGCCCTCCGAAGTGAGGAGATGTTGAAGACGTCATGCAATCCCGCTAACTCCGGTGGTAGCTCTAGTCTTTAGGCTAAGAGGCTGATCCGCTCCAGGATCCTATAAGGCCCCATATATCTCGGGCTGAGCTTCTTCCGCCCGCGAACCCGTGAGACTCCATGCATCGGCCGTATCTTCAAGAAAACCTGGTCTCCCACCTGAAACTCCACTTGACAGTGCCTCGCATCGTAGTATTTGGCCTGTCTGCTCTGGGCTTCCAACATCCTATCCCGGATCAATCTAATCTGAGCATCTGTGTCTCCCACAAACTCCGAGCCTAGTGTCTGCGGATCCTCATCCTGAACCCATGATAGTGGGGTCCTGCACCTCATTCCATACAATGCCTCGTATGGAGCCATGCCTATGCTGTACTGATGGGCGTTGTTGTACGAAAACTTGACCAGTAGCAGCAACCTCTCCCAAGGCTCGCCCCGGTCCAAAATACACAGTCGCAACAGATCTTCCAGTGTACGGTTGGTGCGCTCTGTCTGCCCGTCGGTCTGAGGGTGAAAAGTTGTGTTGAATGTCAACCGAGAACCCAGATGGGCCTGGACTGACCTCCATTCTCTGGATGTAATCCGCCCATCCCAATCCGAAACGATAGTCTTGGGCACCCCATGATAACGTGCAAACTGCTCAATGAACCTCCGTACTAGTACACTAACCGGTGCGTCCTTCGCCACTGGAATGAATCTGGCCACCTTTGTTAGTCTGTCCACTATCACCCAGATCGAGTCATTCCCCGCACGGGATCGAGGTAGCCCATGTATGAAGTTCATTACTATATCCTCAAATTTCCACTCCGGCACCGGAAGCGGGTGCAGCAAGCCTGTCGAGTTCCTACACTCCGCCTTCACGAGCTGGCAGGCCTCGCAATGCGTCACAAAGTACGTAATATCTTTCTTCATACCCGGCCAGTACATCATCCTCTTCAAATCCTTTACCATCTTGGTGATCCCCGGGTGTACCGAATACCGGCTGTAGTGAGCTTCCGTCAAAATGTCCTCCCGGATCCGTCCTCCTGCTGGTATGTAGACTCTGCCTCGGAAATACAGGAGACCATCCCTCAAAGAGTAATCTCTTGTCGTGCCTTCCTTCAAGGCTCGGAATATCGGCTCATCTCTCTCATCCAGCATCTGCCCATCTATGATGCGGTCTCGAATATCATCAGTAGTAACCATCGACCCCAGGTACTCCATGTATAGCTCCGGGTCATCCTCAAACACTAGTGAAATCTGCATCTCCTCGAACGATCTAACCAACTCCAAGGCCATCAGCTACGGGCCTACTCCTGTCGTACTCGCTCTCCGGCTCAGAGCATCTACGACCACGTTCGTCTTCCCCGGATGGTAGTGCATGGTGTACTGGTAGTCCGACAGAAATTCCACCCAGCGTCTCTGCCTGATTTTTAACTCCTTCTGGGTGTCGACGTACTTCAGATTCTTGTGGTCGGAGAAGATATCGCAATGTACTGCGTAGAGATAGTGTCGCCAGATCTTAAGAGCAAAAATAACTGCCCCCATCTCCAAATCGTGCACGGGGTAGTTCTGCTCGTGCTGCTTCAACTGACAGGAGGCATAGGCTATTACATGCCCGTTCTGCATCAGAACGGCACCCATCCCCTGATAGGAAGCATCTGTATACACCTGGAATCCCTCCTTCCCTAATGGAAGAGCAAGGATGGGAGCCGAGGTGAGACGATCCTTCAGCTCCTAGAAGGTAGATTCGCATTGAGGCATCTAGATAAAAGGGGACTCCTTCTTCGTCAGAGACGTAAGAGGGAGGGCAATCTGATAGAACCCCTTTACGAACTTCCGGTAGTAACCGGCAAGTCCCAAGAAACTTCGAACATCCAAGGCCGACTTTAGTGGTGGCCAATCTCGTACTGCCTGGACCTTCGCCGGATCCACTGCCAGACCTGCTCCACTTATGACATGGCCCAGAAAGGCAACCTCCTTTATCCAGAACTGGCACTTGCTATACTTGGCATACATCTCATGCTCCCGCAGCTTCCCCAAGGTCAAGGCCAAATGTCTCGCGTGCTCCTCCTCCGTCCTTGAATAGATAAGGATGTCGTCGATGAATACGATGACGAAGACGTCCAGATACTCCTCGAACACCCGATTCATCAAGGCCATGAATGCGGAGGGTGCATTCGTGAGCCCGAAAAGCATCACGGTAAACTCGTATAACCCATATCTGCTGCTGAAGGCCGTCTTCGGGATGTCCTCCTCCCGAATGCGAAGCTGGTAGTACCCTGACCTCAGATCCAGCTTTGAGAACCAATGGGCTCCCTCTGCTGGTCAAATAGATCGTCTATCCTTGGTAAGGGATAAGTTTTTCGGACCGTCAACCTATTCAGGGCCCGGTAATCTATGCACAGTCGAAGGGTCCCGTCCTTCTTCTTAACGAACAGCACTGGAGCTCCCCATTGTGAAGAGCTAGGCCGAACGAACCCGGCCTCCACTAACTCCTGAAGCTGGCTTCGGAATTCCACCAACTCCTTTGGGGCCATTCGATAGGTAGCTCTGGATACCGGCTTAGCCCCCGGTATGAGCTGAATCTGAAAGTCCTTCTCTCGATGCGGGGGTAGCCCTGGTAGCTTCTCTGGAAACACGTTGGCGAAGTCCCGCACTACTGGAATATCTGAAATGGAGTCCTTGGCCACGACCGCCTCAAAAAGGACCTGATAAACTTCTCCCCCCTGCAGGTGGGTCTTAACGGCCTTCACAGACGATAATAAGGTACGGGGTGCTGGTATAATACCTTCTATGACAATGAAGGAGTCGTCGTGCCTCACGGTGATCCTCTTCGCCACGCAGTCGATCTGGGCATGGTTCCAGCACAGCCAAGTAATGCCCAGGATCAAATCGTAATCTGGCATCTTCAGAATCGTCGCTGGTGCCTCAAATGCCTTCCCGCCGATCCTCGCTTCCATATTGCAATGAGCAGAGGTCATTATCTCTGATCCATCGGGTAGGCGCACCCTCATCATCTTCCCGGTTTATGGCTCCACACCTTCCAGTCCTTTCACGAAATCCTCCAACACGAATGAGTGCGAAGCACAAGTGTCGAAGAGAGTATGAGCGGGCTTGCCGCTAACGAAGACTATGCCTGGGGTAATTAAGTGTCTTAGTATTTTTTTTGTAGTTGTCTTCTCTTAATTTCTAACTAGGTTATGTCTAGAATACTATTTTATATGAAGGAAATTTAAAAGTACTGTCATACCTGCGATAACCTGCTCCGGGTTTCAGGGATGTGTCAGGTCTAGAGCATACACCTGCTCCCTCTCTGGCCTACGGCCTCGATCCTGAAATCCTCATCCTCGGTCCTGTCCTCGTCCGCCAAACTGCCGGGGAGGTGGAGCGCCCTGATGTGCTGGTGGGGGTGCTCGCCTTATAGGGTAGTTCCTCTTGATATGCCCCGGCTGGTTACACTGATAGCATACCGGTGGCTGCTCAGCTGTCCTTGGCATTTCCAGCATCTGTATAGGTTGGGGAGCAAGTACCACCTGACACCTCTGCTCCTGCCCAAACTCTTGATGAGGCTGATCCCCGTTCATTCTCTCCCCAATAACCTGGCCCCGAGGATGGTCTCTACGACCTCCAATCACTGTATCATTAGCCGATCTCTTCCGGCTATTCACTGTAAGCTGATCCGCCTCTCTCTTCTTAGCCATCTCCAGAATCCTGGCCAGACTCCCCTCTGAGACGAAAAGGAGGGCCTATCTCATGTCGTCTTGCAGCCCCATATAAAACCTCCGGGCATAGCCAGCATCGTCTAACTGATAAGCGTCCGCATAACGGGCCAGGTGAGTGAACTCCTGATAGTACTCCACCACAGTCCTGTTCCCCTGCCTCAATCGCAGGAACCTATCCTCCAGGTCATCCCTCACCGACTGTGGTACAAAATGTCCCAGGAGCGCTGCTCTGAACTCCTCCCAAGTAATATCAGCGCAATCCATTCCCGCAAAGGTGGTGTCAAGCTTAGACTTCCACCACCTCTTTCCGTGTGACTCTAGGCAGGAGACCGCCAAAGCAACTGCCTCCTCAGTCGGGCATCGAATCCCTGCCAGCATCTCGTAAATGGTGTCCAACCATTCCTCCGTACGTACTGCAGATTCCATCCCCTGGTAGGATGGAGGGGAAAGTCTCCGGAAGACAGTCATCCAATTGGCCCCGGGGTTTGGTTGTGGAGCCGGGGCTTGCTGAGCTCTGAAGCCCTCCAGAATGGTCGTCAGTGTTTGCCCCATCTCCGTCTGCTGGAACGGAGCTGGAGCCGGCGGAGGCAGGACCACATTCGGAGCCTGGGGTGTCCCCTATTGTGATGTAGGGTTCGTCGCAGGCTACAAGTAAAAATTCCGTTTGTTAGAGAGCGAATGAATGGAATTTTAAGAGGGGTTAGGATGGACTTTCACATGTGATTTCCCTTATGGGCACACCACTGCTTCCGCTGCTAGTTTGTCCGCAAACTAAGCTTGCACGGGGGTGGCCCAAGATTTTGTGGACTACTTCTCTTTCGATCGAGGTCTCCTCTGATACCACTTGTAAGACCCCCCTTTTTTTTCCTTTTCTCGACACCGGGGTCTTAGCTCAGAATTGCCGCTTTGCGGTGGCACGACTCACGGGAAGGCCGCCACTACAAAACGCAAATTCTGCCGGCCCTTTTCGATCATAAGAGAGAGAAGTAATTATACATAAATGTAAACAAGTCAACAGAAGCATGTATAAAAGTGAAATCACATCCAGCCCATCAGTAGCTAATAACAGGAAATAGATAATAGAAGTACTGTAAGATACGGTTCAGATGAAATATAGATAAACGGGCTCGAGCCCGGCACATCAGAGTCCTCACTACAAGTCACTCATCGCAGAACTAAAAAGTTACTAATCACTCACGGAGCTGGTCGCAGGTGCACCGTGCTAGACTGACCCACCTCCATGCGCACCGTACTCCGCTGGTGCCGGTCCCTGGACTGCTGGTCCCTGTCTCCCATCCGGAGCTCCTGTAATGTTGTGGTTCGAAAACCATTAGTCATAAAGACTAAGCCCTATCATCCCCTACCCCTCCCCCCCCCCCCACGGCTCCTAAGCACCGAGCGGAGAGGAGGAAAGGAAAGCTACAAAGGTGGAGAATAATCAAGCAGATGACAGGGGAGTTATTCTAACAACTATCTAGAACAAGGAACAACTAGCAATTCTATGGTAGTAAGTGGTAAAGAAGAGAAGTAGTAAGTAGCAATTGTATAAAAAAAAGGCATCTAGAGAACAGTAAATAAACAAGTAAGTAAGTAGGTAACCTTAACTTATATAAATGCACATACAAACTTATAAGTTAAGGGGTCTTCTGCAAGGCTCCCATCGTATAAAAATTCCCATACCGATTTATACGTTGGGGTGTCGGTTGTATGCAAATATGAGTGTAGTGATATGCTACACCATGATTCATGCAAGTGCAACTCACGCACACGACTCTATGCGCACAGACCTTTAGTTCCCCCTGTTCGGGCAGCTAGCTTCACTCCCAGGAACCTCCGTAGTGGCAAACGAAGACAGTGGGTCGGGCCCCCCACTCCTAGGCGGGTATCCGCAATACCGGGCCTAGCCCTTTCGTACGCCCCTAGAAGAACACAACCTAGAGTATCCGCGTACTACTGCTGGCTATACCCACCAGACTTTCTTTGGCTAAGTGTCCCACACTGCCGAGTCAACGTACCGATGCCGGTGTGAACGACAATTAGATATCGAAGACCCACCACCTTTATTCTGTACTCCAACCCTCGAGCCCTCGGCTCCCCGGACTGTCCCGTCCGTGCATCTACCTTCAGAGCTACCGTCTGAATGGCAACCAAACAAATTATTCTACCTTCCTAGCTATCGGGGTATATGTGTGTGCAACCCTAATTATACTAGTTGCTCTTTAGATTATTAATTCTACAGTTTACATTAGCCCAGGACTGCCCCCGGTATTCCCCGTGAAGGGCTCTCAAAGGGCACTAGGAACTATGATGGTAGCTGAAGCCCACCGTTCCCTTTCGCAAGGCAATTATTGTTATTGGTTGATACCCATTACCCGATCCCTTTTTAAGTTACTTTAGATCTTGCCCTAGCGTAATATGACTCTTCCACTACTAATCGGGGTGGACGATCTTTCGTCGTTCCCGTACGCCCTTATCCTTAACCAGTCTCACACTCTACTAATCCTGACCTCCAATAATGAACTTAACTTAGCTTACCCTAACCAACCAGCAACTACCAAAAATTCCATCTCTCAAAGTTCATTATCCGCTCTAGTTCAGTTTTCGTGGTTTTACTATATGCAGACCATCCTAAGATACGTGAGGAGTATGAGGGGAGGTACTCCAATTTGTCTTCCGAATCTCCTATAGTATTTACTGGAGGTCTATCTTGACATAATATAGCAAAGACCAAGATTTCCAAATTTTCCTATTTATCGGGCATTTAATTTATTTATTCTAAGATTCTAAATGCCCTAGTATGAACATGAAGTGCACTAATGAGCCAACAATAAATCATCATAAAATCAGTAAAAATCCTATGAGACATTTAAACAGCAATTCCAAGTTTTGAGAAATTCCAGAGGTGTTGGGGCCTATATTTCCTAATTTATCATTTTAGGTCATTTCTACTATATTATGAAGTAAGTATTGTAGATATGTATCCAAAAACCCCAAGAAAATTATAAAAGCTTTATGGTGACCTAAAATAATCAGAAACCAAGTCCCATAATTTTTATCTAACATTTGGACTCAGAATCTATTTTAATGTAAAACACTAATTTTCCTAGCTTAGAGAAGGAGGTACTATTTTTAATCATCTCAAAATCCATAGAAATTTACAAGGTTACTATCATGGTCTGAAACACCCACTGACCAAATTTCATAATTTTACAAATAGTAATTGGGCCTTATTTGTATTTTTGACTACATATCACAATTAGTACGTTAAAGAATAAAGTACCCAAAATAATCATATAAAACTCTCAAGAAAAATACATAAGGTATAACATTCTATTAGATGCCCTAATCCAAGGTTTTATAACATTACAGTGTATAGAAATTCCAAAATCATCAAGATAAATATCTAGAGCACAATTAGAGTTGTAAAGGAAGTACTGTATAAATTAACTCAAAAATCTCACGAAAATTATAACATGGCTATTTTGATTAGAAAATCACTTTACTCCAATTTTACTTGATTTAAAGTTCATTTGATAGCTTAATAATTCAAATTAAGGTTGGTGACCTAAACTAGGGTTAGAATTTTAGGTGGCCTAGCTATCTCCAAATACCCTAAACTTTTATCCAGAGAACTATACTGGCCCTATGGTTCTCTCCACCAAATTTTAAGTCAGTCCAAGGTCATTTGACCTCATGACCTTCACAACCCCGAAAACCACCATTAAGAGATTTTCCCTAGGGTTCTAGGGCTGCCCTACACCAAACCACCCCAAACTCCCTTGGAGGGTGTGTCATGCTCTAAACAGCCATTGGACAAAATATCAGCCTCTGTTGAGGTGATATGACCACCCAAATACCAAGGGGGTGTTTGATCCTAAATTATCCTATAAGGATCAACCTAGGGTTGGACTCAAACCTAATCAAAACATCTCCAAATGAGATGAAATTTTTACCAGAACCTTATGATAAACCCAGGGACAACTCACCAAAATTTGGGAGGGTTTGGAAGTCATTTAGCAATCTAATTATATTATGCTAGGATTATTGAATTTTTCTAAAAACTATAGAATAATATTTTCCAAAAATCCTAATTTTTTTATAACATCTGGATATAGATAGGATTAGGCCACACCCCAAATTTCAAGTCATTTTGATGACTGGATTGGAGTGGGGAATTTTTCTAAGGTCAGGACAGCCCTATGGGTAGATCTCACCAAAGTGAGTGCTGAGGTCTATCCAGTGGTCCAAACTGCTTGAAACAAATTTTAAAATTTACTAGACTCAAAGAGCTACAATATTGGTGTTGATTACTTTTTCTGTAGGAGCCTCTAAGTATTTTCCTAAATTTTCTAATGTGACTGTTAGTTCCATAGAAAAACTACTTATAAAATAAAATCTATTTAAACAGCACAGATCTTGAAGCAATATCTAAAGACTCTAGACTCGTCTTCTTCCTCCAGCCATGGGCCCTGATTTGACCGACCTGGAGTCATTTTCAAGAGCAGCTGCCGGCCGTCCAGCCTCCTCCCTGGCCGGCCACCGCCACCACCACCTTCGTTGAGGTGGCGGCCATCGCCGGGCGGCGGCGCAGCCGTCGGAGGGGCTTTTTCCGGCGAGCCCGAACACGGGTTTCATGGAAAAATCCATGAAAATGGAAGTTTCAACCAGGCTCAGTTGAGCCCGATTCTCAAACCTATTAGTCCTAAGATCTATCCGCAGAAGAAGAGGGAGGGGATGACCTTGTTCGCGGGCTGGAGGCGTGCAGACCGTCGGGAAACCATTTGCGCGGTGGCGGCGTCGCCGGAAATTCTTCAACAGCAAGGGGAGGCTCGAAAACTTCGGGTAACACTGGGAAAAACTCCCCTTGGGCCTCTGAAGATGTTTAAAAGCTTGGGCAAGGAGGGGGTTCGGCCAAAAGCTGGTGGCCATTAATGGCCCATAAAAGCTTGGCTCGGCCATGATGGAGTGGGGCTGAATCGGACCTATGGCAGCTGGAGGAGGGCTGGAAACTCCTCCTCTCCTTGAGAGGAGTTGAATCTAGCAGTTTCAGGGGAAGGGAAAGATTCATGGCATCAAATGCCATTGATGGCCGTGACTTCAAGCTTTCGGCCATGGCCGAAACTGTCCTTTTGCAAAAACCGGCGGTCCACGTGGCACAGCATGACTGGTCAACTTAAATCAAATAAAACTTATCAGTTCTTATTGGAGAAGACGGCTCACTCCTGAACCGGCCCGGTTCAGCTAAACCAGCACCCAGCTAGAAGTAAAAATGTCAGAAAAAAGTCTAAGTATAATGGCATTGAGTAAGCTCAGCTAACTCAACGCCATCAGGCTACGGCGTTGAGTGAGCTCTGCTCACTCAACGCACTTCCAGACTATGGCATTGAGTGAGCTCAGCTCACTCAACGCCATCCGGATTATGGCGTTGAGTGAGCTCTGCTCACTCAACGCCACCCGGAATATGTCTTTTTAGATGATGGCGTTGAGTGAGCTTAGCTCACTCAATGCCGTTCAAGTTATGGCGTTGAGTGAGCTCTACTCACTCAACGCCATCCAGACAACACCAAATGGCATTGAGGTTAGTCAGTGCACTCAATGTCGTTCAGCTTATGGCGTTGAGTGCACTCAATGCACTCAACGCCATCCCGCCTGACCGTTTACGGCGTTGAAGGAGCTAAGCTCACTCAACGCCATCCAGTCTATGGCATTGAGTGACCCAGCTCACTCAACGCCATTCCTGCCGACACCAGATGGCGTTGAGTGCAGTCAGTGCACTCAACGCCCTTCAAACTATGGCTTTGAGTGATCTAAGCTAACTTAACGCCATCCTTCTTATGGCTTTGAGTGAGCTAAGCTCACTCAGCACCATCCAGCTTATGACTTTGAGTGAGCTAAGCTCACTCAATGCCATCCATCCCACGGCATTGAGTGAGCTACGCTTACTCAACGCCATTCCAAGGTCACGGGCGTGACGGACCAGTCATGGGCGTGACGGACCGGTCACGGGCGTGTCAGGCCCATGTTGACATTTCTGAGCTCGACGATCGTCAAAGGGGTCACGCCCTAGGTCACGGGCGTGACGGGTCGGCCACGGGCGTGACCACCCTTGACTCAAAATTTTTGTCGATAATCTTCAATTCCTGGGTTTCCTAAGGTTCTGTTATGACAAAACCACCTCCAGGGGTCTAGCCGGAAATGGGATGTTACAAATCCCAATAAACAAAGCAAAGATTTCATCCCCGAAATCAAGGTTAAGCCTGCGGGACTCTAATCGGGAAAAAGAAGCTTGTAACATCCCATGAAAATTGAAAGATTACATCTCTACGTTATGTTTGCTTTGTGCGATTTCAAATCTAAGATTAATTCACCCAATTAACTAGGAATATACACCCCAATAAACAAAAGATTATCTCCTATTCTTGAAATTTCAGTCCTATTGGTTTAAAACAGGAAAGCAAATTGATTGTCCAGAGGGGTTGTGAGGTATACCTGACAAAAAAGTTCCGGGTATTTTTGTCGCATCAAGTCCTGTGGCTCCCATGTATGCTCCTCCTGCCCATGATTGTTCCACAGAACCTTGACTAACGGAACCTTCTTCCGTCACAAGACCCGCACTGCTGTATCGTCAATCCTAATAGGCTCCAAGTTGACTGACCGATTCGAGGCCACCGGGCCATCTGCCGAGGAAATCAGCTGCTCAGGGCATAGCAGAGCCCTCCGAAGTGAGGAGACGTGGAAGACGTCATGCAATCCCACTAACTCCGGTGGTAGCTCTAGTCTATAGGCTAAGAGGCCGATCCGCTCCAGGATTCTATAAGGCCCCATATATCTCGGGCTGAGCTTCTTCCGCCCGCAAACCCACGAGACTCCGTGCATCGGCCGTATCTTCAAGAAAACCTGGTCTCCCACCTAGAACTCCACTTGACGGTTCCTCGCATCGTAGTATTTGGCCTGTCTGCTCTGGGCTTCCAACATCCTGTCCCGGATCAATCTAATCTGAGCATCTGTGTCTCCCACAAACTCTGAGCATAGTGCCTGCGGATCCTCATCCTGAACCCATGATAGTGGGGTCCTGCACCTCCTTCCGTACAACACCTCGTATGGAGCCATGCCTATGCTGGACTGATGGTCGTTGTTGTACGAAAACTCGACCAGTGGCAGCAACCACTCCCAAGGCTCTCCACGGTCCAAAATACACAGTCGCAACAGATCTTCCAGTGTACAGTTGGTACGCTCTGTCTGCCCGTCGGTCTGAGGGTGAAAAGTTGTGCTGAATGTCAACCGAGAACCCAGATGGGCCTGGACTGACCTCCATTCCCTGGATGTAAACCTCCCATCCCGATCCGAAATCATAGTCTTGGGCACCCCATGATAACGCACAAACTGCTCAATGAACCTCCGTACTAGTACACTAACCGGTACATCCTTCGCCACTGGAATGAATCTGGCCACCTTTGTTAGTCTGTCCACTATCACCCAGATCGAGTCATTCCCGCACGGGATCGAGGTAGCCCATGTATGAAGTCCATGGTTATATCCTCAAATTTCCACTCCGGCACCAGAAGCGACTGCAGCAAGCCTGTCGGGTTCCTACACTCCGCCTTCACGAGCTGGCAGGCCTCGCAATACGTCATAAAGTACGTATTATCTTTCTTCATACCCGGCCAATACATCGTCCTCTTCAAATCCTTTACCATCTTGGTGATCCCCGGGTGTACCAAATACCGGCTGCAGTGAGCTTCCGTCAAAATGTCCTCCCGGATCCGTCCTCTTGCTGGTATGTAGACTTTGCCTCGGAAACACAGGAGACCATCCCTCAAAGAGTAATCTCCTGTCGTGCCTTCCTTCAAGGCTCGGAATATCGGCTCAGCTCTCTCATCCAGCATCTGCCCATCTTTGATGCGGTCTCGAATATCATCAGTAGTAACCATCGACCCCAGGAACTCCATGTATAGCTCCGGGTCATCCTCAGACACTAGTGAAATCTGCATCTCCTCGAACGATCTAACCAACTCCAAGGCCATCAGTTGCGGGCCTACTCCTGTCGTACTCGCTCTCCGACTCAGAGCATCTGTGACCACATTCGCCTTCCCCGAATAGTAGTGCATGGTGTACTGGTAGTCCGACAGAAATTCCACCCAGCGTCTCTACCTCATGTTTAACTCCTTCTGGGTGTCGACGTACTTCAGATTCTTGTGGTCGGAGAAGATATCGCAATGTACTCCATAGAGATAGTGTCGCCAGATCTTAAGAGCAAAAATAACTGCCCCCATCTACAAATCGTGCACGGGGTAGTTCTACTCGTGCTGCTTCAACTGACTGGAGGCATAGGCTATTACGTGCCCGTTCTGCATCAGAACAGCACCCATCCCCTGATAGGAAGCATCTGTATACACCTGGAATCCCTCCTTCCCTGATGGAAGAGCAAGGATGGGAGCCGAGGTGAGACGATCCTTCAGCTCCTGGAAGGCAGATTCGCATCGAGGCGTCCAGATAAAAGGGGACTCCTTCTTCGTCAGAGACGTAAGAGGGAGGTCAATCTTAGAGAACCCCTTTACGAACTTCCGGTAGTAACCGGCAAGTCCCAAGAAACTTCAAACATCCGAGGTCGACTTTAGTGGTGGCAAATCCCGTACTGCCTGGACCTTCGCCGGATCCACTGCCAGACCTGCTCCACTTATGACATGGCCCAGAAAGGTCACCTCCTTTAGCTAGAACTGGCACTTGCTGTACTTGGCATACATCTCATGCTCCCGCAGCTTCCCCAAGGTCAAGGCCAAATGTCTCGCGTGCTCCTCCTCCGTCCTTGAATAGATAAGGATGTCGTCGATGAATACGATGACGAAGACGTCCAGATACTCCTCGAACACCCGATTCATCAAGGCCATGAATGCGGAGGGTGCATTCGTGAGCCCGAACGACATCACGGTAAACTCGTACAACCCATATCTACTGCTGAAGGCCGTCTTCGGGATGTCCTCCTCCCGAATGCGAAGCTGGTAGTACCCTGACCTCAGATCCAGCTTTGAGAACCAATGGGCTCCCTCCAGCTGGTCAAATAGCTCGTTGAAAGTCCACCTAGTGTCAACTATCTTCACCTAAAGGGGGGGGGTTAGGTGACTCTGCAGCGTAATTGCGGAATTAAAGTTTTACCTGCATAAGAAAACAAAACAACCAAGCACAAAAGGAACACAGACAATATATAGTGGTTCCCCGATTTGGGTACGTCCACTTTCCCCCTTCGACCTATCTCCCAACACGGGACGACTCGGTCACTTCACCAACAGGATTGAAATCCAATCCTTGCACTAACGGAAGGAACCCTTCCACACGTAGGAGTCAACACTCCCACAATCCGGGTTGCACCCAACCCTTACAACTAGGGACCAATCGGTCCGTTATAAGGAAATTAAAAACTAGCTTGTAAGAAATACAAACAACGTTTGGAGAGAAGGTGACCCTCTTCGTTTGACGACGTGCTCTTGAAGTCAACGAAGAGTGCACAGCCCTAGATCTCACTTGGAGTGAACCTTTCCCGAAACCGGCGGCGGCTTGAGGCGGCGGCAAGGCTCTCGGAATCAGCAGCGGCGACGGAAAGCAGCAGCAGTGCCAACTTGATTCAAACTTCGTAGCAAAGGAAGCAAGATCTTCCAACGGTCGCACAAGGATCGATCGTCTCGATCGATTCGGAAGGGGAAAGATTTTCCCGATCAACGAATCAAGAGACAAGGGATCTCTGGTTAGACGCGTGAGACGCTATGCTAGCCTAAGCTTCTGTCACCGGGAGATCAGGAAGAATCTGAGATCAGCAGCGGCGACAACCGTACGAGCGGCGGAGATGACCGGCGGAGCAAAATCGCGAGATTAGGGTTTTGTCGTCGGCCGCTCGTTCTTTTTGAAATACCGTAAATCCGCACTCTTACTGTTCACACATACAGTGTATTTATACCGTAGGTCAAGAAGATAACCGTTGTGGGTCCCACCAAAGTAAGGACCAAAGTTCGGTTCAAACAGCTGCAGGTAACATGGACCGGTCCAGAACTTTCAGAAAAATTGCCAAGTCAAATTCGGCGAGAATCATAGGTGATTCTCGCTGAATCGGCGAGAATCACTTATGATTCTCGCCGACTTCTACTTAGCCGAAATCTGACTGCACAGATACAGAGGCCGAGGAGAATCGGCGGGAATCACACTTGATTCTTGCCGATTCGTCGAGAATGCAAAGTCATTCTCGACGAATCGGCGAGAATCACTTAGTGATTCTCGACGATTCTGCCTTAGAAAAATTTCTGGCGGTGTCGAAACTGCCGGCTCCAACCGGCGAGAATCAGCTAGTGATTCTCGACGACTCGGCGAGAATCACTAGTGATTCTCGCCGAATCGGCGAGAATCACTTAGTGATTCTCGTCGATTTTTACTTGAGTGATTTCTCCTCTTTCTTTCCTTGAACTGGTCTTTGGCCCATCCTTGCTCCTTGTCTGCTCTTTCTTTATCATAGCCCTGTACTTGAAATTAAGTACACCCCAATAGAGAGAGTACACGTAGGCCAACACACTGATCTGCTCAACGAGGGATTACGTTGCACAGACCCGTGTATATTGACCCACTGCACCCTGACATTGGTGTGTACTTAGCATGGAATATCTGCAAGTACAACTAGAATTATTTCATCAAATACATTGTCTATTTACCTTGGCTTGCACAGGGGCTTCTTCAAATCAGGTACATTGTGGATGCAATACCCAACAATCTCCCCCTATTTGAAGAAGCCTAAACCCTTACAAGCTAAGGTGAATAGAGCATATAGGAATGAAAAACCGAAACTTAAAAATGAGGTGATAGGGATAAGCATTACCCGTTACTTGAGAGTAAACTAGAGCATTGAGCTACCTTAGCCTTAGCCGAGAGGGTAATCTCCCCCTTTTCGGCTTCTGCAAATTTGGGTTTGGTGTACCGGACACCATGCTCCCCCTCAGTTCGTGCACTTAAAATGCTGGCAGATGCTCCCCCTAGAGGCATGAGCCAGGAGCGTCTGGAGTCTTTATTCTTCATAGTTGAGCATCCCCAATTCAGTTTTGAAGAGACTGAACTTGGCCTCGTCTAAGGGCTTTGTGAAAATATCTGCAATCTGCTTGTCCGTGGGGACATAGCAGAGAGAGATGTCCTTGTTCTCCACGTGCTCCCGAATGAAGTGGTAGCGCACTTCAATATGCTTCGTTCTGCTATGCGATACTGGATTGTTTGCGATGGCAATTGCACTTGAGGAGTCGCAGTACATGGGTACTTCCTTGAACTGAAGATCATAGTCTGCTAACTGGTTCCTTATCCATAGGAGTTGTGCGCAACAGCTCCCTGCCGAGATGTACTCAGACTCTGCTGTGGAGGTTGCAACACAATTTTGCTTCTTGCTGTTCCAGGAGATAAGCCTTCTTCCGAGGAATTGGCACATCCCGGAAGTGCTTTTCCTGTCATCCCTACTCCCTGCAAAATCAGCATCTGAAAAACCTATTAGCTCGACATCATTGTTTCTCGGGTACCACAAGCCAAGATTGGGAGTACCTTTAAGGTATCTAAGAATTCGCTTTGCAGCGACATAATGAGATTCCTTAGTGTTCACCTGGTATCTGGCACAAATACATGTGGAGAACATGATATCTGGTCTACTGGCAGTAAGGTAGAGCAGGGATCCAATGATGCTTCTGTATTTGGTTTCATCGAAAGGTTTACCTTTCTCATCCTTATCCAGAGACATAGTGGATCCCATTGGAGTCCTCATAGAGGTTGCATTCTCCATTCCGAATTTCTTGAGGAGTTCATTTGTGAACTTCGTCTGAGAGATGAAGATTCCATCCTCAGACTGTTTCACTTGAAGTCCCAAGAAGTACTTCAGCTCCCCCATACTGCTCATTTCAAACTTTCCTTGCATAAGTTTGGAAAACTTTTTGCAAAGATTGTTGTCCGTGGAGCCAAATATAATGTCGTCAACATAGATTTGCACCAGCAAAATCTTGCCTTTGACTTCCCTGAGAAACAATGTCTTGTCTATTTTTCCTCTAGAGAATTTGTTCTCAAGAAGAAAACTAGACAATGTCTCATACCAAGCTCGAGGAGCTTGTTTTAAGCCATATAGTGCTTTATTAAGAAAATATACATGACTAGGATAAGTAGGATTGACAAAACCTGGAGGTTGAGCGACGTATACTTCCTCTTTCAAATCTCCATTCAAGAAAGCTGATTTCACGTCCATCTGATAAACTGTGAATCCTTTGTGGGAGGCATAAGCTAGGAATAGCCGGATAGCTTCGAGCCGTGCAACTGGTGCAAACGTCTGGTCAAAGTCAATCCCCTCCTCCTGACGGTAACCTTGAGCCACTAGCCTGGCCTTGTTCTTTATGATGACACCATGTTCATCCAGTTTGTTCCTGAAGATCCACTTAGTGCCAATCACATTCTGCTTTTGAGGTCTGGGCACAAGCGTCCAAACGTTGCATCTTTCGAACTGATGCAATTCATCTTGCATGGCCAAAATCCATGCAGCATCTTTGTTGGCCTCGTCGAACTTCTTTGGCTCAACCTGGGACAGGAAGCTAAGATGCAAAATCTCGTTAATAGTACCTCGTCGAGTTCTGACCCCGTCACGAGGATCTCCGATGATCTGATCTCTAGGATGATCCCTCACGTGTCTGAGCTGTAGAAGTCTGGCGTCAGGAGCTTCGACTACTTCTTGGGCATCTCCTTCTTCTAAAGGATTTGCTCCATTTTGATTTTCAACATCTCCGATCGGTGTAGCAGTGGATACCTTGACGTATGTTGGAGGTGCATCTTTCACGTGCTCATCCAGTTGCAACCCTTCAAGTCTATCACCTACATCTTCAGGAAGAAGACTAAAAGTCTTACAATTAAGCAAACTTCCTTCATCAAATACAACATTGATTGACTCCTCTACCACTAGGGTTTTCTTGTTGAAAACTCTATAAGCCCGGCTGCGACTACTATAACCCAAAAATATGCCTTCGAAGCATTTTTCACCGAACTTAGTACGCGGGTACTTCCCATTATTCAGTACATAACATTTGCAGCCAAAGATCCTCAGGTAGGACATGGTTGGTTTCTTGCCTTTCAGTAGCTCATAGGGAGTCTTACGATGGCTTTTGTTAATCAATGCCCGGTTTTGTACATGACAAGCCGTATTGACAGCCTCAGCCCAGAAGTATTCTGGGAGAGAAGCATCATTCAACATTGTCGTGCTTGCCTCAATGAGTGTTCTATTTCTCCTCTCCGCCACTCCGTTCTGTTGAGGAGTGCGAGGGGAGGAGAATTCATGAAAGATACCAAGTTCTTCACAGAATTCTGTCATAGCCCCAGACTCAAACTCTGTTCCGTGGTCACTTCTGATTTTGACCACCGAGCAGTTAAGTTCGTTCTGTATCTGCTTGACAAAATTAGTGAAGATGTCAAACGTATCCGACTTGCGTTTTAAGAAGAACACCCACGTAAACCGAGAGTGATCATCTACAATCACTAGCGTATACGACTTCCCTCCTAAGCTATGAACTTGCATAGGACCAAACAGGTCCATGTGCAGAAGGTAAAGACATCTGGAGGAATCTTTGTCTGGGATGCTCTTAAAGGTAGCCCGAGTCTGCTTGCCCATTTGACATGCAGGACATGGACTATCTTTAATGCACTTAATAATGGGAGCATCCCTTACTAAGTCTTTTGAAAATAGCATACTAATTGTCTTGTAATTAATGTGTGCCAATCTCTTGTGCTATTGTTCGCAAAGAGATGCACTGTCTTTGGCTACTAGGCATACAGGGGTAGAAGAGTCTAAACTAAGAAAGTCTAAACAGAAAATATTTCTGCTCCTAATGCCTGTTAATACAGTCTCCGAAGAGTCACATGATATTATCAGGCATTTATCCTTGCAGAACTTAACGTCATACCCTTTATCACATAACTGGCTTACGCTGATCAGGTTATGATTTAACCCTTCAACATAAGCTACGTTAGAGATAGAGAGTGTACCGTTGGAAATCATACCGTAACCTCTGGTGACTCCCCGATCAGATCCCCCAAAGATGACTTTGGGTCCATTCTCGACTGGGGTGTACTCCCGCAGTAGGCTTCTTGTCCCAGTCATATGACGGGAGCATCCACTGTCCAAATACCAAATAGGTGTTTTGTTGGCCTTTGGACATCCCTGCAAAACAGAATTAGTTTGCCTTAGGAACCCAATCGAACTTGGGTCCTAGATTTCTTGTTAGCATACTCCCCCTCGATTTGTTAGCCCTACGAGTGGTCGGCCTCGCATCGCTAACATAAGGAGTCTCGTTATACCTTGGATTAAACCAACAATCCACGGACAAAGTGACCAATTTTGCCACAGCACCAGCAGTCAAACCTGTTATACTTCCTCTTGGGCGCCTGCTTTACCCATGAAACGTGGGGTTCAGCTGGGGCCGAAGACCTGGAGGTGGAGGCAATATGATGACCACAGTCACATGACTTCTTCACCTCTTGGCTTTTCAGTGTAACATGTTTGGCCTTAGGTGCCAGTTTACTATTATGGCCGCTAGAGAATTGACCATAATTTCCCAAGTGGATTTCCTCATAGGATGCCTTGAAGACACTCTCACTGAAGTTACGGGGAAAGGTCCACCCATCATATCGGCTCTTCGGCTTTGCAACCGAGGGCCTGAAGTGATGCCCATATGTTGACTCAAAGTCATGTTGGTTACAGGGAAAGCTAGGCTTTCTGAACTCAACAGGACTGAGTGGGGCCTTTCCTTTCTCATCAGCAGAGGCTTTCTTGGCAGCCTTATTCTTTCTCCTATTCCTGTTTCTCCTGGACGAGGAACCGGACACACCTACATGCCCCAAGCCAGCTCCTTTGGCCTGAGCAGAGAAGGTATCAACTAATGGAAGAACAGTTTTTGGCATAGAGAAGCTCTTGACGATCTTCCTTTCTGCCGCAAGTAGTTCTTCCAACTTGTCGACTTCCTCCTGCTTAAGATCAAGGAGCTTAAGAGATTCTGAATGCTTTGAAGTCAGGTCCAAGTGCTCCTGTCGGAGGGAGATCAAACTGGTGATCTCTTCCCTCAGGGAGACACTCTCACCTTTAAGGAATTTGACTTCCTTTTTCTCCGCCTTCAGTTTCTTTCGACATTTCAGGAATGTGTTGAGCAGAAGCTCATACTTATCTAGGAGCTCAGCTTCAAGGGCAGAGGGGCTATCCTCAGCATCATCATCCTGAGACTCAGGATCAGAGTCAGAGTCGGAGAGAGGGGTGTGAGCTTTTACCTTCCCAGTAAATGGGGGGCAATCTCCTTCTGAGTCAGAGCGACCCATTAGCCCAAAGTAGGCTTCCTCATCATCGCTGGTGTCTGACGTGTCAGATTCACTCAGCGTCTTAGGCTTCTTTGCGATGTAACTCCTCTCCTTCTTCTTGTCTCTTGAGGACCTGTGCTCCTCTCCCTTTCCCTTTTCTCTCTTGCCTTGATGGCAGTCGGACACGACGTGTCCTGGCTTGTTGCAACCAAAGCATATAATGTCAGAAGAGCGGTGTTTGTTCGGTTTGGAAACATACCTGTCAGGGGAATAGTTCTTCTTCTGATCCCTTGAGGAGGAGCCGGTTCTCTTTCTCTGATTCCTCAGCTTGAGGAACTTCTTAAATTCCCTTGTGATAAGGGATAAATCTTCCTCAGATAACTCTGATCCGGAGGAGCTTGGCTCAGAGTCTTCCTCTTCATCCCTCTTCCATGCCCGGGAGGAAGCAACACCCTTACCCTTTCTGGAGTGAATGGCTTTTAGGGCCACCGACTTTTCCTTGGCCGCGGCTTTCTCTGCTTCCTCTTCAGCCTTCCTTGTGTTCAACTGAAGCTCATAGGACATAAGCTTCCCGAACAGAATCTGAGGGTCGGTTTCCGCAAGTCTGCAAAACTCGCGGATGGCGCAGATCTTTGTGTCCCATTCCTTAGTGAGGGACCTAAGGAATTTATCATTGAGTTCACCGTCAGTGAACACTCTTCCATATCCTTTGAGTGCATTGACGATCTTGAGGAAGTTTTCGAAGGTGACTCCGATCTCCTCCTTTGGCCCTTGTCTGAAGGCCTCATATTTCTGATTGAGGAGGGATCTCCGATCGTCCCTCACTTCATCTGTGCCCTCCATTAAGACAATCAGACAGCTCCAGAGATCCTTGGCTGTCCTGCAATTGCTGAAGTTCTGCATCATAGTGTCGTCAACTGCGCTCACCAGGATGTTCTGAGCTTTCTTGTCGAGTCCGAACAACACCACTTCGTCCTTGTCCATTTCCGAAAGTTGCTTGGGTACTTTCCTGGTAGGATCAATGGTGGAGGCCTTAGTGGGAATGTAAGGTCCCTCCTCCACTATCATGAAGAGCCAAGGGTCGACCGCTTCCATGTAGAATCTGATTCTTTCCTTCCAGATAGGAAAGTTCAGTCTGGTGCATACTGGGATTTTGCCGGAGTGCTTGAGTCCGTCCATGGAGGATATCTGTCTGCTTCTTGACACTGGGGGCAGGATTCTACTCAAGGTGTGAACCTTTTTGATGAGCAACCTCTCTCTGATACCACTTGAAAGTCCACCTAGTGTCAACTATCTTCACCTAAAGGGGGGGGGGGGGTTAGGTGACTCTGCAGCGTAATTGCGGAATTAAAGTTTTACCTGCATAAGAAAACAAAACAACCAAGCACAAAAGGAACACAGACAATATATAGTGGTTCCCCGATTTGGGTACGTCCACTTTCCCCCTTCGACCTATCTCCCAACACGGGACGACTCGGTCACTTCACCAACAGGATTGAAATCCAATCCTTGCACTAACGGAAGGAACCCTTCCACACGTAGGAGTCAACACTCCCACAATCCGGGTTGCACCCAACCCTTACAACTAGGGACCAATCGGTCCGTTACAAGGAAATTAAAAACTAGCTTGTAAGAAATACAAACAACGTTTGGAGAGAAGGTGACCCTCTTCGTTTGACGACGTGCTCTTGAAGTCAACGAAGAGTGCACAGCCCTAGATCTCACTTGGAGTGAACCTTTCCCGAAACCGGCGGCGGCTTGAGGCGGCGGCAAGGCTCTCAGAATCAGCAGCGGCGACGGAAAGCAGCAGCAGTGCCAACTTGATTCAAACTTCGTAGCAAAGGAAGCAAGATCTTCCAACGGTCGCACAAGGATCGATCGTCTCGATCGATTCGGAAGGGGAAAGATTTTCCCGATCAACGAATCAAGAGACAAGGGATCTCTGGTTAGACGCGTGAGACGCTATGCTAGCCTAAGCTTCTGTCACCGGGAGATCAGGAAGAATCTGAGATCAGCAGCGGCGACAACCGTACGAGCGGCGGAGATGACCGGCGGAGCAAAATCGCGAGATTAGGGTTTTGTCGTCGGCCGCTCGTTCTTTTTGAAATACCGTAAATCCGCACTCTTACTGTTCACACATACAGTGTATTTATACCGTAGGTCAAGAAGATAACCGTTGTGGGTCCCACCAAAGTAAGGACCAAAGTTCGGTTCAAACAGCTGCAGGTAACATGGACCGGTCCAGAACTTTCAGAAAAATTGCCAAGTCAAATTCGGCGAGAATCATAGGTGATTCTCGCCGAATCGGCGAGAATCACTTATGATTCTCGCCGACTTCTACTTAGCCGAAATCTGACTGCACAGATACAGAGGCCGGGGAGAATCGGCGGGAATCACACTTGATTCTTGCCGATTCGTCGAGAATGCAAAGTCATTCTCGACGAATCGGCGAGAATCACTTAGTGATTCTCGACGATTCTGCCTTAGAAAAATTTCTGGCGGTGTCGAAACTGCCGGCTCCAACCGGCGAGAATCAGCTAGTGATTCTCGACGACTCGGCGAGAATCACTAGTGATTCTCGCCGAATCGGCGAGAATCACTTAGTGATTCTCGTCGATTTTTACTTGAGTGATTTCTCCTCTTTCTTTCCTTGAACTGGTCTTTGGCCCATCCTTGCTCCTTGTCTGCTCTTGCTTTATCATAGCCCTGTACTCGAAATTAAGTACACCCCAATAGAGAGAGTACACGTAGGCCAACACACTGATCTGCTCAACGAGGGATTACGTTGCACAGACCCGTGTATATTGACCCACTGCACCCTGACATTGGTGTGTACTTAGCATGGAATATCTGCAAGTACAACTAGAATTATTTCATCAAATACATTGTCTATTTACCTTGGCTTGCACAGGGGCTTCTTCAAATCAGGTACATTGTGGATGCAATACCCAACACTCGTCTATCCTTGGTAAGGGATAAGTATTCCGGACCGTCAACCTGTTCAGGGCCCGGTAATCTATGCACAGTCGAAGGGTCCCGTCCTTCTTCTTAACGAACAGCACCGGAGCTCCCCATTGTGAAGAGCTAGGCCGAACGAACCCGGCCTCCACTAACTCCTGAAGCTGGCTTCGGAATTCCACCAACTCCTTTGGGGCCATTCGATAGGGAGATCTGGATACCGGCTTTGCCCCCGGTATGAGCTGAATCTGAAAGTCCTTCTCTCGGTGCGGGGATAGCCCTGGTAGCTTCTCCGGAATCACCTCGGCGAAGTCCTGCACTACTGGAATATCTGAAATGGAGTCCTTGGCCATGACCGCCTCAAAAAGGACCTGATAAACTTCTCCCCCCTACAGGTGGGCCTTAACGGCCTACACAGACGATAATAAGGTACGAGGTGCTGGTATAGTAGCTTCTATGACAATGAAGGAGTCTTCATGCCTCACGGTGATCCTCTTCGCCACGCAGTCGATCTGGGCATGGTTCCAGCATAGCTAAGTCATGCCCAGGATTAGATCGTAATCTGGCATCTTCAGAATCGTCGCTGGTGCCTCAAATGCCTTCCCGACGATCCTCGCTTCCATATTGCAATGAGAAGAGGTCATTATCTTTGATCTATCGGGTAGGCGCACCCTCATCATCTTCCCGGTGAATGGTCCACACCTTCCAGTCCTTTCACGAAATCCTTCGTCACGAACGAGTGCGAAGCACCAGTGTCGAAGAGAGTGTGAGCGGGCTTGCCTCTAACGAAGACTATGCCTGGGGTAATTAAGTGTCTTAGTATTTTTTTTTGTAGTTGTCTTCTCTTAATTTCTAACTAGGATATGTCTAGAATACTAGTTTATATGAAGAAAATTTAATAGTACTGCCATACCTGCGATAACCTGCTCCGGGTTTCAGGGCTGTGTCAGGTCTAGAGCATACACCTGCTCCCTCTCTAGCCTGCGGCCTCGATCCTGAAATCCTCGTCCTCGGTCCTATCCTTGTCCGCCAAACTGCCGGGGAGGTGGAGCGCCCTGATGTGCTAGTGGGGGTGCTCGCCTCATAGGGCAGTTCCTCTTGATATGCCCCATAGCTGGTTGCACTGATAGCATACCGGTGGCTGCTCAGCTGTCCTTGGCATTTCCAGCATCTGTATAGGCTGGGGAGCCAGTACCACCTAACTCCTCTGCTCCTGCCCAAACTCCTGATGAGGCTGATCCCCGTTCCTTCTCTCCCCTATAACCTGGCCCCGAGGATGGTCTCTACGACCTCCAATCACTGTATCATCAGCCGGTCTCTTCGGGCTCTTCACTGTAAGCTGATCCGCCTCTCTCTTCTTAGCCATCTCCAGAATCCTGGCCAGACTCCCCTCTGAGACGAAAAGGAGGGCCTGTCTCATGTCCTCTTGCAGCCCCTTATAAAACCTCCGGGCATAGCCAGCATCGTCTAACTGATAAGCGTCTGCATAACGGGCCAGGTGAGTGAACTCCTGATAGTACTCCACCACAGTCCTATTCCCCTGCCTCAATCGCAGGAACCTATCCTCCAGGTCATCCCTCGCCGACTGAGGTACAAAATTTCCCAGGAGCGCTGCTCTGAACTACTCCCAAGTAATATCAGCGCAATCCATCCCCGCAAAGGTGGTGTCAAGATGAGACTTCCATCACCTCTTTCCGTGTGACTCTAGGCAGGAGCCCGCCAAAGCAACTGCCTCCTCAGTCGGGCATCGAATCCCTGCCAGCATCTCGTAAATGGTGTCCAACCATTCCTCCGTACGTACTGCAGACCCTGTCCCCTGGTAGGATGGAGGGGAAAGTCCCCGAAAGACAGTCATCCAATTGGCCACGGGGTTTGGCTGTGGAGCCGGGGCTTGCTGAGCTCTGAAGGCCTCCAGAATTGCCGTCAGTGTTTACCCCATCTCCGTCTGCTGGAACGGAGCTGGAGCCGGCGGAGGCGGGACCACATTCAGATCCTGGGGTGTCCCCTGCTGTGATGTAGGGTTCGTCGCAGGCTACAAGTAAAAATTCCGTTTGTTAGAGAGCGAATGAATGGAATTTTAAGAGGGTTAGGATGGACTTTCACATGTGATTTTCCTTATGGGCACACCACTTCTTTCGGTGCTAGTTTGTCCGTAAACTAAGCTCGCACGGGGGTGGCCCAAGATTTTGTGGACTACTTCTCTTTCGATCGAGGTCTCCTCTGATACCACTTGTAAGACCCCTTTTTTTTCCTTTTCTCGACACCGGGGTCTTAGCCCAGAATTGCCGCTTTGTGGTGGCACCGACTCACGGGAAGGCCGCCACTACAAAACGCCAATTCTGCCGGCCCTTTTCGATCATAAGAGAGAGAAGTAATTATACATAAATGTAAACAAGTCCACAGAAGCATGTATAAAAGTGAAATCACATCCATCACATTAGTAGTTAATAATAGGAAATAGATAATAGAAGTACTGCAAGATACGGTTCAGATGAAATATAGATAAATGGGCTCGAGCCCGGTACATCAGAGTCCTCACTACAAGTCACTCATCGCAGAACTAAAAAGGTACTAATCACTCACGGAGCTGGTCGCAGGTGCACCGGTGCTAGACTGACCCACCTCCATGCGCACCGTACTCCGCTGGTGCCGGTCCCTGGACTGCTGGTCCCTGTCTCCCATCCGGAGCTCCTGTAATGTTGTGGTTTGAAAACCATTAGTCATAAAGACTAAGCTCTATCATCCCCTCCCCCTCCCCCCCATGGTTCCTAAGCACCGAGCGGAGAGGAGGAAAGGAAAGCTACAAAGGTGGAGAATAATCAAGTAGATGACAGGGGAGTTATTCTAACAACTATCTAGAACAAGGAACAACTAGCAATTCTATGGTAGTAAGTGGTAAAGAAGAGAAGTAGTAAGTAGCAATTGTATAAAAAAAGGCAGCAAGAGAACAGTAAGTAAACAAGTAAGTAAGTAGGTAACCTTAACTTATATGAATGAACATACAAACTTATAAGTTAAGGGGTCTTCTGCAAGGCTCCCATCGTATAAAAATTCCCATATCGATTTATACGGTTGGGTGTCGGTTGTATGCAAATATGAGTATAGTGATATGCTATGCCATGATTCATACAAGTGCAACTCACGCACACTACTATATGCGGACAGACCTTTAGTTCCCCCTGTTCGGGCAGCTAGCTTCACTCCCAGGAATCTCCGTGGTGGCAAACGGAGACAGTGGGTCGGGCCCCCCACTCCTAGGCGGGTATCCATACTACCGGGCCTAGCCCTTCCGTACGCCCCAAGAAGAACACAACCTAGAGTATCCGCGTACTACTGCTGGCTATACCCACCAGACTTTCTTTAGCTAAGTGTCCCACACCGCCGAGTCAACGTACCGATGTCGGTGTGAATGACAATCAGATATCGAAGACCCACCATCTTTATTCTGTACTCCAACCCTCGAGCCCTCGGTTCCCCGGACTGTCCCGTCCGTGCATCTACCTTCAGAGCTACCGTCTGAATGGCAACCAAACCAATTATTCTACCTTCCTATCTATCGGGGTGTATGTGTGTGCAACCCTAATTATACTAGTTGCTCTTTAGATTATTAATTCTACAGTTTACATTAGCCTAGGACTGCCCCCGGTATTCCCCGTGAAGGGCTCTCAAAGAGCACTAGGAACTATGATGGTATCTGAAGCCCACCGTTCCCTTTCGCAATGCACTTATTGTTATTGGTTGATACCCATTACCCGATCCCTTTTTAAGTTACTTTAAATCTGGCCCTAGCATATTAAGACTCTTCCACTACTACTCGGGGTGGACGATCTTTCGTCGTTCCCGTACGCCCTTATCCTTAACCAGTCTCACACTCTACTTATCCTGACTTCCAATAATGAACTTAACTTAGCTTGCCCTAACCAACCAGCAACTACCAAAAATTCCATCTCTCAAAGTTCATTATCCGCTCTAGTTCAGTTTTCGTGGTTTTACTATATGCAGACCATCCTAAGATACGTGAGGAGTATGAGGAGAGGTACTCCAATTTGTCTTCTGAATCTCCTATAGTATTTACTGGAGGTCTATCTTGACATAATATAGCTAATACCAAGATTTCCAAATTTTCCTATTTATCGGGCATTTAATTTATTTATTCTAAGATTCTAAATGCCCTAGTATGAACATGAAGTGCACTAATGAGCCAACAATAAATCATCATAAAATCAGTGAAAATCCGTATGAGACATTTAAATAGTAATTCTAAGTTTTGAGAAATTCCAGAGGTGTTGGGCCTATATTTCCTAATTTACCATTTTAGTCCATTTCTACTATATTATGAAGGAAGTACTGTAGATATGTATCCAAAAATCCCAAGAAAATTATAGAAGCTTTATGGTGACTTGAAACCATCAGAAACCAAGTCCCATAATTTTTATCTAACATCTGGGCTCTGAATCTATTTTAATGTAAAACACCAATTTTACTAGCTTAGAGAAGGAGGCACTATTTTTAATCATCTAAAAATCTATAGAAATTTACAGGATTACCATCATGGTCTGAAACACTTACTGACCAAATTTCATAATTTTACAAATAGTAATTGGGCATTATTTGTATTTTTGACTACATATCACAAAAGTACATTAAAGAATAAAGTACCCAAAATAATCATATAAAACTCTCAAAAAAATACATAAGGTATAACATGCTATTAGATGCCCTAATCAAAGGTTTCATAACATTCCAGTGCATAGAAATTCCAAAATCATCAAGATAAATATCTAGGGCATAATTAGAGTGTAAAGGAAGTACTGTATAAATTAACCCAAAAATCTCAAGAAACTTATAACATGGCTATTTAGATTAGAAAATCACCCTACTCCAATTTTACTTGATTTAAAGTTCATTTGACAGCTTAATAATTCAAATAAATGTTGGTGACATAAACTAGGGCTAGGATTTTAGGTGACCTAGATGTCTCCAAATACCCTAAACTTTTGTCCAGAGAACTATACTGGCTCTATGGTTCTCTCCACCAAATTTTAAGTCATTCCAAGGTAATTTGACACCATGACCTTCACAACCACGAAAACCACCATTAAGGGATTTTCCCTAGGGTTCTAGGACTGCCCTACACCAAACCACCCCAAACTCCCTTAGAGGGTGTATCATGCCCTAAACAGCCATTGGACAAAATATCAGCCTCTGTTGAGGTGATATGACCACCCAAATACCAAGGGGGTGTTTGATCCTAAATTATCCTATAAGGATCAACCTAGGGTTTGACTCAAACCTAATCAAAACATCTCCAAATGATATGAAATTTTTACCAAAACCTTATGATAAACCCAGGGACCACTCACCAAAATTTGAGAGGGTTTGGAAGTCATTTAGCCATCTAATTAAATTATGCTAGGATTATTGAATTTTTCTAAAAACTATAAAAAAAATTTTCCCAAAAATCCTAATTTTTAGATAGCATCTGGATATAGATAATATTAGGCCACACCCCAAATTTCAAGTCATTTTGATGACTGGATTGGAGCGGGGAATTTTTCTAAGGTCAGGACAGCCCTATGGGTAGATCTCACCAAAGTGAGTGCTGAGGTCTATCCAGTGGTCCAAACTGCTTGAAAAAATTTAAAAATTTACTAGACTCAAAGGGCTACAATATTGGTGTTGACCACTTTTTCTGTAGGAGCCTCTAAGTATTTTTCTTAAATTTTCTAATGTGACTATTAGTTCCATACAAAAACTACTTATAAAATAAAATCTATTTAAACAGCACGGATCTTGAAGCAAGATCTAAAGACTCTGGACTCGTCTTCTTCCTCGAGCCAAGGGCCCTGATTTGCCCGACCTGGAGTCATTTTCAAGAGCAGCTGACGGCCGTCCAGCCTCCTCCCTGGCCGGCCACCACCACCACCACCTCCGTTGAGGTGGCTGCCATCACCGGGCGGCAGCACAACCGTCGGAGGGGCTTTTTCCGGCGAGCCCGAACATGGGTTTCATGGAAAAATCCATGAAAATGGAAGTTTCAACCGGGCTCAGTTGAGCCCGATTCTCAAACTTATTAGTCCTAAGATCTATCCGCAGAAGAAGAGGGAGGGGAGGACCTTGTTCGCGGGCTGGAGGCGTGTAGACCGTCGGGAAGCCATTTGCGCTGTGGCGGCATCACCGGAAATTCTTCAACAGCAAGGGGAGGCTCGAAAACTTCGGGTGACACTGGGAAAAACTCCCCTTGGGCCTCTGAAGATGTTTAAAAGCTTGGGCAAGGAGGGGGATCGGCCAAAAGCTGGTGGCCATTAATGGCCCATAAAAGCTTGGCTCGACCATGATGGAGGGGGCTGAATCGGCCCTATGACAGCTGGAGGAGGGCTGGAAACTCCTCCTCTCCCTGACAGGAGTTGAATCCAGCAGTTTCAGGGGAAGGGAAAGAGTCATGGAATCAAATGCCATTGATGGCCGTGACTTCAAGCTTTCGGCATTGGCCGCAACCGTCCTTTTGCAAAACCGGCGGTCCACGTGGCGTAGCATGACTGGTCAACTTAAATAAAATAAAACTTATCAGGTCTTATTGGAGAAGACGGATCACTCCTGAACCGGCCTGGTTCAGCTAAACCAGCACCCAGCTAGAAGTAAAAATGCCAGAAAAAAGTCTAAGTATAATGGCGTTGAGTGAGCTCAGCTCACTCAACGCCATCAGGCTACGGCGTTGAGTGAGCTCTGCTCACTCAACGCCATTCCATACTATGGCGTTGAGTGAGCTCAGCTCACTCAACGCCATCCGGATTATGGCGTTGAGTGAGCTCTGCTCACTCAACGCCACCCGGAATATGTCTTTTTAGATGATGGCGTTGAGTGAGCTTAGCTCTCTCAACGCCGTCCAGGTTATGGCGTTGAGTGAGCTTTGCTCACTCAACGCCATCTAGACAACACCAAATGGCGTTGAGTGCAGTCAGTGCACTCAACGCCATTCAGCTTATGGCGTTGAGTGCACTCAACGCACTCAACGCCATCCCGCCTAACCGTTTACGGCATTGAGTGAGCTAAACTCACTCAACGCCATCCAGTCTACGGCGTTGAGTGAGCCCAGCTCACTCAACGCCATTCTTGTCGACTCCAGATGGCGTTGAGTGCAGTCAGTGCACTCAACGCCCTTCAACCTATGGCTTTGAGTGAGCTAAGCTCACTCAACGCCATCCTTATTATGGCTTTGAGTGAGCTAAGCTCACTCAACGCCATCCAGCTTATTACTTTGAGTGAGCTAAGCTCACTCAATGCCATCCAGCCCATGGCATTGAGTGAGCTTAGCTCACTCAACGCCATTCCAAGGTCACGGGCGTGACGGGCCGGTCACGGGCGTGACGGACCGGTCATGGGCGTTTCAGGCCCATGTTGACATTTCTGAGCTCGAGGATCGTCTTCCTGAGGTCGACGATCTTCGAAGGGGTCACGCCCTAGGTCACGGGCATGACGGGTCGGCCACGGGCGTGACCACACTTGATTCGAAATTTTTGTCGATAATCTTCAATTCCTGGGTTTCCTAAGGTTCTGTTATGACAAAACCACCTCCAGGGGTCTAGCCGGAAATGGGATGTTACACCTGGGATGCGGAACGGCGAAGTGGTGGCAAGGTCGGTCCAGTCTGTCATGCCCTAATTCGCGGATCAGGCCAATTTATAGAAGCATAGTTAAATAGCGCGCACGACCACTAGCGCACGACCAGTGGTCGTGCGCGAACAAAGTCAGCGCCCGTACGGAAACAACCTATAGAACCTGCACCAGGAAATCAAAGCTTGCGCACGATCAGCAGCGCACGATCAGTGATCGTGCGCGGTATATCAGGTGACCGTGTGATATGGCGGCTGAACTTGCACAAAAGAGGTCATGACTGCGCACGATCGGCAACGCACGAGCAGTGATCGTGCGCGGTATAGCTGGTGATCGTGCGATATGGCAGGGCAGAACATTCACAGGAGAAGTCAGACTGCGCACGATCGGTGATCGTGCGCCAAAGAGGTCGATGGTCGTGCGTGGGTAAAAATGCACGACCATTGACTCCTTTGCCAAAAATGGTGAAATCCCTATCCCGGACGCCCACACGATCCCCGAACCTGTAGGAAAACTGGACGGGTTGTCGATCATGGCAGTCACAGATATCAATAAAATGCACAGCAAGAGGGAAATACACACACGCACAGAAATGGGCTAATAAAGTGCACAATACGTGGAATGTCGCAGCGAACCAAAAGGAGTACTAATAGCGCTAAATGGTAGTGCAAAGTCATGAAATGAAGCCTAGATGAGTCCAGAATTCGGTATGAAATAGGGACTCATCACACCCCCAGACTTACACATTTGCACGTCCCGGGCAAATAATCATCTCGTGAACTCTAAAATAGCTAGCTGACGAAGTAACTTCAATTTAAAGTAGAACGAGAAATCGAAGACTCAAGTGTATAAAAAATATAATAGAAGAAATTTTTAATTATACTATGAAATTTATAATTTTTGACAAATGTAAAAAGATATTGTCACTACTCAAAAGTTGAATGCCGGAGAATCGCTCGGTCATGTGTAGGAAGAAAGTAGGCAAGTCGCTCGGCTAAGCATTGCCAAAGATCGGGGCTCGTGATCACCTCCAAAGGAATCCACCAATGTCGGGGACCATATGCTTGCCCGTTCGCACTCTCTCCACGACACTAGTTTGACTCTAGCGCGAGTCCGTAGGACTTCGGGTAATAATGGAGCTTGGGTTACGGTGAGGAAAACAAGGATAAACAAGAGGGGTAATGCATCAAACCTAAATGAGCTAACGAACAAAAAATAGTAATCGCTAACCACTAAATAAACGCAGGTGCGCCACACCCCCAGACTTACTTTTACAAATGGGTGTGTGCACCGCCTACTCCAAGCAACAATCATCTCAAATAATATTTTCAATAAACTTTTTTTTTATATAGATTTTTCTGCTAAGCTTTCACATTCTTATTTTACAAAATCAGCACATTTTTCTTTTTGGGCACATCCACATATAACACAAACGAATCACCACATCACATCCCAACATAAAATGTAAACTACTAATGCTCGAATTGGGCGTGCGACTAGGATTGGCTATGAGGCTTTGGCGAAAATAGTGGAGCTGAATCAAAAGGACGGGTAGGCACAAAAGGGGCTAGCGAGGGCTACGTTAGGAAAAGGTACAAAGCTCAAACGGGCCAACATGATGGCCTACATCACGCTCACGCTAGACTAACCATGCACCAATGCTTCAAAAGTAGCTTGGGGCAAGTTCTTAGCCACCGAGAGAAATGATCTGTCCTCCCGACTCGAGCAATACAAAGCTAGAGACGCCTACACACATTCTTACGCTACCGATTGATTGCTCCGGATTCATAATTTTGAGTAGGACAAACATGATTTACGAGTGCAGAAAAATATAAATTTACAAGTATAAAGACAAATTAAACCTATACAATTTCTACACCACGTGAGTACTCGATTAGGAGCACTGCACGAGTTTCGAACTACTCCGAATAAAAATCCAAAGTCAGCACCGCCATTTTAAAATTGACAAAAAATGACAACATTGACTCGAGCCGCGCGCGTGGTTAAGTGCGCGCTCGTGTGGGTGGCAAGGTGTGTGCAGCAGGATTCTACAATAATGAGGCATAAAATAAAACTACTGGCATGTTATTAATGTGCTCGTGGAGTGCATAAGCGGCTCTTCCCCCCAGACTTGAATGAAAACACAGGATGAAAGTATAATAGACATCTAAAATAAAAAGAAGGCTGAGGAGAGAGGGTACCCACGCTCCAAAGAATGAGCATACCAGAAGGCGGAGGTTGTTGCATCGCACAAAAGTATGCTGGACCTGTGAATTAGGTTGAACCGAAGAAAAGACAAATAACAGAAAATATAGTATAAGAGCAAAATAAAAAAGCACAAAAAGAAGGGGCCAGAAAGGTCCAAGCTTGGGTTGTCTCCCGAATAACCCTTTTGTTTACCGTCCTTAAGGTGGACCAAATACCTGTATTAGCAGTTTAAATATTGTTCTTGCAGTTTATGAGATAAATAAAGAAAAATAAAATAAAAAGAACACTTAAGAGACACAGAATCTGAAGATAAAAATACAGAGGTAGCTGCGGGGTGGAGGAATTGCCCTCATTCTTCGTCGCTGCTGTGGATCTAAACGGGTGACGGGCGTGGAGCGGGAGAGAAACGAGCTGGCGGTGGAGGGATGTTCAGGCCACCACGCAAAGCCTGCTGATATATCAGGTCTTGCATCCACAACTGGGAGGCCTCGATGTCCGCAACGCGCTCATTCAGAAATGGAATGCTCTGACCCTATGCAGCACTAAAGTGAGGGCCGACCTGTCTCTCCGGCTCAGCAGATGGTGGATGTGGTGACTGCGAATGGCGTGGCTGAGTGCCTCCTGCAGCTCTCCGCCTACCCATGGCGGATGATTCCGGCACAACTCCATCCTCATCCTCCTGCCGAGCTCCTCGGGCGTCGCCCGGCATAACAATTTCAAATCGGCGATCGGCTCACCGCCCAATAACATGCAGCAAATGAAAACTAACCATGTTAGCACGGGTGATAATAGAGGGGGTGGTAACCTGCTCCATCGGCGGCAAACTGTCCCAAACTCCTAAATTCTTTGCAATGCTAGTGATGTAGTAAGCACCACCAATCGCACCGGCGAGGCGATATGTGGCCATATGGTGGAAGAATGTCGCCAGCATATACCCAAGGTGGATGGGTTCCCGACGAAGCATGCTATAAAGAGAAACTAAATCCTGCCACCCAACCACATTTTGGCTAAGCGACCGCGCAGTGACTGAGTGGCTAAGAAGATACTGAAGGTACCGTAAGGCAGGGGAGACAATCTTCGTCGACTTGGCCTTCCGAGCCACATAGTCCTCGTCGAAACCAGTGATTCCACGCCAAGCAGACCCGTGGGAGGATCCTTCAGGGAAGCCGGAGCCTAAACCCTATGGTTCTGAGATATCCGAGTAGAATCTGGCTCGGACGCCGAGCTCATGGATGGTCATAGAAATGACCCGTCCCCTAATCTGGAAGGAGCATTCAACGGGGCAGTAGCCGAGAGTGTCACACTCCTACTCGAACGTGGAGAGGAACTCCAGAGTGAGTTCTTTGTATCCAGGTTCGCGACACTCGAAAACATGGCTCCACTTGTCAAATGAGTAGAGGTGGAGGATCGAATCCGCAAGAACCCCGCCGTCGCCAATGGACCTCAACTCCTCCCAATCCACAAGATGCTGAGGGAGGAAGGGTTTGCTCTTCAAATCATTAAACTGGCGTTGGTGGGCGTCCTTCTGAAACGTCGCCATCCTCATTAGCACTTGAGCCGGAGTGGAACTCCGGTAGGCGTTGACAGCCCTGCGATTTGAGGGAGAAGCCATCGCAAGAACGAGATCCGGAGCAGCGAGGAGAGAAGAAATCTCCCGGAGATTTGCCGGAGCTGAAGAAGGAAGCGGGAGGTCGGGAGAACGACGCACGAACAGGACTTCGGGAACGAGAGATTAGGGCGCACGCTCAGCGTCGCCCGAGGGGTCTTTTTATAAAAACTGGGCCGACTGCACGATCAGCGATCGTGCAAAAATAAATAGCGCGCACGATCAGTGATCGTGCGCGAAATAACAAAATTACAGGCAGCCTAGTTTTATACCAAGATCGCTCGGATAACGCTGCGGGTGTGCAAGGGAGATAAGGAAATGAGGCGGAGCTACCACAAACATTTTGAGACTAAAGGGGCATGAAAATACAAGATGGGATTGGGAAAGTCGAAGCAAATTGCTAAAATCCTACAAGAAAAGAAAAGAACAAGCTACCTAGATAACTATTGGATTTTCTGTCTCCCAACAGGACTTATTCAAATTCTCGACATTTCTTAGCTAATTGGCGTATGAAAATAGAAATGCCCAGGCAATTGTTCATGCTCGCATTTTGGTAGTGGGTACCGGTATGGAGACAGAACAAACACCCCACTACCTGTATAAGTATACTTGTCATGAATGTCAGGCATGGGCAAGACATAACTTGTGAAGCTCGACATTTCCAACTCCACCTGCATATGGTCGCTAGCAGTCGTAGGTCGCATTACAGGCCCTTGTACTGATCGAACCAGTTCCATAATGGGGTCCTGCAGGGATGTGGAAACAAGAATGGGGTCAAGAAATAAATTAGAAGAATAACATAAAGGATCCTTAATCTTGGAGATGATTCCGGAATCATCCCCCATTGGTGAAATTGCAGAAAACTGAACACCACTGTCCAGGATGGTACAAGAATTTCCTAGCGCAGCCTCCACCTCATCCGTGTATTGAACATCCTCACATGGGGTAAAAGCAGCAGCCTTGACCACGGAATTGTCCTCCACAACAAGATCTAACAGAAAGCTGGAAATGCTAGTTTCCACCAGCGAATCAACCTCAACAGAAATATCAGAAAAAGACAGAATATTATGCAAAGACGAAGGTGAAGGTACAGAACTCGAAAGAAAGTCAAGAACTGGCTCTTCACACCCAGACTCAATGCTAGGTAATGAATGTTCATCAGAACTATAGATATCCATGCAGGTATGGGGATCAACACAAGCATCGGTGCATGTACCAGAAATGCTTTCTCCGAAACATGGGGATAGCAATGGTGCATAAACCGAGGCTGAAGGGGTTGATAGTTTTACTTTCAAGATAACCTAAACACCTAGAGGGGGGTGAATAGGTTCTACTTCTTTATAAAAACTTCTAGGCAGAATTCAATTTAATGGCTAACACAATAATCACAGCAATCACATAAAATAAAACATCCTAGATTGCACAATGATTTATAGTGGTTCCCCAAGGTCTGGGTACATCCACTTTCCTCCTTCACCTATCTAGCAGTATGCTAGATTCGGCCAATACTTCCACTAATCTCAGATCAACAGATCCTACAACTCAGAACCCAACTGGTTCCTACAACTCAGGCACAACAGCCCTACCTCAGCCTTGCCCCAAGGCCTACAACTCAGAGAAGACCCTTCTCCTACACTCAGGCAAACAGCCCTACCACTCAGAGTTCAACACTCCTACACTCAGCCTTTATAACACAGGCTTACAACTCAGATCTGTGTAAACAGATCCTACAGAAATATAGAAAAGATTATTTAACTGTCATGCCTAAATTGAGAGAGAAAAGGCCAAGACAATTCTTGATCAGCTGATGAAATCAACTGTATCTGAGCTTTCTTCAAAGCTTCTTGAATATGAACTTAGCTGAGTTGATTTCCAAACAGCTTCTTGAGAATCCACTGGTGGTTTCTTTCTTCTTCTTCAAATTCTGGCTTGATCTCTCTCTATCCAGCACTTTGAATGATTCTTCTGAATTCTGATTAGAACTCTTCTTTGATCTATCCTTAGATTGTCTTCTTAGATCTTCTGGAGAAGATCTTCTTAAGTGCCTAGCACTTTCTTGAAATGAATCGGATTGTAATCCTTCTCAACTTTACGATTCTTATCAATGTTTTTTTAAAAGTTATTATTCTCCTCCTGAATCTGTCTATTTATAGACTTTCTTCATGGTAACCGGCTGATCCGGTTTCTAACCGTTTTCTGACAAGTCTGACAGCTTCAGTTAACCGGTGGCAACCCACAGCTGTCAAGTCTTCAAACAAGTCTTGTGCCTTAGTCTTGAACCACAAGTTGTCGAGACAGTCTGTCAGACAGTGTCGAGACCATCTGTCCATCTGTGTAGACACAATTGACTTTGGTGTCGATACAGTCTTCAGTGATGTCGACTAAGTTGCCTTTGAGTCGACACAACTTCTTCTGAAAATAACTTGGTCTTGACTCTTCAGTGTGTCGACACAAGTCCTGTGTGTCGACACAGTTGTTGTAGAATCATAACTTAGTAAGTGTCGACTTAGCCTTCAGGTGTCGACACAGTCTTCTTTTAACTCTGCTATAATGTGTCGACTCAATCACAATGTGTCGACACATTCTGCTGGTGTAGACAAACTTGAGGTCGACTATATTCTTCTGTGTCGACACATTTTGCTGGTGTCGACAAACTTGAGGTCGACTATATTCTTCTGTGTCGATACATATTCCCAGTGTTGTGTCGACTCACTTCTTCTGTGTCGACACAAATTCCCAGTGTTATTGTAGACTAACTGCTATGTGTCGACACACTTCCTCTGTGTCGACACTTTTTCCCAGTGTAGTTGTAGACTAACTGCTATGTGTCGACACTGCTTCCCAGTATTGTGTCGACTAATTTCTTCTATGTGTCGACACATGCTTCTCTGTGTCGACACTTGGACTTAGAATTTTTCTGCATACTTGATCAATTCTTCACCTGCACATGTCAACTCAAAACAACATCAAATACACCTTGATGTATATCATTGAGCTAGGTTGGGCTTCTTCAAATCAGGTACACATTTTCCAATGTACCCAACAATCTCCCCCTATTTGGAGAAGTCATAACCCTTATAGCCAATGATATACACCATTTATAAACAGTACTAAATGATGATATATGACAAAAACACAGGGATACTTAATTATAAACAAAATAATAAAAACATCATAGATAAAACAATCTATCACAGATTTAAACAATATTTTGTTTATTACTGGGTAATGTTTGACTACATTGTTTTACATTTAATGATCACATCACAACATTACAAAACATTATGAAGGAACTAAAACATAATCAGGATTGATCAGGCTCTCTAATGATAATCCCTTTGCCAGATTGAATTTTAGCTGTCATAGGAGCTTCTGATTCTTCAGCTATCTTCTTTCCTTTTAGATCATCTTTCTTCTTAGCTTCTTTCTTGAGCCTTTGCCTTTCAAAATAGTGAAAAGGCTTTGGGAAGTATTTGCTTGGCTCCTTAGCATCTGGTGGCAGCCTCCCCAGCTTAGCTTTCCTTCTGAATTATACTATAGCTTCCTGTCTTGCCTCATACTTCTGCCATTCTATCTCATTATACCACTTCCCTCTCTCATGAACTTTGTCTTATACAGCCTTCCATGCAGTGAGTATTATGTTCCTTGAAGTAGGACTCCACTGCTCATAATCTGGCTTAAGTGCAGTCTGCTCTCTAAATCTCTTCTTTTCTAATAGAGCATCTTGCTGTTCTTTCAGGAAGGCCTCTGGCATCTCAACTTTCTCAATCACAACATTATGCACATCCTTTGGAGGACTATACATATCCTGCACTTGCTTATCCAGAATATCAAAATCAGAAGGGGGGTAAATAACTTGGGCAACCTCAGGTTGGTTGCCTTCAAGTAGTCCTGCTTGAATGCCTGATTCAGCCATCATATCATCATCACACAAGGGTGGACATCCCAAGGTGGCTCTTATACTATTTGTCACCCATTTAGAGTGATCTTGGCCTGCATGAATCAATAACCTCTCCCCCTTTATGACTTCTCTGGTCATATGATCTCTGAGATCTTCCTTTTGAAATCTGATTTGTCCATCCAGATAATTGACACCCTCTTTAAAAAATGGTTTCAACTTTTGCAGCTTGGTTGATATTTCCTGTTGGCAGGTGGAGATAGCAGTTTGTACTGAGGCAATGGCATCTTGAAATTGCTTATTAAACTCTTCCTTTTCTTTTGTTTTATCTGCAGGCAGGCCTAGAATAATCTTTTTCACTTCCTCTATTATCTCATGATGAGATTCAGTTAAATTATCATTCATTCTTAACTGATTTTCCAAGACATAGCTTTGCTTCAGGACAATATCATCTACCTTTTTAGTAATAGCCTCCTGTTGTTGAGCTAGATGAACCACAGCATGGCCTCCTTTTGGAAGCAATCTGTCATTTCTTTCTTATGCATGTTGACTTGAAACTGGATGGACTTTATATCCTGAGCTAAGTCAAACTGAAGTGACTTGCTATTTTCATCAACATACTTTTCCAGAGCCATTCTTTGTTCATCCAATTTCACCTGTAGATCTACCATAAACTTGTTATGATCAAAGGCAGGAGATACCTGTTGAGGTGTTGTCTGTAAAGCTTGCTTATAATTCTTGCTTCTTCTCTTAAAGACAACAAGTTTTCTTTTCTTGGCCAGCCTGGCTTCTTCAGTTTTAGTATCAGATGAAGTATCTAGGTGAATTCTTTCCTGAGGAGGATGAAGTGTATCTGTCCCAGTGACCTGTTGCTCAGTCTCAACATTCACTGGCTCCCCCTCAACCTGTGGCTCAACTTCAGCTTCCTGATCAATTTCCATACCTATGGACTTCTCAATTTCTTGTCCTCCTCCTTCTTTATCAGTAGTAGTATCAGCATCAGGGAATAACTCCTCCAGAGTAAATTCCAGTTGAGCTGTAACTTCTGCAGCAGTTAAATCTTGAGATAAGTCTAACTGTGCTTCCTCTTGCACTTGTACTGACAACAGCTCCCCCTGAACCTGTGCAGTAATAAGAATATGAGCAATGTCTTTTATAGTAAAATACATTAGCTCCCCCTACACTTGTACCTGATTAGGAGTAGATACATTTTGAGCAGGAGAGTGAACTGGCTCCCCCTGCATGTGTGCAGGTGTTGACACTTGTTGGGCTATAGTTGAGTCAGGCTGTTCTTCAACCTGTGTCCTGAGTGGGTCTTCTTGTTGTTGTTCAGTTTCTTGAGTTTGAGAAGGGGATTTCACAGGGGTGTCTGGCCTGCTCTCTTCAGGCACATCCTTGGACAGCACCCTATCCCACCTAGAGAACAGTCTCATATCCATCCTTCTCATATGATTGATCTTAGTCCCTGGCAGTTGCTGCATCACTTCAGGGATCACTCCAATGAGATATAAGCTCATGATTCTAGCCATGTTGGGCTTCTTGATTCCTTCTTTGATCTTGTCAAAGAGTACTCCTGACCAATCAGTAGGAATTGTAAAAACAATCCTGGTCATAAGGCTGAACATATAGGCAGAAATCCTATCATGTCCACCTGTCTTGCAGAGAATTACTTTCCCAACAATTTCAGACAAGAACTTCCCTTGCTGATTCATACCCTTCCTGTTGAATGCAGCTCCAATCTTCATGCTCGAGTCCAGTCCACACCATTGAAGGGCTTCCCTTGTCTTAGAACTAGGAACTTCCTCTTCATTCTCAACTACTTGTAATTGAAAGATCTTTCTTAAATTTCTTGGAGTAATCTTTACCTTAGTTCCTTGAACATTGGACTTAATCTTGAGGCCATTTGAGTGGACTGATGCAGAGATAAAGAACTCGTGCACCTCCTTCTTCCAGATTTTAGTCGGCTCTGAGATTAGAAATTCTAACCCTGACTCGGAGAGGAGGGTGATAACCCCTTGAACATCTGGCGGCGCATCTGCAAAGGCCTGGCGCACCAACTCATACCCCTCATTGATGTTGTCTTCCATCCTTGGCGCCATCGATTCGTCGAGAAAGCTTGAGAGAAGAGAGAAAGATAGACTGACGACACAGGGTTTTAGTCTCGAAAACCTTGGAAGCGTGTCGACAGAAAGTGTTTTTCACCTATTTATACCTTCTGTTGAAAGAAGTTCAAAAGGCGCCAAACACAGACTAAATGTGTCGACACAGACGGAATGTGTCGACACAAACTTCTATTGTCTCGACATTACTTCAGCCTACTATGTGTCGACACCAATTTGTGGTTATGTCGACACCTTGGATACATAGTAGATAGACAGAAATTCTGTGTCGACTCTAAGGATAAGTGTCGACACATATTCTGTAAGTGTCGACACCATTTTCCTGGTTGAGTCGACATTACATTTCTGGTTAAGTCGACAATATAACTCTTAAGTGTCGACACATATTCTCTGTGTCGACACAATATTTCTGACTTGTCGACATTATTTCTCTGAGTCGACACATTATTACTGAATGTGTCGACACATTCTTACTTAGCCAAATTCTGTTGGTTCAACACCACTTGTAAGTGTTACTTCAATGTGTCCTTTTTAACACTTAATTATGTTGTTATTACTTTAACTTACTTAAATACCACTTCAATTACATTGTTAATGATTTTGTTAATACATTAATCAATGGTTAACATACCTAATTCAATTTTGAATTTATTGAATTTGGTTTCATCTAAAGGCTTAGTAAATACATCTGCAATTTGATAATCTGTTTTTACAAATTCCAATGAGATGTCTCCTTTTTCTACATGTTCTCTAAGAAAATGGTATTTGATTTCTATATGCTTAGTTCTACTATGAGAAACTGGATTATTAGCAATAGAAATAGCACTCTTAGAATCACATAAAAGGGGTGTTCTACTTACCTGAATACCATAATCCTTAAGCTGATGCTGCATCCACAATAGCTGTGCACAGTAGCTTCCAGCAGCAACATACTCTGACTCAGCTGTGGAAATTGCCACACTGGTCTGCTTCTTACTACTCCATGATATTAGTCTTCCTCCCAGGAATTGACAAGTACCTGTAGTACTCTTTCTATCCTCTCTACATCCTGCAAAATCTGCATCTGAATAGCCTGTTAGTTGAAAATCTCTATTCCTAGGGTACCAAAGACCTAGATTAGGTGTGCCCTTAAGATATCTCAGAATCCTTTTGACTGCAGTATAATGAGATTCTTTAGGACAGGCTTGGTACCTAGCACAGACACATGTAGCATACATAATATCTGGTCTACTAGCAGTGAGATATAGTAGTGAGCCAATTATTCCTCTATACAAAGTCTCATCAACAGGTTTACCTGCATCATCTTTGCATATAGGCATACTTGTTCCCATAGGAGTTCTCATGGTGGAGGATGACTCCATACCATATTTCTTAATCAATTCTTTGGTGAACTTAGACTGGGATATGGACAAGCCATCATCAGTCTGTCTTACTTGGAGTCCCAAGAAGAATTTAAGTTCTCCCATACTGCTCATCTCAAACTTCCCTTGCATAAGTTTGGCAAACTTTTTACAAAGGTTGTTTTCAGTAGATCCAAAGATTATGTCATCAACATAGATCTGAACTAAGATGATCTTGCCTTTGGATTCCCTAAGGAATAGAGTTTTGTCTATCTTTCCTCTTGAGAATTTATTCTCAATGAGGAAGGTAGACAGGGTTTCATACCAAGCCCTTGGAGCTTGTTTTAACCCATATATAGCTTTCCTAAGCTTATACACAGAATCAGGTTTAAGAGGATCTACAAAACCTGATGGCTGCTCTACATATACTTCTTCTTTAAGATCACCATTCAGAAATGCTGACTTCACATCCATCTGGTATACTTTGAAGTCTTGATAGGCTGCATAGGCAAGGAATATTCTGATAGCCTCCAGCCTTGCTATTGGAGCAAAGGTTTGATCAAAGTCAATCCCTTCTTCCTGCCTGTATCCTTTTGCAACCAATCTTGCTTTATTCTTCACTATTATCCCACTTTCATCTAGCTTGTTCCTATAGATCCACTTAGTGCCAATTATGTTGTGGCCTCTTGGTTTAGGAACAAGCTCCCAGACTTTGCACCTTCTGAATTGATTCAGCTCCTCTTGCATAGCATCAATCCAGTACTGGTCTTGGATAGCTTCTTCAAACTTCTTAGGTTCCATTTGAGACAAGAAACTTGAATGCAAAACTGTGCTTTGATTTCTGCTTCTAGTTTGCACTCCTTGTCTTGGATCACCAATTATCTGATCAGCAGGATGATCTCTTAGATATCTTATAGCTGGAGGAAAATTCCCTTCAGGTTGAGCATCTCCAACTTCTTCATTCTGCTGAACCTCTTGGTTTTCATCAGCTTCCATTATCTCTTGTACTCCCCCTGGACAGCAGCCTTCATTTTCCAATGCTCCATCTTCCTTTGAAGCTTCAACAATGGAGAGCTTGTCCATCCTCTTGCTTATACCTGTTGAGTCATTTCATCTACAAGACAACTCACAATTGATTAATCTTGTTTCATCAAATACAACATGCACAGATTCTTCAACAACTTGAGTAGTTAAGTTGAAGACTCTATAGGCCTTACTATTTGTGCTGTACCCAACAAATATCCCATCCTGGGATTTGGCAGCAAACTTAGTCAAATATGACTTGCCATTGTTAAGTATATAGCACTTGCAACCAAAGATCCTAAAATAGGATAGATTTGGTTTTTTGCCTTTCACAATCTCATAGGGAGTCTTTCTGTGGCTTTTGGTGATAGAAGCCCTATTGATGACATGACAAGCAGTGTTAACTGCCTCAGCCCAAAAATATTCTGGGAGAGAGGTGTCACTCAATAGAGTTCTACCAGCTTCAATTAATGTTCTATTCTTTCTTTCAGCAATTCCATTTTGCTGAGGTGTTCTAGGTGAGGAGAACTCTTGGAAAATCCCAAAGTCTTTACACAAGTTTATTATGCTTTCAGATTGAAACTCAGTACCATGGTCACTTCTGATTTTGACCACTGTACTATTCAGTTCATTCTGAATTTGCTTTACAAAGTTAAGTAATACACTTGGGGTTTCAGATTTTTGTCTCAGAAAGAACACCCATGAAAATCTAGAATAGTCATCTACAACCACAAAAGTGTAGACCTTCCTACCTAGACTATGAACTGGCATAGGACCAAAAAGATCCATATGCAAGAGGTATAAGCACCTCACAGAATCCTTGTTTTCAAGGCTTTGAAAGGAGGATTTTGTCTGCTTTCCCTTTTGACAAGCTGAGCATATCCCTTCCTTTATACACTTAATTTGAGGTCCATTCCTCACTAGCTCTTTGCTAAAGAGTTGGCCAATTGTCTTGTAGTTTAGATGAGCCAATCTCTTGTGCCACTTAACACAATGAGAAGCATTGTCATCAGCTACAAGACAGATGGGGGAAGTCTTATTCTCACATTCAAAATTAAGGCAATATACATTTCTCTTCCTATACCCAGTCAATATGATCTCTTGATCACTTGACCTTTTGATATGACATCCATTCTTACCAAATGAAATGTCATATCCTAGATCACTCAGCTGGCTTATGCTTATTAGATTATGTTTCAAACCTTTTACATAGGCCACTTGGGTGATAGTAATTAGGTTAGAAGAAATGTTACCAAACCCTTTGATGACTCCCTTCTCAGATCCACCAAAGATCACTTTAGGTCCATCTTTGACAGATGAATACTCCTTCAGCAGCCCCTTTGTTTCAGTCATGTGCCTGGAACAACCACTATCCAAGTACCATGTAGGGGCATGGTTACTTGGATTCACCTGCAATACAGAATTACTTACCCTTAGAACCCAAGTAAGTATTGGGTCCTTGGTTCAGGTTAGCATTAATAAAGCTATCATAACCTCTTCTAACAGGTAGACTATTATTCTTTATAACACTTGTGTTATACCAGCAGTCTAATGCAAAATGGCCTCTCTTGCCACAGCACCAACATTCAAACTTATTGTATCTAGATCTAGATACATCCTTGTCAGAAGAATTTCTGTTCATTGCTGGTGCTGTTGCAACTTCACCTACTGATTTCTTAAAACCATTGGGTTTATGACCATAGGTAGGCCTGCTTGCATTTACACCCTTGTTCTTCAGAACATTAGTCTTAATATGACCTTGAATGTCTTCATGATCATATTTGTTAGAAGGCACTTTCACCTTACTAAACTTTATGGGGACTGAAAGGTTTAGTGGCTGAACAGGAGCTTTGCCTTTCCTCTTGAATCTGCCAGCCCTGGAGTTACCTTTAAATCCTAATCCAGCCTTACCCTTTTGAGTGACAAATTCATCTATCAAGGGTAAGACAGATTTTGGCTTAGAGTAACTAGCCACTAAATCCCTTTCAATTCTAAGTCTGGCCTACAGACTCTTCTGTAACGCCCCGCCTTTTCAGCGATTATTTTTATTCTCATTTGGCGTTACGAAGACGCGTTTCCGTGGCTTGTGTCGTGTGTGGAGTATGGTTTAGCTCCTTAGAACTGAGTGCCCTGTTTGGTAGCCTGTTGGCAAAATCTCCCTAGCAACCGAGTCGGTTTGGTGACCCGGTGTGGCCTCTCGGGGGGATGTTTGTGTTTGGCTTTGCTTGGGTATAACTCGAGTTCTGTTCGTCGAAAGGTAATTTCGACTTCGCCGTTGTGTTCGTAGCATGGGTATTTAGCTACGGTGCGAATTTCGTCGAATTCCGAGGAGAATCGGTTTTCGCGTCGATTTGGTGCTTTATGTAATTTTGTAATTAATTATATAAGTATATAATTATATATATATATATAGGATGAAAAGAGTGATCGGTCATCTTCTTCCCCGCTAGAAACCGCCGGCCCCTTTTGTACGAGAGAAAGTAACCGCCGAGCCTTGCCTTCGGACGCCGATTCCCGGAGCGTTTGTGGACGGAATTCGATTCCGAGAGTGGATTCGTATTGCTCTCGTCGAGACCTTCATTCCTGCGGTAAGAAATTCGATTTTCGTAGAGTTTTCGAAGGATTGGAATTTTTGGTTTTGGAGTTTTCCGCCATTAATGGCCGAGTCCTTGTTCTAGGTGTTGCGGCCGTTTTGATCCGTGCGAAGAGGAGGAAATCAGTCCAAAGCTTCGCTGTGAATTGAGGCAAGTGGTATTCTTGCCCTTGCCAAGTGTCTTCTTCGAATTTATTTACTGAAATTGAACTCCCGGTTAGCCTAGGTTAGAGGCCTTGTTATTCTCATTTTCTTGCTAACCATAGGGCTTAGTTCGTCCTACTGAAACCCCCCCTATGTGGTGATGTTTGGAATCCAAATTGTCAGCGTGAAGCCGCTGTTTTTCCTTAATTTTGATTGTTGCTCCGGTTCGGGCGTAGCCGAGTGGGAGAGTTAGGAGGGGGTGTGGTTGCCAATTTCCTTCGTTTTGGTATTATTCGAATGGTTAGGCATAGTTTGAAAGGTAGTAGCGTGCGAAGTTGATAGTCGTCTACTGCTACTGCAGTGGCGTGAGTCGTGTGCGCGTTCCGGTGTCGTTCGGAAAATTCCAAACGGTACAGGTTTGCCGCGCACGGTCATCAGCCTTTAGGGCGCACGACCACTGGTCGTGTGCCTCTGTTCGTGCGCGTATAAATTTCATTTCCCAAAGTTCTGTCTCGGGCAATCGCACGAGCGCTGGCAACAGCGCGCACGACCAGTGATCGTGCGACAGTGATCGTGCGCAGTTGCTAGGTTTTCTGTCAGGTTTCCAGGTTCGTTTCGCACGATCATCAGCCATTGAGTGCGCACGACCACTGACCGTGCGCCACTGACCGTGCGTTTTGTATATTTCCTTTTGCTAGGCTAATTTAGCTGATTTCGAGTGCGGGGGTTTAGATACTCAAGTGGCAGGTAACTACTCGAGTTCTGGATCTTCTGCCTTGGTCGTTCGACTATTGTCGAGCCCCGTTTTCCTTAGTGGGTTTTGTGGGTAGTAACTTTATTTTGGCGGCGAGTGAGGCTAGCTCACTCAACGCCAAGGTTTAGGTAGGCACTGAGTGGGTTTCACTCAGCGCCTAGTCGTGTTGGTTCATTTCAACATTTCTTCCTTTACGTTGTATTTCAATTCCGAGTGGATTTCCAGTTGTATATCTGGATTTTTCCTTGTCGGCCGTTTTCTTGATTTTCCTAGAGGCCGAATCGTGGGTCGTGGATAGTAGTGGTGGTTGTAGCTCTTTATGGGGGCGGAGTTTTGTGATATAGCCAAGGCCACCCATGGATTTCTTGCTCCAGGTACGGGCTGGGCATTTCGGGTGGGAAGATCCCTTGTGTTTTCACGTTTTGACCCTCGAGCTTTTGACTTGGACATGGTGGATTGGAGGACTGCGTTTGCCTTCGATCCGGTTCCTCGTTGTTGTTTTGCTACTATCACTTCCCACAGTTTAGGGTGTTAGGAGTTTCTTCCGTGGTAGTTTTGCAGCATTTTAGGCCCTTGGCAGCCTAGTAGGCCCTGCAGGATGTGGTTCCTGGGCTGGGTTGTTGCTGTTTCTTTGCACGTTGTGCATTGCCTGTTGTCCTGTTTTGGACAGTTGTGACTCTTTCTTCTGCATGTTTTCAGTTACTTTGTCCTTTTGGTTGACTCTTACATGCAGTTGTTTTTACCTTGATTTTGCTTGCTGAGGTATTCTGTTTTCTTTTGGAATGCCTCAGGTTCGGAGCTGTAGCCAGTCTGGTGGCTAGTAGGTGGTGTTGTTGGTGGACTCCCGGACTTTGAAGTTTTGTTTTCCTTGTTAGTGAGGTAGTTTTCAGTACTTTCTTACAGACATATATATGTGCTAGTGGGTTCGTGTCAGGTTGTTGGCGCCCACTAGTAGTTTTTACCTTGTACTAGATATATATACTATTGCTGCTACCATTTTCTGGAGATAGTCTACTTGCTTTGAGAGGATTTATGCTAGGTTGCTAGGTATTTTCAAACTATAAATGCTATTGTAAATAAATCTCATGATCAGCATGTTTTGCAAACTTAAACACTACTTTCCAAATCACGTATGAAAACCGTTTTCTTATACATATTATGTAAACTAAAAGTAGTGTCTTGCATAGCATAAGTGGTTCTCTTGGGACCCTTATGCGCTCTTTAGGGTGTAAAACCTAATTAAAGTATTTTCCGCAGCGTTTAAATATAGTTTTCTTTTGTGGACTAGATGATCCACTGAGCCGAGGGATACGGACTCTAAACATAACTGATTTTCTATTCTTTAAGCGCACAATTTTCTTGCATAAAGGTTGTAGTTGGTTTTTGCCTGAGCGTCAGCAGTTATCCCCTGCTTGACGTGGCATCATGACGCGCGTTTTCTCTTACTCTGATAATTCTTAATTCGGAGAAAATGCGGGTTGTGACAGTTGGTATCAGAGGGAGGTTGCTTGACAAGTTAGTTGGGCAACCTTCCTTGGATGCTGTTAGTAGTTCAGCATCATGTCATTCACACACCGATATGTCATCAGCACGTCTTGGCAAAAGCACGAACACTACACTCATAGCATAACATGAAGTATACGGGGCATATTATGTAGTATGGGATGCATAATATGTGTTCGTATATGGATCCACCATAGGGGCTACATGTGAGGGTTATGTAGTATGGGATGCATAACCTCACCACATGACTGCGACTAGCACGTTTCTTTTTTTCGTTGCATGGAAATGTTATGTAGTATGGGATGCATAACATTTTCATGTGTACGCCGCTCATATCATGCAATAGGGCCTTTGTTTTTAGAATGCATAGCACAATCATGCATATCATAACATTGCATAAGCACAACGCGCCAAGCTAAAGATTTGCAGGATGACATATGTACACACATAAGTTTTCAAACTAACATAAGTTCATGCATCCGATCTAGGCACAAGAGTTAGTGAGGTGGTGGTTAACCATCCTAGGTTAGGTCATATCATCTAATTTTTGTGAAAAAGATAAACTCTCAGAGCAAGTTTAGCAGCTTTAAGTCTATATCTACATATGTATTGTCTGTACTGGTAGTCGGTTCTAGTTGTGGGGTTTGGATCTGATCTGCGTTGTAATGATTTTTTTTAGGATGGCTAGGCGACCTGCGACCCGATCGACTCCCCTGTCTGAGGGTGAATCTTCTGGAGCTCAGAACGATGCGGTGATCGAGGGTCTGCGTCAGAGTAGCGAAGCTATGGGCAGGCAGTTGGAGGAGGTGCAAGCCCAGATTCAGTCTTTGGTGGCAGTTGTGGCAGGCCAGGCTCAGGGTGCGCAAGTTCCTGCTGGGGGGTTAGCTGTTCCTCCTCCTCCTGCACCCTTGAGACCTCCAGTGGTGGTGCCAGCGGAGATGGCCTTCATCTCGCAGTTTCAGAGGCTGAGCCCTCCCACTTATGATGGGAAGGCAGATTTCATGGTTATAGATGACTGGTTGATCTCCATGGAGGAGATGTTTTCGTACTCAGGAATTTCAGGTGACCAGAGGGTGATGTTAGCCACCTATCAGCTCAAAGGGTTAGCTAAGAGTTGGTGGCTGAGAGAAAAGGAGGGCTTAGTGGCTGGGTGCTCGTGGGAGATGTTCAAAGAGATGTTGTTGAGGAAGTTCTTGCCTTCGGTTGAGCGTGACCGTCTTATGAATGATTTCCTCTATCTAAAGCAAAGGCAGCTCACAGTGGGTGAGTATGAGATAGAATTTAGTAAGTTGAGCCGTTTTGCCCCTGCTTTGGTCAGCATTGAGGCGGATCGAGTGAAGAGATTTCTCGGTGGCTTGAGGAGTGAGGTGCAGCAGTTGGCCAGTGCTTATGGGTCAGTGTCTTATGCTGGAGTTGTAGAGGCTGCTCTTAAGGTTGAGGCCATTGAGACGGCAAAGAGCAGAGGCCAGCAGTTGAGGAAGGATAAGAGGAAGTTGGTAGAGGAGAAGAAACCCCTGGTACCCGATGCTGTTCCGGGAAAGAGGAGCAGGGTGGTGTGCAGTTTCTGTGGCCGGTCAGGCCATCCTGTTGAGAGGTGTTTTAAGAAAGCGGCAGCTCAGAAGAAGGAGCAGGTTCATGCGATTCAGGGTGCTCCTAGGAGAGATGTCTCCTGTTCAGTTTGCAAGCGATCCGGGCATGATGCAGCCCAGTGTTGGTCCAGAGATAGAGTCTGCTATCAGTGTGGGCAGAAGGGTCACGTTAAGTCGAAGTGTCCTCAGGTTCAGTCAGCTCTTCCTGCAGTTCCTTTACAGGCTTTACCTCCACCTCAGTATGTGGACAAGGGAAAAGGGAAGCTGAACGTGATTTCTTCCGAGGAGGCTCAGACTTCGACCCAGGTGATCTCAGGTTAGTTGTTTGTTGTTTTTCTTTTCTTTCTAGCCTGGTAGTTTAGTTGCTAGATTGTTTGCGGCACTGTTGTGCTAGTTCCTTAGCTTTGTGCGTTCCTATAGGGAAATTTAAGGTGAAGAACCGTTGGGCGCGTGTTCTGTTTGACTCCGGCGCTACCCACTCGTTCGTGGCTAGAGCCTTTGTGGAGCGTCATCGGTTGTCTCTAGATCGTGTTCGGGATTCCTTCCGTGTCAAGTTTCCCTCTGGTGAATCTGTGTTGTCAGATATGGGTATTTTGGATTGCCCGGTTTTGTTGGGGGATTTTCTTGCGAAGGCGGATCTGAAGATGATTGATCTAGAGGACTTCGATGTCATTTTGGGCATGGACTGGCTCTCTCGGTATGATGCGGTCATTCAGTGCAAAGGAAAGCGCTTGGACTTCATCAGGGACGACGGTCAGCCCGGCAGCGTGTATGCTGATCCGTGTCAGGATTCTCCTGTTCTCTCTGCGGTATGTGTTCAGAGATTGTTTCTTTCTGATAGTAGTGTTTGTTTAGTATCGGCGGTTGGAACCGTTGTTAGCGTGCCACGCTTGGAGGAGATTCCTATTGTTCGTGGTTTCGCCGATGTTTTTCCTGATGACCTTCCTGGTATCCCTCCTGAGCGGGAGGTGGAGTTTGTTATTGATTTGGAGCCGGGTACGCGTCCTATTGCTAAGGCGCCGTACCGGATGGCCCCTCGCGAGTTAGAGGAGTTGCGAATTCAGTTAGATGAGTTGTTGGCTAAAGGTTTTATCAGGCAGAGTTCGTCGCCTTGGAGTGCTCCTGTTTTGTTCGTAAAGAAGAAAGATGGGTCGATGAGGCTTTGCATCGACTATAGAGAGTTGAACAAGGTCACTATCAAGAACAGGTACCCTCTGCCGAGGATCGATGATTTGTTTGACCAGTTGCGTGGTAGCACGGTGTTCTCTAAGATCGATCTTCGTTCGGGCTATCATCAGCTCAGGATCCGTGAGGCGGATATTCCACGGACTGCGTTTAGGTCGAGGCATGGACACTTTGAGTTTCTGGTGATGTCGTTTGGTTTAACCAACGCACCATCAGCCTTCATGGATATGATGAACAGGGTGTTCAAGGATTTTCTCGACAAGTTCGTTGTGGTCTTCATTGATGACGTGCTAGTTTATTCTCGCAGTGCTGAGGAGCATGAGCAGCATTTGCGTTTGGTCCTGTCAGAGTTGAGGAACCACAAGTTATTCGCCAAGTTGAGCAAGTGCGAATTTTGGTTGCCTCAGGTTTCTTTTCTAGGCCACGTGGTGAACAAGGATGGGATTTCGGTTGATCCAGAAAAGATTGCAGCAGTGACGGATTGGAGTAGGCCGAATACTCCTAAGGAGATCAGAAGTTTCTTAGGGTTGGCTGGCTATTACAGGAGATTCGTGGAGGGTTTCTCTTCTTTAGCCGCACCTTTGACCAAGCTAACTCAGAAGAATGTGGCTTTTGTTTGGAGTGAGAAGTGCGAAGAAGCTTTTCAGGAGTTAAAGAGGAGGCTGTGTTCTGCTCCCGTTCTGACCCTTCCTATTGAGGGCGTAGATTTTGATGTGTATGTGGATGCGTCGCATATCGGTCTGGGATGTGTATTAATGCAGGACGGAAAAGTAATTGCTTATGGGTCAAGGCAGTTGAAAACTCATGAGCGGAATTATCCTACGCATGACCTTGAGTTTGCAGCGGTTATCTATGCGTTGAAGTTGTGGAGACACTTACTTTATGGGGCTCAGTGCAAGATTTTTACGGACCATAAGAGCCTGAAATACGTGTTCACGCAGAAGGAGTTGAATCTGCGTCAGCGGCGGTGGCTCGAGTATGTGGCGGATTATGATGTAGAAATCCAGTATCATCCGGGCAAGGCCAATGTGGTGGCCGACGCCCTGAGCCGAAAGACGGGAAAGATCTTTAACCTCTCCGCCGATCGTTTAGTTGAGGAGTTCCTCCTTATGGATATTTCAGTGGGATGCTGTAGTTTGCAGAGTAGCTTATCTGTGGAAGAGCCGTCCTGGATTTCTTTGACTAGACTGCATCAGAAGGACGATCCAGATCTGTTGCACCTTTTTACCAGGACTGAGAAGGGAGAATTGCCAGATTTTGCTATTGATGATGCGGGTACTTTGAAGTACCGCGGCAGGTTTTGCGTTCCCGCTGTTGGGGACATTAGGAGTATGATTTGCAGTGAGGCTCATGGTTCCAGCGTTGCCTACCATCCAGGATCTACGAAGATGTACCGTGACTTAAGGCAAATTGCTTGGTGGTATGGTATGAAAGGAGATATAGCCCGATATGTTGCTGAGTGTCACACTTGCAAGCGTGTGAAGGCCGATCATGGAAGGCCTGGTGGTAAGTTGACTCCGCTAGAGATCCCGACTTGGAAGTGGGAGAGTATATCTATGGACTTCATTACGGGTTTGCCAAAATCCCCGAGAGGATATGATTCTGTTTGGGTTATAGTGGATAGATTGACGAAGTGTGCTCACTTTGTGCCTTATAAGATTGATTACCCGATGAAGAAGATAGCGGAGTTGTACTTGAATGAAGTCATCCGACTCCACGGTGTGCCGGTTAGTATCATTTCAGATCGAGACTCCCGGTTTACTTCTCGTTTTTGGCAGAGTCTGCAGGAGGGTTTGGGTACGGATCTGAGGTATTCTACTGCGTACCACCCTCAGACCAATGGGCAGACGGAGCGGGTCAATCAGATTGTTGAGGATATGATCCGGTGCTATATTTTAGACCACGGTGGAGCGTGGGATGAGCGTCTGCGACTCATGGAATTTGCTTACAATAACAGTTATCAGGAAAGCTTGCAGATGGCTCCGTTCGAAGCTTTGTATGGGAGGCGCTGTAGGACTCCGTTGTTTTGGGTTGAGGCTGGTGAGAAGCCTTTGTTGGGTCCTGATGCTCTGGAAGAGATGAAAGTTGCCGTGAAGCTTATTCGTGAAAAGCTTCGTTTAGCCCAGGAGAGGTATGAAAAGAACGCCAATCGGCGTAGGTCCGCATTGGAGTTTTTAGTAGGGGATCATGTATACCTCAAGGTTTCTCCAATGGTTGGTGTAAAGAGATTTGGTAAAAATCGGAAATTGGACCCAAGATATGTGGGCCCGTTCGAGGTCTTGGAGCGGATTGGTGTGTCTGCATATAGATTGGAATTGCCAGCGAACTTCCCTGGTGTTCATAATGTTTTTCATGTTAGCCAATTGCGGAAGTGTGTGCGCAGCAGTGGGCAACTCTTAGATGTTGTGCCCCAGTTAGAGCCCAACCTCTCTTTTGTTGAGGTGCCAGTTCGTATTTTGGATACTCAGGAGCGTGTGCTGCGAAAGAAGTCCATACCGATGGTGAAAGTTCTATGGAAGAATCAGGATTTGGAGAGCGCGACTTGGGAGCTAGAGTCGGCCATGAGGAGGGCGTACCCTCACCTGTTTCGCTGATTGGATCGGTATGTTTCCCTTTGTAACTTCTGTTTGTTACCTTTTCCTTCTTTAGTAGGAGGGCTGTGCGTAAAGTTTCGGGACGAAACTTTCTTTTAGGGGGAGTGACTGTAACGCCCCGCCTTTTCAGCGATTATTTTTATTCTCATTTGGCGTTACGAAGACGCGTTTCCGTGGCTTGTGTCGTGTGTGGAGTATGGTTTAGCTCCTTAGAACTGAGTGCCCTGTTTGGTAGCCTGTTGGCAAAATCTCCCTAGCAACCGAGTCGGTTTGGTGACCCGGTGTGGCCTCTCGGGGGATGTTTGTGTTTGGCTTTGCTTGGGTATAACTCGAGTTCTGTTCGTCGAAAGGTAATTTCGACTTCGCCGTTGTGTTCGTAGCATGGGTATTTAGCTACGGTGCGAATTTCGTCGAATTCCGAGGAGAATCGGTTTTCGCGTCGATTTGGTGCTTTATGTAATTTTGTAATTAATTATATAAGTATATAATTATATATATATATATAGGATGAAAAGAGTGATCGGTCATCTTCTTCCCCGCTAGAAACCGCCGGCCCCTTTTGTACGAGAGAAAGTAACCGCCGAGCCTTGCCTTCGGACGCCGATTCCCGGAGCGTTTGTGGACGGAATTCGATTCCGAGAGTGGATTCGTATTGCTCTCGTCGAGACCTTCATTCCTGCGGTAAGAAATTCGATTTTCGTAGAGTTTTCGAAGGATTGGAATTTTTGGTTTTGGAGTTTTCCGCCATTAATGGCCGAGTCCTTGTTCTAGGTGTTGCGGCCGTTTTGATCCGTGCGAAGAGGAGGAAATCAGTCCAAAGCTTCGCTGTGAATTGAGGCAAGTGGTATTCTTGCCCTTGCCAAGTGTCTTCTTCGAATTTATTTACTGAAATTGAACTCCCGGTTAGCCTAGGTTAGAGGCCTTGTTATTCTCATTTTCTTGCTAACCATAGGGCTTAGTTCGTCCTACTGAAACCCCCCCCTATGTGGTGATGTTTGGAATCCAAATTGTCAGCGTGAAGCCGCTGTTTTTCCTTAATTTTGATTGTTGCTCCGGTTCGGGCGTAGCCGAGTGGGAGAGTTAGGAGGGGGTGTGGTTGCCAATTTCCTTCGTTTTGGTATTATTCGAATGGTTAGGCATAGTTTGAAAGGTAGTAGCGTGCGAAGTTGATAGTCGTCTACTGCTACTGCAGTGGCGTGAGTCGTGTGCGCGTTCCGGTGTCGTTCGGAAAATTCCAAACGGTACAGGTTTGCCGCGCACGGTCATCAGCCTTTAGGGCGCACGACCACTGGTCGTGTGCCTCTGTTCGTGCGCGTATAAATTTCATTTCCCAAAGTTCTGTCTCGGGCAATCGCACGAGCGCTGGCAACAGCGCGCACGACCAGTGATCGTGCGACAGTGATCGTGCGCAGTTGCTAGGTTTTCTGTCAGGTTTCCAGGTTCGTTTCGCACGATCATCAGCCATTGAGTGCGCACGACCACTGACCGTGCGCCACTGACCGTGCGTTTTGTATATTTCCTTTTGCTAGGCTAATTTAGCTGATTTCGAGTGCGGGGGTTTAGATACTCAAGTGGCAGGTAACTACTCGAGTTCTGGATCTTCTGCCTTGGTCGTTCGACTATTGTCGAGCCCCGTTTTCCTTAGTGGGTTTTGTGGGTAGTAACTTTATTTTGGCGGCGAGTGAGGCTAGCTCACTCAACGCCAAGGTTTAGGTAGGCACTGAGTGGGTTTCACTCAGCGCCTAGTCGTGTTGGTTCATTTCAACATTTCTTCCTTTACGTTGTATTTCAATTCCGAGTGGATTTCCAGTTGTATATCTGGATTTTTCCTTGTCGGCCGTTTTCTTGATTTTCCTAGAGGCCGAATCGTGGGTCGTGGATAGTAGTGGTGGTTGTAGCTCTTTATGGGGGCGGAGTTTTGTGATATAGCCAAGGCCACCCATGGATTTCTTGCTCCAGGTACGGGCTGGGCATTTCGGGTGGGAAGATCCCTTGTGTTTTCACGTTTTGACCCTCGAGCTTTTGACTTGGACATGGTGGATTGGAGGACTGCGTTTGCCTTCGATCCGGTTCCTCGTTGTTGTTTTGCTACTATCACTTCCCACAGTTTAGGGTGTTAGGAGTTTCTTCCGTGGTAGTTTTGCAGCATTTTAGGCCCTTGGCAGCCTAGTAGGCCCTGCAGGATGTGGTTCCTGGGCTGGGTTGTTGCTGTTTCTTTGCACGTTGTGCATTGCCTGTTGTCCTGTTTTGGACAGTTGTGACTCTTTCTTCTGCATGTTTTCAGTTACTTTGTCCTTTTGGTTGACTCTTACATGCAGTTGTTTTTACCTTGATTTTGCTTGCTGAGGTATTCTGTTTTCTTTTGGAATGCCTCAGGTTCGGAGCTGTAGCCAGTCTGGTGGCTAGTAGGTGGTGTTGTTGGTGGACTCCCGGACTTTGAAGTTTTGTTTTCCTTGTTAGTGAGGTAGTTTTCAGTACTTTCTTACAGACATATATATGTGCTAGTGGGTTCGTGTCAGGTTGTTGGCGCCCACTAGTAGTTTTTACCTTGTACTAGATATATATACTATTGCTGCTACCATTTTCTGGAGATAGTCTACTTGCTTTGAGAGGATTTATGCTAGGTTGCTAGGTATTTTCAAACTATAAATGCTATTGTAAATAAATCTCATGATCAGCATGTTTTGCAAACTTAAACACTACTTTCCAAATCACGTATGAAAACCGTTTTCTTATACATATTATGTAAACTAAAAGTAGTGTCTTGCATAGCATAAGTGGTTCTCTTGGGACCCTTATGCGCTCTTTAGGGTGTAAAACCTAATTAAAGTATTTTCCGCAGCGTTTAAATATAGTTTTCTTTTGTGGACTAGATGATCCACTGAGCCGAGGGATACGGACTCTAAACATAACTGATTTTCTATTCTTTAAGCGCACAATTTTCTTGCATAAAGGTTGTAGTTGGTTTTTGCCTGAGCGTCAGCAGTTATCCCCTGCTTGACGTGGCATCATGACGCGCGTTTTCTCTTACTCTGATAATTCTTAATTCGGAGAAAATGCGGGTTGTGACATCTTCACTTGATCATTAGTATAATTAATTGTGCTCATCTGAATAATAGTTATATTCTTCAGCTTGGCAATTTCATTTAATTTTTGATCAAGGACTTTTTCTAACTCAGTTGTTGCAACCCTTAGTTCAGCAATTTCCTGAGCCTGAGATTTAACCAGGTTCTTGCTTTTCTTAAGGGCCTGCAACAAGTCCCCATACTTATCTATCAATTGATAGACATCTCCTTCAGATTCAGATGCATCTTCATCACTTGATGCAGATGTAGCTGATTCTTCACTTGTACTACAAACAGATGTACTGGAAGGACATTTTACCTCATTAGGACCAGACTGATTCTGGCATATGTCCTCTTCTGATCTTGTCATCAACCCCATGCATTGATGTTCATTGATGGAGTCTAGCAACTGCATAAACTCCTCTTCCTCAGATGCAGCATATAGTCCAATATATGCTTCAGCTTCAGATCCTGATTCTGAAGTTGACTGGTCTGATAGACTCTTATCTTTCTTTGCTACAAAGGATTTCTCCTTCTTGCCTTTCTGATAAGTCTTCTTCTTTTCTGAAGATTCCTTTCTCTTGTCAGGACAATCAGCCACTACATGTCCAGGCCTATTGCAACAATAACAGACAATCTTTGAAGTAGTGGCTTTGCTGGGTTTTGATCTGCTCTTCTCTTTCCTTGATGATCTTTTCTTCTTATAATAGTCATCAACTTGCTGTGATGGGGAAGGCCTAGACTTCCACTGCTTCTTCTTCAAGAACCTCTGGAATTGTCTTGTAAATGCAGCAAAATCTGCATCTGAATCACAGCTTTCAGAACCCTTGTTTGAAATTTCAGAACTATCTTCTGTAACTTCCTTAGGAGGAGATGGTGATATCCTCCTATTCTTTCTAGTGGCTTCTGCATTGAATGCCACAGTCTTTTCTCTATGCTCTCCTTTTGAGTTTCTTTCCTCCTCCTTCCTCACCATAAGTTGCATTTCATAGGATAGCAACTTTCCAAACAGGGTTGGAGGAGATATCTCTGCCAATTTAGCCACTTCTCTTATGGCACAGATCTTTGTATCCCAATCCTTTGATAAGGATCTTAAGAATTTGTCATTCAGTTCATAGGTACTGAAGACTCTTCCATAGGATATTAGCTCATTCACAATTCTATAGAATTTCTTATAGCACTCAGTTATGCTATCAGATTTTCCTTGTCTAAAGCTTTCATACTCCTGATTTAGCATAGACTTCCTGTCCAGCCTTACTTCTTCAGATCCCTCCATGTAGACAATCAATGTGTCCCACATCTCCTTGGAGGTCTTGCAGTGAATCAGATTCTGAAATGTTGAATCATCTATGGCACTAACAATAATGTTCTGAGCTCTTTTATCCATGGTTGCCAAGATGATTTCATCCTTGGTCATTTCTGAATAACTCTTTGGAGTTTGGATATTTGCATCAAGAACTGATACCTTCATTGGAATGAAGGGGCCTTCCTGTACTGTGATGTAAATTCTTGGGTCAGATGCTTCCATAAACAATCTGACTCTTTCTTTCCAAATTCCAAAAATTTCTTCCTTGCATATGGGTAATTTCATAGACCCTAGCTCCTTATGATTCTCTCTAGAACCCATCTTCTTGAATCTTGAATCTGCCTTTCAGATCTACCTCAGACTGTTAAGTCCTTTTTGAGGAACCTCCCTCTGATACCACTTGATAGTTTTACTTTCAAGACAACCTAAACACCTAGAGGGGGGGTGAATAGGTTCTACTTCTTTATAAAAACTTCTAGGCAGAATTCAATTTAATGGCTAACACAATAATCACAGCAATCACAGAAAATAAAACATCCCAGATTGCACAATGATTTATAGTGGTTCCCCAAGGTCTGGGTACATCCACTTTCCCCCTTCACCTATCTAGCAGTATGCTAGATTCGGCCAATACTTCCACTAATCTCAGATCAACAGATCCTACAACTCAGAACCCAACTGGTTCCTACAACTCAGGCACAACAGCCCTACCTCAGCCTTGCCCCAAGGCCTACAACTCAGAGAAGACCCTTCTCCTACACTCAGGCAAACAACCCTACCACTCAGAGTTCAACACCCCTACACTCAACCTTTATAACACAGGCTTACAACTCAGATCTGTGTAAACAGATCCTACAGAAATATAGAAAAGATTATTTAACTGTCTTGCCTAAATTGAGAGAGAAAAGGCCAAGACAATTCTTGATCAGCTGATGAAATCAACTGTATCTGAGCTTTCTTCAAAGCTTCTTGAATATGAACTTAGCTGAGTTGATTTCCAAACAGCTTCTTGAGAATCCACTGGTGGTTTCTTTCTTCTTCTTCAAATTCTGGCTTGATCTCTCTCTATCCAGCACTTTGAATGATTCTTCTGAATTCTGATTAGAACTCTTCTTTGATCTATCCTTAGATAGTCTTCTTAGATCTTCTGGAGAAGATCTTCTTAAGTGCCTAGCACTTTCTTGAAATGAATCGGATTGTAATCCTTCTCAACTTTACGATTCTTATCAATGTTTTTTTAAAAGTTATTATTCTCCTCCTGAATCTGTCTATTTATAGACTTTCTTCATGGTAACCGGCTGATCCGGTTTCTAACCGTTTTCTGACAAGTCTGACAGCTTCAGTTAACCGGTGGCAACCCACAGCTGTCAAGTCTTCAAACAAGTCCTGTGCCTTAGTCTTGAACCACAAGTTGTCGAGACAGTCTGTCAGACAGTGTCGAGACCATCTGTCCATCTGTGTCGACACAATTGACTTTGGTGTCGACACAGTCTTTAGTGATGTCGACTAAGTTGCCTTTGAGTTGACACAGCTTCTTCTGAAAATAACTTGGTCTTGACTCTTCAGTGTGTCGACACAAGTCCTGTGTGTCGACACAGTTGTTGTAGAATCATAACTTAGTAAGTGTCGACTTAGCCTTCAGGTGTCGACACAGTCTTCTTTTAACTCTGCTATAATGTGTCGACTCAATCACAATGTGTCGACACATTCTGCTGGTGTAGACAAACTTGAGGTCGACTATATTCTTCTGTGTCGACACATTTTGCTGGTGTCGACAAACTTGAGGTCGACTATATTCTTCTGTGTCGACACATATTCCCAGTGTTGTGTCGACTCACTTCTTCTGTGTCGACACAAATTCCCAGTGTTGTTGTAGACTAACTGCTATGTGTCGACACACTTCCTCTGTGTCGACACTTTTTCCCAGTGTAGTTGTTGACTAACTGCTATGTATCGACACTGCTTCCCAGTGTTGTGTCGACTAATTTCTTCTATGTGTCGACACATCCTTCTCTGTGTCGACACTTGGACTTAGAATTTTTCTGCATACTTGATCAATTCTTCACGTGCACTTGTCAACTCAAAACAACATCAAATACACCTTGATGTATATCATTGAGCTAGGTTGGGCTTTTTCAAATCAGGTACACATTTTCCAATGTACCCAATAGGGGTGCTGCTCAAGGTTGAAGTGGGAATAATCCGAAAATCCGGCTCATCATCCACTCCCAATTCAGCTAGATAAGTAGTGCAATCCTTCAATGCATGATCCCAGCTTCGACAAAAAATGAACTGTTTGGCCGGCTTTAGCGGTGCAGCGACAGCTGAAGCCGAAAAGAAGTAGTGCGGTAATGGCTCCGCGGGTCGGTGGATAACAGGCTTATATCTGTGTAATGTAGAGTCATGAATTTCCTGGGCACTATACTTCTGAGGACATCTATCTCTAGCATGAGAGATGTCTCCACAATGAGGGCAACGGATATTGAAATTGGCCCACATTGTAGAAATATCAAAAATAGCGGGTAAAACTACTTTGCATAAATTCTTCGAGTAAAGCTAACAACTCCAATAATGAAATAACAACATAGGGAAAAGGGATAAAAATAAAACAAAACGAAATAACTCTAATAACAAAATTTTCAGAATTATAGATCGTTCTACAGTTGCACTCCCCGACAACGGCGCCAAAAACTTGATGCGTGTAAATACGGCAAGCGCACCGGTCGCATAAGTAATAAAGTTTTGGGAATGAATCCCCGAGTGTCGGTCTCTTGAGGAATGCAATTAGCGTAGAACAACGAACGATCCGAAATTATTGTTATGAGAGTTAAATAAACAAAGGAAAGATAAGAGGCTTTGAAAGTGGTTTTGCAAACAAAGAAACTAAAGCGAACTATGCGGGTCGCAATCACCGCTTCACAAGGCGAGATGGATGTAACAGCCGCGATGCCGTACTTTGGTAGGGCGAATGGACGGTGAGCTAGTGAATGAGGTGTTTAGTGCGGAGTGCAATCGAATGGAACGACAGAACGGAGTGAAGTGAGATGGAGCGAGGCGCATCAAATCACAATTCTCACAAGCAAGATTAAACAACAGAAATCTAATTAAAACAACTAGAGATTGAAGTTCATTGCAAGCTTAAGTAACTTCATACAACAAGAGAGATGGAGAAAGATTAAACCAAGAAAGTGAAGATCCACCGCGGTTGTTGGCCGGAGGTACGGGTTGTCAATCCGCTTCTACGTGCAGTCCGAGGAGGCTTCCGGTACCGACGAGCATTCACCTCGAGGGCCTTTAAGTCCGTTCTCTAGGTTGCCTTCATCATCTTCCTCGGTAGAAAGCTCGGAGAAGAGGTCTTTAATGGCTGGGAGGATCACCGGAGGATGCGGCACACTTTAGAATCGCCGGAAAATGATCTCCCGATGGTAGGGATGAAGCTGGAGGTCGATGGAGCTCCTGGGATGCGGAACGGCGAAGTGGTGGCAAGGTCAGTCCAGCCCGTCATGCCCTAATTCGCGGAGCAGGCCAATTTATAGAAGCAGAGTTAAATAGCGTGCACGACCACTAGCGCACGACCAGTGGTCGTGCGCGAACAAAGTCAGCGCCCGTGCGGAAACAACCTGTAGAACCTGCACCAGGAAATCAAAGCTTGCGCACGATCAGCAGCGCACGATCAGTGATCGTGCGCGGTATAGCAGGTGACCGTGCGATATGGCGGCAGAACTTGCACAAAAGAGGTCATGACTGCGCACGATTGCCAACGCACGAGCAGTGATCGTACGCGGTACAGCTGGTGATCGTGCGATATGGCAGGGCAGAACTTTCACAGGAGAAGTCAGACTGCGCACGATCGGTGATCGTGTGCCAAAGAGGTTGATGGTCGTGCGTGGGTAAAAATGCACGACCATTGACTCCTTTGCCAAAAATGGTGAAAGACCTATCCCGAATGCCCACACGATCCCCGAACCTGCAGGAAAACTGGACGGGTTGTCGATCATGGCAGTCACAGATATCAATAAAATGCACAGCAAGAGGGAAATACACACACGCACAGAAATAGGCTAATAAAGTGCACAAGACGTGGAATGTCGCAGCGAACCAAAAGGAGTGCTAATGGCGCTAAATGGTAGTGCAAAGTCATGAAATAAAGCCTAGATGAGTCCAGAATTCGGTATGAAATGGGGACTCATCAAGTCCTAACGTAATTCGATACCACACGTTATTTCTTCATCGATCTTTTTCTAAGTCTATTTTCAGCTTTTTCTTACAACCGCCCTTGTTAGTTAGTTAGTTAATTTGACACCTTTATTTTCAGTGAGATAATAGTCCCTCCAGGAGGAGTAGAAATAATCAACCCACCCCGAGAAATATACGACCTCGATATTCCCCCCAAAATATCTTGTACTACTCGTGATAGGTGCACTTGCCTCCTTTTGCTCCCTCCACGAAGTTCGACCCTCGCATCACTAATTAAATAAAGGTCGGGTGCGCACGAAGGTCCATCAATCAATCAATGCATATAAAATTTTATAATTTAACAGCTTAGGAATCATGTGAGCCTTCATCACTTGACGCTTCTTGACTTAGTTGAATTTCTCTATATGAAGGCGTTGAGTGCACCTTCTTCACTCAACGCTTCTATCCTTGGTCTAGCTTCTTGATGAGGCATTGAGTGGTCTGTCTTCACTCAATGCTTATGAACTTAGTTGAATTTTCTCTATTGAGTAGGCATTGAGTGAAATGCCTTCACTCAATGCTACTATACTTAGAAAGATTTTCTATTTTCTCCTCTGAGGCTTTTACTGCTTGAGCTTCTGTCAACGTTTTTGCTCTTCTGGTGTTGAGTGAACTGAGTTCACTAAACGCTTCTGGACTTAGTGGATTTTCGGCCTATCTAGAAACAAATCTTCTTGATTGAGGTGTTGAGTGAACTACCTTTACTCAACTCTTCTATCCTTAGACAAATTTCTTGTTGAGTAGGCGTTGAGTGAACTTCCTTCACTCAACGCTTCTAGACTTAGCCTGATTTCTTGTTTGCCAGCATCCTATCTTGAGTCCAACTAGTATTGTGACTCTAATATCCTATCTAATCTTGGTATAGTGGACAACCTGCATACATTGGACTTGAACATACATCAAATACAATTATGTACTTAGCATTGATGGTGATGCCTCTTCAAATTCAAGGAACATTGAAGGGCAATATTCCCAACAATCTCCCCCTATTTGAAGAAGACAGAAAACACAGCAATGCTAAGGTACATTAATACATAAAACATATTTGCTAAGAAAATGTAAGCTTAGAAGATATAGCTTGTTCAAACTTAAGCTAGAAAATATAGCTTGTTCAAAGTTCCCCTGTATTATGCACTTACTCAACATGACATGTCAAGTAATTGCTCTCTCCTCCCCCTTTCTGGCTTCTTCAATATGCATTCATCTATTGAGGGTGGAGAAAGGATCATGGGTGAACTTTTTTCTTGGTCCTTTTGACCATCATGCTCAGGAAGAGTTGATTCCTCAACCAACAGGGTGGATGGAATGACCTCATACTGAGTAGGAATATGTGAATGATCCCCCTCAACTACATCATTATTTTTGGAGGAACATCATTCTTGTCCAACACTGTATCTTTCTCAACTGATTCAGCTGATCTCATTGAAGTTTAACCTAGCTAGTTAAAGTGATTAATTGTTATCTATCTATCTAACCTTGTTAAAGTTATACTTAAATAATAAGGCAGATAGTCTTCATTATGAATTGAAAATAAAAATATAAACATGTGGATCTATAACTGAAACACTTAATGTACATGAGTCATTCAACATTAAACATTTCTAACTCAATTTAAAAAGAATTGAACTTAGCCTAATCCAATGACTTAGCGAAGATATCAGCAACATGTTTGTCAGTGGGGAAAAATTCAAGGCAAATGTCTTAACTTTCTACATGTTCTCTAATTATCTAATTTCCATAAGCTTAGTCCTGCTATGTGAGACGGGATTCTTAGCAATAGAAATTGCACTGGATGAGTCACACTATAAGGGTGAATGACTTACCTTGAGATTGTAGTCCTCTAGCAGATGTTGTATCCAAAGAAGTTGTGCACAATAGCTCCCTGCAGAGATGTATTCTGACTTAGTAGTGGACATTGCCATACTGGCCTGCTTCTTGTTACTCCATGAAATCAGCCTTCTCCCTAGGAATTGACAAGTTCTACCCTTGTTTTTCCTATCTTCCTTGCACCGTGCAATGTCTCTTCTTGCTGAATCAGATCTCTTCCTCTTCTTCAACAACAAATTTGCCTCTAGCTCTAGCTATCTGATCAGTAATAGTAAAGGGTTCAGCCCACTGAGCACCATCTTGATCATCACATTGATCGGCCCTCTGATCACCATATTGTTCATCATACTGTCCATCTTGAATAGGGTCAGTCATATTTTTATTTGTATACTGTTTAAGCCCCAATGAACCTCTGATTATATTGGTAAACCAAACAATATTCTCCCCCTTGATCATTGCCATTTCCTTTGCCTTTGATCATTGACATATCCCACTTTATCATTGTCTTCTACCCCTTTATAACTACTTCAAGCTGCAATCAGGGAGATTTTGGCCTGATCTATCTTATCATCCAGATACTAGTCTCATTTTCTTGAGCAGGGAGCTCGGTTGGAATCCCCCCTCAGCCTCAGCATTTTCCATAGGGACATTCTGATCTTTAGTAGTATTCTTTTGATCTATTATGTGTTGGAGATACTCTAGGTAAGAGTCAAGCTTGTCCATCATACCAAACTTAACTTGCTCTCCCTCAACAAAAGCATCTAGCTTGTCAGTCTCCCCCTAAATATTTTTATTGCATGCCCAACAAGAATTTCTAGAGCTTCAGCTAGACTTTCTTCAGACTGAGATCCACCTAGTTGATTTCTTATTGTAGGTTGAGAGGATTGAAACCTTAGCACTTCCATCTCTTCTTGTTTGCTCATAAGAAATAGACAACTGAGGATTATGTGCCTCTTCCTTACTGCTCTTAGAAGAGCAGCTTCATGGGCTTTTCTCTATGATGAGTACAAACTCTTTTTTCTTCTTCACATTTTTCTGTTGATGTGGAAGCCGTACTCTATCCCACCTGACAAACATCTTGAACTTCAATGGCTGGATCTTGTTGTTCTTCACCCAAGTCCTGTGTACTTTGTCCATCTTCAGAAATATACACAACATCCTCTTCCACTTGGGGAGTAGGAGTATCCTTGATTGTCAGTTTATCCATCTCCAACTTCACAACTATAGATCTTAGGTCCATTCCTCACTAGAGTATGATCCTTAATATGGATCCTTATTCTAATCTTATGCCTGGAACATCCTCTGTCCAAGTTCCACATTTGTATTGTGTGGGCACTTGGAATATCCTATAAACATAGATTATTTTAGTTCTGGTTAGCTTTAAAATGCATATGTCTACTAATAACAGTCTTGTCAGGAAGACTTCTCCTTTCCCTTGGCACACTAGGGTTGTGCTAATAATCTATGGCAAAGTGACCCACTTTATCACAACACTAACACTCATAAATATTGTATCTCCTTTTTAGAACAGCCTTTGAAGAGTGTAAGCTATCACTAGCCGCCTGTTTAAAGGGGAGAGCAACATCCTTCTTGCTTCTTTTAGCAATAATCTAACTGAAAGTTAGTCTGCTAGTAGATGTACTTAGCTTACTATGAGTTTCATCAACAGCAGTATTCTTTGCAGTTGACATACTATTAATTTCCTCAGAGATAGCCAAGTCAGGCTTACTGATTGACTTACCCTTGGTCTGGGATTTTGCTGGAAGAGCCTAAGAATAGGCCACTTCCTTATCCTTGAGTGTGGGGGCTGGAGCACCAAATATAAATGGTCCATGATGGGCCATCTATATTTCCTCATGGGGAGCCTTAAAGGAACTCAAGCTCATGCCCTTCCTTCCACTATAGCTATGAGCATTTTTGTTCATACTACTAGATCTTCCATTCAAACAATAACCATGTATACTCTCGTGGTCATACTTGTTGGATGATAATATAACTTTCTTAAAAGAGATATCAGGCTGAATTGGAGCCTTGACCTTACTCCTATTCCTTCTTCTAGTATTCCTCTCGATGTACCCCAACCCCTTTTTATCAATTTGGGAGGTGAAGGTATCAATGAGTGGCAATACTGATTTGGATTTGGAGTATTGATCCACTAGCATCCTCTCTTTGAGGAGCTTATCTTCAAGATCCAAGATGATATTATTCTTCTTGCTGGATAACTTCCCTCCTCAATTGAGCGAGCAAAGGGGATGACTCAGACTGCAGGGAAGCAGCTTGCTATAGGGAGATAATCTCCACAGCTTGTCTCTTGATAAGTCTTTTTCTCTTTTTCAGAGCATCCAGAATTTCACCATACTTGTCAATCAATTGATATACATCATTTTCAGATTCTAAACCATCATTCCTACAGGAGGAAGTGGATACTTCAGATACTGAGCGAGACTCATAGGTAGAAGAAGAGCTAGGGATAGAGTGTACCTCATCAGGAGTAGGATTGTCCTGATTGTCTTCTGATAGAGCCATGAGGCATAATTCCTCATCCTCTTCACAGTCACTGTCAACAGAGGACAGTGGGGCCCTAATTTTTTCCTTATAGCTGGATAGTTCTCTTCCTCTTCAGCAGCAAGCACCCCTATATAGGCTTCATATTATTTTTTAGAGTCAGAAGATGCTGAGTCAGTTTGACTCCAACTCTTTTCATTCTTGGCAATGAAGGTCTTTTCCTTCTTTCCCTTGTGGTGGTAGTGCTTTTTCTCACCTGTCTCTTTTCTTTTGACTGGGCAGTCAGCACTGACATGCACATGCTTGCTATAATAATAACATACTATTTTAGAGGAAATATGTTTATTGGGTTTAGAATCATACCTGTCTCATTTAGAGAACTTCTTCCCAGATTTATTGTGATCCTTCTTGTAATGTGAGGAGGAGGAAGGTTTATTCTTCTACTGTCTCCTCCTGCTCAGCAATTTTTTGAACTGCTTGGCGAACAGAATCAGTTCTCCATCTGACAGCTCATTTCAAGAGGAGCTGGAATCTGAGCTTTCTGACTCTGTAACTCTTCTTGGTGGAGAAGGAGTCTTTCTCCTGCTTCTTCTTATGGCTTCAGCTCTGAAGGACACATACTTCTCTTTGTCATGAGATCTGGCAACATCCTCTTCAGCTTTCTTGGAGTTCAGTTGCATCTAATGGGATAGCAGCTTCCCAAATAAATTCTGAGGCAGAGTGTTGGCCAGTTTGCCAACTTCTCCGATGGCATAGATCTTGATATACCACTCCTTATTTAGGGATCTTAAGAACTTGTCTTTCAACTCATAATTAGAGAACTGTCTGCCATAGGTGATCAGACTATTCAGTATCATAAAGAACTTCTAATAACATTAAGCTATGGAATCCTTCTTCCCCTGCTTTAATGATTCATACTATTTATTCAGGAAGGATCTCCTGGTATCCCTCAGCTCCTTAGTCCCTTCCATGTAGATAATAAGAGAATCCCACATCTCTTTGGCTGTCTTGCAGTGGAGCAAGTTCTGGAAGGTTGAGTCATCTATGGCACTGACAATGATGTTTTGTGCCCTCTTTTCTATGGTTGCCAATATGACTTCATCCCTAGTCATTTCAGTATACTTCTTTGAAGTCTGGATATTTTATCTAAGACAGAGACCTCAAGGGGGATGAAAGATCCTTCTCAGACTGTAATGAAGATCCTAGGATCTGAGGCTTCTATAAATAGCCTGACCCTCTATTTCCAGATCCCAAAGTTTTCCTTTTTGCATACTTGAAGCTACATCTCAACTCATTATGGTTCTCTCCTGAACCCATAAGGATAATCTTAAGCTACTCTTGCAGATCTTTTCAGATTGTTAAGTCCTTTTAGAACAACCTGTAACGCCTCCATCCGTCACATGGAATATAATAGAGGGTCCGGCCGGGGCCCCACGCCATATTTCACAGACAAACGACGGAATCACGAATGAATATCAAAATTTCTTTCTACTCTCATCTTAACTCAGAGCATTCTAGCGTAAGATTTTAACTTGCAAGAACTCATCATATTGAATGTCCACTAAATATATAAACAACATATTTATATATATATATATATATCACCAGGAATGTATACAAATATACAAACGCTCAAGGAATTAAGGCCTTATATGTTTCTCTTAATAGGTGTGGTTTCATACATCGGCACGCATGCCGGCCAAACATGAAAATATAATTCTTCGCACGGCCTTCAAGGGCCTACAAGTAGCAAGGGCTTCAGCCTGCTCAATCCAATTCAGCCCGTCAGCACCTGCATATGGACATCCACCCCAAGGGTGATAAACAAAGTAACGGTTAGCATTCAGCTGACCAATTATAACAACCCTACCCCTTACCCGGGGCAGTGGTTCCTTCCCTGCATGTATCACAATCACAACATATATATTTATATATCATAGTAAGTGCTCTCACGCACAGCATCATCACAAATGCTGGTCTCAGTGCCAGACGCTCCGTGCACTCAGGGCACTTTTACGGTGTACCGAATTATCCTTGGTACCACCACCTATTAGAGGTTCTTAACTTGTTGTCTATGGGGCATTAGTCTACTACAACACGCATGATGGAGACCCCCTCACCCATCCCAATCAGAGGTATCAACCTCACGACAACAATTGAGCATTTTAGATCGACCCACCATTGTAGTGTAATAACCCGGGATTTGGCCCGCAACCCCTCATTGCATTGCCACCAATCGATCTCTAATAAGGCAGGTACAGGTCAGCACTTTCCCGTTGCTCAACTCGTCAATAGCACACATCTTGACGCGGGTCGGCTTTCCCTTTCGTATTCAACACACAGCTCACTCAGAGCATATAGCTCACGAAGCGCACACGACACAAGGAGCTCACACAAAGCTTACTGGGTATTTTGGAAGTACTCACAATTCACAGGCACCCTCACAAACTCAGTAAACTACTCGTTTCATACACAGAGTATTCTCTTGTTCGCAACATAAACATCACCAATCCAGACCAACCTTCCGGATGGGCCTCACACAGCAAGCCTATTCCGTACTACACATTTCCGGATCTAGATTGCAGACTCAACTTGGGATATCAACTATCAACCCACTGGAATCACTTACGCTTTCCACCTCTTGGTGGAGGATTCCATGCACATGCATAAAGGAGGACTTCACTTGTCCAAGAAGGAGATCGTTACCTTTGATGATCTCTTTGGAGCTATGGAAAACTAGCCAGATGAAAAGCACCGCAATGGCCTTGCCTCCACAGATCTGGACACGGCTCGTGATTCGAGGCTCTGAAGCTCCACTGGCGGTCGGATTCCTCCTCCACCTCCTTCCTTGCTCTCCCCACTCTCTAACACTTTAGAAAGAGAAGACTTGAGATAAATAAGAGTTTATCCTTCAACTCTCGGCCTTATAATAGCAGGGAGATTTTTGGAACGTCAGATCCTAATTGAAGGAAATGAACGGCCACGAATCGCCATGAAACTCAATTTCCTGGGCCGAACACGGCTTGTGACACGCCTGTATCACAGGCCGTGTGTTGAAACCGAAAATTTGGTATCGATGGAGTTCACCCTTGGGGAAGGGGTGATTGCGCACCTACTTCTCTCCTGCAAGAAAAACAAAAAGGAAAAAGAATAAGGGACTGGACCAAGGGCCCGACGCGAAGGACCCACCACACACCCAAAAGATCACTGAGTGCTTCCCCTCCTTAGCCAAGTGTCGGGCTAAGGTACCTCAGAAAGTGCTAGAAGGCTGGGAGACAAGTAAGTGTACCTTCTGAGGTACCGCTTGGGTCCTATTTATAAGATTCTAAAAACGTCCTGCAAATAGCCAACCTCCGCTATTCTGAACAACTATGTGCAGCCCAACTGGGTCTGCCAACAGCGTAAATCCACTATTCTAGATGGGTATTGGCACCCCCTGCAGGGTCATTGTGGTAATTTGGCCTCCGGGCCCCGGTGGGAAGGATTTCTTAGCCTCTGAGTCAACCTGCAACCCCACTGGGCGGGAGCGAGCTGGGGCGGACTTGCTTAGGAGGCGCAGGTCAGGGCAGACTCCCCTAGGAGGCGCGGGCTGGGGCTGACTCGCCTTGGAGGCGTAGACCGGGGCTGACTCGCCTAGGAGGCGTAGGCCAGGGCTGACTCGCCTAGGAGGCGCGTGCCGGGGCTGACTCGCCCAGGAGGCGCGGGTCGGGGCTGACTCGCCCAGGAGGCGCGGGCTGGGGCAGACTCGCCCAGGAGGCGTGGGCCGGGGCTCACTCGCCCCGATGACCTCTCAGGCCCTGAGGAGAGCAAACTGCTCCTCTGAGACCATCCGCCCGCTTAAACTGGCGCGGGTCGGGGGTGGCTCGCTTGCCCATCTGGATCCAATTGCCGAACACGGGGTTGTACATAATCCCTGCTCTTTGTGAGCTTTTGCAAAAGCTCGGAAAGAAACATCCAACCCCACGTGTTCGGTGAAAGCCCTGCTGAGCTGGAGGGAATCTTTTGGTGGGGGCCTACCTTTATGCTATAAATATGTCATCAGTCCTTTGGGAAAATCCCTCCTTTCCCTATCCTTCTCTGCGATCTGCAGTTGAACGATGTCTATATCTGAGGAGATGTGGGCTCTCCTGGAGGCTGCGAGGGAGGGTACTTGGGAGTTATCCCTCGGTGCTGCCCCATGGTTGGCGCACGGATCGTCGGGCTCCCTCTTCAAGCCAAAGAAAGGAAAGATCATCAGACGGTCTCCTGTACGTGATGACCCCGCATCCTGTTCGGCCGGCGGTACCGAGGTCGCCCCTGAGGTATGTGATTCTTCTATCTGAGTCATCATTCGGCTTTCTGATTCTGATTTCTATTGGAGATTCCTCGTAATGATGGATAGGATAGGGAAGAGACGGGGCGTTCCACCCTACTGATAGCTGATCGGGTCGCTAGTCCCTCGGCCCAGAGGCACGTTCCTCCCACGACACCTCCACTGTCGATGCCCCCTGGTCTGGGGAAGCCGTTTGTTAATCTTGGAGGAGAAACTTTCCAGGGGCGGCCGAGTACCTCTCGACTAGCTGCCGATGCGGGAGAGGTGCCGACTCCGGGTGAGTTCATCACTTTTGCCTGCTTACCACAGCCTGCTCCCTCTAACTTATTCTTGCAGGTTATAATGCGATCTATTTTTCCGACGTCGAGATGAACGAGGGGTACTCACCTCCCCCTGATATGGATCATATTTCAAAGTACCTGGGGGACCCGCTAGATGCCGAGAAGATGAAGAAGAAGGTGACACGGCTATTCCAGAAACACACACTATTATTGCACGAGGTCTTCAGTAGAGTGGAGAAGGATAAAGCAGAGATGGCGGAGCGGCTCATAGCCTTGGAGGAGGCGAGGTGCCCAGATGATGGGGATGGAGTGACCTCTCCTGGTGCACACATCACGTGAGTCGAGGAGAGACTCGGGCATGCCTCCGAGAAGGTCGATCTGGCATAACGGGAGTTGACGGCGGTCCGCGAGTATCACTATCCTCGCGTACCGCCCCAATCTGGCACGTGAAGGCGAGATAGGTGGAAGTGGATTCAATACTTAGCCGCCTGCCTCCTTCCCACTGCTGGCTGTCGGGCCCGGATTGTCTCCGCATGCAGAGACCGAAAAGCGTAGTAGGGTGAACTTTTTATTCGGGACACTTGAATCTGTAATAATTTAGGACCACCCTCGCCCGCCAATGGGCGAGTATTCCCTACATTTTTCTTTCACTACACTGATGCTTTGTTTTCTCTATGGGGTGCAAGTGAGACGCTTTTGTTCGCCCGGCTCTTCCTCAAGCAGGCTCGGTATTTCTAAGTCGACTAGCCTAGCCCGCATACATGAATCCGGCGGGAGCGAGCCGGTCGCCCGCGGGTCACATATATGGGAAACTCGTGAGCTGATCCTAGCGGGTCCGCATCGCGGCCGCTCGACTCTTATGCGGACGCGGTTGAGAACAGCTCTCAGCCACGGACTCGCAGTCTGTTGGCGAACTGATATGAATTCGAGTCGGGTTCGGAATTCGAAACGTCGAGGCTAATTTTGTTATCCGCACTTTCCCCACCGGCGGAACATTTTCCCGCCCTTTCTGATTCTATAAATATATCCAGCTAACCTTCTCACCTACCGCATTTAAGGTTTCCTCTCCCTCTTCATCCCTTGCGAGAACCTTTTTGCCCCGCTCGGTGAAATTTCTGAGAGATGGGTGGAGGCAGCGGAGAAGTGGATGAGAGGAGTAAGTGCGTTTGGACCTTTTCCAATCACGGTTTCCCCATGGTTGTCATTACCGAGCTCGAGTTCCTGGATGTCGTAGGCAACTTCGTTCCACTAGGTTTTGTGGCGAGGCGACCAAGGATGGGCGAGCAGATAAACGACATTTCCGTGGATGAACTTGTGTTCCCTACGTCTCACTTCGAGGCAGGCCTCCGGCTACCTTTATGGTCAGAAGTCCACCAAATCTTCAAGTACTTCGGGGTCGTCCCCGGGCAGATGACCCCCAACTCAGTTGTGGTAGTGGTCGGGTTCGCCTACTTCCTGCGGGAAGAGAGGATCGAGTTCAGCCTCGTGTTATTCCGAAGCTGTTCTCCTTCCGGGCGAACAAAGACGGGATCGCCTGCTTTGCCAGCAGCCATGTGAAGGTGCGGGAGACCGTCAAAAAGAGCAACAAATTGCTCAAGAAATTCATCTTCATCAAGGGGGACTTCGGCAATGTCCCCTTCTCGCCAATCCAACTCAGTGAGGCGAGCTACCGCCCCTAGCCTGGGGGGCCATGAAGCAGAGTTGTTCGGGTTCTTTGCTGAGAAGAACTTTGAAGTGGCTTTCCTCTACAGGAATCTGGACGACCTCGTCCCCGTCCCGCCCGGGGAAGGTAAGAGGTTTGTGCTTCCACCTTTCTATCCGTCCTTTACATGCTCTAAGCCATATTACTCTCATAGGCAAGCGCGGCATTCCCTTACACCCCCCCCCCCCTTATGAGAGCATGCGTATTGCTTCCAGCGAGCTCTCCTGGGCTGAGGCGGCGGCCTCCGCACACCGCGAGGTCACGGTCCCTACAACCCCAAAGCAACCTAGTCATGAGCAACCTCAGGCTCCGCCACCGCCCAAGAAACCAAAGAAAGTGGGCGGTGCACTATCTAGGGATCTCGCCCTTGAGTCCGCTCCGGCCGACAGCTCTCTCGCCGGGGAGGCCGGCACCTCAGGACCGCGAGAAGGGGTTCAACCCGCTGTGAAGTCAGTGCCAACAGGGCACCGTAATTTCGGCTACGGCGAGGGACCTCCGGATGAGCTCAACATCCAGCTCCTTCAATGGGATAAGGAGATGAACCAGGTCTTCATCTCTTCACTACTGCCGAGTTGAGTGGAGCAGGACACCATTGGCGGAGAGGCTTACAACCTCTCGTTTGGCCTCTACACACGGGAGGATGTCGCCGTCTATGATGAGGAGGCCACGCGGGTGCTGATTCACAAAAGCGCACGGGCCCAGTTTCGTAGTCTTGAGCTGGCCCACATAGTCAGCCGGCGGTGCCTCCGAGTGGAAAAGAATGCCCCCTTGCTAAAGAAGCTGGCTGACGAGAAGGAAGCGGCCCACAAGGTGGCCCAGGAGTAGGCGGATGATAAGAGAAAGCAAGTTGATGCAGCCGAAGCTGCCCTCTCTAAGTATCTGGTGGGGGTGATAAGTTTCTCGACTCATACTGGTATTCAGTTGTTTTTCTTTAAGCTAATCCCAGTGACCCTGCTTTTCACAGGACGCGGCGGCGGCCAGCCGGCTGGGCATCGAGATCGCCACCCTTGAGCAAGAGAAGCAAGCACTGCTGGCGCGGGTGGGCGAGTTGGAGACTGCAGCGGCCTCTCTGCCACCATCTAGCAGCGGCTGTCGGCTCGCGCACTACAGCGAGTACGAGCTTGAAGTCATGATGCAGAAGAACGCCACTGGTGCGGCGAGATATACCCTCCAGACGCTGCGCCGGGCCGACCTGATCAAAAGCGAGGGCGACCAGCTTTCAGGGAGCGACGTGGTACCAGAATGAATCCTTCCGGTACCGAGGCCAGACGATGGGTCCTACAATCACATATAGTGGGGCTCACCATTCGGGGCTCGCCTCACTGGAAGCCGGCGTATCAGCCATCATTATTTTTGCTGTAGTAGGGATGCGGGCCGAGGCTCGGGATTTGTAATAACTATAATTTTTGATCGATCAAATGTACTTAAAACTGTTTCTGTATTTTTCTCTTATAATGTAAATGTTCTCTCCTTGCATTTGTGATTTCTTTAACCTCTTCTGATCTGTTGTTACTTGCGAGTTAGGTCGTCTGTTCGTCCTTGATTTAGAATTGGGCTTATAAGCGAGAGGCACGATAGTTAGCCGCACCGCGAGTCGGTGACTCGCATCCTTCGCCTTGGCTTGCCATGCCATTCACGGCGTAGACCAGGCGAGGAGGCTTAGCTAGTGCCCATACCTCCTGACTTCGCGCGAGCCGGTCCCCCCCCCTGGACGTTTGTCATGGCTGAGCTCTCGCCGCTTGGAGTCAGCGTTTCTAGCCCGCTAAGGTCATCTCGGTGACCCTGCGACTCTCGCCTTCGTAATGCAAGTGTCTAGTTCCTTACCTTAGGCGTTGCGTTCACCAAGACTTCTCACTCTTTTCGGACAGCAGGGGGTCTGGGTGAATTCCCGGAATAACATCCAGCCCCTGCCAGCATGGTGAGAGCCTGACAGCTGAGTCCACTTGGGGTCTGAGTAGACTCCTCCGAGTGACATCCAGCCCTGCCAGCTTATGGGAGCCTGGCAGCGGGATCTGCTCAGGGTATGGGTAGACACCTCCGAGTGACATCCATCCCTGCCATCTTGATGGGAGCCTGGCAGCGGGATCTGCTTAGGGTCTAGGTAGACTCCTCCGAGTGACATCCAGCCTTACCAGCTTGATGGGAGCCTAGCAGGGGGATCTGCTTGGGGTCTGAGTAGACTCCTCTAAGTGACATCCAGCCCTGCCAGCTTGATGGGAGCCTGACAGCGGGATCTGCTTGGGGTCTGATTTGACTCCTACGAGGGACATCTAGCCCTGCCATCTTGATGGGAGCCTGGCAGCGGTATCTGCTCGGGGTCTAGGGAATACTCCTCCGAGTGACATCCAGCCCTGCCAGCTTGATGGGAGCCTAACAGCAGGATCTTCTTGGGGTCTGAGTAGACTCATCCGAGTGACATCTAGCCCTGCCAGCTTGATGGGAACTTGGCAGCAGGATCTGCGCAGGGTCTGAGTAGACTCCTTTGAGTGACATCTAGCCCTGCCAGCTTGATGGGAGACTGGCAGCGGGATCTGCTCGGTGTCTGGGTAGACTCCTCCGAGTGACATCCAGCCCGTCCAGCTTGATGGGAGCCTAGCATCGAGATTTGCTTGGGGTCTTAGTAGACTCCTCCGAGTGACATCCAGCCCTGCCAGCTTGATGGGAGCCTGGCAGCGGGATCTTCTCGGGGTCTGAGGTAGACTCCTCCGAGTGGCATCCAGCCCTGCTAGCTTGATGGGAGCCTGGCAGCGGGATCTGCTCGGGGTCTGAGTAGACTCCTCCGAATGATATCCAGCCTTGCCCGCTAGGTGAAAGACTGGCAGCGGGATCTCCCCGGGGTCTGGGGTAGACTAGCATTTGCATTATTCATCGCAGGGGCACAAGTTCATCAAAAGAAGCTTTATTAGAAAATGTAATGCCACTTACATGACTCAGGGGAAAAAACGTTTTAAGTCGTCACCTCTCCAGGTGAGACTTAGGGTCTCGCCCTCCACATTCCAGAGGCGGTACCCTCCTAATCTCAACGCTTCCTGTACTATGTATGGGCCTTCACAATTAGGGTTGAGCTTCCCCACAACGGCTAACCTCCCTGCGACATCCACCTTTCTCAAAACCAAGTCCCCTTCCGCGAACTGCTTGATCCTGACATGTTTGTCGAAGTACTTTGCCATCCTCCACTTCACCTCTTCTTGTCGGACGGCGGAGAGGTCGTGTAGTTCTTCCACCATATCAAGGGAGAGCCGCAGCTCCTCCTCATTCTCGGCTCTCCATTCCTCCCTATCTTCCCCTGCCTCGACCACCCGAGACATCCGGACTTCGAACTCCACTGGGAGTACCGCTTCGCACTCATAGGAGGGTTTGAAGAGAGTCTCTCCTGTGGCGGTGTTGGGTGTGGTCCTAAGAGCCCAGAGGACCGAAGGGATTTTCTCCACCCAGCTGCCCCTCAAGTTCTCCACCTTTTTTTTGAGGAGGTTGACAATGATCTTATTTGCCGCCTCCACCTGCCTGTTACTCCTAGGGTGATGAACCGAAGCAAACCTGAGATCTATTCCAAACTGCCCACAAAAGCTGCTGAATTCGGCGCTAGCAAACTGATGCCCGTTGTCCGTGACAATGGCCTGGGGCAACTCATGTCGGCAGATGATTTCCCCCTCCCCGAAAATGAAGTTCCTGATAACCTGGGAGGTCACCTTGGCCAACGCCTTCACTTCCAACCACTTGGAGAAATAGTCAATCATGACCAACAAGAATCTCCTCTGCCCACTGGCCTGGGGGAAAGGTCCTACTAGGTCCATTCCACAGATTGCAAAGGGTCAGGTCGCTGTGATGCTCCTGAGGCGCTGAGCTGGCTGCTGTTGGAGGGGGGTGAATAACTGGCACTTACTACACTTCCTTGCAAACTCTGAGGCATCATGGCTCAGGGTCGGCCAGAAGTACCCATGTCTGATGATTCTTCCTTCTAGGGTTCGACTCCCAGAGTGGCTCCCACACTCTCCGGAGTGGATTTCCTCTAATATCCTCGGGACCTCTCTCTCAGCCACGCAACGCGCCAACATTCCCAAGAGGGTCTTCTGATATAGCTGCCCATCTCGCATGAGATAATATGCCGACTTATACTTGAATTTCTTCTTGTCCATCCCCTCCGGATACTCCCCGGTGGAGAGGAAGGTTGCGAACGGATCCGTCCACGAGGGGTGCTGGTCTACCTCCATCAGCTTTCCTTCCTCTATGGAAGGGCGGAACAAGTCGGTGATGGTGCCCCCCACCCGGGGACCATGCTTCGCCAGATGATCTACCTGCTCGTTCTCCTCCCTGGGCACATGCCGGATGGAGAAAGTCTGGAATGTGCCGATGACCCCCTTCACCTTTGCCAAGTATAGTTGTAGAGTTGGCTCCCTTTCCTCAAACTCCCCATTGATTTGGGAAGCCACCACCATAGAGTCAGTGAGTACCTCCACATCATGCACCCCCAGCTCCCTGGCTAGGCGAAGCCCTGCGATTACCGCCTCGTACTCGGCCTGATTATTGGTGATGGGAAAGTGCACCACAACCGTTTGCTCGATCCTCGTTCCTTGGGGACTTTCTAAGATCACCCCGACTCCCAGGGAATGCTTTCCCGAAGCGCCATCTACCATCACCCTCAGAGGAACCGGGTGAGTGAGCTCTTCCTTCGCCACCTCGACCACATAGTCAACCAGGAAGTCGGCCATTGCTTGGGCCTTGATCGAGAGATGGGGGACGAAGGTGATGTCGAACTCGCTCAGCTCCACCGACCACTTTGCCAATCTGCCCGAATGCGCCACCCCCTCAAAGATGTTGTGGAGGGGGTAGTCAGTCACCACCCAGATCGAGTGTGCCTGGAAGTAAGGCTGAAGCCTCTGGACTGAGATAACCAAAGCAAAGGCCAGCTTTTCTAAGATGGTATAACAAAGCTCGGCCTTCCTCAATACCCGGCTTACATAGTATATGGGGAGCTGTTTCTTCCCCTCTTCTCGAACCAGGACGGAGCTCAGGGCCTATACTCCGACCCCTAGATACATAGATAGGTCCCCCCCCTCCTTTGGCCCATGGAGCATGGGGGACCTGATTCAACTGCCTCTTCAGGGCCCGGAATGCCTCCTCATACTCTGAAGTCCACTCAAACTTCTGGCCTCCCCTCAAAGTCTTGAAGAAGGGAGAGCACTTCTCTCCATCCCGGGAGAGGAACCTGCTCAACCCTGCTAGCTTCCCCGTCAATCGTTGTACCTCTTTAGCATTCTGAGGTGATCCCAGCTCCATGATTGCTCGGACCTTATCAAGATTGGGCTCAACACCTGGTTGGGTGAGTAGATAGCCTAGGAACTTGCCCTTGCCTGCCCCGAAGACACACTTTAGGGGGTTCAGCCTCATCTTATACTTGCGTAGGGTAACAAAGGTTTCCTCCATGTCCTGGAGGTGAGAGTCAACATCCTGGCTCTTGATCATGAGGTCATCCACATACACTTCCAAGTTCCTCCCCCTTTGCTCTCGGAAGACCCTGTCCATCATCTTCTGATAGGTTGCACCTGCGTTCTTTAGCCCAAAGGGCATCATTTTGTAACAGTAGCACCCATCCCCCGTGATGAAAGAGACATCTTTAACGTCGGGGGAGGGGGTGCATCCTGATCTGTTGATAACCTGAAAATGCATCTAGAAAACTCATTACAGGGAAACCGATGGCGGAATCAACCAGCACGTCGATCCAAGGCAAGAGGTAACAATCCTTGGGACATGATTTATTAAGTAAAGAAAATTCAACACACATACGCCACCGGCCGTCTCCTTTTTTAACCATTACTACATTGGACACACAGCCGAGGTATTGGATCTTGGATACAAAGCCAGCCATGAGAAGCTTGGCTACCTCCTCCCTGATCGGCTCGGCCAACCGGTCCGCCATGGATCTCTTTTTTTGTTGGACGGGGAGAGCTTCTGGGTCCAAGTTGAGGCGATGGCAAGCCATATCGGCATCGATCCCTGTCATCTCCACGGAGCTCCAAGCAAAGATGTCCACGTTCTTTTGTATGCACTCCAGCATCCTGCCCTGGGCTTCCGGGCTCAGCCCCCACTAACGCGAACCTTCTCCACCCTACCTCCCAGGGTGAGAACCTCCATCTCCACCACCTCCTCTGCTGCTTCCAGGCGGGACTTCTCCTCCCATTCTTCAACGTCCCCCCTCTTGAGGCAAGGACTTCCTCTCCAGCCTTCTCCACAGCCATTGCCTCAGCCGACCCCTGAACTTCTTCCGCCACCTCCACCTGGGTGCGGCTCTCCTCTACCTCCATCTCCTCTCTATCAGCCTCCTGCTTCGCCTCCTCCATCCTCTGCCCCATCTCCTCAGCCCCCTCCTGCCAAGAGATGGAGTTCACCGCCGTGACATAGCACTCCCTCGCTACCTTGGGATCTCCCCGAACCCGGATCTAGACTCCCTCGGCATTGAACTTCAGGAACGTGTGGAAGGATAAGGGGATGTAGCGGAAGGCGCTAATGAGGGGTCTCCCTATGATGGCGCTGTAGCTACTTAGGGCATCCACCATGACGAACATGCAGGTGCGGGACTCCCCCCCCCCCCTAGAGAGACATGGAGTCTCACTCCTCCTTCGACTTCCTTCCTCTCCCCTGAGAAGCCAAACAGGGGTCCGTTCGAGGCCAGCACCCTCCTGGCCTCCACCTTCATCGCGCCAAATGCCTTATTGAAGATGACATTGACCGAGCTCCCGTTATCGATGAGGATCTGGGAGATAGTGAAATCTTCGTTGGCCGTCTGGATGACCAGCGCATTGCAAAAGGGATGCTCATGACCCGACATATCCTTGACTGAGAAGGTGATTCTCTCTTCCTAGGGTGGGGTTTGGGATGTGGAGCCAACGCTCATGCGATACATGGTGTGGAGACTTGCCTTTTGGGAAGCCTCGACTCCCCCCCCCCCTATGGATCACTCTGATCCCTCCCCGGGTCCCCACATCTGCCCGGTCTTCACAGCTGTCCTCCTCCGCCCGAGGCAGAACCTCCTTGATCCGCACTCCTTGGCAATCTCGCTGCTGTTGCTGCTCCCTATTTCCTCTTATCTCGAGGAACTCCGGGCATGTGGTCGTGGTGTGCCCTTCCTCTTGATGGAATTCACAGTAGGGCAGCTCTAGCCTAACCTCCCTTCTTCTTCTCCGCGTTGCTCTCCTCCTCTCCTCCATGGCTATTGCCATAGCTTGCTCCTGGTCGGGGAGAGGTGGCCTCTGGCCTTGCCTCCCACCTGGAGGATAGAACTGGCCCTGGCCTCCTTGGTGGTTATCCCCGCCATGATGACCTCCCCTTGGCCCTTAATCTTGCCACTCCAGCCTCCAACCTAGTCGATGGTTTGGCTCCTGACGCCCCCACCTAGACTGCTACTGTTGTTGCTGCTGCTCCCTTTACCGGGGTTCATCTCTCCTCTCCTCCTGACCTCTGCCCCATCTGGGCTTTTCCTCCTCCATAGCCCACCCGGCTAACTTCCGGGCAAACTTCGGGTTCGACGCCTCCCCGTCGACCTCTCTTGTCTCCCTCTCCATTAACTCCTCATAGGAGAGGGGCGGCACCCTCTTCAGCTCCATTCAGAAGAAACCCTACTGTAGCCCCAGGGTGAAGGCCATCATCAGGGTATGCCCCGACATCTCTTAGACTTGGGAGACCTCCTCTTGGAAGCGATCGACGTAGCTCCCCAAGGTCTAGTTCACCCCCTGCTTGATGTAGAACCGAGACTCCGACTCCTTCTTCCTCCTCTTGGAGGTGGTGAACCTCAGCATGAATCCCCAGCGTAGGTACTCGAAGAAGTATATGGAATTGGCCGGAAGCTGGTAGAACCACTCTCTCGCCTTCTCCTTGAGGGTGATGGCGAAGAGCCTACACTTGAACCCATCCGACATCTATCGAATCGAGACCACATCCTCAAACCACAGGACGTGTGGAACCGAGTCTCCCTTCCCAGTGTAATAGGGCATCTCGGGCTCCTTGAACCCCTCTGGAACCATAGCAGAAGAAACCAGCTCGATGAAGGGGCTGCCTCCCTCTACTGAGTGGGCTGGGGTTCTTGCACCCCCATCTCGCTGAACCTACCGCCGCATGCCGAGTCGGGGAAGAGCACCCACCCGGGGAGCTCGCCGCCTCTCCCTTCCTCGGTGACCTCCTTCCCGGCTCGCCTGACGGGAGCGTCCTCGCTAAGGGCTGGAGCCGCTAGAATAGGGTCCGCTGGAGTCGAGCACTCGACACGCACGCCAAGTGCGAATCGGACCAAGTCGAGTACTTCCTGCCTGAAGTCCTCGAACATACCCACTGTGGCGAGAGGGGGAGGGGTGGCGAGTCAGACCTGTCCGATCCTTGCCTTTCTCCTACCATTGAGCTCACTGAAGATTTTTTGTGATGACCACGCTCCACGCTCACCGCACCAGAATGTTGAAACCGAAAATTCAATCTTGATGGAGTTCACCCTTGGGGAAGGGGTGATCGCGCACCTACTTCTCTCCTGTAAGAAAAGCAACAAGGAAAAAGAACAAGGGACTAGACCAAGGGCCCGGCGTGGAGGACCCACCATACACCTGGAAGATCACTGAGCGCTTCCCCTCCTTACCCAAGTGTCGTGCTAAGGTACCTCAAAAAGCGCTAGAAGGCTAGGAGACAAGTAAGTGTGCCTTCTGAGGTACCCCTTGGGTCCTATTTATAAGATTCTGAAAACGGCCTGCAAATAGCCAACCTCCACTGTTCTGAATAGCTATGTGCAGCCCAACTGGGTCTGCCAACAACGTAACTCCGTTGTTCTAGATGGATATTGGCACCCCCTGCAGGGTCATCCTAGTAATTTGGCCTTCGGGCCCCACGGGGAAGGATTTTTTAGCCTCTGAGTGAACCCGCAACCCAACTGGGTGGGAGCGAGCTTGGGTTGACTCGCTTAGGAGGTGCGGGCCGGGGCTGACTCGCTTAGGAGGCGTGAGCCGGGGTTGACTCGCCTAGGAGGCGCGGTCCGGGGCTGACTCGCTTAGGAGGCGCGGACCGGGGCTGACTCGCCTAGGAGGCGTGGGCCGGGGTTGACTCGCCCAAGAGGCGCGGGTCGGGGCTGACTCGCCCAGTAGGCGCGGGCTGGGGCTAACTCGCCCAGGACGCGCGGGTCGGGGCTGACTCACACAGGTGACCTCTCAAGCCCTGAGAAGAGCGAACCGCTCCTCTGAGACCATCCGCCCGCTTATACTGGCACAGGTCGGGACTGGCTCGCTTGCCCATCTGGATACAATAGCCGAACACGGGGTTGTACACCGTGTACCTTAAGCGACAAAGAAACCGACTTTGCCAGAACAGGACACGGCCCTGTGACACGCCCGTGTCACAGACCGTATGACAGATACGGCTTCGGACACGCCCGTGTCCAGCCCATGTTCAACAGCCCTCAAAGACCTGGCCAAACACAGAGAAGGACACGGCCCTTGACACGCCTGTATCACAGGCCATGTGCCCAACATGACTTTCCTCTCGAGCATCGTTGAGTCCATTTCATCGAGTGCATTTCATCGAGCTCAGCAGGACACGCCTGTGTCACAGGTCGTGTGCCACACTCGACACTGCCTAGCACCAAACTTAAGACCATCCTGCGCCACACTCGAGTACACAGAGTAGGACACGGCCTTGGACACGCCCGTTTCCCTGTCCGTGTTGCCTTAGTAGAGCAGGACATGGCTTTGGACACGCTCGTGTCCCAAGTCGTGTTGCTCAGCCTACACAGCCCGCTCATAAATGAGATTTTGGGGTGTTACAATCCTCCCCCACTTAAAGAAATTTCGTCCCAAAATTTAGCTCAACTGTAAACACCAACACAACCACTCCTTTGTTGCACTTTTTATAGAACAACCCGGGTTTAGAGCTTAGAGGCCGAAGCTTGTCTCGCCCCATAACATCGCACAAAAACAAGTCTTTAACAAACATATTGTCAGACATACATACAACATATACTTTATTACATCACGAAGATAACAAAGTGCACTCTTTATTTTATTTCCGCTAATCTGCATCCCTAATACTCCGCTTTATGGCCTCCTGTAATTTGAGATTATACACACGAGGCTGTTGTACTTCATGATTTTAGATTTGCGGCTCCTGGAATTCGAGATTGTATACTCGAGGTTGCGCCCGGGATGCAGATGACTCTGTCACTTCCTTGCCATTTTCCTCATAAGACGCACCTGTCTTTTTCTCACCCTTTGGAGGGCCACTCCAACAAGCATGGGCTAAATTTCCCTGCTTCCCTCAATTAAAACATGTACATGTCTCAACACGTCCTTGCCCATATGTTGCTCCCAAAGCAACATTCGAAGGAGTTTGTTCAGCAGGCCTGAACCACTTCTTATCTCGTTTCCTAAACTCTGATTGTTCCGACTACAACACTTTTAACTCCGGCTTTTCCACCGCCAAGTTCTTCTTGTCCTGCACCCATTTCAAATCCTTCTCCAGCGCACGAGCTGTATCTATTAATGCTTGGAAGCCTTGGTTCACCGAACTCGGGAGCACCAACCTCAGCTCATCACGAAGTCCGTCATAGAACCTATTCGTCTTCCACTCCTCCTCAGTGAAAGTAGACCCCGCATAGTGCCCCAGTCTGGTAAACTAATGTAGGTAAGTATCAACACTACTCTCACCCTGCACTAGACGTTGGAACTCATTTTCCATTGCAATTCACTACGACACTGGCAAATATTTTGCCCAAAATAACCTTGAGAATTCCTCAATCAATATCTCCCATAGTCCTCTGCCTGCCAAGTGGTGCAATTCTACTTCATCCCACCAAGACTCGCCTCTTCTTCCATCAGGAAAGTGGCTAAGGTAACTTTCTGCCCCTCCTCAGTCCTAATTGTTGTCAGGATCCTCTTCACTCTTGCGAGCCAGTCCTCGGCCTACGATGGGGAACCCGCACCTACAAACGTAGGTGGACTAAAACTCATAAACCGTTTCAGTTTCTTGTCAGTTGCTTGCTCGTCAATCAGAGCCTCAACACACTCTTGCCTCGCACCAAGCCTTATTGGCACCACTGCAGGCCTTTCCTTCCCAATAGGCTGTGCATTTAGTGCTGCAAGCACCGCCTCAGTAACTAAACGTATGGTCTCCGCCGAGGGAGGAGGTGTGGGCGCCTCAGCTAGTGCCGCACTCTCTGCAGATTGTTGGGGATCCGACCACCCCGCACCACTCCTCATCACCTATAAGTGTACAAAACACCATTAACGTCCATTCCATAACGGTAAACATACCTAGTATAACACGCTCACGCTCCTCAAACATATGTATTGCATTCCTAGTGGACATTCTTGAGTTCAAATATGTTATCCCTTCTAAACCTCCCTCTGATACAAATTTGTAACGCCTCCATCCGTCACATGGAATATAATAGAGGGTCCGATCAGGGCCCCACGCCATATTTCATAGACAAACGACAGAATCATGTATAAATATCAAAATTTCTTTCTACTCGCGTCTTAACTCAAAGCATTCTAGCGAAAGATTTTAACTTGCAAGAACTCATCATATTGAATGTCCACTAAATATATAAACAACACATTTATATATATCACCAGGAATGTATAAAAATACACAAACGCTCAAAGCCTTAAGGCCTTACTTGTTTCTCTTAACAGGTGTGGTTTCATACATCGGCACGCAGGCCGGCCACACATGAAAATATAATTGTTCGCACGGCCTTCAAGGGCGTACAAGCAGTAAGGGCTTCAGCCCGCTCAATCTAATTCAGCCCGTCAGCACCTGCATATGAACATCCACCCCAAGGGTGATAAACAAAGCAACGGTCAGCATTCATCTTACCAATTATAATGACCCTACCCCTTACCCGGGGTAGTGGTTCCTTCCCTGCATGCATCACAATAACAACATATATATTTATATATCACAGCAAGTTCTCTCACGCACAACATCATCACAAACGTCGGCCTTAGTGTCAGACGCTCCGTGCATTCAGGGCACGCTTACGGTGTACCGAATTATCCTTTGTACCACCACCAATTAAAGGTTCTTAACTTGTTGGTTATGGGGCATTAGTCTACTATAACACGCATGCTGGAGACCCCTTCGCCCATGCCAAGCAGAGTGTCAACCTCACGGCAATAATTAAGCATTTTAGATCGACCATTGTAGTGTAACAACCCGGGATTTGGACCGCAGCCCCCCATTCCATTGCCACTAATTGATCTCTCATAAGGCAGGTAAAGTCAGCACTTTCCCGTTGCTCAACTCATCAATAGCGCATATCTTGAAGCGGGTTGGCTTTCCATTTCCTTTTCAGTACACAGCTCACTCAAAGCATACAACTCACGCAGCGCACATGACACAAGGAGCTCACACAAAGCGTCATGGGTATTTTGGAAGTACTCACAATTCACAGGCACCATCACAAACTCCGTAAACTACTCATTTCATACACGGAGTCTTCTCCGATTCGCAATATAAACATCACCAATCCAGAGCAACCGTCTGGATGGGCTTCACACAGCATGCCTATTCCGTACTATACATTTCCGGATCTAGATGCAGACTCAACCAGGGATATCAACTATCAACCCATTGGAATCTGTTGGTACCCTAGTTTTGATTTGAGTTTAGTCCTCTCCTTTGTGCCCCTTGACCCAAGAAATACCTATGGTCAATGGTTAGGAGTCTAGCTGTAGAGTCCTCACTTTTCCAGATTGAGAATTTGGTTAAGTAGTTTTTCGTTCGACGATAGTCGAACGCCGCTCGACTATCGTCTATCGGCTGATCGACGATCGTCTATCAGTTGGTCGACGCTTTTGTCTGCGTTGATAGTTCGACTATCTGTTGATAGATCGACTATCTGTTTTGCGTTGATAGTTCGACTATCTGTTGATAGTTCGACTATCTGCTTGGCGAGGTAGTTCGACTATCTGTTCTGATAGATCGACTATCTGATAGTTCGACTATCTGTTGATTGGTCGACTATCTATTCCGCCTTGATAGTTCGACTATCTGTTGATAGGTCGACTATCTGTTCCGCCTTGATAGTTCGACTATCTGTTGATAGATCGACTATCTGTTTCGTCTTGATAGTTCGACTATCTATTGATAGTTCGACTATCTGTTGCCTTTGATAGTTCGACTATCTGTCCTGATAGGTCGACTATCTGATAGTTCGACTATCTGCTGATAGATCGACTATCTGGTTGGTTTTGATAGTTCGACTATCTGTTTTCTGAGGTAGGTCGACTATCTGCTTGATAGGTCGACTATCTCTGTGCGCTTGATAGTTCGACTATCTGTCCTAGATAGATCGACTATCTGATAGTTCAACTATCTGTTCTGATAGTTCGACTATCTGCCGGGGTAGTTCGACTATCTTCTTCGATAGGTCGACTATCTGGATCGTTCGACTATCTGCCCGATAGTTCGACGATCTCCGTGCGTCGTTCGACGATCTTCGAGGGTCGTTCGACGTTTTCTGTCTGCCATTGTATTTTGTATTTATTTATTATATTTAATTAATTAATACATTTTCTGGCACATTATTTTAAGCTGTATGATAAAATAACCAGGCAATATTTGCTCCATCTCTTTTGCCTGAGTCAAATCTTTTTAAGATAAAGTTGTTTGTCTTATTAGCTGTCATTATAAACTACTTTATCTATTGTCAGCCCTTTATAGCCGTTAGACTGAAAAGTCTTCTTTTTGCTATAAAGAGATTATTTCTGATGTGACTTTATTTAGTCCCTCTGTTATTTGATTTAAGCCTGCAGCTTCTTAGAAAGTGGTTTATTCCCTTTATAGAATGTTTTGCTGCAGAGATGTTTCTGTCTTCTTGATATTTACAGCCCAGGTCTCAAGGCTTAGAAGAAGACAAATAATTCAAATGGAAGAGAGCCGTTGCTTGCTGATGATTATAAAAAGGACCCTTTGAAGAAGGATTCAAGCTAGCTAATAGCTAACCAGAGTTACACATATTCTCAAGCTCTCAAGCCTTCATCCAGTTCAAGCTTCCTGCTCTCAGCAATCTCCATCTAACTGAGAAGTGTTAAGATCTTCATCTCTTCTTCACCTGAGTTCTCCTGCTTTCAGGAAGTTCAACTCAGAGTTCCTTTGAAGAAGAAGAAGAAGATAGCTGCTTGAAGATATTTGATTTTATTATTTTCTTTCTTCCTGTAGCTTTTCCTTCAGAACTTTCTGAAGAGTTTTCTGCACTGAAGCAAGACTTCACCTGGACATCTTTGAGCCAGGGGGAGCCTTGATTCTTTAGAGCATTCTAGCTCAGTGCAAGTTTTTGTGCTTCTCTAATCTATTATAAAATAGAGAAGACATCTTAACCTTCTTCCCCCTCCTGTACAGGGTTATTACTCCCTTCAAAAGTATCCCTTGGTGGCAGGGCACCTGATCAAAAACCTGTGCTTGGTTTTTAGACACCTGATCAAAAGTCTAAAGGGTTTCTGGATCTACCTGAAGCAGATCCTGTTGGTGGCAGGGCACCTGATCAAAAACCTGAGTGGATTCCTACCGTGTGGGTAGAAGAGTGGACGTACCCAAGTTGTTTGGGGAACCACTATAAATTTCCTTGTGTCGTCTGGATTCCATTGTTTAATTCCTGTATTGTGGCTGTGATTAGATATAACTAGGTTGCTAGTTGCTGATTAGGTTTTTCCAAGCTTAACTGTAATTACAGTTAGCTTGTGTTTGTACACATCACTTGTATTAGGCTTTAAGGTTAAATCAATATCTATAATCTTTTCATTCCGCACTTCACTCCAAGGGAGTTGGGTAGACTATTAAGTTTTGTCTGTGCAAAATTTGATAACTCTATTCACCCCCCCTCTAGAGTAGTATCTATCCCTTCACTTTCAATTGGTATCAGAGGGAGGTTGACTGACTGTATAGGCTAACACCTAAGTCACAAGATCCTGATAGATACCAAGAGCTTATAGATATTCACTATCATGGCCCAATCTAAGGATTATTCTAGCACCAGACCTCCAGCATGCAACTTAGCAAAGTTTGGCATCTGGAAGGCAAGGATCAAATTATATATGAACTCTATTGATGAAAGTATTTTTGCTTCTATTTTGTCAGGTCCCCCAAGAGCACCTGCTGCTGCCACTGCCTCATCATCTGATCTGAGTGCAGTGCCTCCTCCAGACTACAATGATGAATACAAGAAGGCCAAAATTGCAGATGCCAAGGCAATGAACATACTGGCTCAGACAATGTCTGATGAGGTGTTCCAGAAGGTGGCTGACTGCTCCTCAGCAAAGGCCATGTGGGACACACTGAACCAGATTGTAGCTGGTTCAGCTGATGAAAGGAAGGACAGAAGGTCCAACCTGATCTCACAGTATGAGAACTTCAAGAAAACTGATGCTGAATCAGTTGAAGCTATGTACACCAGGCTCAGCTCAATCATCAATGAGCTGAGGACCCTGGACAAGGACATATCATTGACAGAGGTCAATGATAAGATTCTTATGTGCTTCCCTAGCACATGGGATCTAAGAATCTGGCCCATCAAGGAAGCCAGAAGTACTAATGAGATCTCAACTGAAGCTCTCCTCGGCAAGCTCAAGTCTTTTGAGCAAGTGCTGAAGACTAGAGAAGCAGAAGCTGAAGCCAAGACCCCCACTCCAACAAGAAAAGAGCAATCTCTAGCTCTTAAGGCTGCAGATGTCTCTGAAGGCAGCCAATCTAATGAGGAACTTATGGCATTGTTTGCCAAAAGATTTCTCAAGATGGGAAGAAAGGAGTTCAGAAAGAAGTCTTCACGCTATGAAGACAAACCAAGGTATGATCGCTCTCCTGCTAAAGAAATCATTTGTTATGGTTGCAGGAAGCCTGGACATATTTTGCCAGAATGTCCAGAGGAGAAGAACAAAGAAAAGAGAAAAGAAAAAGAACAACACAGGAAGCACTCCAAGCCATCCTCCCACAAAAACAAGAAGAAGGAGAGAGGTTTCATTGCTGAAACCTGGAGTGATTCTGATGAAGAATCCTCCTCATCAAGCTCCAGTGAAGATGAGGAAGAGAAGAAGGCAAAAGAAGTTTGCCTAATGGCAATAGATGCCTGCAGCAACCACTCTGCTGCAGAGAGTTCTGATTCTGATGAAGAGATGCCTACTGAAGATGAGGTACTTTCTTCTTATGATTTTACTTCAGAAGAATTTAAGTTAGAATTTAAATCTTTATGTTTAGATTTAATTAGCTCAGAAAAGGAAATAAAAGAACTTAGAAATAGGTTAGCTGACTCAGAATCAATAGCCTCTGAAAATGTTAGGTTAAAGGAAGAACTCACTACTTGTAGTGAAGAAATTAAATTCCTTAAAATAGAGTTAGCTAAGTCTAAGAGATTAGAAGAATCCCTTAATGGTAGAAGCCTTAAGCTGTTAGAAATTACCAGCATGACTAACACTAGGTCAGGTAATGATAAACTAGGCTTAGGAGCTTCTCCCAGTGAACCCCCAGTCCTTCTTAAAAATAATCTTTCAACTCCAGTGAACTTCATTTCAGCTAGTGGAAAGAAGAACACTGAGCAAGTAAATCTGGTAAATAAAACCTTAAATAAAGCTAAGAGAGAAAAGAGAAAGAAGTTTTTCAAAGAAATGCAAAGAGCGTCGAACGCCGCTCGACGATCGGAAGCTCCATGGTCGAACGAAGCTCGACGATCTGAGCGCCCATCGTCGAACGTCGATCGACGATTTCAATATGATTTTCAAAATCATAATCAATTCCATAGAAACCTAAATGAGAATAGAAACCCTAGGTTTGTTGACCCATCATCTGCATGGAGAATCCCACCTAGGAGATCTCACCCACTAGGTTATCACCCTCAGCCTGCATTCTCTTATATTTCCAGTTTTTCTTATGTGAAAAACAAGGGACCCAAGGTTACCTGGGTCCACTCTGTCTAAATAATTGTCTTGCAGGTGAAGGCCTATCCAATCACTCAAAATAAGTGGTATTTGGATAGTGGATGCTCTAAGCATATGACAGGAAATAAAGATCTACTGTCAAAGTTCAAAGCTAAGCTCGGCCCAAAGGTTATCTTTGGAGACTCCAGCTGTGGTCAGACAGAAGGCTATGGCAAGATCACAATTGGAGCAGTTACTTTCAAGAGAGTTGCTTATGTCAATGGACTGAAGCATAATCTGATTTCAGTCAGCCAGCTATGTGATGCTGGCTACCAGGTTTCATTTTCTAATTTCTCTTGCAATATTACTTTAAATAATAATGTTGTTTTAGTAGGTATTAGAATAGGTAATATTTATTTAGTAGATTTTAATTCATCTCATTCTGAAATCTGCCTGTTTAATGAAGTAACCCTTAATAATAATTCCCTATGGCATAAAAGGCTTAGTCATGTAAACCTTAAAAATATATCTAGGTTATCTAAGCACAACCTTGTTAGAGGTTTACCCTCTTGCCCCTACAAGAAGGAGAGCCTATGCAAGGCTTGTCAGCTAGGCAAGCAAACCAAGAATTCATTTAAATCTGTAAATAAAAGTGATTCTCCTAGAATCCTGTATTTATTACATTTGGACCTCTTTGGCCCAATAAATGTACAGAGTTTAGGAGGGAAGTATTACACTTTAGTAATTGTAGATGACTTCTCTAGGTTCAGTTGGGTTTTCTTTTTGAGAACTAAGTCTGATAACTTCAAAGCCCTTACAGACTTTCTACTTTGTGTGCAGACTGAGTACTCTACTCATGTGGCCTTGATCAGAAGTGATCATGGTACTGAGTTTGACTCTCTTCTCATGCAAGAATTCTGTGAGAGAGAAGGTATCAAACATAGCTTCTCAGCTCCTAGAACTCCCCAACAAAATGGGGTAGTTGAAAGGAAGAATAGAACACTAATTGAAGCTGCTAGTACATTGTTGGCAGATGCTAACATGCCTCTATCCTATTGGGCAGAAGCTGTTAGTACAGCCAACTATGTCTTGAATAGAAGTTTGATACACAAACTTAAGTATAAAACTCCTTATGAGTTGCTTAAAGGAAAGAAACCAAAAATTAATTACTTTAGAATTTTTGGCTGTATTGTTTATATTCATAATAATAATAAAGAATATATTAGAAAATTTGAAGCAAAAGCTTCAATGGGAATTATGCTTGGATATTCCCAAGTAAGCAAAGCTTATAGGGTTTATAACAAGTCAACCTGTAAGATAGAAGAATCTGTGCATGTGACTTTTGATGAGTCTCAGATGTTTTACAAGGAGAAGGAAAATTCTCCTTCCTCCAGTTCTTTGCAGGTACCTGATGCCCCTCAAGAAATTCTTCAACTATCAACTCTTCAGATCACTGAATCAGACAGTGATGAAGACATTGCTGAAGCTGTTGAAGCAGTTGTTGTACCACCAACAGTAGATCAAATTCCTCCTGAGGAATTAATCCCAACTGTTGCTGAAGATCACATCCCACCTGCTGATATTGTCACACTTAGAGATCATCCCACATCTCAAGTGATTGGAGACATATCAGCTGGTGTGCAAACAAGACACACCAATTAAGACAAGATGTGATGCATGCTTGTTTCCTCTCACAGGTTGAGCCCCTCACCTTTAAAGATGCAGAGCTAGATCCCCACTGGATCATTGCAATGCAAGAGGAGCTCAATCAGTTTGAGAGATGTAAAGTTTGGACTTTGGTTCCAAGACCTAAAGGCCAACTGATCATAGGCACCAAGTGGGTGTATAGAAACAAGTTAGATGCAAATGGAATTATAGTAAGGAATAAAGCTAGGCTTGTAGCTCAGGGCTACAGACAGGAGGAAGGTATAGACTATGACCAAACCTTTGCTCCTGTTGCAAGGCTAGAAGCAATAAGGATCTTCTTGGCCTATGCAGCCTTCATGAAGTTTAAGGTGTTCCAAATGGATGTCAAAAGTGCATTCCTAAATGGTGAGCTTAAGGAAGAGGTGTTTGTTGAACAACCACCAGGGTTTGTTTCTTCAACTCAGCCTTCTCATGTTTTTAAGTTACAGAAAGCTCTTTATGGACTAAAGCAAGCTCCTAGGGCCTGGTATGAGACCTTAGCTAGTTTCCTGTTAGAGCACAACTTTACTAGGGGAGTAGTTGATAGAACCCTTTTCGTCAAGCATCACAAGGACACAATCCTGTTAGTTCAGGTGTATGTAGATGATATTATTTTTGGCTCCACTGATCCCAAACTGTGCAAAAAGTTTTCCAACTTGATGCATTCCAAGTTTGAGATGAGTAGTATGGGTGTGCTGTCTTACTTTCTTGGTCTCCAAGTTAAGCAAGATGCTGATGGTATCTTCATCTCCCAATCCAAATATGCCAAGGAATTGGTAAAGAAATTTGGGATGGCTGATGCTTCAGCAATGCCTACACCCATGGCTACTAATGTAGTTATTGATTCTGATGATCACGGCAAGCCAGTTGATCAAAAGAATTATAGGGCCATTGTTGGTTCCCTATTATATCTAACTGCAAGTAGGCCAGATATAATGTTTGCTACATGCCTTTGTGCTAGATTCCAGGTCAACCCCAAGGAATCTCATCTGATTCTTCTAAAGAGAATCCTGAGATACCTGAAAGGATGTCCAGATCTAGGACTTTGGTACCCAGCTGAGTCAGAGTTTGAATTAATTGGATATTCTGATTCTGATTATGCTGGTTGCAGAGTTGACAGGAAGAGCACCTCAGGAACTTGCCAGTTCCTGGGAGAGAGATTGGTCTCTTGGTTCTGTAAGAAGCAGGCTTCTGTCTCAACTTCAACTGCAGAGGCTGAATATATAGCAGCTGCCAGTTGTTGTTCACAGATCCTGTGGATTCAAAACCAGCTTGTGGATTATGGTTACTCACACAAGAACACCAAGATCATGTGTGATAGTACCAGTGCTATCTCAATTGCACAAAATCCAGTGCACCACTCTAGAACCAAGCACATTGAGATTAGGCACCATTTCCTGAGAAATTGTGTGGAAAAGAACAAGATCTGTCTTGAGTTCATATCCACTGAGTTTCAGAGAGGTGATATATTCACCAAGCCTTTAGATGAACAGAAGCATCTGTTCTTTTTAGTTCAACTAGGCATGATTAATGGACGAGACTAAGTGTGACAATATCTGCCTATGTTGAAATCTGCTTGAAGATCGTCGAACGATGATCGAAGATCGTCGAACGGATTAAGCCTATCGTCGACCTCTGGTTAATGATAGCTTATCTGTTTAAAGATCGTCGATCGACGTTCGACCATCGTCGAACAGGTTGAGCTCATCGTCGATCTCCGAACGACGACAGCTTGTTGCTGGTGAAGCCAGAAATAGCCGAACGATGGTTTGACTACTCTGCTTCTGAGCCGATCGTCGAACGACCGTTCGACTATCGGTTCAAGTATCTTTTTAATAGATCGACTATTCCCGGTCTAATATAAAGCCGATAGTCGACCTAGGTTAAAAGATCTTGTGTTTTATCGTCGACGGAGCGTGCCCTTTCGCATTCTGCTTTCCCGCTTGCGATTTCCGGGCGTTTCGTCTTCTTCGTTCTCTGCAACTTTCTCGAGCTTTCTCCAGCGAATCCATGGCGGTCTCTCCAGCAGTTTTAGCCGTCGTGAAGTTTGATGCAGGATTCAGCGTGGATTTCGACGCATTCAGCAGCTGCGATGCAGGAATAGTAGAAGTTCTACAGCTATGCAGGGATCAGGGTTTAGAGAAGTTAATGTCTGAAAGGATTAAGATCAACATTCCAGAAATCAAAGAATGGGCTTTCACGTCGTCTTCCACAGACGAATCGATGATCGGTACCATCGGCGGAGAAGAGGTAATCCTGACTCCGGCCGTTTTATCTGATGTTTTTGGTTTAGTTATTGGTGATGAGGATTATGAGCAAGATGCTCAGGAATTTGGAAGAATGCTGGTTGAGCTGGGACATGCTGAGGGCATTCCCACGAAGTTGCTCAAAGTGAATTTTCCTTTCAAGATCAAGTTTTTGGCTGAGTTAGTAGGAAAAGTGCTCCTGGGTAAGCACTCTGCCCACGACAATATAACAAGGCAGCAATTCGCACTCATGTGTGCAATTGTTAATCGAAAAAGGATCGATTGGGCAGCAGTTGTATTTGATTTAATCAGGAAAAAGACTGGTAAGAAGGAAGTCACCCTAGGAAGGGTCATTGGAATCTTCCTCAAAGAAAAATACCCCCAGCTGTTAAGTTCACCTGCAACAACAATCAATGCGAGCAAGAAGATGGACCCCAACTTGTTCTCTAAGTGGAAGAGAACGTTTGTGAAACCTGCTCCAGCAACATCTGAGGACACAAGGACTGAATCAGTCGCTCCTCACCATGTTGAAGCTGGCTCAGCTCTTCCTTCCTCCTCCTCTGCATTGCTGTCTGCCTCAGTTGAAGTACCATCAACTTCAGCTGAGGTACGACCTTCTTCCTCTGCTGCTCCAGAAATAACTACGGTTGTTCCTCTGTCTTCTCCAGCTTTCCCTCTACCTGCTCATCTGGCTAGGATATCTGCTCCTAGCTTTGATTTGTTAGGATCAGAGAGAATTCCTACTCCTCCTGTATCTCCCGTTCATTCCCCAGATCATTCCCCAATTAACTCTCCTGCTCCATCACCTGCTCTATCTCCTGCTCGATCCCCTGTCCACACCGTTTCTCATCCCAGCACCACTACCATATCTGCTGCAGCTCCATCCACCTCACATCCTTCATCTATTGAGATCTCTCCTGAGCTTATCTCCCGCATTGTGGAGCTGATTACCCCCTCAATCAAAACCATGATTGAAGAGGCAATCGCTCCCCTTGCAGCCTCCATTGATCTCTTATCTGCCTCAATCAAATCCCTTTCAAAATCTGCTGAGCCATCTTCCTCAAGGGGCCTGGTTTCAGTATCTACTGAAATCAGGCAGGGGGAGATGTTCAATGAAGATGCCTCAGACCATCCTGCCTCCCCTCCAGCTATAAAGGATACAGTCATGTCTGCCCAGGAAGAATCTGCTCAAGCTGAGATAGAAATAGTTCCAGATGCTGTAATGACTGCCCAGGAAGAAATAGCTCCAGACCAGGAAGAATCTGCTCCTGCTGAGGAAGAGATAGCTCCTGCTGAGAAAGAAAAAGTTCCAGTATTGTCTGATAAGGAAATAGCAGATGGAATCTTGTTATCTGAGATTGCAGTTAAAGTCTGCTTAGAAGATCTTACCTCTCCTGTGATTGCTAGATTCCTAGAGGGAATTATAACTTCATATCTGAATGAATCATGGGAGATGGTTAAGTATGAAGGTAACTCTTTCATTCGTTTTGTTGATGAGTCGATTAATTTGATAGTTTGTGAATACCTTGAGGGGATGATTATCGCTTATTTAGCAGATATGTATTCATAATTTTACAGATGTTATTAAAGAAGATTTAGCTGCTCAGATCGTAGCAGTTGTTTCTGAAGCTGACCCAAGTATTCTTACTACTCAAGTAGATCCTGAATTAGAATTCTTTTTAGATAATAAAGAAGATGAGTCTGAGAAAGATGAAGTCAAAGTTGACTCTCCTGTTCTGAATTTGGAAGAAGTTCAAGCAAGAGCAGCCTGGGATTTAAGAGTTCAATCTTTAAAAGAGAAAGAGAAAGATTTGCAAATTGAAAAGTCAACCATCTGGGATGACTCTCCAGGGTTGGACTTAGATTCCCTTCTGGCTCTGGATGCCATGGAAGAGGAAAGGGAAAAATCTGCTTCAAAGCTTAAAGAAAAGGCTGTTTCAGAAGCCTATGATCCTTATGAAAATCCTCCCTCATCTCATTCTGATGATGATGATTCTGATGTTTCTGAGAAGTCAAAGAGAAAGAAAGCTGCCTCAAAGAAAAGAAAAGCTCCTCCTCCTCCTCCTCCCAGTAAGGATAATGATATTCCCTATTATATTCTGAAGGGCATTGACCCTAAATCCAAGGATTTTCAGCACTGGATGAGGTTTTCAAAGAATCAGCAGAAAGAAAGAAAAAGAACTAAGAGGTATGATAGTGCTGTCTCTAGATGGACTCCCAGAGGTCCTCCTCCTCCTCCAGGTGCAGGAGCCTCTGGGAACCTATCAGCTAATCCTGCTGCCTCTTCTGGAAGATCTGCGTCTGTTCAGCCCCAGCCAAGACAAGGTTATCAAAGCTCTCAAAGCAAATCATTTTCTGGTTCTCAAAGACAAATGAAGGAGACTGTGGTTCAAAGACCAACCTTTTCCCCACCTCCTTCTCCAAAGAAGAGAATTTCATCTCCATCTCCAGTTCAGACTGAGGAAATTGTTTCAAAAGGTAAATAGTTTACTTTGTTTTAAGATTTCTAGCAAGACCCCTTTTGCTAAGTATACTCTAATGTCTTATCTAGTTATTCAAGATATAATAGCTGATGCTGCTTCTCCTGAGCCTGTGTATGAAAATCCTGAGCTCGATCCTAACTTTAGGATGGCTCGCTTTCAAGAACTAGTAGGAGCAGCCCAAATAAGAAAAGCTAGAGCAGAAGGAAAAGATACGACTGGTCTAACTACCATGTCTGTTTACAGAAAGAAAGAGCTTGAAAAGTTCCAGGTTAATCCTGAGATTTTTGATCCATCAAAATATATGGAAAAACATCCTGAAGCAGTAGTTCCAAGAGCTACAGAGCTGAAGATCATTGGTGCGCAGGACCTGAAAATGTCTAAGAAAGAATCTGATGATCCCTTAAGGAAAATCTCTTTTGTTTCTAGTTCTTCTGTTTCTAAGCCTGACTCTGTTGATCCATAGTTTGATTAACTGCTGTGCTATATTTGTTTATCTGTTTGATAATCTGCTAGTTAATTGTTAACTATTTACTGTATTATTTTATTGCTTTTTAGCTTGCTGTATGTTTTAGATGTTGAGAGACTTAACTCAAATAGGGGGAGATTGTTGGTACCCTAGTTTTGATTTGAGTTTAGTCCTCTCCTTTGTGCCCCTTGACCCAAGAAATACTATGGTCAATGGTTAGGAGTCTAGCTGTAGAGTCCTCACTTTTCCAGATTGAGAATTTGGTTAAGTAGTTTTTCGTTCGACGATAGTCGAACGCCGCTCGACTATCGTCTATCGGCTGATCGACGATCGTCTATCAGTTGGTCGACGCTTTTGTCTGCGTTGATAGTTCGACTATCTGTTGATAGATCGACTATCTGTTTTGCGTTGATAGTTCGACTATCTGTTGATAGTTCGACTATCTGCTTGGCGAGGTAGTTCGACTATCTGTTCTGATAGATCGACTATCTGATAGTTCGACTATCTGTTGATTGGTCGACTATCTGTTCCGCCTTGATAGTTCGACTATCTGTTGATAGGTCGACTATCTGTTCCGCCTTGATAGTTCGACTATCTGTTGATAGATCGACTATCTGTTTCGTCTTGATAGTTCGACTATCTGTTGATAGTTCGACTATCTGTTGCCTTTGATAGTTCGACTATCTGTCCTGATAGGTCGACTATCTGATAGTTCGACTATCTGCTGATAGATCGACTATCTGGTTGGTTTTGATAGTTCGACTATCTTTTGATAGATCGACTATCTGTTTTCTGAGGTAGGTCGACTATCTGCTTGATAGGTCGACTATCTCTGTGCGCTTGATAGTTCGACTATCTGTCCTAGATAGATCGACTATCTGATAGTTCGACTATCTGTTCTGATAGTTCGACTATCTGCCGGGGTAGTTCGACTATCTTCTTCGATAGGTCGACTATCTGGATCGTTCGACTATCTGCCCGATAGTTCGACGATCTCCGTGCGTCGTTCGACGATCTTCGAGGGTCGTTCGACGTTTTCTGTCTGCCGTTGTATTTTGTATTTATTTATTATATTTAATTAATTAATACATTTTCTGGCACATTATTTTAAGCTGTATGATAAAATAACCAGGCAATATTTGCTCCATCTCTTTTGCCTGAGTCAAATCTTTTTAAGATAAAGTTGTTTGTCTTATTAGCTGTCATTATAAACTACTTTATCTATTGTCAGCCCTTTATAGCCGTTAGACTGAAAAGTCTTCTTTTTGCTATAAAGAGATTATTTCTGATGTGACTTTATTTAGTCCCTCTGTTATTTGATTTAAGCCTGCAGCTTCTTAGAAAGTGGTTTATTCCCTTTATAGAATGTTTTGCTGCAGAGATGTTTCTGTCTTCTTGATATTTACAGCCCAGGTCTCAAGGCTTAGAAGAAGACAAATAATTCAAATGGAAGAGAGCCGTTGCTTGCTGATGATTATAAAAAGGACCCTTTGAAGAAGGATTCAAGCTAGCTAATAGCTAACCAGAGTTACACATATTCTCAAGCTCTCAAGCCTTCATCCAGTTCAAGCTTCCTGCTCTCAGCAATCTCCATCTAACTGAGAAGTGTTAAGATCTTCATCTCTTCTTCACCTGAGTTCTCCTGCTTTCAGGAAGTTCAACTCAGAGTTCCTTTGAAGAAGAAGAAGAAGAAGATAGCTGCTTGAAGATATTTGATTTTATTATTTTCTTTCTTCCTGTAGCTTTTCCTTCAGAACTTTCTGAAGAGTTTTCTGCACTGAAGCAAGACTTCACCTGGACATCTTTGAGCCAGGGGGAGCCTTGATTCTTTAGAGCATTCTAGCTCAGTGCAAGTTTTTGTGCTTCTCTAATCTATTATAAAATAGAGAAGACATCTTAACCTTCTTCCCCCTCCTGTACAGGGTTATTACTCCCTTCAAAAGTATCCCTTGGTGGCAGGGCACCTGATCAAAAACCTGTGCTTGGTTTTTAGACACCTGATCAAAAGTCTAAAGGGTTTCTGGATCTACCTGAAGCAGATCCTGTTGGTGGCAGGGCACCTGATCAAAAACCTGAGTGGATTCCTACTGTGTGGGTAGAAGAGTGGACGTACCCAAGTTGTTTGGGGAACCACTATAAATTTCCTTGTGTCGTCTGGATTCCATTGTTTAATTCCTGTATTGTGGCTGTGATTAGATATAACTAGGTTGCTAGTTGCTGATTAGGTTTTTCCAAGCTTAACTGTAATTACAGTTAGCTTGTGTTTGTACACATCACTTGTATTAGGCTTTAAGGTTAAATCAATATCTATAATCTTTTCATTCCGCACTTCACTCCAAGGGAGTTGGGTGGACTATTAAGTTTTGTCTGTGCAAAATTTGATAACTCTATTCACCCCCCCTCTAGAGTAGTATCTATCCCTTCACTTTCAGAATCACTTACACTTTCCACCTCTTGGTGGAGGATTCCATGCACATGCATAAAGGAGGACTTCACTTGTCCAAGAAGGAGATCGTTACCCTTGACGATCTCTTTGGAGCCATAGAAAACTAGCTGGATGAAAAGCACCGCAACGGCCTTGCCTCCATAGATCTGGACTCGGCTCATGATTCGGGGCTCTGAAGCTCCACCGACAGCTGTATTCCTTCTCCGCCTCCTTCCTTTCTCTCCCCACTCTCTAACACTTTGAAAAAAAAGACTTGAAATAAATGAGAGTTTATCCTTCAACTCTCGTCCTTATAATAGCAGAGAGATTTATGGACCGTCGGATCCTAATTGAAGGAAATGAACGGCCACGAATCACCCTAAACTCAATTTCCTGGGCCGAACAAGGCTTGTGACACGCCCGTGTCACAGGTCGTGTGCCTTAAGCGACAAAGAAACTGACTCTGCCAAAATAGGACACGGCCCTATGATATGCCCGTGTCATTGGCCGTGTGCCAGACACGGCTTCGGACATGCCCGTTTCCAGCCCATGTTCAACATCCCTCACAGACCTTGCCAAACACAGAGAATGACACGGATGGTTGATACGCCCGCATCAAAGGCCATGTGCCCAACATGACTTGCCTCTCGAGGATCGTCGAGTGCATTCCATCTAGCAGTAGGACATGGCCCTGGACATGCCCATGTCACAGGTCATGTGCCACACTCGACACCACCCAGCGCCACACTCGAGACCGCCCTACGCCACACTCAAGTACATAGAGCAGGGCACGTCCTTGGACACGCCTGTGTCCCTGTCCGTGTTGCCTCAACAGAGCAGGACACGGCTTTGGACACGCCCGTGTCCCAGGCCGTATTGTTCAGCCTACACAGCCCACTCATAAATGAGATGTTGGGGTGTTACATAACCTGCCTCTGATACCACATGAAAGTCTTTGTTTTAAGAGTAGCTTTACTCCTAAAGGTAGGGTGAATAGGTTTCTTAGTTTTTTGACTATATTCTTAATTTAGCGTGTTGTGGTTTAAGTTATTTGGCTTGCTTTCAAGAACACATAACATCACACATGTATTTATAGTGGTTCCCCAAGGTATGGGTACATCCACTGTCCCTCCCTACCTTTCTAATAGTGTGTCAGACAAGGTCAACTTCTCTAATCTCAGCTCAAAGAGCTTACAACACAGATCCCTCAGGATCTCTCAGACTCCTCCAAGTCCTACAACTCAGGCTAGAGGGTAGCCCTATACTCAGAGAGAATAACTCGCATACCTCATATTTGATCCAGATCCTACCTCAGGTTAAAGGCCCTACAGCTCCAAGAATAAATATCCTACCTCAAATCTACAACTGGATCCTACCTCAGGCACACAGGCCCTACAACTCAGATCCACAATAGGATCCTTACCTCAGCCTTTATAATTCAGGCTTACAGCTCAGATCAAGAATGATCCTATAGAATGTGTGAGTTTTTTGTTGATGATATGACTCCAGAAAAGTTATTATCTGAGTCTGCCTTTCTGGACTGAGAGAACTCAGCCCTAACTTTGACTCTAGAGAAAAGATTCTCTGAGTCTTCTTCTTCCTGAACTGAGAAAGCTCAGTCCTATCTTATTCTCAACAACAAGATGGTTGATATTCAAGTTGGTTTTCCTTATGATGATAAGTAACTGCATAGCTCTATTTCCTCAAGCCTTTTGTGTAGATGAGTTGACTACAGTGGCCTTGAAGATGAACAACAGCTTAGGCTTGTTTTACTTCTTCTTCTTGCTCAAAGAGAAAGCTTTTTGACCTTACTGTTGAAGACTTTCTTCAACCAGCTAACTTTTTCTTTGCTTCACCTTCAAACTCAGAGAGAAAACTCTCTAAACTTGTTGGTGAAGATAGATTTATTCTTCAATGAATTATTTCTTCAACAACCAACACTGACTATGAATCACAGACTAACTGTAGAACAAGTTCTTGGAAAACTTCTCCTTTATCGAGAGGAAGAAGATGACCAGAAAGCTCTGTTCTACTCTTCTCTCTCCAAACTATCTTTCTTCTTTCCTCTGTACTCTGCTTTTGTATCCCGCCGATCAACGGCTCAATGCGTAGTGTGGACCCCTGGAATAAGAAATTATAACACAACTTTTGCATTAACTAAAGTACTAAAGGCAAGCGGCTCCTTTTGTCTTCTAGCATGCAAAACCCGCAATATTTGAATTTCTGCCGACGTCAGCATGACTCAGCTCTTTTGGACTTAGCAAATTCTAGACAATCTGCATATGCGTTGAGTGAAGCCTTGTCACTCAACACAAAAGTACTTAGCTGAATTCTACATCTTCAGGCATTGAGTGCGTTGAGTGAACCTTCATTACTCAATGCATAAATACTTTTATAGTATAACAGCTTAGGCATTGAGTGAGCCTTCATCACTCGACGCTTCTTGACTTAGTTGAATTTCTCTGTATGAAGGAGTTGAGTGCAGTTTTTTCACTCAATGCTTCTGTCCTTGGCCTGGCTTCTTGATGAGGCGTTGAGTGACATGTCTTCACTCAACGCTTCTGTATTTAGTTGAATTTTCTCTATTGAGTAGGCGTTGGGTGAACTACCTTCACTCAATGCTTCTGTACTTAGACATATTTTCTATTTACTCCATTGAGTCTTTGACTGCTTGAGCTTCTGTCAACACTTTTGCTCTTCTGACGTTGAGTGAACTAAGTTAACTCAACGCTTCTGGACTTAGTGGATTTTTTGCCTATCCAGAAACCATTATTCTTGATTGAGGCATTAAGTGAACTACCTTCACTCAACGCTTCTGTCCTTATATAGATTTCTTGTTGAGTAGGCATTGAGTGAACTACCTTCACTCAATGCTTCTGGACTTAGCCAGATTTCTACTTTGCCAGCATCCTGTCTTGAGTCCAACTAGTATTGTGACCCTAACATCCTGCCTAATCATGGTATAGTAGACAACCTGCATACATTGAACTCGAACATACATCAAATATAATTATGCACTTAGCATTTATGGTGATGCCTCTTCAAATTCAGGGAACATTGAAGGGCAATATTCCCAACAGAATTCTCAAAGAAAATCTTATGAGGAGGAACAATACAAGGAGAATGCCCTCCAAATACATTCCCAAGCCATTTCTTTACATCCAAAGACAAGATAACAAAGCCAAGCAAGCTGAAATGTTGGCTGCTATTCAAGGAGAAGGCTCGTGCTCTACTTCCAAAAAGATGAGAATTGATAATGAAAGCTAGCCAATGGGCTATCACTTTATATATTCTGAAATTTCATTGATTATAAATCAAGCTGGATTAGTATTATGGTTCTTATTTAAAATGATATGTTTACATGTCTAAATCTATATTGCTTTCATGATTAGTTGTTCATTTAATTTATATGCTATCTTTGTTATCATTTCTTGTACTATAACATGATGCATGTGTTATCCAACTATTATACCTTTTGGTAAATATTGATTTATTGGTGAATGTTACTTAGCATTATCAGGCGTTCTGCCTTCTTCAAATAAAGGGAGATTGTTGGGAAGATTGCCCTCAATCTTCCAAGAATTTAAGAAGCATCACTACCAATGCTAAGAACATGGTGTATTTGATACATATCCACTTTATGAGCTTGCATGGCACTTGGAAGAAATTGTTAAAGTAAAGCTGAGCTATAAAGCTGAGACACCTTATAGTTCTCAACTACATCTTGAGATAATTGTACATACCGCTAAAAGCCACACATCTCAGCATCAAAGAAAATACCGCTAAGATTGAAGGATCTTCTCAGTGGTACAATTGAGAAGATTCAAATATAGCCGCTGAAAGCCACTGGTATCTTCACCAAGTCTAATTTTGCTTAGAATGGAATGAATACTCAGTGGTATAGCTGACACAATTCAAATATTACGGTTGAAGCCCAGATTGCTTGGCGGAAGTCAACTTTAGCACTAATGCTGAAAGCAAGGATAAGATATTCTATTCTTACCCATGCTTCGACAAGACCGTTGCAACGTGTCAAAGACTATAAAAATGAAGTTTCAGGTCAATTGAACAGCATTGCTAGAATTCGTAAAACCAGAAATGACACACTGCTTCCTGCAATCTGGAAGCTAGTTATTCCAGGAGGCCTTCTGAAGAACAAGTTGAGTCAATCTAGACTCATAACCAGGTCTTCTTTCTAAAGAATAAGATCAAGAAGAAGAACCTTTTATCTGCACTTCTTGAAGAAATCTTTGAATCAAGGGCTGCTTTAAGTGAAAGCTTATTCAAGCAGTGATAACTAAAGGCTCGGCTTATAAGGTCAATCTTTTGAGTCCTTTAGTTGTAGTTTTACACAAACATTTAATTCTATAGGATCTTGTATAAGATCTGAGTTATAAGGTTATGGCCTGATCTGTATGGGTGTTGACCCCGAGGTAGGACTGTCCTCTCAGTTTGAGTTATAGGGTTGTGCTCCCAGCCTGAGCTTAGGACTTCTTGTTAAGTCTGAGTTTAGATCTTGCGAAGATCAGAGGTAGGAGACCAGCTGGGTCTTTGAGTTGTAGGAGGTGGAGCACTCTGAGGTAGGGCTGTATTCCTAAGATAGGGTCAGGGAGGAGGCCTGAGAGATCCTGAAGGGTCTGTGTTGTAAGCTCTTAGAGATGAATTTTTGGAGGAGGTAGCCTTATCTATCATACTTCTACAAAGGTGGTGAGGGAAAGTGGATGTACCCAAAACTTGGAGAACCACTATAAATATTGTGTGTTTTTCTGTATGTGCTTGATTTATTCTAAATTTATTTTACTTATTGTAATTAGAAAAGAAACCATTAAAGTAAAAAGACCACCTATTTACCTCCCTCTAGATGAGTTATTCTATCCATATAACAAAATATCAGGGCTCTCACAAGCCAGTAGGGCTGGTAGATCACCCGGGTGGTAGGTTGAAAAATAAGTAGGTTTGGAAAAAAAACCTCCAAGAAGATTCCAATTATTGGGCTCTCACAAGCTAGCATGGTAAATTAATCAATCGGGTTCTAGGTTAAAAAATAAGTAGGTTTGGAAAGAATCATCTGAGAGGATTCCACTGACTGGGCTCTTATAAGCAAGTATAGCAGATTATTCGCTTGGGTGGCAAGTTTAAAAATAAGTAGGTTTGGAAAGAAGCCTCCATGAACATTCCCCTAATCGGGCTCTCGCAAGCCGGCAGGGCAGGCCGATCACTTGGGTGACAGGTTGAAAGATAAATAGGTTTGGAAATAAGCCTCTGTGAGGATTCTACTAAATGGGCTATCACAATTCTATAGGGCAGGTTTGGAAAGAAGCCTCCAAGAATATTATGCTAATTGGGCTCTCACAAGTTAGCAGGGCAGGTCGATCGCTCCAGTGGCAGGTTAACAAATAAGTGGGTTTGGAAAGAAGCCTCCAAAAAGATTCCGTTGACCAGACTCTCACTAGACGACTTGGCAGGTCAATCGATGAGTTGGCAGGTTAAAAAAATAAGTGGGTTTAGAAAGAATCCTTAGAGAAGATTTTACTGACTGGGCTCTCACAAGCCAGCAGGGAAGGTCGATTGCTAAGGTGACAGGTTGAAAAGTAAATAGGTTTCGAAAGAAGTATCGAAGAAGATTCTGCTTATTGTGTTCTCACAAGCTAATAAGGCAGGTCAATCACTCGAGTGGCTGGTTGAAAAATAAGTATATTTGGATAAAAGCCTCTAAGAAGATTCTACTGTCCGAACTCTCACAAGCCATTTGGGAAGGATGATTTCGCTCGAGTGGAAGGTTGAAAAATAAGTAGGTTTGTATTGAAGCCTCTCGAGAGGATTCCATTGACTGAGCTCTCACATGCTGGCAGGGCAGGTCAATCTCTCGGGTGCCAGGTTGAAAAATAAGTAGGTTTAGAAAGAAGCCTCCAAGAGGATTCCGATGATTGGGCACTCACAAGCTAGCATGGTATGTTGACCGCTCGGGTGGTAGGTTGAAAAATAAACAGGTTTATAAAGAAGCCTCTTAGAAGATTCTACTGACCAGGCTCTCACAATTCGTTAGAGGTTGTCGATCACTCAAGTGGCAGGTTGAAAAATAAGTAGGTTTGGAAAGAAGCCTCCAAGAGGATTTCGTTGACTAGGTTCTCATAAGCCATTGGGGCAAGCCGATCGTTCGGGTGGTAGGTTGAAAAATAAGTGGGTTTTAAAAGAAGCCTTTGAGAATATTTTGCTGACAGGGTTCTCACAAGACAGTAGGTCGGGTCGATCGCTCGGGTGGCAGGTTAAAAAATAAATGGGTTTGAAAAGTAGTCTCCAAGAAGATTCTGCTGATCAGGCTCTCAATAGTCGGCAAGGCTAGCTAATCACTTGGCTAGCATGTTGGAAAAACTGTATTTGGTTGAAAAGATCCCTCAGGAAGATCTCGCTTACTAAACTCACATAAGCCGATAGGGCAGCCCAATCACTCTGGTGGCTGGAGAAAAGAGTTTATTTGGTGGGAGAAAGGATAAGTAATTGAGAGACCCTCAAAGGGGACCATTATCATTACAATGGGTGTATGAATGAGATAAAGCAGCAAAATAAAAGGCACCATGGTAACTTGAGTTAAAATATATGTAAGAGGCGAGTACAGTCGGTATTGCTCCGGTCATGCAGGCCCTCCACTCGCCACTTTAAATCACAGTAGTTTCGGGAAATACACATCTCGCGACAAGGGTGGGCAAGAAAGAATACTACCCTCCTTTTGAATGCGAGCACCAATACCCAAGTTAAAGTACTTGCTAGGTTGAGGGGCGATAAATGTTGAAATCTCGATAACGTTAACACCATGTAAGCAGAGCGAGTATATGGTTATCACATACATCTCATGATTCTGTTAATAAATACACTCAAAAAATCTCGAGTGTTAAACTATTTCTAACACAAGTCTTTTCATTGAAAGGTTGCGGGCGCATGGGGGACGCAACACTCATGGCTCGCAAGCGTAGTGGCGATTCCAATGTATCGACAAACTATATGGCATCCAAGGCCGACGCTCGACGAGTCCAAGATATTAAGGCGAGTCATTCTCAAGTGCATTCTCTGCGGACTGCACGACCAAGAGCTTGCAAGTGCTTTCAACCTCGCGCTGGGTGAGCCGCAACAGCTACTCTCCTTTGAAGGTGGACTTGCCATAGTTCACTGCCTGTGTATTCGTTAGAGCTTCGGTAGATTGTGTAAGATTGTTGGGAAAACCCTTATGATTTATCTTAATAAAACATATTTAGTAATTTTACATCATAGGTCTATTACACATGTTGTATTGTGAGGGAAATTTGGTCTTAGAAGTCCTACAGTATCATTGATATAAGGGATATATACAAGGAATACTTAATTGAAGAGAAATATCATTAATTGCAAACATGCATTGACTAGGTCTCGACGCAACGTCGACTGAAATTCATCGTTACTTTAAATTGAAATCGGAGCAACTTAATTTGGATAAGTCGACGACACTTATGGATTAAATCAATGTAAGCTTTGACATGATATTGATAGAATGTCGACTACAGAGATTTTCATACAGACAGTCAGAAATCAATGTTGCTTCGACAAGAACTCATCGCTACGTCGACTGGATTTCTTAATAGAATTTGCTTTGTGGCTTTAATCTAATCAAGAAGGGGTTTACATAAAAGATTCTTGGAGATGTTAGAGGATATCGATCTATTTATATATATGATTAGATACTAAAAACTTAAGTAATAATCAAAGATAATCAATCATCAACAACAAATGATCAAGAAAATCATATCAGATTGTGAGAAGATTGAATTTGATAGAGAAAGCATGGAAGATTATCATCTGTAATTGAATCTCTTCCAGTATAAGTCGATTGATTTGATAGTTGCTGAATCTGATAGAATTAGTATTTCTTCTTCTCAAAAGGAAGTTGCAATAAATCCAGAGAAAAGTTTGAAAGAACATCTAGAGATTGGGTTTATAATCTTTGTTATTTTGATATTCAGAGATTCATCAGAAGTTCCAGAGATCATCATTAATTGCCCTCAAAAATCTGAAGAGAGGACACTAAGAGAAGAATCATCTTAACTCAAATCTTCTCTTAATTTTCTTTTTACATTCGAGAAAAAGAGTTTTAAGAATCCCTCTGCAAAGGATTCAGTGAGAGGTTCTAAGAGTCTCCTTGAGAAAAGACTCAGATTATAATTGGTTCAAGATCTAAGAGGTTCTAAGATCTGGTGTGGTTCTAAGAGTCTCCTGATTAAAAGAGTCAGACATTATGATAGTGAATTCCTACCAAGGGGGTAGAAGAATGGATGTACCCAGATTGAGGGGGAACCACTATCATTTCTGTGTCTTCTGTGATTTTGCTTTTATTTCTTATTTTGAACTACTGTGCTGTGATTTTAATTAACTGTATCTGATTCTATTTTATAGTTTATATAAATGCAAATTCTGTAAATTAATAAAAATATTTGAAAATAATTTAAATCTCTATTCACCCACCTTCTAGAGAAAACTCTGAGGAATATAACAATTAAACTCCTATTTTAATTGGTATCAGAGGGAGGTTGATCATCAATAGACTAATCTATAGAAGATTAGTCTATAAAAGGTTAACACCTTGATCAAAAGATTATTTGAGTTGCAATAATAAATTCAAATTTTTATTCACAAAACTGGCTTCCAATACTTTCAAAGGATTTGCATCTACTAGACCACCAGTCTGTAATCTTGATAAGTTTATACTCTAGAAAGCCAAAATTAGATTGTACAAGAACTCTATTTATGAGGGCATTTTTGAATCAATCTTGACAAGACCATCAACGCCATATAGAAGGGATGCATATGATAATAAAACTGCAGAACCTTTACCAAGAAATGAATGGACTGATATGGAGAAGTGAGTTAAAATTATGAAGCAAATGCTATGAATATCTTGGTCTCTACCATGTTAGATGACATATTTCAAAATATTGCAAAATGTCTCTCAACAAAATAGATATGGGTATCACTCTTAAGGATTGTTGATGGAAGGGCAGATAAGAGAAAGGATAGAAGCTCTATTCTAATATCTCACAATGAAGATTTCTAGAAGAAATCTGATGAATCTGTAGCAGAGATATATGACAGATTCATTATGATAATTAATGAGTTAAAAGGACTAAATAACGACATATCTCTCACAAAAATTAATGATAAGTTACTCATGTGCTTTTTTAGTACATGAGATTCAAGAATTTTGGCTATTAGAGAAGCAAGGTGTCACAAGAAAATCACTATAGATGCTTTGCTTGGGAAATTGAAATCTTATGAGCAATTATTGAAAAGTAGAGCAGAAACTGAAGATAAAGAGAATAGCTTATCATCCAAAGAAAAAATAGTTGCATTCAAAGTTACTAAAGATGAACCAGCTGTTATAGAAAATGAAATGTTAAATTTTCTGGAAAAAAGATTTAGAAAATGTATTAAATCAGAAGGATTAATAAGAATAGACCGAAGATGGGAAAACACAAATTTGACAAGAATCCCAATAAGGAGATAATTTGTTTTACTTGCAGAAAACCTGGACATATTTCAATAAAATGTCCAGAACAACAAAAGAAAATATCAAGCTCAAAGGATCAAAAGAAGAAAAATCTGAAGAAGAAGGATAAGAGAAAGGGAAAAAGTTTTATTACTGAAACCTGGAGTGACACAAGCTCAAAATCCAGTTCTTCGTCAAATAATGAAGAGGAAAAAGCTAGTGAAGAAGCTTGTCGCATGGCTCTAGAGAAAGAATCTGATCATAATTCAATTAAGGTGCCAGATTATTTTAATGATATAGACTTTACTTCTGATGATTTTAAGATATGTTTTAGAGAATTTTGTATATATCAAATAGAACTTGAAAAGGAAATTAAATCATTAAGGCACAAATTGAAAATATATGAAGATTGTCTTGATGATATTAAGCAAATAAAACACAATAAGCATTTATAAGTTGAGATAAATAATTTGAAGGAATAGATTAGAAAGTTAATAGAAGAAAAATTCTTCATTTACAGAAGAACTATCAAAGACAAATGTCTTTGAAGACTCATTGAATGGAAGAAGTAATCATCTTAATAATATTACTAAAAAACTTAAGAAAAGGTTTGATCATTTGGGCTTAGGATCAAACCCTATCAGGATGGTGGCAATAGATAATAAACCTACTTGGGAAAATCCTGTAACATTCATTAAAGCAAAGGAGGTACCATCTACAATAATACATAATAATTATTCAAATTTTAATAATGATAAGAGAAAGTTTAAAGGAAAAGTATTACAAATAAACAACCAATGATTGATAATAAATTGAAATCAGTAGTTTTAATGAATTAGGAACTTGCTTCGATTTCATATCGACGCAACTCTTATGGCACGTCAACATCAAATCGACGCTTTCCAATTATTGCGTCAACTTCAACTCGATGCATATATCTTGAGAGCAGTTATTTATATAAAAAATGTTTTGAAAATAATGTTTGTCCTAATTATTTTATCAAAGGTTATATAACTGGAAAAAGGCTATCCTTCTACAAATCAGCAGTGGTATCTGGATAGAGGATGCTCCAGACATATGACTAGACAAAGATATATGCTGATAAATTTTAAGGCCAAAAATGGTCCTAAGGAATAAGTTGTTGCATAGAAGGCATGGCCATGTAAATCACAAAAAGAATGAGTTAGTAAGAGGCTTATAAAAAGGTAAATATAGAAAATTCAATCTGTATAGAGCTTATCAGCTAGGTAAATAGGTGAAATTTTCATTCAAACTAATTAGTAAGAATGATTCCCCAAAAATCTTATACATACTACATATGTATTTATTTGGTCCTCTTACCACTCAAAGTTTAGAAGGTAAGTCTTATATATTATTTTAAAAGATGATTTCTTAAGGTTAAGCTGTGTGTTTTTTAAAAGCAAAGTTTGAAACCTTCTCGATCTTTACAAGATTCATTAAACAGATTCAATCTGAATTTGATAGCAAAATATCATTGATTAGAAGTGATTATGCCACAGAGTTTGAAAATTAGTTGATTTGTAGATTCTATGAAGATGAGGGGATAAGACAAAGCTTTTCAGCTCCTAAAACTGCTTAAAATAATGGAGTTGCTGAAAGGAAAAATGAAACACTCATTGAAGCTGGAAGAACATTTTTAATAGTGTTTAAGTTTCCTAGGTCCTTTTGGGGTGAAGTAGTGAACACTGCTAATTATATTCTTAATAGAAGTCTTATTCACAAAACCAAACTAAAGACACCTAATGAACTTTTGAAAGGTAAGCCACCTAAGGTTTCTTACTTCAGAATATTTGGATGTGTCTATTATAATCATAACAATGAAAAAAATTACCTAGCCAAATTTGATAAGAAAGCTGATGTTGAAATATTTTTGGATATTCCTTATCGAGCAAAGCCTATAGGTGTTATAATAAAAGGACACTAACAATTGAAGAATTCATGCATATAGTATTTCATGAAACTCATGCTTGTTCCCATGGGGAGGAAATTTCCACCAGAAAATTATTGCAAGAACAACTTATTATGAATGAAAACGTCAAAGAATTAAAAATTGTGGAGAATATAGAAAAACACTTCTGCAAAGAATAATCATCAAAAAGAAGATGATACTGAGAGCTCAGAAGATGAAGTTCCTATAGAAGGACATACTAACCCAACAGTCATGGAACAAGTTAATGCTTAGGAAGTTGGAATACATCATAAAGAAGGAATAAGAGAACAAATTAACCATGATCTAATTGATCAAACAAGAATTGATTCAAATAGGTCAATCCTGAGGGATCATCCCTCTTCTCAAGTCATTGGCAATGTAAATCAAGGGGTAAAAACTAGAAGATAAATATCGACTTGAGAAATATTGCAGTGCTTCTTATCTCAATTTGAACCCAAGAAATTTGAGGAATTTGATTCTGATCCACACTAGATTATAGATATGCAAGAAGAACTTGCATAATTTGAAAGAAATAAAGTGTGGAAATTAGTGGAAAGATCAAAGAATTATCCAATTATTTGAACTAAATGAGTTTTCAGGAACAAATTGGATACAAATTGCAATGCCCCAAATTTCCTGAAACACAACAGGTAGTGGTCACTAGAGGTTACCGCCAGATGGTAGACCTAGCACTGGCGGTATCCAGCTGATTTTAATAGACTAACGTCTATGGTAGGTATCTTGTTATGGTAGTGTGATATCGTGAGGTGGTAACCAGCTGAATAAAATCGACCTTTGTCTTTGGACGGTACCGCCCAGTGGTAGCAATAGTGCTCGCGGTAGCGTGCAACATGTCAGATAAGGTTGAGGTGGTATTTAAGCGGTAGAATGGTGTCGATTGGGCCAAGTTGCCATCGCTTAAACAATCGCGTGGCGGTAGCAAGGTACCGCGCGGTGGTAGCTCTCTTTTAAAGGCTTAAGATGAGATTATTTTCTCATTTTCTCTCTTTCTCTCTCTCTCTTGGATCCTGGGGAAGAAGAAGGGGAAGGCTAGGAAAGCAAGGGAAAGGCTAATCCAGCCCTACTGTGAATGCGTTCCTATGATCGGATTTGCGAGTTGAAGCTAGATCCGCAAAGAGGAAGGTGTGGTGATCATTTCCATCTAGATCAAGTGCATGATCATTGCTCCTAAGCGATCGACAAGGGTAACAATCTTTTTTCTTGGACATATGAAGTCCTTAATTTGGCATATTGCATGAAATCCCCCACTAATTGGTGGAGAGCATAGGGATTTCCGGCGGGCCGATACAAAGTATCCCCGGTAGAAATTGCATATAAAATTCGGAATCAAAGCATAGAATATGCATGTTGTATGAAGCCCATCTGGATAGGTTACTCTGAATTGGTGATGATTGATTTGCGTACTAGATAAGACTCCGTGGTTAAACGTGTAGTTTACAGAGTACGAGTGTGCAGGCTGTTGTAGTTAGAGTACTAGAGATGGTCTCCAGGAAAACACCTGATTTTTGGGAAGAAACGGTATTTTGTCCCCTACCATGTGGCGGTAGTGCTACCGCTGGTGGTATATCCCAGAGAGCTATTGTTGTGAGGCCTATCTCCTGGATACCTGTGGGCCAAATGGTTGAGCTTAGACCCTAGAGTGCCCATCTATGGTTGTCGTGAGAACCAGCCTATGTGAACCTGAGAGCTTAAAGTGCCCAACTATGGTGCCGTGAGAGCAAGCCTATGTAACGCCCCAGTTTAGAGCTCATAGGCTGCCGCACCCAACCATGGGCCACATAGCGTGTCTCGCCCCGTGGCCCGCTACAGGGCTGCAACCCAGTGCCACCCCAACCCATCACTGGCCTATTTCTCAGCACAGTAGGTTGTTGATGTCGGGTTTCGAACCCGGACACCCTTCAAAAGGCACCTTCAACAGCCCTCATCACCAACTAGTCGATTCAAGATCAGGGTTGGCCATTATTCTCGCTGGTGAAACCAATTTGGAATAACCTTCCTCTGATACCACTTGTTGGATCTAGTGGCCAACCTTAGGGGGGGTGAATATGGTTTTTCGTGTTAATAAAAATTTAAAAATATTCTGTCCCAGAAAATCGAGTCCTTGTAGCTACCACGGGGCGTTAGGTCGCTAACGCGGTCTAAGAACTCATTTTCCTATATTAATTTGCTTGTACACCACACCGAGTAATTTAGTATAACAATCACAATAGAAACATTGCAGCAATAATAAATTTTATTGTAAGAATTTAAAATAATAAAAGGTTTTACAATCACAAAATTGTGATCCCCGTAACACTGGGGATCGAAGGCAGTGAAAGAAAAAAAATTCTTTTGTTTTTTATACCGAGCAGCTCCACGGACTGGTTGGATCTATCCCTTTCCCTCCAAGAAAGGTCTTAGAGCCGGCTCTTCACTTCCATGCAAGGAAGAGTCTTAGATCCCCGCTAGATCCTCTGATCTAGACGTCCCTAACCCGGGATGATTTTCCACAGAATCCTACCCAAATTCCGACCACCCTCACCGGTCGATTATCCTCACCACAAAATTAAGAAAAAGAGAAGATTACAAAAGTAAAGATGTAAAGATTCTAACATATTAAGTTCTCCCTCTAGACGATCTCTCCGTCAAGCAATCCACGGCCAGTGCTTGAGATCTTCGTATGGTAGCAATCAGTCGTCTCTTCATAGTCAATGTAGATCTTGGATCGCCGGAGTTCTTCATGTGTGAATGGGAGGAAGACGACTATCTTATTCTTTGATGGAGACCTTTAGAACGAAACACAAAGAGAGCTGCAGAACCCTAGAATGCACAAACTTCTGTCTCTTTTCATCTTAGGTAATCAGCACAGAAACCGAGGTTGCTTTATATACGTCTTCTAGAAAATAGGCTACCATTGGCGGTAAGACTAGTACCCGGCGATATGTTTGCGCACTAGATGTGCCAGTTGTCCTCTAAATTTAGAAAAATATTCAAAATGAATATTTTCCTTTTACTAATATTAGCTCGACGCGGTAGGAAGATAACACCCAGTGGTAGGCCTGTCTCAACGCACTCAATGCCTTGAAGCGTTAAGTGGACAACCGCAATGTGATTCCAAGCTAGCAACCGGCGGTAGGTATTTCTCAATGCACTCAATGCTTTGAAGCGTTGAGTGAAATACCGCGACGCGTTACCATGCTAGCGCACGATAGTAGTGTTGTCTTAACGCTCTCAACACCTTGAGGCATTGAGTGGGTTACTGCGTTGTGGTACCATGCTAGCTCTTGCACGGTAGGATCCCGAGAGCTTTGTCTAATTAATTCATCGAGCTAGCGCGGGCGGTAGAACTAGCGTAGAGCGGTAGGTTCCCGAGAGCTCTGTCCAATTAATTCGCGGCTACCGCTCGGCGGTAACTTCTATCGCTCGGCGTTAAAATCCATAGGAGACTACTTTTCTTTTCTTAAACCTGTCAACTTGCACACTCTATCAACACAAGACGTGATCAAATACAGCCTGGGATTTGATATTCTCAAATATAGGGAATATGAAACAACGGTTCCAACATTATTATTGTAGGCGAATTCAATCATAAAGATATGGTCCTCCTACCACTTCCCAAAATCCACAACCCATATATGAAACATATCTTCCATCGTTCTGTTTACCCTCTTGGTCTTACCATTCATCTAAGGATGAAAGGTCGTGCTTAATTTCAGCTTGTTACCCAACAATTGATGAGTAATCTTCCAATCATTTGACATGAAATGCCCATCTCGATCACTGACGATACTACGGGGCACACCGTACAATCGTACGATCTGTTCAACATAAAGTTTGGCTAACTTTTGCACTAAATTGTCCCTTCGATTCAGAATAATGTGTGCTACTTTTGTCAGTCGGTCGACGATCAGCCAAAAAAGAATCGTTCCCATATTGTGATCTCAACAAATCGTACACGAAATCCATATATATATCATCAAACTTCCATTTTGGTATTGGTAATGACATCAAGAAATCACCGGGTTTTTGACATTCAGCCTTCACTAGGGTGCAAGTTTGTCATTTTGCAACATAAAGTGCTATGTCTTTCTTCAACCCTGGCCACCAAAATAACTATTTTCATGTCTTGGAACATTCTTGTGCTCCCTGGGTGGAGATAGTACTTGGTAAAATGTGCCTCGTATATCAACTCCTCTGCAAATTGCCAACATTCGAGACGCACAACCGACTGTCTTACACCAAAAGACCACCGTTCAACGAGAATTGAGAATTTGACCCATCCACTATCTATGCCATATAGAACTTCATATTCTCGTCAAGCACCAATGAATGTTGAATCCTAACCGCGAGGTCATATTGCACCTCCGTCTAGTACATGCATGCATCCGCGCTCGTTCTCTTGACAACACAAGAGATGTCCAAAGCCTCCAGCTCATGAATTAGGCGCTCATCATGCATCTGCAACCAATTTTCTCGTATTGGAGCCTTACGACTCAGCGCATTCGCGACTACATTTCCCTTCCTGGGAGTATAATGAATCTCAAAGGTGCAGTCCCCAAGGAACGTCATCCACCTCCGTTGTCGCATATTCAGATCCTCTTATTATAACAAGTAGTTCAGGCTCTTATGGTATGTAAAGATGTCAACCTTCTCGCCATACAAATAATGATGCCATAGCTTCAGAGCAAATATCACGGCCACCAAATCCAAGTCGTGAACCGGATAATTCCTCTCGTGCACTTTCAGTTGGCAAGAGCCATAAGCAATCACATGTCCAAATTGTAGAAGAACGCATCATAAGCCTCTCCCTGAGGCATCACTATATATTTCAAAGCACAGATGCTTCCAAGCCAAAATCATGACTTTCTATCCGCACCTTAACACAACAAGCTCTATCTGCGCGCATCAAGCACCCGTTAGGCAACAACACATTATATTTATCTATCAATACAAAAGAATGCACTCTGATACGCACCACGAAGTCCTCAGATAGAAAGGAATGAGAAGCTCCTGTATCAAACAGTGCTCTCACTGGACAATCCAAAATCAGGACAAAGCCTAATTCACACAAGTTAAGCAATGCACAAGGTAGCAAGTATAGAAAGCTGTAAAAACTATATCTTAACTCATACTTATCGCCACATCACTTTGTTAATGGCCTCATGTTGGCCAAGGTTGTGTACTCGGGGCTGCACTTGGGATGCAATTGACTCCACTGTCTTTCCCTTTTCAGCATACAACGCACCCGTATTTTTCTCACCCTTTAGACGACCAATCCAACAATCTCAATCCATATGTCCCACCTTGCCACATATGTAACAAGTGAGCGGACTTTTCCATGTCTTCACTTCAAAAATAGTAGAAGAAGCTGGTCCCACAGACTTAGCCTTCTTCCTTCACCTTCCTTGTCCAGACTTTGCTGAACTCGGTACTTTAAACTCTGGCTTCTTTACCGCCAAGTTATTCTTACATTGCACGTGCTTCATATCATGCTCTAATAATCGGGTTGTATTGACCAATGTCAGAAAACCTTGCTTCATCGGACCTAGGAGAAGCAACCTCAGATCATCATGTAGTCCTTCATAGAACTGATTGGTCTTCCATTCCTCATCTACAAATGTAAAGCCTGCATACTGCCCCAACCTTATAAACTAGTGCAAGTAGTCATCCACAGAACTCTCGCCTCGATATAACCTCTAGAATAGATTTTCCATTGCAAACTGCTATGCAGATGGAAGATATCTCGCTAGAAAGAGCCTCGAGAACTCCTCCATCGAGATCTCAATCCTTTGTCTACCAACAAATTAGTGCAGCTCCAACTCATCACACCATAGCCTCGCCTCTTCGTCTAATAGGAAGTTCGTTATAGTGACTTTCTGTCACTCCTCCATTTTTGTTTCCATCATTGTTCTCTTTACTCTCGAAAGCCAATCTTCGGCTAGTGTTGGGGTTCCAGTACCCACTAACACAGGAGGGTTGAAACTCATAACATATTTCAATTGCTTTTCCATTGCTCGTCTTGCAGCCACTTTTTCTACAGGCACATATCTCACTGCTACATGCTCAACTACACCAACCAGCTCCTGGGTCACCCCAAGGGTGGGAGGTTGTACTTGGCCTCCTGGTTGTACATAGATTAATGTGAACATGGCTTCAACAACTAATCATATCATTTCAATAGAAGGATGAGGTGTAGACACCTCAGTTGGTGCATTACTCTCCATAGAGCATTGGGGTTCAGATTTCCCCACACCACTTCTAGTTGCCTATAATCTTGAAACACACAATTAAGCAACCAACAATATTACAAAAAACAATTATTTGAACACGCACGTTCCTCAAACATGTGTATTTTCATTCTTAAGTGGATATTCATGGGTTCTTTCATGTTATAATGATAGTGCACGTACACGTGCTCACCACTCCTTATAAGAATTTGACCACAAAACCTCCCCTAATACCAAATTATAATACCCCATCTGTCGCATAAAATATAACAGAAAATCTGGCTGAGGGCCCACGCCATATTCCACGGACAGCCAGTAGAGTTATGCATGAGAACCATAACATTTAACGCATCCTACCTCAGAGTGCATTCTAGCGAAAGTATTTAAATTCTTAGAACCCAAACACAAGAATGTCCACTAACAATACCACGGGACTGACATTCAAAATACACATAATGTTTTGGTCTTAAGGCCTTACAACTATTCTCTTCACAAATGTATCTTATATACATCGGCATACAGTCTGACCACACATGAAAACAGTAAAAATTTGCCTTTGGGCCTTCGAGGGAAAACCAACGCAGCATAGGGGACTTCAGCCCACTACTTTCCACTTATCTCTCCAGCACCTGCACAAGCACGACCCACCAAGATGTGGCAAAATTAAGGCAACGATCAACATAAGCTGACAAAATTATAACGACCCCACCCCTCACTCGGGGAGGCGGTGTTCTTTCCCTACAAACAACAGTATATATCTCTTTTGGCATCAGAACGTGAAATTAAGCTCCATTCACCACAGGTGTTGGCACGCATGGCCACATGCCCCGTGCACTCAGAGCACATTATTGATGTACCATATTTCTCAGGGTCCCATCACCAACCACAGTCCTAGATTTGATAGTCCAACATTGAGCATTTTTTGTCACGCTCAAAGCCAATGACCCTCTCCTATACCCTTGACCGCACCAGTTACTTTTGGCCATCTAGTTAAGCGACATAGAGTGGGTACAGATCAGCCCTTTCACATTGCTCAAATCGATATTGCCACACAGCGGTCGATAAAACACAGGTCGGCTTCTCAGTTCTCGTTCACAATATACATAACTGAGTTATGTCTAAGGCTGGCTCTCATGGACACCACAGCTGGGCACTCCAGGCTCTCAACTTCAAATGGACTAGCTCTCACAGCCACCATAGCTGGGCACTCCAGGATCTCGGCTTCAAATTGGCTGTAACGGCCCGGTTTAGAGCTTAGAGGTTGCCGCACCCAACCATGCCGCACAGCATGTCTCGCCTCGTGGCCCGCTATAGGGCTGCAACCCAACGCCACCCCAACCCATCACTGGCCTGTTTCTCAGCACAGTAGGTTGTTGATGCCGGGTTTCGAACCTGGACACCCTTCATAAGGTGCCTTCAATAGCCCTCATCACCAACCGAGCATGAGTGTCACACAAATGAGAAAGCTATGAATAGTTTATTCTGTGGGCTTAGTGTAGAAATTTTTGAACTCATTCACGTTTTTCCCACTGTCTATGATATATGGAAATTTCTTTAGTCTACTTATGGTTTGCTTGCTGTAGTTGACAAGTCTGAGTCATTTCTCATGGATCCAAGTGAAGAACCAAGTGAAGATCTGTCTGTGAAGAAAGACATGATGATCACATCACATGAAAGGGAAGCTGAAATCTCAGGTATGGATGAGGCAATTCACGAAGGAGTCAAAGAAAATCTATGCCCAAATGTATCCCCATCCAAGAGCACTGTAATATATTTAAACCCCTCTCGTATACGCAATTCTACGTTTACATTGCATATTCTAGGTACCGCTAGACGTAGAATTAAGAAACTGGAAAAAAAAATCAATTCAAAACTACGTTTAGAGAATGACCTGTTAAAAGCAAGGACTAATGTAAAATCTACCGGTGTTTTACTAATTCCTCTACACGCTCCTCAGACAACGGTCCCATAACGTGTGTAGATTGTAATAAATTAAAATAAAAATAAGAGGTGTTTGAGAAAGAGCTTCTAATTGTAAGAGAGCAAACTAAGAAACTAGGTCTAATAAACCCATCCTTAAAAAGGGATTGTGCTAGAGGTGATGACTATAGAGTTGAAATTTAGGAGATGAATGAGATGTTTGAAGAATACAAAAAAAAATATGAAGCTCGCATTAGCTCTGTAGCCGCCATTCTTAAAGATAGCACAATCGCTTACAGCAAAGCTAGATTGAATATAAAAAATAAGAATAAGGATTTGGAGGCAAAAATCAACGCGCTTAAAGAAATTATGAAGAAAAATGTGCAAAATATAAATGTACAGTATCAAGCCAAATCCAGTAACATGGTGAACAAAAGTTCACACTAAGGAGTTGAGCAAATCAAAGGGAGTCAAAAACCTCAAGCTAGTACGTACGACTGTCCTAAAAATAAATATCATGTTCATAAGCAAGAGCAAATTACTCCATTCGTAAAATCAAATGAACGTAGATGTCCTTTTAGAAACTACTACACTGGGAGTCCCTTGTTAAGCAAAACAATTTTAACCTTAAGGACACCTTCAGTATAGTTAAACCTTCGATGCAATACTATTCAGTTGAAGGTCAACGTATGAAGGCTCGTAGAAATCTAAATGGAAACTTACAACATAAACCAGATCATAAACTTAAGTTTGAGTGGAGGCCCATAGTTGAAAATGATGGACCTATACTACCTGACCGGGAACCTTCACCAGTAAAATTCCTAAGTGTATCTCGCAGTGTTTGGGTACCCAAGAGATCCGCTCCACCGGGTCGCAATTGGATACCTAAACCACACATCTCGTAACATCCACTATATGTGTGAAGAAGCTCTAAATGAACTACAGTACATATTACTTCATGATATGCTCACTCAGGTATTTTGTTTTCCTTTATGTAAATACGCTTTAGTTTAGAACGTGGTGTATTTTATTTTGTTGGTGTTTGTTGTGAGTTAGCACGATAATACAATGATATCAAACTAATTAAAGCAGCAGAAAATCACAATGAGTATAGGGGTAGCACAAAATATATCACATGTTAAACAACTATTAACTGAGTCTGGAGGTCACCTATTTATTACATCACAAACTATAACTGATAAAATATGAAAAATACATATAAATTGTTATTCCTATGAAGAGGTGGGAGAAATATTGAGCTTGTTCATGATCTTTTTGAACATTGTTTCACCCCCTTCACCTCCTTCGCTGTCTGTTTGATCTCCCGGCCATGCTCCTCCACCATGTCATAGATGTCTCAGCTGGTTTCCCTGAGGGACCCTGTACGGTGTATCGATAGTAGTAGTATAGGTGCCCATGCCCATAAGGAAGAAGGAATCTCACCTACCCTATAAATCTGCGGGCAGCTGTCTATGGGGTATGCTGACCAGTCGATGGTCGGGTACTTCTCTATTAGGCCACTATGGATCACACCACCCAGAGGCAGTGTGTTCACCCGCTGGCGGTTAGGGGACTTCAGGAGAAAGGTGTAGCGCGTCATGGAAAGGATGAGATCTGAGACAGTGAAGGACTTCTCGGCTAGGATATAGTATATCACCATTGATAGCTGGGTCGTGACCTTCCTGGTGTCCCCAGCCTTGAACATGAGGGAGTGACGTAGGATATCCTGGATGATGCTGGCGTCGGGAGTGAGTGTATCCACCAAAGTGAAGAGATCTGAATACCCCTTCACACCGTGAAGAACCACGTTCATCTCCCTGCAGTCCCGAGTAGTTCAAAAGGGCTCCACGATGTCGAGGATTGGATAGGGTGGCATCCAGACATATTTATTATCGAGATCGAGTGGGTTATCGTCACTATCTCCTTCCGAATGCAGGACTGCACACCCCCACCTAGGTGCGTCTGAGCGGGATCCTGAAGGTTATTGTAAAACTCTCGGGTAAGGGCCGAGGAGAATGGGGCACCGGATGAAATCACTGCAAGCACGCCCGATTTCTCAAAGTACTCATAGATATGAGTATATCGGTCATCAATATCTACGATAATCGTAATGCTCATAGTTGAGTCATCTATAGCAGGGTAGGTGGAGACCGGCACCCGAGATCTCTTGGAAAAGATGCGACGAGCAGACTGGGAACTCAACGAAGCCATATCCTGAATATAAACCTTGAAACCATTCAGTAAAATATATAAAAAGGGGGATAACCAAAACCAACACAACGGAAAAGTTAAATCGGCCTCTGGATCATGTCGTCGGGAGATAATTTGGTATCGCCAGAGGTAGCGTCACGGACTGTCTTCGTCTTCTTCCGCCGGACATGTTCAAAAACACCATTTTGGTTTTAATATTCTCTCAAATACGGTAGAAAACATAGATCCATGCTTATGAAGAGTAGATCAGAGATAGTAACAAAGATCCGAAAAAAAACATATCCAACATTGAAAATCACGGAAAGCTATACAGATGAGATTCTGGCTCCGGATCTTTCCAAAAACGTGATTTTTAAGTAAATTAGTCACTTAAAAACGCCAAAGACGCGTGATCCGAGCTTACACAAGCTAGATCCATGAAAACGGCGATGATCCGTAGAAAAAATTTGAAAAAAACGCAAAATCATCACAAAAAATCGTCGCAGATCGCGCTCAAAAACACGTGAAGTCAAAACCTATAGATCTAAAATCCAGAATACTAGAAATTAGAGAGAGAGAGAGAGGAAGAGAGTACCTTAAGACGAAGAAGAAGAGCTCCAGGGAATCGGAATCTCGACAGAAGTAAGTGAAAATTAGCAGGCATGCAGATCTGGATCTGAACTGAAGTTTATATATTCTGAAGCTATCGCGGAGCGATAACTTTACCACCGGCGATAGCACTCCTTTTTGTACTATTGCATATCTGCCCAAGTAACTTCATTACGATGCTAATATAAACATTAACACGACTCATTATAATGTGTCACACATTAGCGGGGGTGTAGGTGTGTCCTCATTAGGATCGCTAACCTGTAATCCACATTGTGTCCTTAACTGGGGAAGAGTTCCAGTAGGTCCTTGTGTGACGCTGGGTGGAATGAGTGTTAGGTTGAGAGGTTTCTTGTGCGGGCACATGGGATTAACATTTCCCACCCCTATGACACGTGTGCAGCTCCTTATGCCCATCTGTCACTTAATACGGGGCTAGAGTGATGACATAGTATTTGGGTCAAGTGTGTCGTGAATATTCTCATGACTATTCCTTTCATAGCACGAACGATATTTCATACCCCATAGTACTCAGCCACATGCATAGTATTCTATCGTGTTGTCTCTATTCCTTCCTTTTTTTTGTTTCTGTGTGTTGTTGTGTTGATTATTTTTCATTTTTCTTATGTGATAAATTGAAAAAAAAAAAAAATATATGTATATAAAAACAAAAAAACTATAATTTGATCATGTCTTACGGGCACACATGACTTGAAATTAGGCTATAACGGGTATATACAATGTTTGAGTTAAAATTGTTACTCCATGTGAACATTGTTCCCGATCATGGTGTGTCGAATCTATAAGTACTTAGCCACTAAGTGTGACATTACATGTTAGTGTATGTTGAATATGCCTCTAGGTATGTGTGAGGATTTAGATAGGGGAATGACTTCACACTATTCACACATCCCTAGACGGAGCACTCATGTACAAATACTAGGCTTACATGCTATAACTAGTGACATTGCATCTTAATACGTTAGAAATACTTTGAATAATCAATTTCATGATATATATATATATATATATATATATATGCGTATATGAAGATCATAACTTTGGGCAAAATCTCTAGTGCTAAAGTCTTATGTCTACAAGTTAAAGTATATCTATCTAGGTTGATAGATTTCGATTGACTCAGGGCTCCTTGAACTCACAAAAAATTATATAAAAGTGATATCTCAAAGCAAACTAATTAGACAAACTATGCATGCTATCAAATGTCATGTCAAGGACCCCCCCCCCCCCCAAGCACTACTCATTCCTCCTGATAAGTCTTTATGAGAATTGTGAGGATGAGCACCTTGGTTCAAAGAGTCACTTTGATCTTGTGCATAGACTCTAACTTAAGCTTAGTACCCCTAGTTCAAGTCTTGGTATGACATAGATAGACATGTGACGTGATTGTTCACTCTATTTCTCTTGTGTTAGCATTTTAAATGATCGAGAAAAAACATGTAACATATGTTATTTCTACTTGGTGTTTTCTCTCTTGTTGATGCTACACGTACACGTCATTGCCTTATTTAATGCTTCCATACATAAGAATTGGACTGAAACTCCACTATATATTTTTCGCACATAGGTACTAGGGTACTAGCACACGATTTATACTTTTGATGCTTATAATGTTTAAACGTGATTAACTCTGTAACTCTCGTAGCATTGTATTGTTCATCGTTGTGTGCTTAGTCTACTTTATGCTGTCCAATCCATATAAACTCTTCAAAATGATTTATTTTATGTTCGTGTACTCCGCTCTTATGTTTGCTCATGTGCTTCATATTCTCTGATTTGCAATTTTTGGGTCACCCCTCTAGCTCTCACTGTTTGCTTTATTGATTATGTGCATTGTCTGCTATTTCTTTCATGCTTATTATATATCTTATTTTTTTCTCGCATGACTGTTTGGTCTGGCACGCCCCTTTTGATACTATCAAAGGGGGAGAAGATATTGTTCATGAGAATTGTTCATGGGTATGATCTCATGTAGGGGGAGCTTGTTTCAATGTGTGCACATAGATAGGGGGAGCGTGTAGAACACGTAGGTAGGGGGAGCATGTAGAACACGTAGGTAGGGGGAGCGTGTGTGTAAGGGAGCTATATAGAGAACCTGAAACCTGAAAGTTCAAAATTATCCTTTTATATATATTTACTCTATCATGTACTTTGTTATTTATCATGAACGAGATTTGATATTATCAAAAGGGGGAGTTTGTTGCAACCGTTGTTTCACATTCCCTATGTTTGAGAATATAGAACCCCAAGCTCAATTTGATCACATCTTGTGTTGATAGAGTGTGCAGGTTGACAGGTTCAAGCAAAGAAAAGATGTATCATATTGATGTTAACGTCGAGCAATAGAAGTTACCGCCGAGCGGTAGCCGTGAATTAATTGGACAGAGCTCTCGGGAACCTACTGCTCTGCGCTAGTTCTACCGCCCACGCTAGCTCGATGAATTAATTGGACAAAGCTCTCGGGATCATACCGCGCAAGCGCTATCATGGTACCGCGATGCGGTAACCCACTCATCGCCTCAAGGGTTTGAGAGCGTTGCGACAGCACTACCATTGGGCGCTAGCATGGTAACGTGCCGCAGTAGTCCACTCAACGCTTCAAAGCATTGAGTGCGTTTAGACTGGCCTATTTCTAGGCACTAGCTTGGTATCGCGCTGCGATAGTCCACTTAATGCTTCAAGGCGTTGAGTGCATTGAGACAGGCCTACTGCTGGGCGCTATCTTCCTACCGCGTCGCGCTAACATTAGTAAAAGGAAAATATTCATTTTGAATATTTTTCTAAATTTGGGGGACAGCTGGAACATCTAGCATGCAAACCTATTGCCGGGTACTAGTCTTACCACCGGCGGTAGCCTATTTTCACGAATACTCATACAAATCTGCCTCAGTTTCTGTGCTGATTACCTAAGACAAAAAAAGACAGGTGTTTGTGCATTCTAGGGTTCAGCCGCTCTCTTTGCTTTCTGTTCTAAAGGTCTCCATTGAAGAAGAATAAAGCCGTCTCCCTCTCATTTCCACACGAAGAACTCTGGCGATCCAAGATCTACATCGACTACCAATCAGTTGCTACCATATGAAGATCTGAAGCACCGGTCGCGGATCGCTTGACGAAGAGTTCGTCTAGAGGGAGAACTTAATCTTTTAGAATCTTTACATCTTTACTTTTGTAATCTTCTCTTTTTCTTAATCTTGTGGTGAGGAAAATCGATCGGTGAGGGTCGCCGGAATACGAGTAGGATTCCGTAGAAAATTGTCCCGGGATAGGGACGTATAGATCAGAGGATCTAGCGGGGCTCTAAGACCCTTCCTTGAATAAAGGTGAAGAGTCGGGAGCTGGCTCGAAGACCTTTCTTGGAGGGAAAGGGATAGAGCCAACCGGTCCGTGGAGCGGGTTGGTATAGAAAATAAAAGAATTTTTTCTTTCACCGCCTTCGATCCCCGACTTCACGGGGATCACAATTTTGTGATTGTAAAACCTTTTGTTGTTTTAAATTCTTGCAATAAAATTTATTATTGATTCAATGTTACTGTTGTGATTGTTAGACTGGATTACTCTGTGTGGTGTACACGTAAATTCGTACAGGAAAATGAGTTCTCAGACTTACCGTCGTGCGTTAGAGACCTAACGCCCTGCGGAAACTACAAGGACTCGATTTTCTGGGACAGAATATTTTTAAATTTCTATTAATGCGAAAAAGTTTATTCAACCCCCCCCCCCCCCCTCTAAGGTAAGCCACTAGATCCAACAAATAGCTACCAAGCAATTATTCAAATGACACATTTTGAGGCCTTATATGGTAGGAAGTGCTATACTTCATTGGCTTGTGTAGAAATAGGTGAATCGAAGCTTTATAAACGTAAAGACATCGAAAATGCGACTTCAACGATACGTGTGATTCGAGAATGATTGATGATTGCACAAGATAGGTAGATAAAATACTACAATGGCAAGCACTGAAACGTGGAGTTTGTGGTTGGCGATTGGGTTTATCTCAAGATAAGACCGTTCAAGGGCGTATCTAGGATTTGGCGCTTGAAAAAGCTGAGTCCGAGAAACCTTATGTCATTTGAAATCATTGAGCAGATTGGTGAAGCAGACTAGCAGCTATATCTTTCAGCTGAACTCAGTGCTTTGCACGATCTGTTTCACATATCGGTGCTGCAGAAGGCTGTGCAAGAGCCTACACAAGTGGTTGATGTGGATCAAGTGCCGGTCGATAGTGGATTGACGATGAAAGTCAAGCATATTCGAATTGAGGACACAAAGATTAAGCGACTGTGGAACAAAGAGATCGGAATGGTCAAAGTCCATTTGGACAACTATGGTCGTGAGGAGCTGTCATGGGAGCGCGAGCAGGCCATGCGAGATAAGTTCCCTGAACTGTTCCGTTGAGGTATATTTGATATGTTTTGTACTTCTATATTGTTTCTTGTTAAGTATAAATTCCGGGACAAAATTGTTGGGTTTCTCTATGAGGATGGCACAACACTTGTGCACGCAGCGGAAGTAATAAAAATTAAGAACAACCCAAAGAGATTGGGATCGGGCCATGAATGTTGAATCGAGAAGTTAACAAACAACTAGGTAAAAGTTACCTTTCCGGTGTTGAGTCAAAACTCAACAGAGATGCTCCAAGCTTTGAGTCCTTGTCGGTGGCGAGTTCTACGTAGAATAACATCTACGTCTCTACAGAAATCCACACGAGTAGGAGAACACCGAGCCTCGTCGCACGAAAGATCGGGAAGGAGATCAACTGCACCTTGCACTTCCACGGACTGCTAGGTCCGCGCAAGGAATAGCAACACCGGCAACTGTCGCCGGAGAGGAGGAGGTCGACGTAGCGAAAGAGGCAGCGGAACACTTCCGTCCGGCGGGGTTCGAGAATCGGCAGAGCGAACGAGCGGCGGAACGCTTCCGTTGGGTTCAATTCAGCCACAGGAGAAAAAGGCTGATCTATTATTCCCAAAACCCTAAGTCTCAATTTATACCAAAGGCATAAATAGACCTGAGAGTATCGCTATCCGCAGACCACCCAAAATAGGGTTTAAGAATCATTCGCCGAGAATCAGCACAGGTTCGGCGAGAATCAGTCGGCGGGAATCAGCATTCGTCGAGAATCGAACATTTCGATTATCGACGACTCTCGACGATCGTCGAGTATCGATGATCGATACTCGAAGATTCTCGACAATCGATACTCGACGATCGATACTCGACGATTCTCGGCGATCGATACTCGACGATTCTCGACGACTTTGCCTTAGTCGGCGAGTCATACTCGATGACTCTCGACGAAAATCCTTTGGCAACGTTTGCCCTACCCCATTCTGTGTGGTGATTGGTAACCCTTACCAACACAGTCAATCTTCCAACTTCTCCACATGCTCTTATGTGCGACCCTGCATGCTCATATCGCGTTGGCAGTGAGATTACATGTTTGACCACTTCTAGATCATCATGGTAACTCCAACAGTCTCCAACTTGATCTTGAAAGTATCAAACCAAAAACCTCACAAACAATGAGCGGCATCTAGCAATGCATCATTGCTACCCAAGCAATAAGAGTTCATAACTCATAAGCCTTATGAATAATGTCTCAGCATTGTCTTTGTCCCTTTGTCCCTTACATTCGGAAAGAACTAGAGGCATGGACCGTGTCACCCTCATAATAGCTCAATCCAAGTTTCTTGATCTAGAACGGACTTCTAGAGAATGGTGAGTCCAATATCACATATTGACTCAACCAAGCATGGCCATGCATTTCTCAGTCCAGTTCATTCAAGGGTCCCATGGATGCAACTCCTGTCATATAGGAGGACAAATCCCATATCTGCTCACACACAAACACCCAAATGATTCGTAACGTGCCCAACAACCACCCTTATCATCAACCTTTCTCAAGGAAGACTTTAGATGACATCAAAGCATGCTCTTCCTCACTTGATTAATGTTGTGACTTCAGGTCAAAGGACTACAACACCATTGTCAATTGAGACCTACTCGTGACACGTTTAGATAACAATCCACATAGTAGTATAAGGCTGGGTCTGTCCAGTACAACTTGTTCATTAACAAGTACCCACATGATGACTTGATATCACAATATCATGACCTATGAGAACTGGTCATCAGTCAACACACGTGCTAGTCTTAATGTATCATCATCACCCTTAGTTTCTATGATGATACTACGACCAGGGACCTTTTAAGAATAAAGCTTCAAATAAATCATAGGCTCTCACATTCAAGTCACGTACTTGATGTCCTATGGAAGCAAAGATTCTAAGGGTATTTATTATATTAACATTTAACTATCGCATAGAGAAACCATAATAAAAGAACATGTCATTAATTGTAAAAGAAAAATCTAGGTACATAATTCATGATATGAATAAACAATAAACAGCCAACAGAATATATGTTTACATACAACCCACAAGACTCTCACTAGAGTTTATCATTTAGGTATCGCATACCCATTGATCTAGTATGACCATCATGCTTTCTCTGCGCGAGAGGCTTTGTCAGTGGATCCACAATATTCTCCTCAGTCGTCACTCTGCAAATGTTCACATCTCCTCGTTCGACAATCTCACGAATAAGATGGAACCGCCGAAGTATGTGCTTGGAGCGCTGATGAGATCTAGGTTCCTTAGATTGTGCAATTGCACCATTATTATCACAGTAGAGAACTACGGGACCAACAATGCTAGGAACTACATCAAGCTCGCCGATGAATTTCTTAATCCATACAGCCTCCTTCGCTGCGTTAGCTGCAGCGATATACTCGGCCTCTGTTGTAGAATCAGCAACTGTCTCTTGCTTGGAACTCTTCCAGCTCACAGCTCCTCCATTAAGGCAAAACACAAAACCTGACTGAGACTTTGAGTCGTCCCTATCAGTTTGGAAGCTAGCATCCGTGTAACCATTTACAACGAGCTCTTCCTCTCCACCATACACCAAGAACACATCCTTTGTCCTTCTCAAGTACTTCAGGATATTCTTGACTGCAATCCAGTGACACTCATCGGGGTCTGACTGATACCTGCTAGTCATGCTCAAAGCAAAGGAGACATCGGGTCGAGTACATAACATTGCATACATGATTGATCCAATTGTCGAAGCATATGGAATCAACTTCATGCGGTCCTTATCTTCACAAAATTTTGGACACTGGTCCTTAGAGAGATTCACACCATGAGATATGCGTAAAAATCCTTTCTTGGACTCAAGCATGTTGAACCGCTTCAACACCTTCTCAATGTATGTACTCTGGGTGAAACCCAGCAACTTCTTCGATCTATCTCTATAGATCTTAATACCGAGTATGTAAGTCGCTTCACCCAAGTCCTTCATAGAAAAGTAGTTCCCTATGTTGTTCTTAACAACTTTCAGGGTAGGAATGTCATTCCCAATCAATAGTATGTCATCTACATACAATATCAGGAAGACAACAATGCTCCCACTGATTCGCTTGTAAACACAAGGCTCATCTTCATTCTTGATGAAACCAAACTCTTTGATTTTCTCATCAAAACGAAGATTCCAACTTCGAGAGGCATGCTTTAGTCCATAGATGGGCCTATTCAGCTTGCATATTTTAGTGGCTTCATTTGTGGATACAAAACCCTCGGGTTGTGTCATGTACACTTCCTCAAGGAGGTTTCCATTAAGGAAAGCTGTTTTGACATCCATCTTCTAGATCTCGTAGTCATAATACGCAGCAATATCCTTATGGTCTTTACCATGGCAACAGGGGAAAAAGTATCATCATAGTCAATACCATGAATTTGCTTGAAACCCTTAGCCACGAGTCGCCCTTTGAATGTCTGTACATTCCCATCCATGTCGATCTTCTTCTTGAAGACCCATTTGCACCCTATGGGTCGTACCCCTTCAGGTGGTTCCACCAAGTTCCAAACTTGGTTTGCATACATGGAGTCCATTTCGGATTTCATAGCCTCAAGCCATTTGTCGGAGTACGGTCCATTCATAGCCTCTTGGTAGGTTGTTGGTTCATCATCATGATCCATAAGGAACACATTACCTATTTGAGACATGAGAAATCCATATCTCTCAGGCTCAAATCTATGTCTACCAGATCTACGTAGGACTTGTGTTTCTTGAGCAGGTTCTCGAGCCACAACATCTTGTAGTCCTGTCTCAGAATCCAATTCCGGTTCATTCACTACTTGTGGTTCTTAAACTTCTTTAAGTTCTACCTTTTCAGTCTTTCTTGATAAGAATTCTCTCTCCAAGAAGACGCCAGTCCTTGCGACAAACACTTTGCACTCGGACGGTGGGAAAAAGTAATACTCTTTTGTTTCCTTAGGATATCCCACCAGATAACATTTGTCCGATTTGGGTTCCATCTTGTCAGGCATTGGACGTCGCACGTATGCCTCACAGCCCCAAATTTTAATGAACGACATACTAGGACGCTTCCCAGTCCATATCTCATATGGTGTCTTCAGAACCGTTTTCATTGGAGCGCAATTCAGTGTCATTGCAGCAGTCTCTAAAGCAAAACCCCAAAAGGAAACAGGCAAGTCTGCATGACTCATCATCGAACGTACCATGTCTAACAGAGTACGATTTCTCCTCTTAGACACACCATTATGTTATGGTATTCTAGGTGGAGTGAGCTGTGATACAATACCACACTCTTTCAGATGATCACGGAACTCATGACTCAGGTATTCGCCACCTCGATCAGATCGGAGTGCTTTAACCCTTTTACCCAACTGGTTTTCTACTTCATACTTTAACTCTTTGAACTTTTCAAAGGTCTCGGATTTGCACTTCATAAGATACACATATCCGTATCTACTGAAATCATCAGTAAATGTAACGAAGTAGAAATATCCACCTCTAGCCATGGAGCTCATGGGTCTGCATACATCACTATGTATAACACCCAAGAGATCCTCAGCCCTCTCAGTATAACTAGTGAAAGGGGCTTTAGTCATCTTGCCTAACAAACAAGATTCGCATCGCTCAAATGATTCATAATCAAATGAGTCCAAAAGTCCATCTTTATGGAGCTTGGATATGCGCTTCTCGTTTATATAGCCCAAACGATAATGCCAGAGATATGTAGGGTTTGAGTCATTTGTTCTTAGTCTTTTATTATTTTCTACATTATAGATCAGATGGTCCAAGTTCAAAACATAAAGACAATTAAACAATTGAGCTACAGCATAACAAATATCATTCTTAAATATAGAACAACAGTTGTTCTTAATTATAAAAGAAAATCCAATCATGTCCAAGCATGAAATGGATATAATGTTTCTAGTTATGGCCGGAACAAAATAATAATTATCTAATTCTATTACAAGCCCACTGGGCAAAGAAAGACGGTAAACCCCTACAGCTACAGCAACAACTCTTTCTCCATTGCCAACGCGCAGGTCCACCTCCCCTTTACTAAGCAATCTTCTCCTTTCCAGTTCCTGCACATTTGTACAAATGTGTGAACCACATCCGGTATCCAATACCCAGGATGAAGGAGCAGAAAGGTTTATCTCTATAACGTAAATATTTGAAGCGGAAGTCATACCTCCCTTCATTTTCTGTAGACCCTCAATGTAAGAAGGACAGTTCCTCCTCCAATGACCAGCCTTGCCACAGTGGTGGCATTTCCCTTCCTTCACCGTGCTCTTATTTTTCTTCAGTGCAGAAGACTTGGGCTCAAGATATGACTTAGGTCCCACCTTAGTCTTCTTAGAGCCCTTGCCCTTGCCCTTATGCACCATCAGTATGGGGCTGGCAGGCTTTGACTTCTTCATGTTGATCTCGGTAGTTCTTAACATGCCTAGGAGCTCGGGCAGTGTCTTGTCTATTTCATTCATGTTGTAGTTCAAGACGAACTGCTCATAACTGTCCGGCAACGATTGCAGGATCAGGTCTGTGGCCAACTCTTGACCCAGAGGAAAACCCAGCCTTTCAAGGTTCTCTATATACCCAATCATCTTGAGTACGTGAGTCCCTACTGAGTTTCGAACTCCCATCTTGCACTGAAACAATGCTTTTGTGACGTCAAACCTCTCTTGACGAGCTTTCCCTTGAAACATTTTCTTAAGATGCTCGTCAATCTCTTTGCACCCCATGTTCTCATGTTGCTTCTGAAGCTAGGAGTTCATGGTGGCAAGCATAAGGCATTCGACGTCTAAGGCATCATCAGTATACTTCTTATAAGTATCTTTATCAGCATGGGAAGAATTCCCGATCGGCACCTCGTGGGCTTCTTCTTCCAAGACATAGAGCTTTCGCTCTTGCCTGAGAATAATTCTCAGGTTCCTGTACCAGTCCATGTAGTTAGTCCCACTGAGCTTATCCTTCTCAAGTATGGCTCTCAGAGACAGAGTGGAGTGTGAACCACTTGCCATGGAATTCTACAAGAATTCATGCAGAATAATATCAGTACCAAAATTTCAAAATATAATTTATTTTTAATATGGACTTCAATTAAAACTCCCACTATTTTATTCGAAATGATGGCCCTCACTATCAATTCGGAGAGTTCATGTGAGCTACTCTCTTAGTGGACAAGATCCGTATTTCACCAACACAATGAGTCAGCTTTGGTTTTTCTCTCATGATGTGGTTATTTAGGTAGGCAACGCTTGCCAATTGCATCCTATGTGAATTCTTGTATGGTTGGTGAATAACTCCTAATTCGCATCCATCATATGGTGCATGCCAACCCTATGCCTCTAGGCACTCAACCTTTGAGGTCACCTAGTTAAGTTATACCCGATGTCGACAGTGGGATATCACAATTATCCGCTTGCACCCTTACCAAGATAGATTAATGCACCTTGCTTTGGCAAGCCCACACTTCATCGATCGAGGCAGAAAGAGTGTCATCCATCGGAAGGCATCCGAAGACTTAATATTTGATGAAGGGATTTTTTGATAATAGGTTAACAATTAACCATGATCAACATTTGATCAATGTGCACATCCACAGAAAAACATTTCTAAAATCCACATGCATCCCTTATGTGCACAACATGGCACTATCAATATTTGATAGAAGGAAGGACTAAATCTGAACATCCGGACTCTTCAAAATTTTCAGATTTACATGTATTGGACAAAGGCAAAGGCAACTCGACTTAATGCAGTAGACAAGCTCGTCTCTCATTGTTGGATTCAAAATCCAAAACAATACGTGGGTTCATTAACCACTCGAGGGACGGCTACCGCTAAGGAGACAACAATTTCTAACAATTAGAAATAATCACGAAATCCCAGACATTCCTGGAGGGTTCCAAGGGGCAGAGCCCCTAACCTGTGGGTTATGGGCCCACCGATTTCCCTTGGAAAACCATCAACAATTGATGATCCAGGATTAAATCTAGATATTTAGAACACTTCTAAATCCCTAGGTTTACACGCACTGGAATAACCAAACTTCAAAAACAACAATCATGGCTGAAACCTGGCTCTGATACCACTGTTGGGTTTCTCTATGAGGATGGCACAACACTTGTGCATGCAGCGGAAGTAATAAAAATCAAGAACAACCCAAAGAGATTGGGATCGGGCCATGAATGTTGAATCGAGAAGTTAACAAACAACTAGGTAAAAGTTACCTTTCCGGTGTTGAGTCAAAACTCAACAGAGATGCTCCAAGCTTTGAGACCTTGTCGGTGGCGATTTCTACGTAGAATAACGTCTACATCTTTGCAGAAATTCACACGAGCAGGAGAACACCGAGCCTCGTCGTACGAAAGATCGGGAAGGAGATCAACTGCACCTTGCACTTCCACGGACTGTTAGGTCCGCGCCAGGAATAGCAACACCATCGACTGTCGCCGGAGAGGAGGAGGTCGGCAGAGCGAAAGAGGCGGCGGAACACTTCCGTCCGGCGGGGTTTGGGAATCGGCGGAGCGAACGAGCGGCGGAACGCTTCCGTCGGGTTCGATTCGGCCACAGGAGAAAAAGGCCGATCTATTATTCCCAAAACCCTAAGTCTCAATTTATACCAAAGGCATAAACAGACCTGAGAGTATCACTATCCGCAGACAACCCAAAATAGGGTTTCAGAATCATTCGCCGAGAATTAGCACAGGTTCGGCGAGAATCAGTCGGCGGGAATCAACATTCGTCGAGAATCGAACATTTCGATTCTCGACGACTCTCAACGATCGTCGAGTATCGACGATTGATACTCGACGATCAAGACTCGACGATTCTCGATGATCGATACTCGACGATTCTCGATGATCGATACTCGACGATTCTCAACGATCGATACTCAACGATTCTCGACGATCGATACTCGACGATTCTCGACGACTTTGCCTTAGTCGGCGAGTCATACTCGATGACTCTCGACGAAAATCCTTTGGCAACGTTTGCCCGACCCCATTCTGTGTGGTGATTGGTAACCCTTACCAACACAGTCAATCTTCCAACTTCTCCACATGCTCTTATGTGCAACCCTGCAGGCTCATATCGTGTTGGCAGTGAGATTACATGTTCGACCACTTCTAGATCACCATGGTAACTCCAACAGAAATCTCCTTGGAGAATTGTAATGCCCTGAATTTCCTAAAACAAAACAGGTAGTGTGTTGGTACCCTAGTTTGGATTTGAGTTCAGTCTTCTCATTTAGTCTCTTGACCCAAGATTTATCTATGGTCAAAGGTTAGTTGTTTAGTTAGATTGCTCTAGTTGTAGAGTTGTCACTTATCCAAATGAAAATTTGGTTAAGTTGTTTTTGGTTCGACTATGATCGAATGCCGCTCGACTATCGTCTATCGACTGGTCGACGATCGTTTATCAGTTGGTCGATGTTTGTCTGTCAGCAGATCGTCTTTCTCTGAGTTAGTTCTACTCTTGTTAGCTCGACGTTCTGTGGTATCTGCCTTGTCGATCGTCGAACCCCGCTCGACTTCTTTTGACCAGACAGATTTCTTGATAGTTCAACTATCTGCTTGGATAGTTCAACTATCTGATAGTTCGACTATATGTTTGATAGGTCGACTATCTGCTCTTCTTGATAGTTCAACTATCTGCTTGGATAGTTCAACTATCTGATAGTTCGACTATCTGTTTGATAGGTCGACTATCTGTTTTGCTTGATAGTTCGACTATCTGTTTTGATAGGTTGACTATCTGCTCTGTTTGATAGTTCAACTATCTGTTTGGATAGTTCAACTATCTGATAGTTTGACTATCTGTTTGATAGGTCGATTATCTGTCTTGCTTGATAGTTCGACTATTTGTTTGATAGGTCGACTATCTGTTTTGCTTGATAATTCGACTATCTGTCTTGATAGGTTGACTATCTGTTCTGTTTGATAGTTCGACTATTTGCTTGGATAGTTCAACTATCTGATAGCTCGACTATCTATTTGATAGGTCGACTATCTGTTTTGCTTGATAGCTTGACTATCTGTCTTGATAGGTCGACTATCTGATAGCTCGACTATCTGTTCTGATAGGTCGACTATCTGTTGTGGTAGTTCGACTATCTGTGTCGTTCGACTATCTGTTCTGATAGGTCGATGATCTTTTTGCTTCGGTCGACGATCTTTTTGCTTCGGTCGACGATCTCCGAGGGTCGTTCGACATTCTTCTGTCTGCCTTTAGTAATTTTGTACTCCTTCTATTCTATGATTTAATTCCTATTTATTTAGCACATTTTATTAAAGATTATTTCATTGATTTTATGCATACATCTCAAGGCAATCTTTGTCCCATCCTTTGTGCATAAGTCATACTTTATCTGACAAAGTTTTTTTGTCTTATTAGTTGAAATATCTTTTTGCTTTATTCTGCCATGCTGTCCTTTATAGCCGTTAGACACAAAAGTCTTCTTTGGCCGTAAAGAGTTTAGTCTGATGTGACTTTCTTTAGTACTCCTTTTATCAGATTGGATATGCAGCTTCTTAGAAAGCTTTATCCCCTTATAGCATGTCTGCCTGTAGGATATGTTTTTGTTTTATGCTATTTATAGCCCAGATTGCAGATCTCAGAAGAAGACAAAATTCAAACAAAGTTTAGAGCCGTTGCAAAGGCTAATATATAAAGTGCTTTCAAAAGACAGCAGATGCACAACAAGAGAAGAACACACAGATTCAATACAGATATTCATATACAGATTCAAAGCAAGAAGAGATACAAATCTCAGTCATTGATACATTCAACAGAGAAGATCATCCTTCTTCAACTCTCTCTTCTTCAATCCTGAGTTCATCCTGCTGCCAGGAACATTCACTCAGAGCCTCAAGAAGAAGAAGAAGAAGAAAGAAAAGCTATAGAAGAAGAATAATCATTCTACAATCAAGAGTCTTCTTCAAGCTTCTCCTTCAGAACTTCAAGACAGTTCTTTGTCTCAAGTTCAGAAGAGTTCCTGCACCCTGAAGCAAGACTTCTTCCTGGATATTCTCGAAGCCAGGGGGAGCCTTGATTCTTTAGAGCTTTCTAGCTCTGTGCAATCCACTAGCTTCTCTAATCTGTTTTAACAATAGAGAAGAAACTTTAACTCTCTCAACCTCCTGTATAAAGGGTTATTACTCCCTTCAAAAGTAAACCTTGGTGGCAGGGCACCTGATCAAAAACCTGTGTTGGATTTTGAGCTCCTGATCAAAAGCTCAAAGGGTCTACTTGATCTACCTGAAGCAGATCAGTTGGTGGCAGGGCACCTGAACAAAAACCTGTAGTGGATTCCTACCAGGGTGGTAGAAGAGTGGACGTACCTATTTAGAGGGAACCACTATAAACTTCTTGTGTTGTCTGTGTTGCTTAATTAATTTATTGCACTATGGCTGTGAGTAGAAATAACTAGGATTGCTAGTTGCTGTGATAGGATCAAAGTTCAACTGTAATTACAGTTAGCTTTCTCTAGTGCACTTCACTTTGTGTTAGGCTCTAGGGTTTTCAAATATCTATAAACTCATTCCGCAAATTAACTCTAAGGGAGTTGAGTAGGGTGTCATAATTTTTGAATACTCTATTCACCCCCCCCCCCTCTAGAGTTGTATCTATCCTCACTTTCATAGTGGTCACTGGAGGTTACCGCTGGGCGGTAGACTTAGCGTTGGTGGTATCGAGCTTATTTTAATAGACCAACATCTCAGGTAGGTATCACGCGGCAGTAGTGTGATACCGCATGACGGTAGCCAGCTAAATTAAACTGACCTTTGTCTCTGGATGGTACTGCTCGATGGTAGCAGTAATGCTCGCAGTAGCGTGCCACGATCAGATAAAGTTGAGGCGATCTTTGGGCAGAAGAATGGTGCCAATTGGGCCAAGAGACCACCACTTGAACTATCGCTCGGCGGTATTAAGGTACCGTGCAGTGGTAGCTCTCTGTTAAAGGCTTAAGATGAGATTATTTTCTCATTTTTTTTCTCTTTCTCTCTCTCTCTCTTATATCTAGAGGAGGAAGAAGGAGAGTGCTAGGAAAGCAAGGGCAAGGCAAATCCAGCCCTGCTGTGAAGGCGTTCTTGTGATTGAATTTTCCAGTCGAAGCCAGATTCATAGAGAGGAAGATGTGGTGATCATTTCCATCTGGATCAAGTACAAGATCATGGCTCCAAAGAGATCGTCAAGGATAACGATCTTTATTCTTGTACATATGAAGTCCTTAATTTGGCATATTGCATGAAATACCCCACTAATTGGTGGAGAGCGAAGGGATTTTCGACGGGTCGATATAAAGTATCACTGGTATAAATTGCATATAGAATCTGGAATCGAAGTACGAAATATGCATGTTGTGTGAAGCCCACCTGGAATGGTTGGACTGGATTGGTGATGATTGATTTGCGTGTTGGAGAAGACTCCGTGGTTAAATGTATAGTTTACGGAGTACGTGATAATACGTTTTGTAGCCTAAACTATTATCGTATTTTCTATTTTATAGTGTACAAATCATGTCTATTATTAGTTTATTTTTATCCTTTTTATGTAAATATTATTGCCACTAACATTTTCTTGTCCTTTTGCAGGTTTTCAGGAAATTTTTCAAAATGACCTGACACGCCCCCCTGTCACGCCCTCCCTAGGCGTGACCTAGGGCGTGTTACCCGATCCCCAGGACTCCTGCTGGAAGGGACAGGAAAATGGTCAAAACCGCTGTCACGCCCCCATGACACGCCCTCCATGGGCGTGTCACCAGGCATGACGAAGGGTGTGTCGCCCTCTGCCGCAAAGCCTGCCGCCGCATTAAATGTCGTTTCTCCACAGCACGAAAACAGTACTGTCACGCCCCCCCCCCCCCCCGTCACGGGCGTGACCTGGGGCGTGACATGAACTTTTCGACGACTGACGGATTTCCGACCAATGATTTGGACATGACGTGCCTGTCACGCCCCCCTTACACGGGCGTGACCTAGGGCGTGACCACCGACGTATCGAAGCAATCATCCCTCCCGCCAGAATCCAGAGCCCGAGGTCAACATAGTACTGTCACGCCCCCTGACACGCCCCCCCTAGGGCGTGTCAGAGGGCGTGACCAACTCGAGAAAAATTCTATAAATTGAGACCCCCCCTCTCCATTTCAGGAAGCTTTGGTTGAGAGGGGGAGGTGCTGCCCCTTTGGTTCTTGAGTTTTTTTATGCTTTCTCTCTCTCTCTCTCTCTTTGTAATTTTTGTTTAACCCTAGTTTAATCTTAGTTTGTTTTAGCTTTTATTGTAATATTGCTCTTGCTTAGTGCTACTTGTAGGGCTAGAATAGGATTTCAATTTCATGCACTTGTAATTTTAATTTCAATAGTGTAACTTGCCCCTTTTTATTAATAGAAGTGTTATTTGTTTAGCTTGTGTTCTTTTTATGCTTTACTACTCATCCCCCCTCCTCCACTCCATTATGATTAACTAATCCTCCTTGTACTCGATCTTGATGATCCGAGGTTAGAGCGATTAAGTTATGATGTTTTAATTAATCTTTTCTTTTTAGGTTAGGGCCTTGAATTACTCTTGATTAATCACGGGTTGGAGGTATATTATCGATATATACTCTCCGCCTTAGCTTTCATTTTGGGCTAGCCGAGAGGCCGAAAGAATGAAGTGAGCATTCAAGAGTAAAGGGAGTTGTACGCACCCCTCGAGAGAGGCAGACGTCCAAATCTCCCGGATTGGAGTAAAATCCAATAGTGGGGTTCACCGCGTAAAGCGAGTTTTAGGCCTCCGATTTAGACGAGAGTCGGTCGGACCTTCCTAAACTCAGTTGGGCACGACTTCGAGAGAAGCGTGTTCAAGCTTTAGGAACCTCCACGGTCAAGGACCCTTATCCTATTAAGTTTAGATTTTTATCGCATTTTCTTAATCGTCTTTAGCCGAGGTGAATCTCGATCGGGTGCATTTCCATTTCATATTTTCTTCCTTTAGTAGTAATCTCCTATCTTGTGCTCTTTAATTAACTGCAGTAGTTTCCTTTTTAGCATTGTTCTTTTCTTAATAGCGTAACTTAATTGCGGTAGTTCTCTTTCTAGTTTGCTTTAATTTCTCCATTGCACTTAGATTTTCTAAAACCCTAGTTTTTCCGTCGATAAGATAATAGCGTTCGTGTGAGTAAGCTTAGCCAACAGTTCCCGGATTTCAATACGACACTTGTGTCCCCTTGCTACAATTCGATAGGTATACTTGCCTCATCGGGTTGCTAGTTCGGTTGCGTTTATTTTCTTCGAACCCTAGCGCGCAACAATAACCTCACCACATAGCTGCGACTAGCACGTTTTCTTTTTCATTGCATGAGAATGTTATGTAGTATGGGTTCACCGCCTAAAGCAAGTTTTAGGCCTCCGATTTAGACGAGAGTCGGTCGAACCTTCCTAAACTTAGTTGGGCACGACTTCGAGAGAAGCGTGTTCAAGCTTTAGGAACCTCCACGGTCAAGGACCTTTATCCTATTAAGTTCAGATTTTTATCGCATTTTCTTAATCGTCTTTAGCCGAGGTGAATCTTGATTGAGTGCATTTCCATTTCATATTTTCTACCCTTCGTAGTAATCACCTATCCTGTGCTCTTTAATTAACTGCAGTAGTTTCCTTTCTAGCATAGGTCTTTGCTTAATAGCTTTACTTAATTGCGGTAGTTCTCTTTCTAGTATAGCTTTACTTCCTTCCTTGCAATTAGTTTTTCTCTAAACCCTAGTTTTTCCGTCGATAAGATAATAGTGTTCGTGTGAGTAAGCATAGCCAACAGTTCCCGGATTTCAATACGACACGTGTGTCCCCTTGCTACAATTCGATAGGTATACTTGCCTCATCGGGTTGCTAGTTCGGTTGCGTTTATTTTCTTTGAACCCTAGCGCGCAACAAGTTTTTGGCGCCGTTCTGGGGAACCAATTTCCGTTGATATATTGAAAACACGAACCTATTAATTTTATCTTCTCTTTCTCATCCTCCTTCTTTAAATTTTAAAAATCAAAAAAAATTTTATCACCGCTCTTAATAGAAACCAACCTCACAATTTTTCTACGCCACCTAATTCTCTCGAAAAGGGCAAAGGGCTTTAAGCGCCACTGTCTTGTCTAGTACCTTGCGAACCCTTCACGGGGTAGTCCTTGGGAAGTTCGGGAGTTAATCTATATAAAAAAAATCTATTTCAAAAAGAAAAAAAAAATTTAATCTTTTTTCTAATTTATCCTTTTTCTCTTTCTCTTCTTCTTTTCTGTTCTTTTAGTGCATGACCCGCGGGAGTCCGTCGGTTATTTTGGACTTGGACCACGAAATTGAGCATACTCTTTGGAGAAGATCGCGATTTCAAGGTCCTACTATCCAAGTGCCGGTTGAGGACTCCGAGTCATTTGCTACTTTAAGAATGGAAGAACCCAACGTAGATGAGGCCGTGCAAAGGACTATGTCCTATTATGCACGACCGAACCTCGAGGGAACAGAATCAAGTATAGTCCGCCCTGCTATAGCAAATAATAACTTCGAACTAAAGCCTAGCATAATTCAAATAGTGCAGCAATATGTGCAATTTGACGGTCTTCAAGATGAAGATCCGAACGCACATATAGCTAGCTTTCTTGAAATTTGCGACACCTTCAAGATAAATGGTGTCACAAATGATGCGATCAGGCTGAGACTCTTCCCCTTCTCTTTAAGAACTAAAGCTAAGCAGTGGCTGAACACACTTTCGAAAAATAGCATAACCACTTGGAATGAATTAACTGAAAAAATTTTGGCGAAGTATTTTCCGCCAGCTAAAACTGCAAAACTTAGGAACGACATCTCTGCCTTCGGACAAATAGACTCTGAAACCCTATATGAAACCTGGGAGAGATTTAAAGAATTATTAAGACGATGCCCACATCACGCGCTGCCTGTATGGTTACAAGTGCAGACGTTCTATAACGGGTTAAATCAAAATACAAAGCAAATGATAGACGCAGCCTCTGGCGGTACTTCAAATCATAAGACCCCGGAAGCAGCTCTTGATCTTTTCGAGGACATGGCCATGAACACTTATCAGTGGAATGTGCCTAGGTCCCTCCCGAACAAGCCTGCAGGTATCTATGAAGTGGACAACGTCTCCCAGCTCGCTCTGCAAGTAGAAATCCTAAGCAAAAAAATCACGGAGATGACTGCTGCCTCCGCCCCTCAGGTATGGGAATCTGCAACCCCTACTACAGAACATTTAGATTATGTTAATAATATGCCTAGAACTGATTTTAATAATTTTTCTGTTGTGAATTTTCATCCGCCTGGTTTTAATTTTCCGAATAATTATAACCCCGCTTTAAGAAATCACACGAACTTTTCATGGAGTAATCCATCGAATGCGATGCGCCCACCCCCGCAAAATGATTTTTCTGCACCACCACCACCACCTCTTCAAAATTACCCAAAACCTACAAGCTTGGAGGAATTACTTTCCAAATATATCACCACAAATGACGCCACTATAAGAACTTTAACCGGAAGCGTAAAAAGTCTAGAAAATCAGGTAGGACAGCTCGCGAAAATAATTTCCGAGAGAGCAAGCGAAAGTTATAACTCTTCGGAGTGGGAAGCAAGTCTCTGGTATGGTAAGTGAATAGCCCGAGGCAAGCTCCGCTCTCGCCTCAAAAAATCAAAGCTCCGCTCCCGTTTTAAAAATTCCACCCTCTGCTGAAGAAGTAATCACCCCCGCTTTAGAAAATAATCTCACTCCACCACCCATCTTCAAAAATAATTCAACTCCTCCATACCCCTCTGAACTTAATAGACAATGTCAAGATGATCAGTACTCCCGCTTCTTAGAAATCTTCAAACAAATCCACATTAATCTTCCCTTCCACGAGGCTATTTCGCAGATGCCGAAATACGCCAAATATCTTAAAGACCTCCTCACAAACAAGAAGAAGTTAGAGAATCTTTCGCACGTCACGCTAAACGCTGAGTGCTCCGCCGTTTTAACAAATGGTTTGCCGAAGAAAATCAGTGACCCGGGTAGTTTCTCTATCTCATGTGTCTTCGGTGATCTTTTTGTTAAACACGCGTTAGCCGACTTAGGCGCGAGTATAAACCTAATGCCCTTTTCGTTGTTCAAAAAGTTAGGGATTGGTAGCCTTAACCCCATGCGTATGAGTATCCAGCTAGCCGATAGATCCGTCAAGTACCTGTTAGGAATAGTGGAGGATGTTCTAGTGAAAGTCGACAAGTTCATCTTCTCGGTGGACTTTGTCATTTTGGACATCGAAGAAGACGTCGAGGTTCCCCTGATCCTTGGCCGACCCTTCCTTGCCACCTCCCGAGCCATCATTGACGTAAGCAATGGTAAGCTCTTTCTTCGAGTAGGCGATGACAAAGTCACATTTTCTATCACCCCTTTGATGAAGAACACCTTGGCAAACGATGACTCATGCTTTTTCGTAGACACCGTGAGTGATGATTCTTCCTACTGCCTCTCCGACTTTGAAAAAGAATTTTCTACTTTTTGCTCCTCTTCTCTTACAACGGAATCACTGCAAGGAAGTGATGAATCTTCTTATTGTCTTTCTGAGTTTGAAAAAGAATTTTCTGATTTTTGTTCTTCCTCTGTTCTTCCTACTGAATCGCTACAAGAAGCCGTCTTGGCTGCTAGCCCCACCCCTTATTACGTTCCTTATAAAAAAGTTTATGAAGATATTATTTTTGAAAAAGAAAGAATCTCAAAATCCTCTTATGAAGAACCCCCTACCCTAGAACTTAAAGAACTTCCCGAACACCTTAAGTATGCTTTCTTAGAAAAAGATTCCAAGTTACCAGTTATCGTTTCGGCCTACCTCACGGATACGCAAAACGATAAACTTCTTCTAGTTCTACGTAAGCATCGTCGGGCTATTGTTTGGCAAATTTCTGATATCAAGGCATAAGCCCATCTTTCTGTACCCATAAAATTTTAATGGAAGATAATTCGCGTAACTCTATCCAACCTCAGCGTCGTATAAACCCGAACATGAAAGAAGTAGTTAAGGGCGAGGTTATGAAACTATTAGACGCAGGAATTATCTACCCTATATTGGACAGTAAGTGGGTTAGCCCTGTTCAGGTAGTTCCAAAGAAGGGAGGGATAACCGTAGTTAGTAATGAGAATAATGAATTAATCCCGACGCGAACGGTGACGGGTTGGCGTATGTGCATAGATTACCGTAAGTTAAATGACGCCACCCGCAAGGACCACTTTCCTTTACCGTTTATCGACCAGATTTTAGAACGTCTCTCCGGCCATAGCTTTTATTGTTTTCTCGATGGCCTCTCGGGGTACTTTCAAAGACCCATCTCTCCTGAGGACCAAGAGAAAACTACGTTTACTTATCCCTTCGGCACCTTCGCGTACCGAAGAATGCCGTTTGGATTGTGCAACGCGCCAGCTACATTCCAGCGATGTATGCTCGCAATATTTGACAAGTACGTGGAAAGCATTATGGAGATATTCATGGACGATTTCTCCGTGTTCGGCGATTCCTTCGATAGATGTTTAGAAAACCTCGAAAAAGTCTTAGAACGATGCGAAGAAACTAACCTTGCCCTAAATTGGGAAAAATGTCATTTTATGGTGAGGGAAGGGTTAGTTTTGGGTCATAAAATTTCTGCTAAAGGTATTGAGGTAGACGTTGCCAAGATAGAAGTTATTGAGAAGTTGCTGCCGCCTACAAACATGAAAGCTATAAGATGTTTCCTAGGCCACGCTGGTTTTTATCGTCATTTTATAAAGGACTTCTCCAAGATCACAAAGCCCCTCACCCATCTCTTAGAAAAAGACGCTCCATTCATTTTTGATGACTCTTGTATTTCTGCCTTTGAATCAATTAAAGAAAAGTTAATTAACGCACCGATTATGATAGCTCCGATGTGGGACCTTCCTTTCGAGATTATGTGTGATGCGAGTAGTTTTGCGATGGGAGCCGTGTTAGGTCAACACATATCTAAAAACTTCCACCCCATCTATTACGCTAGTAAAACCCTCACATCTGCACAAGAAAATTATACCACAACCGAGAAAGAGCTCTTAGCTGTAGTATTCGCCTTTGATAAATTCCTCCCTTACATTACACTTTCAAAAATCATTATTTTTACGGACCACTCGGCCCTCAAGTACCTTCTTGCCAAAACGGATGCCAAGCCTCGCTTGATTCGCTGGGTCTTACTCCTCCAGGAGTTTGACTTAGAGATTTGTGATAAACGAGGAGCCGAGAACTTGGCCGCCGACCATCTATCCAGATTAGATAACCCCTTTATAGAAAAATTAAATGAAAAATCTTTTAATGACTATTTTCCTGATGAGAAGCTGCTTTTAGTTAATACATCTACTTCTCCTTGGTTCGCGCACATCGCCAACTATCTAGTGGCCCGGGTGCTCCCAAAAGAGTTCTCCTCTCAGCAAAAGAAGAAATTCTTTTCTGAGCTGAAGAACTACTTTTGGGAAGACCCGCATCTTTTCAAAATTTGTGCGGATCAAGTGATAAGGAGATGTGTTTCTTTTGATGAAGCAATTGATATTCTAAAACATTTGCATGAAGGTCCGACAGGTGGGCACTATCAAGCCGCTCGCACCGCTAACAAGATGCTTTACGCGGGTTTTTACTGGCCTAGCCTGTTTAAAGACGCGCAAGCCTTTGTGAGCAGGTGTGATAGTTGCCAACGGTCGGGCAATATTTCTAATAAAAATGAAATGCCGCAAAATTATTTCTTAGAGTGCGAAATTTTCGACCTCTGGGGAATGGATTTTGTTGGCCCCCTTCCTTCTAGCTTCGGAAACAAATATATTTTAGTTGCTGTTGATTATGTTTCACGATGGGCTGAGGCCCAAGCTCTTCCTACGAACGACTCCCGAGTTGTAGTCACATTTTTTAAAAAATTATTTTCTAGATTCGGCACGCCTCGCGCAATCGTTAGCGATAGGGGTTCCCATTTCTGTAACGCGCAATTTTCAAAAATTCTTACCAAATACGGCGTTACGCATAAACTTTCCACTGCCTCCCACCACCAAACTAACGGGCAAGTCGAAGTAGTTAATAAAGAAATAAAAAGAATTTTAGAAAAGACTGTTTCAACTTCTAGAAAAGACTGGTCAGCCAAACTTGACAATGCCTTATGGGCCTACCGAACAGCGTACAAAACCGCCCTCGGATGTACGCCGTATCGGCTGGTCTATGGAAAATCGTGTCATCTGCCCGTAGAGTTAGAACACCGCGCCTTTTGGGCTTTAAAATTTTTAAACTTCGATCCCCACTCAGTCGGTGACCTTCGAAAATTTCAACTAAGGCACCCTAAAAACTTTAAGCCGGGTGACCGAGTCCTTTTATATAATTCTCGTTTACGTTTATTTCCGGGCAAATTAAAATCTCGCTGGTCTAGCCCGTTTTCTGTTTTAGAAGTATTTCCTTATGGAACTGTTTTAATTTCTCACCCTGATAAGGGTAATTTCAAAGTGAATGGTCAGCGTCTTAAACTCTACTTTTTTGGTGATGATGATGTCAGTCCAAACATTATTAAGTTTCTGCTTCACGAACTTTAATCTTGAACTTTTAATTTTTTGCTAAAGACAATTTTATTTCGGGACAACAATATTTTTTTTTTGGACAATATTATTTTTTTGATGCGTCGAGCTCAACGACGCTTTAACCAAAGGGCGCTCTTGGGAGGCAACCCAAGTTATCTTTTTCTATTTTCTTTATTTTACAATTTTTGCCTCGGACGACTCCGACAAGCTGAAGCTTCTGCGATCGCCTGCTCCAACATTGCTGAATCCATCACAAAGTCCAAAGAAGACATTCGGAGGAGCGGCATCACTCAGCTTTCGCAGCAAATAAATCCGGGGAAGTACCTGTCTTTCAATTCCATCTTTCAATTCTGTACTTTACTTTTCTCTCCTTCTCCAATCCCCTTCTTTAGCCATTGAGGACAATGTCTGTTTTAAGCTTGGGGGAGGACTTCCTCCTTCATTTTTGCTTAGCGTAAATATTTTTCTTTTTGTATATATTTAAAATATTTCCCAAATAAAAAAATGAATATCTTAAAATTCCAAAAAAAAAGAGAAAAATTTCCAAAATCAAAAAAAAAGGGAGAATATTTCTCAAAAATTAAAAAAATAAATATATGTGTTTTTGAATAGTTTAGACATTTTGGTATTTCAATAGTACCCCTAGTTTTTGTTTTTGTTTTACTCAAAATCTCCTATAAACAACTTAGTTAATTATAATATTTCTAATCGTCCTTTTTAATTATGTTTCACAAGTAAAATGTTGGTCATGCTGTGTTTCTAATTCAGGGTAGCATGTTAAGGTGAAATATTTTTTCTAAAACTCGCATTTTTATTATGGTTTTTTGTTTTTTATTTCTTTTACTTTCTCAAAAATTCATCATCCACTATTTTTTTTTTCGTTTTTGAATAATTTTTGTAAAGTCAACTTTTGAATAACGTAGTAGATGTGAACGATCCAAGTCACCTATTATTTCTATTTTCAAGTTAATTTCATCAATCTTCTTTTATTATCTAGGACTCGCTTTTTGAAAATTTTCAAACCTTTGTTTTAAATAAATTCAAAAGCGTGAAAATGATTTAGGCCGTTTTTGTTTTCGTTTGAGCTTTCCTGCCAACCTAAAAACTTTTACCGCTAGTTAGCCGTTTTTGAGCCTTTTTCCGATTTCATTTGATAGCTCCTCCCTTAATTTCAGTTTCACCAAAGCCAAAATTTCCAACCTATCGAATCGCACTAGCCTTTTTGAGTTTCATAAATTATTTTGACGATTTTGATAGGGTATTTTGTGATTTTTGTGGGAGAAAGGTTTTCGAAAAAAAATACAAGTATGTTCAAAAGTGATGTTTATTTTTGTTTGGCCAATTCAAAAAGGAAAATAAAAATATTTATGGCCTTTGTTTTGAAAAAAAAATGAAAAAAAAGGAAGAAAAAGAAAAAAATGTGTATATATTTTTCTGAAAGTTTTTGAAACTCTTTGCTTTGGTTTAGTGTGATTTTAAAACCTTCACATTTATCTTTGAATTCCACTCCTAATCATTTTCCTAAACCAAACGTTTCTGTCCTATTTAAGTCCTTTTGATTCACGCTTTTTGATTTTTTATTTAACAACTAAGAAAAGAAAAAAAGTAAATCAATTTTAGTTTTGGATTTAAACCTAGATTTTTGTTAATTAAATTGATATAATTATAATGCGTTACTTGGATCCAGTAATAACTCAATGCGTGTTTTTCATTTTCGTTGCCTTGCTTAAGTCTATTTAAAAAATCTCGTTAAAATTTTGGATGATTTGTTTTTATTAAGTAAAGTTTATAAAAGTTTTATCATACCTAAATAATTGTTTTAGACTTACATTTCACCTTTTCCCTACTTAGAATTTCGCATAATACTTGTGTAGGCATAATTAGAACTGTTTGATTAGTCCCTTTTATAAATATCTAGTTTTTATATTTTTGCTTGGGGACAAGCAAAGCTTAAGCTTGGGGGAATTTGATAATACGTTTTGTAGCCTAAACTATTATCGTATTTTCTATTTTATAGTGTACAAATCATGTCTATTATTAGTTTATTTTTATCCTTTTTATGTAAATATTATTGTCACTAACATTTTCTTGTCCTTTTGCAGGTTTTCAGGAAATTTGTCAAAAATGACCTGACACGCCCCCCTGTCACGCCCTCCCTGGGCGTGACCTAGGGCGTGTTACCCGATCCCCAGGACTCCTGCTGGAAGGGACAGGAAAACGGTCAAAACCGCTGTCACGCCCCCCTGACAGGCCCTCCATGGGCGTGTCACCAGGCGTGACGATGGGCGTGTCGCCCTCTGCCGCAAAGCCTACCGCCGCATTAAATGTCGTTTCTCCACAGCACGAAAACAGTACTGTCACGCCCCCCCCCCCCCCCCCGTCACGGGCGTGACCTGGGGCATGACATCAACTTTTCGACGACTGACGAATTTCCGACCAATGATTTGGACATGACGTGCCTGTCACACCCCCCTTACACGGGCGTGACCTAGGGCGTGACCACCGACATACCGAAGCAATCATCCCTCCCGCCAGAATCTAGAGCCCGAGGTCAATATAGTACTGTCACGCCCTCTGACACGCCCCCCTAGGGCGTGTCAGAGGGCGTGACCAACCCGAGAAAAATTCTATAAATTGAGACCCCCCTCTCCATTTCAGGAAGCTTTGGTTGAGAGGGGGAGGTGCTGCCCCTTTGGTTCTTGAGTTTTTTTCATGCTTTCTCTCTCTCTCTCTCTCTCTCTCTCTCTCTCTTTGTAATTTTTGTTTAACCCTAGTTTAATCTTAGTTTGTTTTAGCTTTTATTGTAATATTGCTCTTGCTTAGTGCTACTTGTAGGGCTAGAATAGGATTTCAATTTCATGCACTTGTAATTTTAATTTCAATAGTGTAACTTGCCCCTTTTTATTAATAGAAGTGTTATTTGTTTAGCTTGTGTTCTTTTTATGCTTTACTACTCATCCCCCCTCCTCCACTCCATTATGATTAACTAATCCTCCTTGTACTCGATCTTGATGATCCGAGATTAGAGCGATTAAGTTATGATGTTTTAATTAATCTTTTTCTTTTTAGGTTAGGGCCTTGAATTACTCTTGATTAATCACAGGTTGGAGGTATATTATCGATATATACTCTCCGCCTTAGCTTTCATTCTGGGCTAGCCGAGAGGCCGAAAGAATGAAGTGAGCATTCAAGAGTAAAGGGAGTTGTACGCACCCCTCGAGAGAGGCAGACGTCCAAATCTCCCGGATTGGAGTAAAATCCAATAGTGGGGTTCACCGCGTAAAGCGAGTTTTAGGCCTCCGATTTAGACGAGAGTCGGTCGGCCCTTCCTAAACTCAGTTGGGCACGACTTCGAGAGAAGCATGTTCAAGCTTTAGGAACCTCCACGGTTAAGGACCTTTATCCTATTAAGTTCATATTTTTATCGCATTTTCTTAATCGTCTTTAGCCGAGGTGAATCTTGATTGAGTGCATTTCCATTTCATATTTTCTACCCTTAGTAGTAATCACCTATCTTGTGCTCTTTAATTAACTGCAGTAGTTTCCTTTCTAGCATAGGTCTTTGCTTAATAGCTTTACTTAATTGCGGTAGTTCTCTTTTTAGTATAGCTTTACTTCCTTCCTTGCAATTAGTTTTTCTCTAAACCCTAGTTTTTCCGTCGATAAGATAATAGCGTTCGTGTGAGTAAGCATAGCCAACAGTTCCCGGATTTCAATACGACACTTGTGTCCCCTTGCTACAATTCGATAGGTATACTTGCCTCATCGGATTGCTAGTTCGGTTGCGTTTATTTTCTTTGAACCCTAGCGCGCAACAGTACGTGGTGTGCAAGCTGTTGTAGTGAGAGTACTGGAGATGGTCTCCAAGAAAACACTCGATTTTGGGTAAAAAATATTATTCTATCCCCTAGCGCGCGGTGGTAGCACTACTGCTGGCGGTAGCTCCCAGAGTCCTATTGTTATGAGGCCTGTCTCTTAGAGACTTGTGGGACAAATGGTTGAGCTGAGAGCTTGGAGTGCCCGACAATGGTAGCCGTGAGATCTAGCCTACGTGAAGTTGAGAGCCTGGAGTGCCCAGCTATGGTGGCCATGAGAGCCAACCCATTTGAAGCTGAGAGCCTGGAGTGCCCAGCTATAGTGGCCATGAGAGCCAACCCATTTGAAGCTGAGAGCCTAGAGTGCCCAGCTGTGGTGGCCGTGAGAGTTAGCCTTGGACATAACTCAGTTGTGTATATTGTGAATGGGAAAGGAGAAGCCGATCTACGTCTTGTCGACCACTATATGAAAATGATGATTTGAGTAATAGGAAAGAGCTGATCTTTACCTACTCCACATCGCTTGACTAGACGGCCTAAAGTAACTGGTGCGATCAGGGGCATATGAGAGGGTCATTGGCTTTAAGCGTGACCAAAAATGCTCGATGGTCGTGCATTTCAACGTCTGTGGTGAATGGTGCTTAATTGCACGTTCTATTGCCAAAAGAAATATATATTGTTGTTTGCAGGGAAGGAGCACCACCACCCCGAGTGAGGGGTGGGGTAATTATAATTTGGTAAGCTAATGCTGAATGTTGCCTTATTTTGCCACATCTTGGTGGTCCATGCTTGTGCAGGTGCTGGATATCCAAGTGGAAAGTAGCAGGCTGAAGTCCACTATGATGCGTTGGTTGGCCCTTAAAGACCCAAAGATGAACTTTTACTAATTTCATGTGTGGCCGACCTGTGTGCCGATATATGTAAGATACATTTGTGAAGTGAATAGTTGTAAGGCCTTAAGTCCAAAACATTTTGTGTATTTTGTATGTCATTCTTATGGAATTGTTAGTGGACATTCCTGTGTTTGGATTCTAAGAATTTAAATACTTCCGCTAGAATGCACTATGAGGTAGGATGCATTAAAATGTTATGGTTCCCATGCATAACTCCACTAACTGTCCATGGAATATGGCGTGGGCCCCGACCGGACCTTCTGTTATATTCTATGCGATGGATGGGGGTGTTACACAAATGGATTCATTGTGAAAAATAAAGCTGTCACTGGTTGCTCAATGGTATAGATAAGAGAAAGGAATTGACTACAATCAAACCTTTGTACTAGTAGCAAGGCTAGAAGCAATCAGATTATTTCTAGCTTATGCAGCTTATAAAAGGTTAAAGTTTACAAAATGGATGTCAAGGGTGCTTTTCTTAATGGATTCCTATAAGAAGAGGTTTATGTAGAACAACCTTCAGGTTTTGTCAATTCAATTCTTCCCTCTTATGTTTATAAATTAAATAAAGCAAGATATGGTCTAAAGCAAGCTCCAAGAGCCTGTTATGAGATCTTATTCACTTTTCTCTTAGATCACTTATTCATAGGAGGAAAGGTGGATAAAATAATTTTCACTAAAACACATAAGAAAAAGCTGCTTATTGTTCAGATTTATGTGGATGATATTATATTTGGGTCAAAGACTCTAGATTATGCAAAAAAATTGCCAAATTAATACAATCCAAGTTTGAAATGAGTAGCATGATAGTGTTATCCTTCTTTCTTGGTTTACAAGTAAAAGAAAGTAATGAAGGTATCTTCATTTCTCAATCTAAATACACCAAGGAATTGATTAGGAAATTTTGCATGGAAACTGCCACTATTTTGAAAACTCACATGGCTACTAATGTTGTTTTAGATAAGGATGTATCTGGTAAATTTGTAAACCAAAAAACATATAAAGCAATCATTGACTTACTTCTTTATCTAACAACAAGCAGATCTGATATAATGTTTGCTAAAAGTGTATGCGCAACGTTTCAGGTTGATCCTAAAGAATGACATATTAGTTTTGTAAAAAGAATCTTAAGATATCTTAAGGATACATCTAAGATGGGATTGTGGTATCCAGTAGAATCAGAATTTGAACTATATGGTTATTCATATGCTAATTATGGAGGATGTTGATTGGATAGAAAAAGTACCTCGGGAACTCATCAATTCCTAGGTGTTAGACTGACATTTTGATTCAATAAAAAGCAGACATCAGTTTCTACTTCTATAACTGAAGTGGAATATATTGCTGTTGGAAGCTGTTGTTCAAATATTTTATGAATGTAGAATCAATTACTTGATTATAACTTAAAATTTTTTAATTTCATAATATTATGTGATAGTTCAAGTGATATCTTAATAACATCAAATCCTATCTTGCACAATAGGACAAATCATAGAGACAAGACATCACTTTCTTAGAGATAATGTTGAAAAAGGGAAAATTTTCCTAGAATATATGACTTCTGAAAATCATAAGGCAAATATTTTCACCAAGTCTCTTGATGAAACAAAGCACAACTACTTTATCAATGTTTTGGGCAAACCTGATAAAGCTCAGCAATCTTAAATATCTTAATTTTTACCACAAATATTATTGGGAAAAACCTGCATAAGACTTAAATTTATAAGTCTGCACTCGACATAACATCGAATAGAAATTGATGGAACGTTAAATTCTATTCGACGTAACGTCTAAGAGACGATGCTTATGAAGAATATTGGATCCATTCTATGCAACGTTGGTTTTATTCAACGTGTGCATCGATTATCATACTTATGTATAAGTCGAAAAAAATTGAGACTACGTCGACTAACAAAATTATTTATGTCATAATTTCTCGACGGATCTTCTATTTCTCTCCAAACTCTTCATCTTCCCCGCTCTATTATATTTCTACACTTTCTCTCTGTACTTTCTTGTAATCCTTGCAGGTATCTGGATAATACTCATAATCGAACATTTTCAATGATGACTAAGAAAGAAGTATTGGAGGTTCTTGTTCAAGCCTTAACACCATTGTTTGCTAAATTTACAAAGGATTTCTTGCTTTTTAGTGATGAATGCAATGGTAACTTCTAATACTCCAAAATCAGATAAATGAGATATCTAGCTCTGTACAACTTCTTGATCAACAAGTTGATTCGAGTTTAATCCCTGCCGAAGTCTTTAAATCATTCTTTAAAGATTAAAGAATGAGGAGAAAAATCGAGGAAAGGATGATAGTATTCAAAACTTAGATTGTGTTCGAACTGGTAATACAAATATTGAAGAGATTTCAAAAAGACCAAATGAGATGAAGTTTCAAAATTGACCTATGAAAATGAAGAAGTTACTAAAAAACTTGATATGAGTACATCTCAAAATATAAGGGTATTGGATAATATTGTTTTAACTTGAGAATTAGAGATGATTAAGAAGTCGGCTATATAGGAAGAGAATCTATCAGCTCTACTAACACAGACTGCTACATACGGGGAGAATTCATCATCAGACTTAATCAATAATATGCAAGGACAAAAAAATGTCAGAAGTCAGTGCGCTAGAAAAAGTTTTTAAAGAAATAAGAGAAAGAGATGAAGCTGAGTTCAAACCATATGAAGATAACCTAGCTGGTAAGAAAAAAAATTTTATGGAAAAACTAAAAGCTAAGGGTTCAGGGAAAATGAGTGTATCTGATTTACCAATTACATTTCCAGAAACAATCTTTAATTATAGTAAATATATCAAGAAATATTCCAATGCTCAGATTATGGACATTATTGGACATAGTCACAAAAAAATTGCAGGACTAGGTTATAATTAGGATTTTGCTCAAACGGTTCACGAAACGACATACATTTAATGTCTCATTAATCATGACATTAAATGTGCAGTCGCCCGAGATACACGAAGAGTCGAGCACTGGGGGGTCGAGAAGAGACCGTGCGGTGCCGTCTAAGCTGACGCCGAAGGGAAGACTTCGCACGGGCCTAGGAGCAATACCCACCGTGACCACTTGGCTGTTGCAACGCCCAAACCATAGAGGGGGAAGTGTTCGCGGATTGCGGATACCCTAGATAATCGTCCATCTGCCGGCGCCAGGGTAGCCGCCTAAAGAGTTTCTGCGGGCGCTCAAAGTGACCCCATAATGACTTGTCCCTGATCCTGTCTGATGGTGTCCTCTGCCGCAGGATTTGAATTAACACCAACAAAACAGGACTCCATAAACGAACTCCATTTGATTTAGAACTTAAAGGCTGACATTGAAGAAAAGAAATTCATATTGTTCATAGCAGGATTCCATAAATCTCAACAAAACAACAAAATCGGAAAAACCCTAGATGCAAGGGGAAAAAATGGAGAATGAAAGTCGACTGAAATAGAAAATCCTTGCCGAGGTAGAACGCCGCATGGGAGAGATGAAGAGAATGATCGCAGAAGAAGGTCACAGAGAAATGTTGCTTTAGCAACAATGCTCTCTAATTATACGCATGCGTCTTCTTACTTCTCCAAGAGCTGCTCTCCAGCTCCAAGTGATGACTCTTCTTCTCCGCCGATTAACCTCCTCTGCAAATTCTCCCGAAGTTCGCCTCGACTCTCTCCAATGCGGTCGTCTCCTTCAATCTCTCACCAACTCCAGATCGTACATGAAAGGCCAGCAACTTCACTCTCACATTCTCGTCTCCGGCGTCCTCATGGAAAACACTTACCTCGCCACCAAACTCTGCGCCTTTTACTCCATATGCAGCAAAATGGAAGAAGCCCGGGTAATCTTCAATGGCATTCTGTTAAAGAACTGCTTTCTGTGGAATGTGATGATTAGAGGATTTTCACGCAGCGGATTTCCTTTGGATGCCCTGTTTTTCTACCGGGAAATGTTGGGGACTGGAAGAACGGCTAATAATTTTACCTTCCCATTTCTTCTTCTTGCTTGTGGTGATCTCTTGCTTGACGGCGCGGGTAAAACGATTCATTCAGGGGTAATTGTTAGTGGGTACGAGGAAGATGTTTATGTGGGTAATTCTCTCTTGGCAATGTATTCAAAGTTTGGGGAAATGGTGACTGCCCAGAAGGTGTTTGATAAAATGCTTAACAGAGACATTACTTCTTGGAATACAATTGTCTCAAGTTATGTGTTTGACGGTAATCCGAAGAGAGGTTTAGGGATATTTGCAGACATGATTCAAGCCGGATTCGATTGCGATCAAGCTAGTTTTCTCGGAGCTCTAACTGCTTGTTCTGATTTGGGGGCGTTGATGCGAGGGAAGGAGATTCATGCCCGTATTCTTCGAATTGGTATAGAGTTCAATAATTTCTTGTTAAATTCTCTCATCGACGTCTATGTGAACTCCGATTTTATAACTGGTGCAAGAAAACTGTTTGAAATGATGAGTATGAGGGATACTGTTTCATGGAATGCCATGATTTCTGGGTGTGCCAGGCATGGAAATGCCTTTGAAAGCTTATTTCTCTTCCTTCAAATGAATTCAGAAGGTATTTGTTTTGATCTAGTCACCTTTTTAGCAGCATTAGCTGGCTGTAATCAACTCTCAACCTTGAATTTTGGGAAGAACATCCATTCCCATATTATTAAACTCGGGCTCGGTCATAACGTTTCAATTGGAACGGCTCTCGTGGACATGTATGCGAAGTGCGGGGCTTTACCTTCCTCCCGCCGGGTGTTCGACGAAATGCCGCAGAAGAACCTCTTATCCTGGAGCGCAATGGTTTCCGCGTACGGACTCCATGGGAGGGGTGAAGAAGCTGTTTCTGTCTTCAATCAAATGAAGGAGAAGAGAGAAGCACCGGACAAAGTCATCTTCACCTCAGTTCTATCTGCATGCAGCCATTCAGGATTAGTTGGCATTGGAAGGGAAATATTTCTCCAGATGCAGCAAAATCATGGTATTTCTCCTTCTCTTGAGCATTATTCATCCATGGTGGATCTTCTCGGAAGAGCAGGGCGTCTAGACGAAGCATATGAACTAATCCTTGGTATGAAAGTGACACCAAATGTTGATGTGTGGGCTGCACTTCTTTCTTCTTGCCAGATACATCACAACGTCAAATTGGCGGAAACTGCTGCTCGCCATGCCTTCGACCTCCGTCCCCGAGGATTTGGCGTGTACAATTCTCTCTCCAATGTTTATGCCGGGGCGAAAAGGTGGGAGGATGTGGGTAAAGTGCGAGATTTGGCCAGACGAAATGGGCTGAGGAAACCACCAGGTTGCACCATACAGGTTCCTTTTAGGAGATAATTCTCATCCATAATCAAAATCTATATATGTCAAGTTGGGGGAACTAAAACATTCTTTGGGAGCCGTTCCACCGCTTCAAGGTGCAAGCTGTTCTTGTGTCGATCATTAGTGAATTAAAGTTCTGTTTGAGACGGTTGTCAGTGTGAAGTTTTAGTAGTAAACACAGTGATGACGATTTATCTGCGTTCGGAATTTTTGGGACAACTTTTATTGCCCAAATTCAATTTTCGGGGTTGGGATTGGCTGATTACAGTTTTGACCGCAGTGATGTTTTGACCGCTTTTGAAAAAAATAATGTTTGTGTTGCACCTACTCAAACAACAAAGATTTGATTTGTGCCTTCATTACATACCTTCGCCTGCAATAGGCAAGGTGAGACTTTCAGTTATTCACTATTTGTGGCAGTAAAGAGAGGACGGTATAGTGTGTTGGTACTAATCTGGAGATGATGAATATGGAGAATGGTATACTTTGTTGGTACTAATCTGGAGATGATGAATATCGAGAATAAGTTGTCGATTTAGGATTCATATTTCTTCAGGGTAAAAGGCTCTTTTAGGGCCCGTTTGGTTCGGCTGATTTGGGACAACGCAGCTGGATGAAAACAGCGGTTTATTAATATGAGTCATTTGGTTCGGCTGTTCCTAAACTCCGTTTATTTAAAAACGTCGGTTTATGGCTATTTCCCATCTGCAACTTCCCCCTCCAGTCCAGCCGTGCTTTCCACGTTCAGATCTCCCCTCCAGCTTGACCTACGACCTCTACTTTTGCTTTTCGTTGTTCGTGCGACTCCAGCATTGGAGGCGCTGGCATCCCTCTTCTCTTCAGCTTCATCTCCCTCTTGCTCTGTTCTTCTAGCATTCTGGAACAACAGGGACGAGTTTTTCCGGAGACTTTTTCTGAATCCAGATCAGGAAGTGGCCTTCTTCATCTTCATTCTTCACTGCACTCATCTTTCTTCTTGGCATGCGAATGAAATCAACCAGGGGTCTCCATGAAAATCTACCACATCCAAATGGTACTTTATTTTATGGTAAAACTGCCTGTATACTAATGCTCACTTTTAATATTCCACATAATATAATTGGTTCAGAGACTATACTAATGCTCGACTCTTCCAGAAGAAACTTCTATGTTTGTGTGTATGTGTTTGTAGTTGTCTGTTGTTATGTGTTTGTGTATTTGTAGTTGCGTGTATGTGTTTGTTTGTGTGTATGTGCAGGGATTGGAAATAATATATTTATCGAACAATATATTATAATATATTGTACACAATATATTGTATTGTACATTTGACAATAACAATATATTGTATTGTTATTTTAACAATAACAATATGTTGCCAATATTATTGTACTTTTAATTTTTTTTTTAAAAACTTAGTATATAAAGATAAAATTTCATTTTTATAGATATTTGTCACAAACAATCATCTAAAACAGGCTGAACCGAAATTTGGCTGAACCTAAACTTGGCTGAACCGCTGAACCCAAACAACACCTACAAATACACGGAAATAGGGCTGAAATGAAATTTCGAAACCCTACCTCCCGACGGCTCCCTCTCGCAGTCTTCTTTTTTCTCCCGCAAGCCTGTGACGGCAGACGCCTGCCGTTCTACCCATACCGCAAAGAACGAACCCCGCCGGACGTCTCTTTTCTCCCGGAAGCCTGAGACGGCAGACGCTGTGAGTTTTACCTCGACCCTGCACTTTAGAGAGGAAGAAGCTTCGTCTGCCGTGAGTTCTGCACTTTTGCCTCCACCCTGCCGCCTGGAAGCTCCCACCTGGTCATCTCCTTTGTTGTAAGTCCTTCCTTGTTCGCTTAATCAGTTAAAAATTGTGTGAAACCTGCATATTTGGGTAGAAATTTTTGAACTGCACTTATGTCTTGCATTCTCTTTTTTCTCCCGCAAACATGCATATCAGAAAAAATGCCATTTAATCTAACATTTGGGTAGAAATTTTTGATCATTCTTGTTCTTTTCAACTCTGTTGATTGAAAAATTCAAATAAAAAACCTAGATCTACAGTCAATATGGTTTAATTGTTATATTATATTATTATGTAGATTTTCAACCCTTTTGCGTAGGTGACACGATTAAAAATGAGTTTGAATGGGCGACCAAGGGTTCCACCTTCTTCGAAGGCCATTTGTCTCTTGTTCTTTGGCAATGCTCCCAAATGTCCAGAAACAAAATTATGGAAATGCACTTGTGGTTTGGAGCGCAAATGCGATGTCGTAAAAAATGGATACAATAATTTGATGACACACATCAAGACAAAACATCCAGACTTCATGAATATATTTGAGGCGCATTCCATTGAAACCCCAGTGGCGGGTCAGATGACTCTCGAATATATTATTGATAGCAAATCAACCAACATCTACAAATGGCTTGATTGGGTTATCATGGATGAACTTGAACTAAATTTTTGCGAACAAGAACGCACGAGGGAGAACACCAATCTATCTAAAATATGTTCTAAGACTCTGAATAAGTACATGTTCAAGTTGGTGACAATGGTGGAAAATAAAATTACAACATTGGCAATGACTTGTCAGCGATATACTCTTCTCTTTGATGGCTGGTCGGAGGACAACACTCATTTCATTGGTAAGCTCTTTAATTAGTTTACTAATTCATAATTCAAATACTTATATTCACTTGTCTAATATAGGTCTATTTATTACAATGCCTGCCAAAGATGCTTCAGTCGAACCTGACATTCACCTGCTGGCATTCGCTCCATTGTTGGACGAGACTTCGTTCACTACTTCAAATCATCGGGATTTCATTCTTGCAACCCTTGAGTGGTATCACCTACCTGTTGACCATGTCGTCTGCCTAATTGGTGACAATTGCTCTACCAATACAGCAACGACAAACCTATTCAATGTGTCGTTGCTGGGTTGTCGTAGTCATCGTCTCAACTTAGCAGTCGAAGCCTACATTGCTAGATTTCTCTCTATCGAGTCTGAGATTGTGGGAAAGCTGATGTCAAAGTTATCGACACTCAAGGAGTCAGGTAGATTGCGTCTCTCAACATCATTGCGTCCAGTCAAATGAAATGCAACCCGTTGGATTGGGGTCAGCAACATGTTCGAGCGGTTTGAACGATTATTGCCGAATATTGATCAAACCAATCAGGAGCTAGCCGAATTTATCCCAACAACGACGCAACGAAATAACATTCGTCGTCATAAGCGAGCATTGTGTGATTTCAAAGCAGTTACCCTCGCAATGCAAGCATCCAACGCGACCATTTCCGATTCAAATGCGCTTTTTGAGTCACTGATTAAAGCATTTCCAGAGTTCAACTTTGAGACATATCTGGGAACTGATGCATCTATTGTTCACAGTAAATCCTTTGAAAAAGTCATTATCAAAATTCAATCGGGAATCGAGGTCCAACTGGATTCAGATGAAAAGACATCAGTTCAATCATTGAAGGTGCAACATAACAACATCGAGAGTACTGATGATAATGATGACTCTGGCTTGTCATTTGCCGAACGTGCACTCAAACGACAGCGAAAACAGCAGGAAATAACGACGACTTACATTGATACTAGGTTTTTAATGCCCACATCGAATCATGTAGAACGGTTGTTCTCCATGAGCAATCGAATATTTTCGAAGACACGACGAAGGCTGCTACCACGTACTTTGGAAGCGTTGGTTTTCCTCAAACAAAATCGACATTTATGGAATTTGGCTTTGGTGTCTGTTGTCGTGAATGAAGAAACAGTTGATGATGAAAACCAATTTGACGAGGATGAGGAGCTGAACTTTTGAGAAGTTATATTATAAAGTTTGTTTGTAACTTTTATTATTGGTTTTGGAAACTTTTGAAATGTTATATTATATTTTCTGTTTGGAACTTTTGAAAAAATTACAATATATTGTTTTTTTTTCATTTTTAGCATTTACAATACAATATATTGTATTGCTAACATTGCAATATAAATATATTGTATTGTTAGCATTACAATATCAATATATTATATTGTTTATTCTCAAAATTACAATACAATATCAGATAGTATTGTTCTAATTCCTGTGTATGTGTATGAATGTGTGTAGTTATGTGTTTGTGTTTATGACACAAACTCTATTTTGTTCTCAAATAACTTTTCAAAACTCCATCTTTAACCAAATTTCATTTCATCTAAACAATTGTTTAACAAATGTTTTTCAAAAACAACATTTTTCTCAAACTTCATTTCCTATCAGCTACTTTCTATCGGCATCAGCCGAACTAAACAGTGTCTTGGTGTAAATATGAGAAGACTTCCTTCTGTCAGGAATTAATCGGTCTTTCGCGCACCTCTGCTTTCTGCGTGAGAGAGCAGCAGTAAAATTCTTTCAGACCGGGATGTGAGATGTTGTTCTGTATCGATGTTTGTGGACAGTGCTTGTCGTCTAGACCATACAATTCATAAGTGTCTTTTTTCTCATAGTTCCATTAACTTTTCTTTGTACTTGCAAATGAACCTAGTATTTTTTTTGTGTAGTGAAGAAAGGTTTCCCTGTGGAGCTGATGTTGAATTCTGGGGAAAAGGTTGAGGAGAAGTTTCAGAAGAAGACCAATCCTCTGAGCAAAGAGAGTCAGAAGCGAAAAAGGCTTGTAGATCTTATTGAAATGCAGGCGAAATGCAAGAGGGGCCTTAGAGGCTGTGGAGCAAAGCAGCTGGGTGGGACCATCATTGATGACACTTCTGTTGAACTATCCAGAAAGATCCCTTCGTTGATGCCGGAATTAAGAAGGGGGGAGTATCACATACGATTTAGGCATGGTAATATCTTTGAAGCTGGGCATATAAGCTTCAAGTGGCTGGTAGCTGCAAAGCGTCTTTTGTCGCTTTCGAGCATGCTCATTTGATGGGGGAAAGTTACTTGAAGTCGCAAAGATTGCGAAGAAGCACCAATGGAACATGAAGATCTGGGAGGCACAACTCATGGTTGGTATTAGATTATCCGATCATAGCCACATAAAGCCACACTTTCTACTTGGCTGATTGAGTTCTTTCATATATATTTTCGTTTCTTGTACAGGAGGCCAAGAAGGGTAGAATGGACGCGGAAGAGGAGGGAATTAAGTATGAACAGATGGAGGAGGCACGCTAGGCAGCGCAGACCAAAGCGTTGAAAGATGGCATGCACGTTATTTGGACGAGATCTGGGGGGGGGGGGGGGGGGGCTCCTTGATATGAAATATCAAGGTAACCTTTGACGGGAATTGGAAGAAGAGAGGGCAAAGAACATGAAGCTCAAGACTAGCTTAGAGGAAGCTTTAGCAGTGTAGCGAACCGAGGAGGATAAGGAGGTCGGGATGGAGGGTATGAGATTAATGTTGGATGTGCTCGTGGAGCACTGGTACCATTTCAGGTTATTGTCGCCCGAACAAGTGTGTACTGAAATTTTTTATTTCGTCTCCAAAAACTGATATACCTCCATATTGGTTACTTGTGCATTGAACTATAGTTTGTCGAGACGGCATTGAGATGGCGCCGAGATGGCTTCTCGGAGAAGCATGAGATGTGATCTCGAAAACAGGTTGACAAATGCGCTAGTAATGATGCTCATGAGAGAACGTTTCCTCAGTCAGAGAAATAACAATGAAGGGATTTTTTTTTTCAAATTTCTGGCAATTGTGATACTTATTGTTATCTAGGTGGGATTTTCGAGGCGTTCTACAGTTCATATGAGACAAACACTATATAAAATAGAAGAGAATGGGTGTGATGAATTTTATTTGCATTGTGTTTTCCTTCTTGCTTACCTTTGTTTCTTCCATGATGATATCAAAGGTGTCACAATGCTTTATGCAGTCTCGTGCTTCTTTTGAAGCGGTCATGAGTGAAGCGGACTTGACACAACTTTGGGAATCATACAAGAGTCCGAAGGAGTTCTTGTTGGAGTCTGTGAGGTACGGGGAGCGGTGCAATACGTTTAGTGGTGGCCCGATTGTCTTCGCCGATCAATTCCATCTTGGATTATGTAATTATGCCCCCCTCTTTGCGGCGAGGTTGTGGAGCTTTTAAACGCCTATTGGTTGGTGTCTGCCCAAGTCCATCCGAACAATATGAGCTTAGTGGTTGCTTTTATTTCTTACTTGAGCCTCCAATGAGTGCTTTGGAATGTCCATGTGTTTCGCGCTTTGATCAACATTCGCAGGACATAGTATTTTTTGTTATGGGCAACATGTCCATACTAATATGGAGAACAAGCTTTCTTGCTGGAGAAATCAGCTTTTCAGGGATCATTGGTCGTTTTCCCCTAATACCTTGATGCAACAAAAGGCTCAACGTAAGTGTTTAACTTGATGGTCTTGTCATCCATGGTTGAGAGGAAAAAATTTTAGGTGGGTAACTCTTATCTAGAAATAGATGCAATATTAAATACTAACCGTTGATTTCCTGCAGAAATAACATGATTGATCGAAATACTGATCAACGGTTAGTATTTAATATCATATAAGCCGTAGGATATTAGATCAACGGTCAGTATTTAATATTGCATCTATTTCTAGGTGAGAGTAACCCACCTAAATTTTTTTCGGCTGAGAGACGACATAAGCTTTTTAATGATTAGATATTGAATGTCCACTCCTATTGTCCCTTTGGTGGTGATGTGTTGAGCCTGGATCCAAATATAGCAAGTTATTTTCCCTTACCAATGGACCTTCAATATTATCTGCTTCTATATTTCCTAACTTTTGGCTGTTTCAGCATGAAGGATGTTTTTGGAGGAAACCTTCATAATTTTGACGGGAAATCTTGAAGAGTTCTGGCATGAGGAAGACTTTACTGATCAGTAAGAATTGTAGGAAGCGAGCGAGATCTTTTATTGATGTTGAACTAGCTATGAAGCATAACAACTTCGAGAGAGGAGGTAGTGGTGAGATCTCTCAAGAAAAAAGTAGGGGATCGAGTTCGAGAATGCTGACGACACCTGGTAATTGTTAAGCCTTCCAATTTAGGAAAGGGGATGGGTTGAAAGTTCAATCCTCTGTGAGAGGGAAAGTAAAGAAGATAAAAGTTGTTTCGAGGAAATCCAGTGTGCTCAACTCTGAGTTAAGTAATATTTTTGAGAGATCAGAAGATGAGTGTGAGGGATGTCTGTGTAGGGAGCTCCCATTTTAAGGAATTTTTGGTATTTATAACCCTTTAAATAGGGGCACTTGGCACATTGCACCCTAACTTTAAAACTTTGGTACTTCCTGAAAAGTGAATATTATTGCAGATTGCACCCTACACTTATTATGTTAGTTGTTTTAATTCATTTAACTTTTTTTTTATTAATGTCTGGGTCAGTGTGGGTATTTTCGGCAATATATCTATCGTTTATATTTGCAAAAATTTATAAAACTGGCACCGGGGATGTTGAAATCGAAAGTTCAATCTCTATGGAGTTCACCCTTGGGGAAGGGGTGATCGTGCACCTACTTCTCTCCTGTAAGCAAAATGAAAAGAAAGGAAAATTGACTTAAGGGCTCGGCGTGGAGGACCCACCACACACCCGAAAGATCTCAGAGTGCTTCCCCTCCTTAGCCAAATGTCAGGCTAAGGTACTTCAAAAAGTGCTAGAAGGCTAGGGGATAGGTGAGCATGCCTTCTGAGATACCCCTTGGGTCCTATTTATAGATTTCTGAAAACGGCCTGCAAATAGCCAACCTTCGTTGTTCTGAACAGCAATGTGCAGCCTAACTGGGTCTGCCAACAGCGTAACTCCGCTATTCTAACTGGCTATGAGCAGGCCAGAGGGGGCAAAATGGTAAAAACACACCTCAGATCACTGGGCGAGTAGCCCTCAACAATCTCTGCTCGGCAAGGGCGGCGAGTGCTCGATGGGGCTGACACTCGCCGCTTCCGCTCGGCCTTTGGCGAACACGGGCCTGGCCCACCCTGCTCGCATGCCGCGAGTTCGTTTGGTGGCTGGAACTCGGCGAGCGGCCCAAAGCTCGACGAACGGCCAGAGCTCGACTCCTACAAGGAAAAACGCTAGGGTAACAATTTTCATCTTAAGCATGTGAAGCTCGTCTTCCTTTGCATGGGAAAACCTGCTCCCGCGAGTGTGCGGTGAGTTTGCGGTATTCCTTGGGGTAGATATGTAAATTTCCCCTTGTTAGAGTCCGGAATCGTAGTACGGACATAGGCAAGGTGTGTGAAGCCTACCCGAACATGTTGGTCTGGATCGGTGATGTTTTGCTATGCATATTGTGCCGGAGAAGACTCCGTGCGTTTTGTTTGTTTTCGAGTTGCTATGCATTAGAATGCATCAGGGAATCTTGGGGATTAACCCCAATGTGCACCCGGAAATCTGGGCGGAAACGCATTTCTGTCATTGCGGTGGCCTGGGAGCCAGCCGGGTATATAGCGGGGCTATGTACCGTGTTTTATCGATAGTTGGGACTGGGGGAAGCTTGGCCCGCGTCAAAGGCCAAATGGCCATGGCGGGGTGAATGGGTTGGTGGATCCCTAACCGCTCCATCTGTTTCAGTTAAAGAGACCTAAAGTTAACGTGGCACTTACCAATGATTTGGAGATCGAGTCTAGGCTACGGCTGAAAAGACTAAATGCTCATGAGCTTTGCCATCCTGGGGGTGGTGTTGGAGTCAAGGATCGGACTGGGTTCGAACTGGCTTCGCCGAGTAAGTGTCATGAGAGCATGGGGTGTACGGCCGTGTGTGTGTGCACTTGTGATATGATGTTTATTCGCTATGTTGCTTTTTTTGCTAACAAGTGCAGGGAAGAAGCTTTGTCGCCCCGGTTTGGAGGCGGAATCGTTATAATTTGGTCATCTTTAGCTGACCGTTATTCTTGTTTGCCACTGTTACAGTGATTTGTGCGTGCAGGTGCTGCAGAGCCAAGCGGCGTATAGCGGGCCAAAGTCCAAGTTGCTGAGACGACCCTCGAAGGCCTTGTGTGTTTACTTTTTTTGTTCATGTATGGCCGGCCTGCGAGCCGAAGTTTGTAAATCACAATTTTATTCAAGTGAACTGTTGTAAGACCTTAAGGCCAGTACTTTCTGTGTATTTTGTACTTCACTCCTACTGGGATTTCAGTTAGTGGACATGCATGCTTGTTGGCAGGGTTCTTATTGTTGCAACTTAATAAATTGCTTCCGCTAAATGTTCTGTGTAGGACGTGTGTATTGATTGAATGGTTTCAATGAGTAACCCACCGGTCTATCCATGATATATGGCGTCGGGCCCCGGCCGGACCTACTGTTATATGTTATGCGATGGATAGGGGTGTTACAATTTGGTATCAGACTACCGGTTTCGGTCGGGCTTAAATGAATTCGTGGACGAATTCTTTTAAGGGGTAGTGAGCACGTGTATGTGTGTTACCGTTATAACATGAAAGAACCCATGAATGTTCACTTAGGAATGAAAATACACATGTTTGAGGAACCTGCGTGTTCCTATAATTGCGTCTTGCAATGTTGTTTGGTCGCTTATCGGTGTTTTGTACGACTATAGGTGTCCGGGAGTGGCGCGTGGCAGCCTGAACGCACACTTTCTGAGAAAAGTACTACACCAAGCGACATGCTTGAGACTCCTACTTCTTTTGAAACCATAATAAGAGTAGTTTAAGCGGTGTTCGCTGTGACCAACGCACAACATGGAAGAAATATGCAACCCTCTGTCCCTGAGATGGCCCCAACACCGGGCGGTGTGATGGAGCAAATGGCATGTAGAGGCACTTTAGGGCAGCAGATGAATATGATTGTGTTGCAGGGAGCACACTCAGTTGACGAATATTTGCAGACGTTCCTTATGATAAGGCGCTACCCAGGCTTTGAGTGGGAAAGCGAGCAGTCTATAGTCGATAGATTTTATAATGGTCTATGCAGTGAGTTGTGTATCCTACTGCTAGGACCAAAGCTATTGGGATTCCGAGCCTTGGTGGAGTCGGCCAGAACTTTGGAAGTAAAGTTGGGGAAAACTCATCAAATACCAGTGAATAGGGTACCAAACCCTGCAGATCCTATAAGGACTTCCTACCGCAGAACGCTGAGAAAAGAGGGTAGATCATCTACTAGCCAGGCTACTTACAATTGCCATTCTTGTGGCAAGAAAGGGCACTTTGTCTGAGATTGTCGGGGGGGGGGGGGTGCTCCGAAGACAATGAAAGCTATGGCAGGAGCAGTTGAAGACTCTAGTGCAAAGGAGACGGTGTCCAAAATGCTGAGCTCCTCAAAATCTGGGTACGGTAGGTGGTACAAGAAGGCTAGGATGTCGAGTCTAGTCCCTTCCTCTGGCGTATCCGAAGCGACTACAGGCCAAACCCCGGGTGCATGTTATAACTGTGGAAAGCCGGGACACTATGCCCGGGATTGTTGGAGTGGATGCCCAATGTCCGAGAAGAATTCGGTGGCAACATCTGAGGAGAAGGGCAAGGCGGTCGATTCCACCGCATCACTGTATACTCCGGCCCAACCGAGGATGGACATCCTTGGCCAGCAAGAGGTCTTGTGGCCGACTGTCGGGATGTCAGGTATGGTTTAATTGATAACAATTTAACTTCTTATACCTGTTACCTTATGCGTGCTAGCTTAGGACTGGAAGTTCTAGGCTTTGTTTTGGACTTTCGTCACCCGGCGAGGGCATAGTTTCGATACGGGAACTTCGCACTCCTTTTGTCCGAAGGATTAGTATTGCACGTCGGAGTATCTCCTTCGATGGTAAAGGACAATTTGGGTGTGTTGTTGTCTAATGGTTGTTCTATGCGAGCAGAGAGAGTTTGTGTCGTAAAGAGGTTACGATTTGGGAGTCAGGAGTTCGACTTGCAAGCATCGTTACTGCTACCATGGGAGGCTTCGAAGCCTAAGTCTACATTGGATAGTATTTCGAGTGTATCCGAATATCCTTATGTGTTTCCCTGACGATTTCCCAGGATCCCCACCGTAGCGAGAGATCGATTTCACGATTGAGTTAGTGTCAGATGCCAAACCTGCGTCACGCTCTCCTAATAGGTTGGTACCTAAGGAAATAGCGGAGCTAAAGGTTCAACTTGACCAGTTGTTGGAACAAGGGTATGTGCCTCCAAGCTCGTCGCCTTGGAGTGCACCGGTCCTTTTTGTTAAGAAGAAGGACGGGAGCTTGCGGCTGTGTATCGACTACAGAGAGTTGAACAAGCTAACGGAAAAGAACAAATACCCGATCCCAAGGATTGATGATCGTTTTGATCAGTTAGTCGGGTTGTCGGTATATTCAAAATTGGATATGAAGTCCGGTTATTATCAGCTAAGGTTAAGAGGGAGAGTGATATCCCGAAGACAGCATTCATCACGAGGTGTGGGCATTTCGAGTTCACAGTCATGTTGTTTGGGTTGACTAATGCGTCATCGGTGTTCATGGATTTGATGAACAGGTCGTTCAGGGAGTACCTAGACCATTTTGTGGTCGTCTTCGTCGATGACATATTGGTGTACTCGCAGAGCAAGAGGAACCATCTCTATGCCTAGTTCTCCAAACGCGAGTTTTGGGTTGTCCTAGGTAGCGTCCCTCGGTCATAAAGTTAGTAGAGTGGGTGTTGCAGTGGATCCAGCGAAGATAGTTATGATACGCGAGTGACCCGTGTTGCGTTCGGGAGTGGAAGACCAGAGTTTTCTGGGGCTGACCGGCTACTACAGGCACTTCGTAGAGAACTTCTCATGGATAGAGTTACCCCCTCACAACTTTGACGAGGAAAGATCAAAAGTTGTTTGGACGCCTGCGTGCGCACAAGCTTTCGAGGAGCTGGAGAGACGGTTGACCACGACGCTTATTCTAAGTTTTCCAAGTAGGACCGAAGGCTTCGAGATTTACAATGATGCCTCAGGCAGTGGTTTGGGCTGCGTGCTACTGTAACTTGGAAGTGTTATAACGTATGGCTCGAGTCAGCTGAAAGTGCACGAAAGGAAATATCCGGTCCATGACTTGGAGTTGGCGGCCGTGATTTTTGCGCTAAAGCTATGGAAGCACTACTTGTACGACATAGAGGCCGATATTTATACCGACCACAAGAGCCTTAAGTACCTGTTGGATCAGAAGGATCTGAACATGAGGCAACGGAGATGGATGGAGTTCTTGGGGGACTATACGTTCAAAATTCATTATGTATCCGGGAAAGGCAATGCAGTTGCGGATACGTTGAGTCGCAGGGCTCCCGCCCCAGGCCAACTGGTTGTCGGTTCATGATGAGAGATTAATACGGGAGTTGGAGGCGTTAGAGATCTGTTGTGTGGACAAGAAGACTAGCGCCAAAGCGTTATTAAACTGGACGGAAGTTCAGTATGGCCTGGCTGATCGGATTCGGCAGGCTATGGAGTTGGATGCAGCATTGGATGGGTCAAATTCCCAGTTTTCATTTGAAGATGGTCTACTAAGGAAGGACAATCGTTTGTGCATCCCAAACATGGATAAGTTATGGGGTGAGTTTGTGTACGGTCATACCAAGTACTCAATTCATATAGGGAGCACGAAGATGTACCGAGATCTAAAGAAGATATTCTGGTGGTTAGGGCTCAAGAAGGTTGTGGCATTGCCTGTGACTAAATGTCAGACTTGCGTCTTAGTAAAGGCAGAGTGCCAAAAGCCAGGGGGATTCTTGAAATACTTGCCTATTCCGGAGTGGGAGTTCTACGACATATCGTTGGACTTTGTGCATGGCTCGTCAAGGTCGCAGAAGGGAAACGCCGCCATCTGGGTGATCGTAGACCAGTTAACAAAAGTGTCGCGCTTCATTCCGCATAGCAAGGATGATCCAGTGGAGAAACTGGCGAAGATGTTTGTGGATAATATAGTTAGAGTGCACGGTGTGCCCCGCAACATCGTGGGAGATCAAGATGGGTGTTTTACGTCCAATGATTGGAGGTTGGTGCAGCGAATGCTGGGGACTAAGTTGAAGTTCAGCACAGCCTTTCATCCGCAAACGGATGGGCAGACCGAGAGGGGCAACAGGACGTTGGAAGACATGTTTCGCATGTGCGTTCTGGACTTCGGGAAGCAGTGGGGACACTATCTGTATTTGATTGAGTTTGCGTACAACAATAACTACCAAACGAGTATCCAAATGGCGCCCTTCGAGGCCTTTTATGATAGAAAATGTCGCACGCCGTTGTAGTGGCTGGAAACGGGTGAGGCAAGGTTGTACAAAAAGCAAGAGGTGGAAAACGTTACTTCATTGGTGCGAACCATTCGAGAGCATTTGTTGATTGCTCAGGTTAGGCAAGCCAAATACTTCAATGTCAAGCCTCGGAACGTGGAATTCGCGGTTGGCATTTTGGTGTACTTGAAATTAAAGCCGTTTAAGTGTGTTTCACGGGTACGACGCTTGAAGAAGCTGAGCCCGAGATACCTTGGACCATTTGAGATTCTGGGGCAGATCAGCGAAGCCCGAGAAGCTGAGTCTAAGGCTATCAGTGTAGTTGAGTGGTTTACGCGATGTATTCTACAGATTAGTGTTATGGAAGGCAGTGCAAGAGCCTTCGCAGGTGATCGCAGTTGATCAAGTACTGGTGGATGAAGGGTTGACGACGAAGGTCAAGCCCGTTCGTATCAAAGACTCTGAAGTCAAGCGACTTCGTAGCAAGGAGATCAGGATGATCAAGGTCTGATTGGACAATTGCGGCCGGGAGGAGCTCTCTTGGGAGCGGGAGCAGACCATGCTTGAGGAGTACCCAGAGTTATTTCACTCAAGTACCGCTTTTTGGTTTCTTGTTTTCTTTCCTTTGGTAATTTCGTGGATGAAATTCTTTTAAGAGGGAGAGAGTTGTAATGCCCCGAAACTCAAAAGAGCGACAGGTGGTGTTTTGAGCCAAATCTGGGATTTGGTAGAGGTGACACGGTCTGGGACACGGGTGTGTCCCAGGGCGTGTCGTGCTCGGGTTCGGCAATGGTCGCGTGGTCGACGAAATTGCAGCCAACGATTGTCGGGGCAGTGAACACGGCCTGGGACACGGGCGTGTCCCAGGGCGTGTAAAGCACTCAAAGCATTTCACTCAACAATCATTGAGTGAGGACGCACGACCTGAGCCCAGGCGTGTTCGGGTCTGACACGGGCGTGTCAAATTCAACACGAGCGTGTCGAATACCCGTGTCCTCCTCGAGTCATTTGGAAAGTTCTGCTAAGGCAGCTACACGGCCTGGGACACGGGCGTGTCTAGAACACGTCATGTTATACGGGCGTGTCACATGGCCGTGTCGTGCTCTGGACGTTCTGGTCCTATGTCGATTGAGGCACACGCCCAGCTACACGGGCGTATACTGGCTGACACGGGTGTGTCGAGTGCTCGTGTTCTTTTTGGGACGTGACAGTTTTGACGGCGAATGAGTGACACAGCCATGGACACGGGCGTGTCGCAAGCCGTGTTCGGCCCAGACTTGGATTTCAAGTCCGGATCGCAGCCGTCCGTTTCCTTATTTTGATATCCGACGGCTGGGGGTTGTTTCCCTAGGTATATACCCAGGTTTAGGGCTTAGAAAACCCCATTTCTCTTGGGTTACTCTCTTTCTAAGATCTAGATAGAGGAGAGAGCAAAAAGGAAGAAGGAGGGCTAGATCCGGTCACCGACGGAGTTTCAGAGCTCCAAATTGTGAGCCGACTTTGGATCTATGGAGGCAAGGAGATTGCGGTGCTTTTCATCTGCGTAGATTTCCATGGCGCCAAGGAAAAATGCTAGGGAAATGATTTTCATCTTGAGAAGGTGAAGCTCTTCTTCCTTTGTATGGAAAAACCCGCTCCCGCGAGTGTGCGGTGAGTTTGTGGTATTCCTTGAGGTAGATATGTAAAGTCCCCCTTGTTAGAGTCCAGAATCGTAGTACAGAAATAGACATGGTGTGTGAAGCCTACCTGAACATGTTGGTATGGATCGGTGATGTTTTGCTATGCATATTGTGCCGGAGAAGACTCTGTGCATTTTGTTTGTTTTCGGGTTGGTATGCGTTAGAATGCATCAGGGAATCTTGGGGATTAACCCCAATGTGCACTCAGAAATCTGGACGGAAACACATTTCTGCCATTGCAGTGGCCCGGGAGCCAGCCGGGTATATAGCGGGGTTATGTACCGTGTTTTATCGATAGTTGGGACTTGGGGAAGCTTGGCCCGCGTCAAAGGCCAAATGGCCATGATGGGGTGAGCAACGGGCTGGTGGAACCCTACCCACTCCATCTGTTTTGGTTAAAGAGACCTAAAGTTAACGTGACACTTACCGATGATTTGGAGATCGAGTCTAGGGTACGGTTGAAAAGACTAAATGCTCACGAGGTTTTCCGCCCTGGGGGTGGTGGTGGAGTCAAGGATCGGACTGGGTTCGGACTGGCTTCGCCGAGTAAGTGCCCTGAAAGCACGGGGTGTACGGTCGTGTGTGCGTGCACCTGTGATGTGATGTTTATTCGCTACGTTGCTTGTTTTGCTAACAAGTGCAGGGAAGAAGCTTTGCCGTCCCAGTTTTGGGGCGGAATCGTTATAATTTGGTCAGCTTTAGCTGACCGTTATTGTTGTTTGCAACCGTTGCTATGATTTGTGCATGCAGGTGCTGCGGAACCGAGCGACGTATAGCGGGCCAAAGCCCAAGTTGCTGAGCCAGCCCTCGAAGGCCTTGTGTGTTTACCTTTTTTTTTCATGTGTGGTCGTCCTGCGAGCCGAAGTTTGTAAATCACAATTTTATTCAAGTGAACTGTTATAAGGCCTTAGTGCCAGTGCTTTTTGTGTATTTTTTACTTCATTCCTACTGTGTTTTCGGTTAGTGGATATTCATGCTTGTTGGTAGGGTTCTTATTATTGCAACTTAATAAATTGCTTCCGCTAGATGCTCTGTGTAGGACGTGTGTATTGGTTGAATGGTTTCAATGAGTAACCCACCGGTCTGTCCGTGGTATATGGCGTCGGGCCCCGGCCGGACCTACTGCTATATGTTATACGACGGATAGGGGTGTTACATGATGTGCACAATTGATGTGGATAAAGCATCAACTTGAAGACTATGAAATTAAGGTAAGTAGAATTCCACTATTCTGTGATTCTACTAGTGATATTTCTATTGCTAAGAATCCTATATCTCACAGTAGAACCAAGCATATAGAAATTAAGTTTCATTTCATCAGAGAACATGTAGAGAAGGAAGATATTAATCTAGAATTTGTAAACACAAATAGTCAAATTGCTAATATTTTTACAAAACCTCTGGATGAAACAAAATTCAATCATTTTAAAATTGAATTAGGTGTGTTGAACCTAGAATATACCAGCTAAAGCATTCCTAAGTAGAATATGTAAGCACAATATTTCTCAGGAAATTTATCTAAGTACCAAGTTTGTGTCGAAACAAACAGACTTTGTGTCGACCACTCAGTATGTTGTGTCGACAAAGAAAAAGGATGTGTCGACACAGAAACAGTATCTATGTCGACAGAAGTATGGGTGTCGACAGAACTATGTCGATACTTTAAGTTAGTTGATTTTTGTGTCGACACACAAAAATCAAAGTCGACACTCTGTGTCGAGACATGACCAGTCCATGTCAACACTGACATAAGAATGTCGACACATAGACGTGTCGACTAAACCTAAGTATTGTCGAGACCTAGATCTTTTCTGTCGACACATATAAGTATTGTTGAGACCTAGTATTATTACTAAGGAGTATCTTTTGAACTCCCCTTTACATCTAGACTATATATAGGTGAAGCCAAAATCTGGTCGACTACGATCTCAGAATTCTTGGCTCTGCACCTTGTGTCGACAAAGACCCTCTCTTCTTTTCACTTCCATCTCTCTCTCATTTCCGACAATGGCGCCACATCAGGATGACAAAGTGTACGAAGGCTTTGAGTTGGTTCGTGGTTGATTCACGACAGCGTCGCCAGAAATCCAGGGTGTAATTACCCTAATTTCAGAAAATGCTTTGGAATTCTTGGTCTAAGAACCAACTAAGATCTGGAAGAAGGAAGTCATGGAATTTTATTCATTAGCCACTGTGGACATAGACAGGAAGAAGATCCAAGCCACAATACAAGATTCCTGAGTGAAACTTAGACTGAAGACGATTAGAAAATCACTTCAACTTCCTAAGGTTAAGGATGATGATGACATCATTCCATCAATGACAAAAGATGCATTAAGCTGGTGCGGGCTAAACCCTAATACCAAGGTTGGAATAAGGTTCAATTTGAGATAGAAAGCAGGTGTGCATCAGGTTTTGGTTGACCTGATTTCTGGTTTGCACACCAGCTGAGATGTCTCCAATCACTTGGGAGATTTGATGATCTCTTGATGTTACTAAATCAATAGGGGGTGTTGATTGTTCACCAACCTGTGTTGTTGTTTCCTCTTGTGGAACAACAACTGACTCTTCAAGATGATTCTCACCAGGATGTTGAGTACCAAGATGTTGAGTGTTTTCTTCATCTTCACTGATTTCACCTCTTTGTTGGGTAGGTGACTGTGTTGTATCCTTTTAAACAATATATAACCTGTCAAAATTTTCTGAAAGAGAGTGTACCTGCAAAGGTTCTATGGTAGAAATATTTTTCTCCTTGTAACACATGTTAGTTTCATCAAAAGATACATGTACAGATTCTTCAATTTTAAGAGAAGTTTTGTTATACACCCTATAAGCTTTACTGATCATGGAGTATCCCAGAAACACTCCTTCATCAGCTTTAGCTTGAAATTTTGCTATATACTTCCTGTCATTATTGTGTATGTAACAAATGCAACCAAAAATCTTGAAGTAATCTACTTAAGTTTCTTCCCTTTGAGTAATTCATAGGGAGTCTTGCCCTTCAGCTTATGTATCAAACTTCTATTCAACACATAGTTTGAGGTGTTCACTGCCTCTGCCCAAAAGGATAGAGGAAGGTGAGCATCTGTCAACAATGTGGTGGCAGATTCAATAAGGGTTCTATTTTTCCTTTCAGCTACCCCATTTTGTTGAGGAGTTCTAGGAGCTGAGAAAGTGTGTCAGATCCCTTCACTCTGACAGAACTCTTGCATAAGAAGAGAATCAAACTCTGTCCCATGATCACTTCTGATCCGGGCAATGTGAGTATTGAACTCAATCTGTATGCATTTGAGAAACTCTGTCAAACACTTAAAGTTATCAGACTTCTTCCTCAGAAAGAACACCCATGTGAATCAAGAGAAGTCATCTACAACCACTAGAGTATAAGATTTTCCTCCTAGGCTTTGTACTGTAATGGGTCCAAAAAAATCCATGTGTAACAGATACAAGATCCTAGGTGAATCACTCTTATTAAGTGACTTGAAACTATTTTTAGTTTGCTTGCCTAATTGACAAGCCCTGCAAAGTCCTTCCTTCTTATAGGGGCTAAAAGATAGTCCTCTAACAAGGTTGTCCTTGGAAAGCCTAGCAATTGTTCTAAGATTTATATTCCCTAATCTCTTATGCCATAGATCATTTTTCTTGCAAACAGAATTGAATAAACAAATATCTATTTTAGTTGAAAGAAAATTTACAAGATAAATGTTACCTTTCCTGTTACCTGTTAACACAATTGTGTTATCCTCTAATTTGGTTTTGCATGAGGATTTGTTGAATGTCACCTGGTAGCCTTCATCACATAATTGACTGATGCTGATTAGATTGTGCTTCAGTCCTTCCACACAAGCCACCTTCTTGAATGTGACTGAGCCAATCTGGACAGCACCATATCCTTTTGTTTGTCCAAAGTTTGAATCTCCAAATATGACTTTGGATCCAAGTTTGGCTTTGAAGGATGTGAGGTTCTCCTTACTTCCTGTCATGTGCTTTGAGCACCCACTATCCAGATACCATTGTTTGTTCATTGCTGGATAGGTATTCACCTGCACATAAACAACTTATATGTTTTTGACCCAGTTTACCTTGGGCCTAGGTTGATAACCTTTAAATTCTAAAATAAAATACATCCCTCTTATAACCTTCAGGATGATATCTCCTAGGAGGTATTATCCATTCAGTATAAGGGTTAAAGTTTTTGGATGTAGGACCTCTAGGATTGAAGTTTGATTTGCCTTTGAAATTTTTTTCAAAACTCTGAGCTCCGTTCGACGATCTCTGAGCTGAGTTCGACGATCTTGGGTTAGATCGTCGAGCTCCATTCGAAGATCAATTATACTATAGTTCAGAGTTCGGCAATCGTCGACCTAAGTTCGACGATTCAGCTTGAGATCGTTGAGCTCTGTTCGACGATCGTAGAGCTCTATTCGACGTTTTCCGTTGAACTTTAGTTTTCTTAGGAAGATCAGGGTTCTTCCTAGCCACCTTTACAACACCCTTTCCTTTATCTGAGATAAATTTAATTGGGGTTGTTAATACTATAGGTTGGCTGGATGAAGCACCCAAGCCCAGTGTACTATTAAGTCTACAGTTCACTGTGCTTGTGATGTCCATCAGTCTGATGCTTCTCCCATTAAGAGATTCTTCAAACTTCTTTGCCTGGGATAGTTCACTTTTCATTGAAGCTATCTCCTCCCTACATCATTCTAACTCCTCAGAGAGTTTGAGGTTGTCTGATTTTAAAGTGCTATGTTCAGACAATTGATTTCTGAGAGAGATAATCTCTTTCTCAGACTTTAGCAGGTCTAAACAAAGTGCTTTAAATTCAATTTTAAAGTCCTCTGAATTAAAATCAAAGGAATCTATTACCTGGTCTTCTTCATCTTCATGTTCAGATTCAGATTCGGATTCATGTTTTGCATCAGAATTATGTTGTGAGGCATTGATAGCCATCATGCAGAACTCCTTCTCTTCAGCATCATCTTCATCATCACTTGAGCTTGATGAAGCCTCTGATTCTTCTTCAGTTTCACTCCAGGTTTCAACTACAAATCCCTTCCTGCTGTATTTGTTTTTGCTGGAGGAGGATTTGTCATTGTTGTTTCTCCTGGAGTCCTTGTCTTTTCTCCTATCTTTCCTGTCCCTCTTGTCCTTATTCTGATTTTCTGGACAATCAGGCACAATATGGCCTGGTTTCCTGCATCCAAAACAAATAATTTCTTTATTATTGGATTTGTCATACCTTGGCTTCTCATGCTCTCTGGATGACCTCTTTCTGAAATCTTTCCTGGCCATCTTATAGAATCTTTTGGCCAGTAAGCTCATCAATTCTTCATTGCCTGTGACCTTGTCTTCAGGCTGATCTTCTGTAGCTTTGAATGCTATTGTCTTTTCCTTCCTGATTGCTGGAGAAGCAACCTTTTGTTCTTCCTCTCTATTTTTGATGAGCAGCTCATAGGACTTGAGATTGCCCAATAGAGCCTCAGTAGCTATCTCAGTTAGGCTTCTGGCATCCTTGAATGGCTAGATCCTTGAGTCCCAAGTGATAGGGAAGCACATTATGATCTTGTCATTTAGTTCAGTTAGAGAGATCTCCTTGTCTAGTGTTTTTAACTCACTGACTATTAGGCTGAGTCTGTTGTACATGTCAGCAATTGACTCAGTTTCTCCCTTTTTGAAATTCGCATACTGGGTTATGAGATGGGATCTTCTGTCTATCCTTTCATCAGCAGATCCTGATACAATTTCAGATAACTTATCCCATATTTCTTTTGCTGAGTTGCATTCAGCCACTTTCTGAAATATTTCATCAGACATAGTCTGAGCCAGAATATTCATTGCTTTGGAATCTGCAACTTTCCATTTCTTGATTTGTGCATCTGTTCTTGAAGGAGGTGGAACAACACTTGTACTTATAATTACTGGGGGTCTTGGACACAATGTCAAAACAGAGTTGTAGATGTCCTCATCAATAGAATTCATATATAATTTTATCCTTGCCTTCCAAAGTGCAAACTTAGAAAGGTTGCACACTGGAGGTCTGGTGCTAGCATAATCTTTGTTTTGTGACATGGTTTTGTTATGAAAATGAGTATAATACAAATAATAACCCTCTATAGAAGATTGATCTTATCAGAGATCTTTTGGTTCAGGTGTTAGCCTGTAGGAACAACCAATCTAATGAAGATTCAGTTGTTGAGTAACACAACCTGCCTCTGATACCAATTGAAAGTGAGGATAAGATCTACCTTTACTCTAGAGGGGGGTGAATAGAGTATATTAAAATAATTTTCCAGATAAAAAATTATTTGCAGTGGAAGACTTGATTTAAGTATAGGTGTAATTGTGCTAGCAGTATATAAAACTAGGTTAGCAAGAAAGAAAAATCACAGCACACAGCAAAGTAAAAACACAGCAAACCAAAAGACACAAGGATCTATAGTGGTTCCCCAATAAACCTGGGTACATCCACTCTTCTACCACCCTAGGTAGGAATCCACTGCAGGAATAGTTGATCAGGTGTTCTGGGCACCAATGAGCTTTTGATAAGGTGCTCAAAAACTAAACTAGATTTTTTGATCAGGTGTCTTGCCACCACTGAGTTTTGACAAGGTTTCAGAAACCAGCCTCAAAACTTTTGAAGGGAGTTTTGATAAACCCTTTTACAGGAGAGAAAAGGAAAAGAAAAAGAGTTGTTGTTGTTCTTCTCTGTAAACAATCTAAGAGAAGACTAGTGGATGATGTTGTCAAAGCTCCCCCTGAGATATGCAATGTTCATGAAGAAAAGCTTTGCATAGGGTGATAGGTCTTCAGTAGATCTAGATCTCCAACAAAGGATGATGTCATCAGTTGCTGAAATGTGGAATGTCTGGAGTCTTTGATGAAGAAGCCTTTGAACACTTGAATCAAGAAGATCTTGAAGATGTAGAATAGAAGAATTCTTTTCTGTTGATGATCTCCTTCACAGTATGATTCCTTGTGTTCTGTATGAATTTTGTAATCCTGTAGACTTGTGTCTCTTGTGTGTCTATTCCCAGAATTCTTGATTGAAATCCCTTGTCTTCTTTTTCAATTCCTCTCAGGAGATATACTGAAAATCTGTCTTTGAGATAGCCGTTAATAAGTCATAAATGACTAGCTTAAATGAGCTTTGTCTTTGGAGGAAAGTCCTAAGAGACATTCCATTTTGTCTTCCTTGAAACTTGCTCCAGATTAGTTGAAACGGCTACAGAATCTTTTGAAATAAATGCTGATAATAACTCAGATTTAATTCCATAACTGTCTAAATTTGAATTCCTGAAAACGTCGATCTCTTCAGAAAAGCGTCGATCTGAGCTCGACTATCATTGACCTGAGCTCAGAGACTGGATCTAGACTTGAGACATAAATCGTCGACCTGAGCTCAACTATCATCGACCTGAGCTCAGAGATTGGATTACTACTATAGACAAAAACGTCGACCTGAGCTCGAAGATCGTCGAACCGAGTTCGACGACTCGTTGAACTGAGCTCAGAGATATGTGACCTGAGTTCGATGTTTCGTCGACCTGAGCTCGACGAAAATGTCTTAGTCTTCTGCACTTGAATTCTAATTTTAAAGGGTCTTGGGGGAAGCTTCCAAACCTAAGTTCTAACCCTTAGACTCATTCTAATTGACCTTTAAGACTATACAAGAAGGTCAAAACAATTTCCTAAGAACATAGTGATCCTTGCCCAAATTAATAATAGGGTGTTCCAACAGAAACTAAATTCAATCATTTTAAAATTGAATTAGGTGTGTTAAACCTAGAATAGGTCAGCTAAAGCATTCCTAAGTAGAATATGTAAGAACAATATTTTTTAGGAAATTTGTCTAAGTACCAAGTTTGTGTCGAAACAAACAGACTTTGTGTCGACCACTCAGTATATTGTGTCGACAAAGAAAAAGGATGCGTCGACACAGAAATAGTATCTGTGTCAATAGAAGTATGGGTGTCGACACAACTATGTCGAGACTTTAAGTTAGCTGATTTTTGTGTCGACACACAAAAATCAAAGTCGACACTCTGTGTAGAGACATGACCAGTCCATGTCGATACTGGCATAAGAATGTCGACACATAGACGTGTCGACTAAACCTAAGTATTTTCGAGACCTAGATCTTTTCTGTCGACATATATAAGTATTGTCGAGACCTAGTATTATTACTAAGGAGCGTCTTTTGAACTCCCCTTTACACCTAGACTATATATAGGTGAAGCCAAAATCTGGTCGACTACGATCTCAGAATTCTTGGCTCTGCACCTTGTGTCGACAAAGACCCTCTCTTCTTTTCACTTCCATCTCTCTCTCACTTCCGACAATGGCGCCACATCAGGATGACAAAGTGAACGAAGGCTATGAGCTGGTTCGTGGTGGATTCACGACAGCGTCGCAAGAAATCCAGGGTGTAATTACCCTAATTTCAGAAAATGCTTTGCAATTCTTGGTCTCAGAACCAACTAAGATCTGGAAGAAGGAAGCCATGGAATTTTATTCATCAGCCACTGTGGATATAGACGTGAAGAAGATCCAAGCCACAATACAAGATTCCCGAGTGAAACTTACACTGAAGACGATTAGGAAATCACTTCAACTTCCTAAGGTTAAGGATGCCGATGACATCATTCCATCAATGACAAAAGATGCATTAAGCTGGTGCGGGCTAAACCCTAATACCAAGGTTGGATCATCCATCACCAGGAAAGGGATGAATTCACAAGGGAAGTTTCTGTCTGAAATAGTAGGCAAGGTGATGTTATGTAAAATAGGTGGACATGACAGAATTTCAGTCTCTATGTTCCATCTAATGACAAGAATAAATTTCAAGCTAAAAACAGACTGAGCATCAATAGTCTTTGACAAAATACAAGAAGGTATAAAAAAACAAAATCTGGGAAGGATTCTGAGTTTATGTTTATCTTCAACAATACCAGATGTAATGAGCCAACTTCCAGGAACAAAAATCAACCATATGAGGAGAATGGACACAAAGATTCTATCTAGGTGGGATAGAGTATTAACCAAGGAGGTTTCTACTCCACAAAAACAGACCAACAAATAAAAGAAGAAGAAGGAAGTTGTTCAGCAAGCAGAATCCTCTAGTGATTCTGAAGAGGAAGTGGTCTTCGGTTCAGATGAATACAGGCAACAAAAAGAAACTCAAGATCAAGTGGAGAGCAGTGTGCTCCCAGAGCAACAGATAGTCTCCACTCTAGGGGGAGAAAATCCTGAACCAGCAGCACAAGATACTGTACTTTCTGAGCTACCTGCTCAAGGGGAAGGAATTGATGCAGCTACTCTAGAGAGTGAGTATGCAGCTGATACAGTAATGAATATTGTATCAGATATCAACAAAGAAACATTGGAAATTGCTGAGAAGGAAGCACAAGATGTGCAGATAAAAGATACAGCTCAGGATGAGCAAGTAAGTATCTCCTTTATAGAACAAGCCCTGGACAAAAATCTTGATGTCTAGGGAGAACCTTTTATTTTCCAAACAAATCTTGTTCCTCCTGTATAGATGCAGTAAGAGGTAACAATGGAAGACCTATTTCTTGATTTACCAGCTGCAAGGACTGAGGGGGAGCAATCACAGGTAGAAAAGGAACTCCTAAGAACCGAGGGGGAGGAGCTACTGAATGACCCATCTAATAAAGAAATAGTTGACATAGAAAGCTCATCACAACCCTCTGATGATGAGGAAGCCTCTATGGCTAAGAAGAGGAAGATGGTTGTAATCAAGAAAAAGAGCAAAAGCTACAAAAAGGCCTTACAAACAGTTACTCAACCACCTGCTCCAAGCATGGACATCAGTTCATTACTGGTCCAAATGCAAGTAAAATTGGATGAACAAAGGCAGTCTTTAGAGAAGTATGCAGTTTTAGCTGGCTCAGGACATAAAATCAATCAGATTTGAAGTCAATCTGCATAAGAAAGAGATGACAGATTGCTTCATAAGGGAGGTAATGCTGTAGTATATTTGGCTGAGCAACAACAGCTACTGAAGACTGAGGTTAAGGACATTGCCACCAAGCAAGGATATGTTTTAGAAAATCAATTCAGGTCTAATGAAAACCTTAAAGACTCCCATGAAGAAATACTCAAAAAACTGGGAAGTGTTTCAACTGATTTAAAAACTGAAATGTCAAAGCAAATACAAGAAAATCTAGCTGCTGTCCAAACAGCTATTGGAGCCTCTCAAAAGACTATTTCTGATTACCTGGCTAAGTTTAAAACCTACTATCAAGAAGGTACATAATATCTAGCTGATCAAACAAGATTTCAAAAGAATGATCTGAGGGATCATATAACTAGAGAAGTCATAAAGGGGGAGAGATTATTAGTCAAAGCTGGCTCTGATCATGCAAAATGAGTCTCTAATTCCATCAGAGCTACACTTGGCTTTCCTCCTTTGTGTGATGATGACAATGTTGTTGAGTCTGGAGTGCAACCTGCTAATATTGAAGGAGATCAGCCTGAAGTTGCACAGGTTATTTACCCTCCTGCTGACTTTGACATGGTTCAACAAAGGAGTGCAGAAAATGTACAACCCTCAACAGGAGGCACCAAATGTGATCATTGAAAAAGTAGACATGTTAGAGGCTGGCAAGGAAGCTTAAAAGGAAGCACAGCTATCCAAGAAAAGGTTCAGAAAATAGGCTGAGTTGAAGCCAGATTTTGAGCAATGGAGCCCTACTTCCAGGAGTATTATTTTAACTGCCTGGAAGGCTGTAAAGGATAAGACCTATGATATGGGTAAATGGTATTCTGAGCAAGAATGGAATAAGTATCTAGCCAGGCAAGAAGACATTCTTCAGTACAGAAGGAGTGTAAAAGTTTGGAAGTTAACTGCTAATGCTCTGGAGCCTAGCAGGTACTTCCCCAAGTCTTTTCACTATTTTGAAAGGCAAAGGATAAAGGCTGAAGAATTAAAAAAAAGGATCTCAAAGGGAATAAACCTGCTGATGATACAGAACCTACTGTGCAGACAAAGATTAAGTCTGGAAAAGACATTGTAATTAAGGAGCCTAGTCAATCATAGGATAAATAGGCTTATGTGTAGAATAATATAACTTTTTGCTTTTATTCTAAGGAAAAACTGTAAACCCAGAATTTTCTGATTAATAAATAAAATCAGCTTCACTATTGATTTTAGTTGTTTACATTGTTTATATGTTATCCTGCACTGAAATGTATGTACATCTATTTTTATGAGCTTTATTATGAGTGATGTATATCTTTGACTAAGGGTTATGACTTCTCCAAATAGGGGGAGATTGTTGGATACACTAAAAAATATGTACCAGATTTGGAGAAGCCTCATCTTACTCAATGATATACATCAATTTGTATTTGATGGATATTTGAGTTTCATTGTGCAGGTGTAAGGTTTGCAAGAAATTTTTCTAAGTACAAGTGTCGACACTTGTGAAGAATTGTGTTGACACCCAGAAGTTGTGTCAACACTAGAAGCAAGGCCTGCGTCGACACCCAGGCATTGTGTCGACACCTGAAGAAGAAGTTGTGTCGACACCCAGAATTGTGTCGACACCTAAGGCAGGAATTGTGTCGACACCTAAAGCAGAAGTTGTGTCGACACCCAGGAGTTATGTCGACACCAGAAGAAAGGCATGTGTCGACACTCAAGAATTGTGTCAACACCTGAAGAAAGTTTGTGTCGACACACAGGACTTGTGTTGACACACACTCAATTCCATCTTACAGCAACAACTATACTGGGTCTGAAGACTTGTGTCGACACACAGGACTTGTGTCGACACACACTCAACAATAGCTGGACATACACTCAATGCCATTTGTCGGCATTAGCTATGTCAAGACCAGAAGCAGTTGTGTCGACACACATGACTCATCTCGACACACACTCAACGACAACTGGACATACACTCAACGCCATCTGTCAGCATCAGTTATGTCAAGACTATGAGCAGTTGTGTCGACACACAGGACTTGTGTCGACACATACAAACAGAAGCTGTGTCGAGTAGCAAAAGAATGACTATGTCAACTCATGGAGTGCTATGTCGACATCATCAAGACTTGTGTCGACACTTAGTCTATTTGTGTCGACACTTAGTCTATTTGTGTCGACACATGTGAAACAGTTTGCTGAGTGGTTCATGCTGAGTTGTAAAGTCTTTAAGGAATCAGCTGTCATGACTTGTGACTCGACAACTGTCAAAACCAACAGGTCTGACACCTTTGTCAGAACTGTCAGAAGATTGTTACAAACCAGATCATCCGGTAATCATGAGAAAATTCTATATAAAGGACCGGTCCTTAACAACAACAGAACTAAGGAAGTAATCAAGCTATTACGAGAAAGAGAATCTGACAACAAGAAAAGGGGAAACCCTTAAGAAGGCAGATCCAGAACAGTCTGCAAGAGAAGATTCAGATCTTATTCTTAAGTTAAGGAAGGAGCTGACAGAAGATCAACTTCTACATCAAGTAAAGTTCAACCTTATTTTATTCTATCAAGAAGCTTTGAAACAGCTAAGTCAGGTTGAATCTGAAGATTCAGTTTATTCAAGAACTGATCAAGAAGCTCACACCTATAGAGAGTTCTATCTGGTGATATCTTCATATCTCTTAAACAATTATTTTCTTGTAGGATCTTTTGTAAGATATGAGTTGTAAGCCTGTAATTATAAAGGCTGAGGTAGGGCTAAGTGTCTGAGGTGTAGGACTGGTAATAGTCTGAGTTGTAAGCCTAGTGATGAAGGCTGAGGTAGGGCTGAGGCCTGAGGTAGGATTTTTGGGAAGAATCTGAGGTAGGACTTGTATAAGTCTGAGCTGTTGGAACCAATCTGGTTCTGAGTTGTAAGATCTGTGGATCTGAGCAAGTGGAAGGAAGTTGGGCTGAATCTAGTTCTCTACTGGATAGGCGAAGGGGTAAAGTGGATGTACCCATACCTTGGGGAACCACTATAAATCTTGTGTATGTTGTGCTGTGTTTTCTGTACTGTGATTTGCATTTTTTGTGCTAAGTAAGAACTAGTTAATTGCCTAAATTATTAAAGAAAATTAAAACCTATTCACCCCCTCTCTAGGCGTCTAGGCTCTTGAAATAAGTCTTTCAAGCCCACCTCACTCGACGCCATGGCTGAAGGCGTGGAGTGAGCTCGCCTCACTCGACGTCACGGCGGGTGGCGTTAAGTGAGCTCGCCTCACTCGAGCTCACTCGACATTGTGGACCTGACTCGCCTGGGGCCTGGGCTAGACTTGACCAGTTTGGCTCCTGCCGACCCACTCGCCGGATACGAGGTTGTACAGGGGAGGTCCCATTATTTACTTAAGCGCTAAGACATCAATCGTGTGGGAATAAAATCACACAAAATGTTGTTTAAAAAATTTATATAAAAAAATACACTAAATATTTTCATGAATCTTCAAAATGGTAGAAAGTGCGTACTCCGCGGAAATATTGGGTAGAAATAAATTTTTTGGCCTACGGATGTATTTTAGGAGAGAATAGATAACTGAAAATAAACCACTGCAATTAAATAAATTGGATTTGCAGTTAATAACAAATAGAATGATTAAAGAAAGGGGACCAAAGTTGGTTTGAGAATATAAATTTTTTGGTTTGCGGATAGTATTCCGGGCGGGGATAGATGACTGAAAATAAACCGCCGCAATTAAATAAATTGGATCTGCGGTTAGTAATGAATGAAATGATTTTTTAGAAAGGACCAAATTACCCCTCCATTCAATTTTTGGAATAAAAAAAATAAAATTATACTTATTAAAAGATATGTGGGTGCAATGTGCTCCTTTAACCTGTTTGGAAGGTGGAAAGTGCCAAAAATTAAACCTTGAGGTGCAATGCGCCAAACACCTCATATATAAGGTGTGAAGTGCCAAAAACGACTGCTTACAAGCTCGGCATAGTCATCACTTTTATGGAAGATCCATGTGAATTAAATCAATTAATGCCTCCGGGATGAACCAAATCATTGTTAGGAGTAACAGGACAACCTTCCTTTCTTATGAGCACACATATTGTAAGCTGGAAGTTCCTAGAAGGTTCTTGTCAGGAGAGGAAATAAATGGATAGGGCTGCAGAGCTGAAGGTCAATCTATAGACTGCAGTTGTGTTGATGTGTTCTCATGTTGCCATTTTGATATACTACCTAGTATTTTGTGTAAATGTTCAGCTAGTCTGAGACTCATATGCCAAGAAGATAGAGACACTTTAGGGAAATGAAGAAGAGGTTCTCCCCCTGTTAGAAATATTAATGAAAAATTGTGTTGATGAGAGTGTTGTGTGGATGAACTTCAATAATACCTTGTTGTTGAGCGTGCAAAATCAGCAGCTTAGCAGAATCATGCAGAGGAGTGTCATCCAGTACTTGAAGCAACACGTATGAAGATCTGTCGAACTAACAGATCGAAGAGGTCGAAGAGGCTGACTGATGTAGGCAACTCCCAAAAATGGGAAATAAGGATACCAAATTGAGAATTTGTGCGAACAAATGGTGTGCGTGCTAATTCAAAATTTCGGCAGAATTTCGTCTATAATAACGCGATCTCACAAGTGGGAAATATCCATCCAAATCTGCACGAACATTCACATACACCAATATCGTAACCTAGCCATACATCTACTACCACATCACAATATTTCCATCCACATGGAGAGTGATCCGGACTAACAACTTCGATTCGGAAAATAGTCCAAATGCAGCCCTCAAAACAAAAAACAACCGATGATATACCAAATCCTCTTGATCCGTTCGAAACCAAAGGCTAAACAAACCTCGGTTTGCAAACGTCCAAGGGGACCTACTCTTGCAAAATCTTCGCGAAAATCGGATGAAAACAATTTAAATTTAAGAGTTTTAAGATGCAAATTAAAATCAAAGTTTAGGATAAAATATGATATCAAAGTTTCCACTAATCTCACAATCCAAGACGAAGATTACTCAAGTTTTAGGGAGAGGAAATCGTTATCCAATATCTGAAAATTAAAGAGGAGGAGGAGGATAACTATGGAAGAGTCGCACTTCCACGGGTCCACCAGAGTCGCACCGGATGGGAGAACCAAACCGCCTTCTTTGGAGTCACACCAGAGGAGGTAGGAGGTTGTCCGAGTCACACCGATGGAGGGAGGCGAGTCGCACACCAGCGGGAGGAGCTTGCAGCCGATTCGCACGATGCGGAGCAAGGGCGGCTGGACCGAACCCTAGGAGGAGACCTTCACGGTTTCTATTTTTTTTGTTTGCCAAAATCTGTCTTTATTTCTCCTAAATAGCATATATATACTGTTTTACAATACAAAAACATTAAACAAAACATAGACTTAACCCAAATTAAACTTAAGCTAACACATTAAACTAAGTAAACTAAAAACAACACTAGTAAAGGCCATCAAGGGCTATGCGACTGCACTTGGCCGTGCGCGAAAGTCGTTGCGGCGGATATCTTCATTATCTTGAATGTTGCGGCGACGCGGCCGTGAGCGGAGATTGTAGCGGCGATAATTGCGACGACCATCGTCAATAGAGTCTTCGATATGTTGGCGGCGGCGGCGATGACAGTTGCGGCAACGGCCATCAATGTCAATGAATATATAGCAGTGACGATCAAGAGAGAGATTCATGTCGGCACGAGCAAATGGCGGGACATCCTCGCCATCAATCCTCCCCGCTCAAAATCACTCATCCCCGATGAGTGGTCAGGGAGAGAATAGCAGGAGACAACAACATCCAATGGGAGCATAGCAAGAGTGGACATCCACGGGGCAGGACAAGCAGTGCGAGCATCCGCAATAAGAACAGAACCTGTCAAGAGCAAAAACAACAGAAAACCTCGTAGACGTGTCAGCATAAAGAAAAGCAGTGCGAATCTTACCATCCAATGCGAGAACCAGGAAACCCAATGGAAGAGCGACACAGAAAGAATCTCACCTCGCAACCCAAGAGAATCTGAAGTGGAAGAGAGAAACGTCGGAGAAAACAACTCAGGTGGAAACCAGATATGCAAAATTAAATCCGAAAAATGGAAACACGGTAAACTGATTGCATCGTAAAAATCCAAAAAAATTGCATTAAATCCAAAAGTCTTGAAAATTATGGAAAGCATCGGCACTCCAACGTGATAATCTTGCTACGGAACCCGAAGCTATCCACTCGGGGGCAAACCAGACTAAATTTAAATCAACGACGCCGCAGTCAGAAGCTCTCGGAGGTGAACATACGTGCAAGTGACGCAACCCAAAAACACTAGCATAAGGCAACGACATGTGTACGTGCAAAGCGTACCAGGGTGGGTGAAAAATATGTGCAATTTTATTTTATGGGTAGCAATGTCGTGAGGACACCAAATCAAGAGGCACAATCGCCGTGAAATCATACGCAGTCGCCAACGAAGACATGCCCTCAGACGGACACTCACTAAGACATAGCCCACAAGACAGGGCTAACGGAGATGCTAAGAACGACGGCCTAACTAAGTGAATCGGACCAGGCAAAAGCAATTTGTGTCCTAACAAGTCCGCTAATCAAGCCAAAGGAACATGAGGGAGGGTCAGTGAAATCGAACCCGGGAGAAATTCAAAATCATCTGAAATTCCAAGCAACAGTGACAACATCAAAGAAAGCTCATCCAGGCGTACACCACTAAAATCATCCAAAAGCACAACTCCCTTGTTAGGTAATTCTTCCAACGCACTAGGGACATCATCCAAATCAGAATCTGCAGACGTTTCAGAAACAGGCTCGAAAGGCTCAAAGGTAGGCTCTAACAGGACCACGACCGTAGTCTGAACAGGGCACACATCAGGGTTAGGGCCAGACAATCCACGAACATCGCGTGTAATAAACGTGTGGCAAGCCTCACTGACAGGAATACTCTCATCTAACTGGTTATCCTCAGAGTCAAGAGAGAGATCCATGTCGGCACGAGCAAATGACGGGGCATCCTCCCCATCACTGGCATTGAAGGTATGTGATGGCGCCGACCCGGTTCCACTCGACGACGCGCCGTGCGGCAATGACCTTCGCCCCAACACGAGGAAATCTTACCGCGACTTGAGCCGCGGGAAAATTACTTAGTTTGCATGTTAATTTGTTCGAACATTTTATGCGTATTTTACTTTACTCGTTCGCGCCCGATCGACCAAAATGTTAGGCAGTCACGGGTTACCTTCTATTTTCTGCATTTTATTTTAGGCTAAAACTTTGGATGGCTTGGATTAACTAATGACAATGTGTGGTTGGGAGTGCTTCTCATGAGGAGTATATATACTCCCATTTTGTGGCTTTAAGCCTAATGAGATATTTGAGAAAAAAAAAAGAATTCTCCTTCTTTCTCCGTGAACAGGAGCCGTCGGCCCTAAGCCGAGCTTCCCTCGCGAACCCCGTTCGGCGCGACACCGTTCGACCGCCCCATCGTCGGCGCGACACTGGCCCAGACTCCTCTACCTCTGGTGGGATACCGGTGCAACACCACCACTCCCGTACCTCTAGCTCCAGCGACTCCCGTCGACCTAGACCGGCCTTCCTCCATTTGGTGCCGACGACGGTCGGATTCTCCACTTGAGCAAACCAGTGGTCAGCCCAAGGTTTTGCCTGGCGACGGCGAGAACCTCTCGGTTGGGTAACGACGTTCCTCCACTTCCCCCTTGTGCGATTCATCTATGTTTGTGTTGTTCTTGTCGTGGTAAATGCTATTGTGTGCGATCGGACAACGTAAAACAAATCGGGGCGAGTCCCGCTCGACGCCGCGTCCCCGTTCAATTGATCAGAAAGGAAATGCTCGTGGTTGAAACTTTCGTTGGGACTTTTCCTCACCCGGAAGAATCTCCTCGCTCAAACGTTGTGTCCATGAGTTCGCCGCGAAAACATTGGTATTCGCTTATAATGGTGAGTTTTCGTAGACGGTTCAATTGAGTGCATGCTAAGTTTTGTCCTTCAAATTTTCTTATGCGCGTGTTGGAATTGTGTGCGACCCTAGGGATTGTTTGGCTTAATTGCACAATTCTCGGATTTATTTTAGCCGCATTTCTTTGGTCGTCCAGACCGGGTAGGTCCTTTTCGCTTGATTGAACATTGGTTTTATAGCCCTTGAGAGATCTAAAGAGGCCTAGCTAATCTTTGTTTGGGCAAGTGTGTCTCTCTTGTCAGTTCATTTCGTTGTGTTGACATTTGCGCGCACATAGAGTTCATTATGACGGTCATCATCTTGGGAACCCGACTTCCGCGAGTACATTGAAAGGAGTGTGCTGCATCAGTGTGGAGCTGATGTTAGAGGTGTTGTATGAACGGGGTTTTTGCGTGAAGATAATTCCGTTTGAAATTGTTTGCCTAGACATTGTTCCTGTAGAAAAAAACAGCATTGTCCGACACTAATGAAAAATCTGTTGAAGGGGGGAGAGCCATAAATATGTGAGATTATCACGGATAAACATTATGATGCGTGTATTAAAAAATGATTTCTCCTTTTCTTTTTTTAAGTATAGCTTCTGATTGTAAAATTATAGCAACTCTGGACAGAGGTTGGCTCGAGGCTTATGAGAGTGAGGTCACAACTCTTGCCTGAGGCTGAATCAAGGTTTATGAGAGTGAAGTGACATAGTATCTACGAAGAGGCCATAACTCTTGCTGAAGGCTGGATCAGAGCTTACAAGATTACAGTGATGGAGAAATATGTGTGAGATCAGGGATTAGAACAATACTATCTGATATTGTATTGTAATTTTGAGAATAAACAATATAATATATTTATATTGTAATGCTAACAATACAATATATTTATATTGCAATGTTAGCAATACAATATATTGTATTGTAAATGCTAAAAATGAAAAAACAATATATTGTAATTTTTTCAAAAGTTCCAAACAGATAATATAATATAGCATTTCAAAAGTTTCCAAAACCAATAATAAAAGTTACAAACAAACTTTATAATATAACTTCTCAAAAGTTCAGCTCCTCATTCTCGTCACTTTGGTTTTCATCATCAACTGTTTCTTCATTCACGACAACAGACACCAAAGCCAAATTCCATAAATGTCAATTTTGTTTGAGGAAAACCAACGCTTCCAAAGTACGTGGTAGCAGCCTTCGTCGTGTCTTCGAAAATATTCGATTGCTCATGGAGAACAACCGTTCTACATGATTCGATGTGGGCATTAAAAACCTAGTATCAATGTAATTCATCATTATTTCCTGCTATTTTCGCTGACGTTTGAGTGCATGTTTGGCAAATGACAAGCCAGAGTCATCATTATCATCAGTACTCTCGATGTTGTTATGTTGCACCTTCAATGATTGAACTGATGTCTTTTCATCTGAATCCAGTTGGACCTCGATTCCCGATTGAATTTTGATAATGAATTTTTCAAAGGATTTATTGTGAACGATAGATGCATCAGTTCCCAGATATATCTCAAAGTTGAACTCTTGAAATGCTTCAATCAGTGACTCAAAAAGCGCATTTGAATCGGAAATGGTCGCGTTGGATGCTTGCATTGCGAGGGTAGCTGATTTGAAATCACACAATGCTCGCTTATGACGACGAATGTTTTTTCGTTGCGTCGTTGTTGGGATAAATTCGGCTAGCTCCTGATTGGTTTGATCAATATTTGGCAATAATCGTTCAAACCGCTCGAACATGTTGTTGACCCCAATCCAACGGGTTGCATTTCGTTTGACTGGACGCAATGATGTTGAGAGACGCAATCTACCTGACTCCTTGAGTGTCGATAACTTTGAAATCAGCTTTCCCACAATCTAAGACTCGATAGAGAGAAATCTAGCAATGTAGACTTCGACTGCTAAGTTGAGACGATGACTATGACAACCCAGCAACGACACATTGAATAGGTTTGTCGTTGCTGTATTGATAGAGCAATTGTCACCAATTAGGCAAACGACATGGTCAACAGGTAGGTGATACCACTCAAGGGTTGCAAGAATGAAAATCCTGATGATTTGAAGCAGTGAACGAAGTCTCGTCCAACAATGGAGTGAATGCCAGCAGGTGAATGTCAGGTTCGACTGAAGCATCTTTGGCAGGCATTGTAATAAATAGACCTATATTAGACAAGTGAATATAAGTATTTGAATTATGAATTAGTAAACTAATTAAAGAGCTTACATATGAAATGAGTGTTGTCCTCCGACCAGCCATAAAAGAGAAGAGTATATCGCTGACAAGTCATGGCCAATGTTGTAATTTTATTTTCCACCATTGTCACCAACTTGAACATGTACTTCTTCAGAGTCTTGGAACATATTTTAGATATATTGGTGTTCTCCTTCGTGCGTTCTTGTTCGCAAAAATTTAGTTCAAGTTCATCCATGATAACCCAATCAAGTCATTTGTAGATGTTGGTTGATTTGCTATCAATAATATATTCGAGAGTCATCTGACCCGCCACTGGGGTTTCAATGGAATGCGCCTCAAATATATTCATGAATTCTGGATGTTTTGTCTCGATGTATGTCATCAAATTATTGTATCCATTTTTTACGACATCGCATTTGCGCTCCAAACGACAAGTGCATTTCCATAATTTTGTTTCTGGACATTTGGGGGCATTGCCAAAGAACAAGCGACAAATGGCCTCTCGAAGAAGGTGGAACCCTTGGTCGCCCATTCAAACTCATTTTTAATCGTGTCACCTACGCAAAAGGGTTGAAAATCTACATAATAATATAATATAACCATTAAACCATATTGACTGTAGATCTAGGTTTTTTATTTGAATCTTTCAATCAACAGAGTTGAAAAGAACAAGAATGATCAAAAATTTCTACCCAAATGTTAGATTAAATGGCATTTTTTCTGATATGCATGTTTGCGGGAGAAAAAAGAGAAGGCAAGACATAAGTGCAATTCAAAAATTTCTACCCAAATATGCAGGTTTCACACAATTTTTAACTGATTAAGCGAGCAAGGAAGGACTTACAACAAAGGAGATGACCAGGTGGGAGCTTCCAGGCGGCAGGGTGGAGGCAGAAGTGCAAAACTCATGGCAGACGAAGCTTCTTCCTCTCTAAAGTGCAGGGTCGAGGTAAAACTCACAGCGTCTGCCGTCTCAGGCTTCCGGGAGAAAAGAGACGTCCGACGGGGTTCGTTCTTTGCGGTATGGGTAGAACGGCAGGCGTCTGCCGTCACAGGCTTGCGGGAGAAAAAAGAAGACTGCGATAGGGAGCCGTCGGGAGGTAGGGTTTCGAAAGTTCATTTCAGCCCTATTTCCGTGTATTTGTAGGTGCTGTTTGGGTTCAACGGTTCAGCCAAGTTTAGGTTCAGCCAAATTTCGGTTCAGCCTGTTTTAGATGATTGTTTGTGACAAATATCTATAAAAATGAAATTTTATCTTTATATACTAGGTTTTTTTAAAAAATTTAAAAGTACAATAATATTGGCAATATATTGTTATTGTTAAAATAACAATACAATAATATTGGCAATATATTGTTATTGTTAAAATAACAATACAATATATTGTTATTGTCAAATGGACAATACAATATATTGTGTACAATATATTATAATATATTGTTCGATAAATATATTATTTCCAATTCCTTTGTGAGATAACAAAGTCACAGTTGTACGAGGCTGGCTCCAAGCTTACCATAGTGTGGCGTCAATGTATTAGTGAAGAGGTCACAAACAAGGCTTACAAGATTGCAGTGATGGAGAAATATGGCTTGATATAATTAATTCACAACTCTTGCATGGGGGTGGATCATGGATTACGAGAGTGAGGTGATATAGTATGTACAAAGAGGTCACAACTCTTACATGAGGCTAGCTTGGTGCTTGCGCGAGTTTTGTGATTGAGAAATATGACACGAGATAACTAAATCACAACAATTTCCTGAGGCTGACTCAGGAATTATAAGAGTGAAGTAACAGAGCATTTGTGAAGATGTCACAACTCTTATCGGAGATTGACTTAGGGCTCACGAGAGTGTAGTAACAGAGAAATATGGTGCGAGATAACTAAGTCTCGGATCTTGCTTGAGGTTGACTCTAGGCTTATGAGTATGACGTTATAGTGCATCAGTGAAGAGATCACAACTCTTGTCAGAGGCTAGCTCGGGGCTTACGATAGTCTAGTGAAGTAGAAATATGGGGAAAGATGACTAAGTCGCAACTCATGACTGAAAGTGGCTTAGAACTTACTAGATTGAGATGGGAGAGTATCTGCGAAGATGGAGTGGGATGACTGATGATCATAGAGATATAAGTATTTGTCATAATTATTTCAAATTTGTACTAAAAATGCTTATGCAAATAAACTTTTTATGGGTCTCTATATTTTGGTGGTGAGAGTTGGAGAGGTGGGGGATGAGAGATTTCGCAATGAAGCGGTAGGGAATGGAGTGGATGGTTGCATTCTCAAAAAAATATGTTAAAGGGATATTTTGGAATGATGGCGGAGGAAATTAGAGGGCTACCAAATAAATTTTTTTAGCAGTGACATTTTCCTCCCAATAGAGATGAAGCAAAAAACGCTGAAACAAACAAGCCCTAATTCATCATCGTTCTACATATGTGCAAGTATGTCTCCATTATAGGTTTACAACATAGAAGTCTCATGTTTCAAAGTTTTGTAGACGATGTAAGGCCTTGTTCAGTTAGTGTTTAGTTTGTCAATAGTGTTAAGCCCATCAAGCGATTAAGTCAACTTTCTTCAATACCAGACCACCTTCAGTGAAGGTCTGTGATCTCACGTGTTTGTTAAAACATAGTCTCATCCTCCATCATATCTCCTCTTGTCCAATGAATAATTGGTCTTGTAATTCTTCAATTTCATTGAGGGTATCTAAGAGCTCTTGTTGAGTTTATGTCAGCAGTTCTACTGAGAAGTCTTCAGATTGTCGTGCTAACATTATTCCTATGCTAGGGAGTACGATTACAATAGGAACATCACACTTAATATTGTGAGAAAGTCGAAATGGTGTGTGTTCAATGGATGCGGTAGGAGTGGTCCAAAGAGCCCATATAATAGTGTGAAGTTCGTCAGCCCAACTTGATTTTGCATCGCCCACCTTCTTCTTCAATAGGGTAAGGTTTAGCTTGTTGACAGCCTCTACTTTCTTATTGCTCCTGGATTGATGAACTGAAGCAAATTGAAGGTCAGTACCTCATTTTTTGTAGAAACTCTCAACCAGTAAGTTAGCGAACTCAGGACTGTTATCCTTGATGATGGCATAAGTGATTCCATGCTGACATATGATTTTTCCCCAAATAAAGTTGCACACAACTGGAGTTATTAGTTTGACAAGACATCATGTTTCGATCCAGTTAGTAAAATAATCGATAAGCACTAGAATGAACCTTCTTTGCATTGAAGATGGGTAACATACCCAAATGTCCATTCCCCATATAGTGAAAGATCCAGGCTAGTAATGGAATGTAGTATCTGAGAAGGTTTCATATGCTTGGTTACAATATTCTGACATTCGGGACATCTTTTCACATGAGCATCGACATCCTTACTTATAAAGGGCCAGTAATACCCTTGTCGTATGATTTGTTTAGAGAGGGAGCTCCCTGCAGAGTGACTACCGCATTTCCCACAATGAACATCTTGTAGAATTTGAGTGATCTCATCCCTGTCAACACAACGAGCTAGTGGAATTACCACCATCCATAATCTTCCTACCATTTATCAAAGTATTGTAGATAGTCTTCGGTCGTTAAGGGTGAAAGCAGTTCGGTTTGCATCAGTTTGGATCAAACTGAAACTAAACGGAAAAGGGTCGGTTATTATTCACAAATCGAACCAAACATAAACTGATCAATTTTTTGTTTTATTATAATAAATAATTACCCAAACCTCCCTAATAAGTTAGCACAATTAGTGGGAGTACCCATCTTATTTTTGAAATTACAAAAAATCCCCTTAATTTTTCATTTCTTTACAAAAAATTTCTTCTGACTTTTCATTACATTACATCCATGAATAAAAATACCCTTGGATATTGTACACTGTGTGGGGCATTTTTGTGCATGGATGTTATGAAATTAAAGCTTCTCGGGGAAGGTTGTAATGAAATGAAAATTTTGGAGAAAGTTTTCGTAATTTTGAAAATAAGATTGGTGTTCTCAATAATTTAGCAAAGTTGGAAGGTCCCGATAAATGGCCCTATATTATAATATATTTTAGAGCACATAATTGATATAATTATTTTTTATATTGAACGTTGTGTAATTATAATTCAAAATCCAATAATTTAAATGAATTTGTTATCCAGATACTATGTTTAATCATTCTCCAAGAAACGTAGATATGCAACTGACTCACCTTTAAATGATTTAGAATAGTTGTGTAACTAAGAGCATATCAAGAACAAAACATTTTAAGCTGATCCAAAACACAACTGCACCATAATGGCCGAAAGATAATCAATCCTCGTTCATCTATGTGTCAAGCAGAATCAACAAAAACAAAAACAAAAAAATTGTTACAAGCAATGACGTGTCAAATATCCGATAAGCTGGAATTACATCCAAAAAAACTTCATTTTTGAATGCATGCACGAAACAACACAATTGAGCCCACATTTCATAAATTTAAAATAAAGATAATGCTATATAAAATTTTATTGATCTGGAAAGAAAACTCATAAACAGAAAATAGAGATATAATTAATCTCTTTGCTACCATGCTAATACTACAAAAGTTTCTCTGTACTTACTCCTTTTTAGGGCTGCAAGCGGTTCGATTCGTGTTTCTATATTTTTGAAAATAGAAAATCGCACCAAACTGAAAGGGGGTGGTTATCCTAAATGAAAATCCATCCCTACAACAAGCTGAGTGGTTATGTGTAAATTTAGGTTTAGTTTGGGTTGTTCTGTCAGTTGTAATGGTTTTTAGTTTTTTGTGTTCACCCCTATCTATAGCAGTTGATTCTTCTTTGTTATTGAGGGATGATTGTGTAAACCCGTATTTGACAAGGGTGAGTCATGCACAGCCATGGCAGTAAAATAAGGAACGTGGTATGATGATTGATCAGCATCAGGGGGGAGATCTATTTTTACTCGCACATAGGCGAGTTCAATTTCTACCCGTCTATAGGAGAGCCCAGTGTTTAGACGCCCATGGGCGAGTTTGATATTACCTCGCCCAAAGGCAAGTTACCGCATTTACTGACAAAAGGAGAGGCCCCTATTAAGTCGCCCATGAGTGCGTTTCTCACACACTCAGCCTTATCACCAATCATCTCTGTGACCTCTTCTCACCCTTTGTCCCCAAGTACCCCTCCAAGATTTGTCTATAAATAATACCCCAGAGGCACCAGGAATGGCACCACGACCCCCTTTTGGTTCTCTACTCACCAATTTTTCTTTTCTAGTGCCTTGCTCAGCTCTTGGTTTGGAGGCAATGTTCTTTTAAACTTCTTAATACACGGTGGGACCTCCTCACTGCAACACATGAGTTATGTTTATAGACAGTTCAGTTCTTTCTCTCTTTCTCTAGCTATAATCTTCAGATTTGTAGTGTTTGATCGTAGAATCAATAACCTTGGGCTACACATTGGTCCGAACATTTGTGAAATGGTTTTACTGGTTCCAACACTTTGGCGCGATGAGCGTGGACCATAGTCGGATGAGTAAATTCATATAGAAAGTCATCATGAATATTTAAAATGGAAAGCAGGAGATCGACACCAGCATCTTGCTAATAGAAAGAGAGTTTGCGATACAGGTTGATTTTGCGGATTTCTGGTGAAGGAATGAAGAGACTTTGCGAGCTTTGCTCACTCCTCGTGACGAGGTCACGAGAACTTCACCACTCTAGGTTACTTCTTTCTAAGATGGTGAGCCGTCCAGGAGACCTGTCAAGGAAGTCTCCTGTGAAGAGCCTGAGTGACCAGTGTAGTCATATACTCCGACAACGAGTCTGTATGGTATTTATTTCCACGAGGTCGGGGACACGACGAGCTCCCAAGGCGCTCGCTTCGGCGAGCCAGGGGAAGTCTCCAATCGCCAACTCACCAGTATGGAGGCATCCCCTTTTTGAGGATATCCTTTTTGGCCCCAGTCCCAGGAGGGTTCAGGGAGCCAGCCCTGAGATACTATAATGGGAAGGATGATCTAGTCCAAAATTTGCAGTGGTTTGAAGATGTGGTTTTCATCGGGACCATGACGGACACATTCAAGTGCAGATATTTTGCTATCACCTTCATGGGGAATGTGAGAGATTAGTTCTATCAACTACCATCGAGCTCCATTTATTGTTTCGAGGAATTGCATTAAGGACTAGTACTAGACTTCACAATTTCAAAGAAGAGGAAGAAGTAGGTGGCTCACCTTAGCTCTTTCCAATGAGGCAGGGCTCCAATAGTGGTTGGCTGGATTCGAATTGGCTTGGGGTGAGGAGTGACTTGATCTTGAGGGAGAGGCCATTTATAGGGTTTACAGGAGCCTCCCCTCCTCTTATTCTCGATGTGGTATTATTCCCCATTGGAGGAGAAGTCTGAGCTCCTACCATCTGGCTAGGGTAGGTGGAAATCATCTTGTGAGGGTAGTACATTCATGTGGCCCGAACTTGAGGCCTAGTTTGGGCTTGGGCTTGGGCTTGGGTAAGGGAAGAGAGAAGTAGAAAGAGAGGGAAGATGGTCTAATGCCTTGGCCCAAGGCCCATTTAATTAGCTAAAAATTCAAAGCCTATTTTTGTTGATATTGAGCCCATAGGTGATGGAGTGAATATAGGGTCAAATAAAGCTTGGAATATTACAAAGAATGTGTTTTTGAAATGTTTGGTCAAAATCAAAATTAGGGTGGGTCCCTTATGAGTGTCAAGGTCAAAGTAGGTCCAAGTTGTTGAGTGACGAGTTAATGTTAGGGTACGTATTGGAGTAGTGGTTGTGTATGCGTATTTTTTGGTGCACCGTAAGCCTTGGTTTGAACAAATTGATCAAACAATGTCAGAATTAAGCGCAACAAATTTTTTGCTCTCGTATTGACCATATAAGTCCAATACAACAATATGGGTTCAATTTCGAGTTTATATGCTCAATATACTAAGATAACGTCATCGTAATGCACAATGACACTCATAATGGTCATTTTATCCAAATGACCTCCAATTGGAACGAAACGAGTTCCGTTGCACTCTTATTGACTACACGAGTATAATGCAACTGACAAAACTCAATTCAGAGCATGTATGCTCAATATACAAAATCAGCATCATCATGACGTGTTACGATACTCAAAATGATCATATTCTCCATATGATCTTGGTTGAAACGAAAAGAGTTATGTTGTACTCGTATTGACTATATGAGTTTGATGTAACTAACAAAGCTCAATTCAGAGCATGTATGTCCAATATACAAACTCGGTATCATTGTGACGCACTACTATACTCAAAATGGTCATATTCTTCATATAACCTTGGATCGGAACAAAACGAGTTTTGTTGCACTCGTATTGACTACATGAATCTGGTGTAACTTACAAAACTCATTTCGGAGCACCTATGCTTAATATACAAAATCGGCATCATCGTTAAGCGCTGTTATACTCGAAATGGTCATATTCTTCATATGATCTCAGATCAGAACGAAACGAGTTTTGTTACACTCGTATTTACTATACGAGTCTGATGCAACTGGCAGAACTCAATTCAGATCATGCATGCTCGATATACAAATTTAGGTCACTTCCTAACTTTTACGGTACCTTATAGGTGCTTGGGTAACTTTTATTTGGGTCATCTAGGGTCCCAGTGGCCCAATAAAAGTCAAGATTTTACACACTAGTCTAAAAGGCATCCAATAACGATTCCTAGAGTATGTCATTGTAGTCAGAGGGAGCTTGTATAACGGTGCACTCTACGTTATAGGTCACTAGCATGGGAGGCACCGCTAGAGTGATTGAAAGGACAATGGTTCCTGGGATCATAATAGGGGGACTGCCTGGGGTACACACACTGGTTGCCTTTAGTTTGATTCTTCCATTCACCAGCTTGTGTTGTAATAGTGTTGACACAAATACCACGTTGATTGTTACTTTGTCATCGACCATGATCCGACTTATCTGAGTGGGGGGGATCTCTGATGGTTGCATTGATGCATATCGAGCTATAGTGTAGGGATCGCTCTTTAGAGAAGCCTAGTTCATTTACAGCGTCACACACATCTTTGTCTATTTTGAGCTTCTGTGTGGGCGTATTCAGGGTCGGTTGTTCCTGTGTTTGAGTTTGACGAAACTTGTTGATGTGCCCTAGATAAATGAATCATTCAATTTCTTCCTTCAAGAGCTTGCATCTCTCAGTGTCATGTCCGAAATATTGATGACAATCACAATACTTGGACAAATCCCCTCGATTTGAGCTGAGCGGCCTTGCCTTTCACAGAGCGGTGTGATTACAGATGGCGAGGAAAACCTCTCCCTAAGTGACATGAAGCGGGGTAAAGTACTGATGTTGGCGATGCCCCCTGGTTTACAGGTGTAGACGTGATGCCCGCAACTTCTTTTGGGTGCTGGTAGCAGGTTATGATCTTGCTTACTTTTCCTGCCTCATAGTTGACACGATCCTTTAGGATCAATCCTTCTACAAGTCTTAGTGATGAATCGATCGACAAAGAGTTGAGATAAATCTGTAAAGTTGTCAATTCATCCTTCCCATAAGGACTAATACTAGGAGCGAGTTTGCCCCTTCAAAGTTGTAGGAAACACTTGACATAGAAGCTTGTCCAATGCATTATAGATGTACATAACAATTACGAAGTGTTTGGCGTGCACCATAGGATCGCCCGTCCCGTCAAACTTTTCGATGTTGGGGAGCTCGAAGCCGCACGAGATCGAGAGCGCTAAATCCTTAGGTGTTAATGGCAAGTGGGAGGGGATATGGTGGCGGCCTAAGTGGCATGCTCCCCACCTTACTCATGCACTTCTGCAATTGTGTCGAAAGTTTCTTCACGAGTGAGCACTTTAATTGCACATATGTATTTGCTACACTCGGGAGATAGTGATGATAACAATCTGCTGGCTCTCCGGGTGAGCGAGGCGTTGAACTACTTGTGCTAGAGAATTCTACTTCTAGAATATGGAGCTTGCAAGCAAAATGCTCGGTCGAAGCACAATGTAGAACTAGCGGAGACAGACTACCTTGCTCGGGAGTAGGGTTATGTGCTCGAAGTTCCTCTTCTCTTATGAGTTATTCTGCAATCTACACACTACTCCAATGTTTAACGGGATGTGTGCATGGCTTCTTCTATGAGAGGTGTATTGACAAGCTTGCGGTAGGAAGATGGATTGACGTGCCCCTCTCATATTTATCTTTTGGTCGCGCGATCACTCCTTCTCATCATTGATGGCAGTCACGAGTATTGTTGTGTGGCGAGTACTATTTTTAAAATCTTTTTAGACCTTCGAGGAACTATTTTTCCATTAACGATGCCAAACTGATGCAACCCACTCGATGCTCCTTTAAACTGGTCTAGATTGGACCATCTTAGCCTGGGAGCGGTCGAGTGTACAATCAGTCACTGAAAAATGAGACGATTGACGTTTATCTTTTTTTAACGTGGAAACCCTCATAAAGGGGTGAAACCATATAGTTGGGACTGTGTCGTCCAAACTTCCACTATCTTGTCAGTTGCTTTTTTTTAAAAGGCAAGGGAGACAAACCACTCTTCATTACAACTTGCAGGGGAAGTGAGAGAAATGTGTTCAGAGGGTGACAGACAACCGCTAGCGAAGCTAAGTCTTTTTCTTTGCTGCGGTGGGGAGCACCGCGTTCTAGAAGCTGGGTGGTATTCTGCTTGTGCTCAGAGGTTGGAGCAATGCGTCATGCGCTTCTTTGTGTCCACGGCTTGTCTCTTACTGTTCGAAATGGAATCTGGAGTGGGTAGCCTGTTGTTGGATTGAGGGCGCCAAGCACGATGCTTGTTGTGGCAGGAAGCATACGCGTGGAGTGGAACGTATGTAGGGGCACTTGAAGATGGATGAAGGTCTTTGAAGAGCGAAGGATATTCATGGTGGAGCTTTCACTCTCGTAGGAGGAGAAGTGGGACTAAAAAAGATGTGAACGAAGGAGATATATGGACCTATTTATAGGCTCTTAGGATAGTTAGTGTGGTTATATGGTCATCTGCACACCACAACCACTCTATTACTCTTTGCAGACCGATTTCCTAAGGTTTTTGACATGTATTTTTTAAAGTATTTACTATGCTAACACTAACATTTATTTCGGCTATGTGCATCCCTCCATAATGGGTGGTTACATATGGTGATTATGCGGCGATCGGACTGTACAGATCGCACTGTGGAGTTCAGACGACGAAAAATGGTCGGCGAGTGGCCCAACCAAAGGCGAGACCTAGCCAGTGGGAGGACGTCCAGGCAGGCGGCCATACGGCACGACGATCGTCGGCGGCAGGTCGGCCGTGAGCCACACGACACAGCAACGATTGATGGAAGGCTGGTTGTGAGCCGTGCAGTCGCGTGCGAGCAGGCGTACTGCGCGTCGGTGGCTGGCAGGCCGCCGGCCGTGGACCGCATGCGAGCGGCGGGAAGCCGGTCGCGGGTCGTGCGACTGCATACGAGCGGCCGCACGGCGCGCTAGCGGCCGACGTGATGTCGATTGTGAGTCGTACAACGCAATGACGACTGATAGGACAGTAGCCTCGGGTCATACGACACATGGGAGTGGCCGCAGCCTGTGGGACGCCTGCCGCGTGCGTGTGGCAGCGGACGGCGGTATGTCGGCCTACGCCGGCGGGATGCTGGCCACGAGCAATCGTCTGGATGCCTACCACGCGTGCGCGACCGCACGGCCTGCGGGAGGCGACCGCAGAGCGTGCGGCTGTACCTGTGCACCGGTCACACGGAGCGAAGGAGACCGGCGGGAGGTCGGCCGAGGGGTGGGATGGCGGTTGGCGCTTGGATCGCTCGTAGATCAAGCATATATATCACTTGCGTGGGTGTTTCAGCAATTTTCTTTATAACCTCCATTAAGTTAGTGGGGATTATGCGAATTTCGGCTATTTGCAATCCATAACTTCTATAAATTAAGGAAGACCCAATCAAGAATTATATATTTTGAAGAGGGATTTTATGAACTTTTTCCATTTAAGAGGGAAAGTTAATTTTGTTGGTGAATGGTGATTAGTAGTAATTAAAATTTCAAGTATTTTTATGGCAATGTTAATAGCACCCCTCTATTGGCTAATAGCACACCAAAAAAGCCAAAATAACACATTGAAATGGCTGCTAATAGCGACTTCAGGGGTGCTATTAACATTGCCCTATTTTTATTAGCGGCTAATATTTTTTGTTCACTAAATAATTTTAATAAATTTTTATTTGTGGACCAAAATATTTTGGTCACTAAATTATAACCTCTAGTGACAAAAAAAATTAGTCACAAAAAATTATTTTTTTGACGAAATATTTACATTAGTAGCTAATTAATAAAAAATTGTTATTTAGTGTTTTTTTTATGGGTGCTGTTACTAACAAATCTTGTTTGGTTTCTAGCAAACCATTACTATTAGCAAACCCTCATTTTTCAAAATGGCTATTTGGAAATCATTTTGTTACTAGCAAATCAACATAATTTTTTTTAAAAAAAATTAAATTTTGTTTACAACATTCATTCTTTCAAAATAACCCGGTGCATATAATGACATTACAAATGTATTCATTCAACCACTTATGTTAGCATTATAAATGAGTCAAAATACCGCAAATATTTAGTATATCCAAAACTGCTTTTTCAACAAAATATCATTATCTGCACCAAAATTTTTAAACAAAATATAGATGGGTTTAGAAATATATTTGATTTCTAATTCCTATAAGGATGTGTTGTATATACGAGTTAAATGTATATAAGAATATATACGTTCTTTTGAACTGCGTCTTATACGTACAATTTCATGAGAAGTGTTCAACATGAAAGTTGTAGATTTCGACGAGATCTACAATTTTCATGTTGAACACTTTTTGATTTGAAGCACTTTAGACTCCCGATTTGGCCCGTGAAAAACGTTACGTCGTGCATATGTACGGACGCCCGGGTTCGGCGTGACTTTTTTCGGGGGCCAAATCGAAGATATAAACGGCTTCAAATCAAAAAGTGTTCACCATGAAAGTTGTAGATCTCGTCGAGATCTACAATTTTAATGTTGAACACTTTTTGATTTGAAGCACTTTAGACCCCCGATTTGCCCATGAAAAAAGTTACGTCGTACATATGTACGGACGCCCGGGATCGGCGTGACTTTTATCGGGGGCCAAATCAGAGGGCATAAACGATTTCAAATCAAAAAGTGTTCAACATAAAAGTTGTAGATCTCGTCTAAATCTCGTCTAGATCTACAATTTTCATGTTGAACACTTTTTGATTTGAAGTAGTTTAGACCTCCGATTTGGACCCCGAAAAAAGTCATGCCGAAAATCAGTACGTTCCGTGCATGTCCTTTTTAGGGCCCAAATTAGAGGCGTAAACGGCTTCAAATCAAAAAATGATTAACATTAAAGTTGTAGATCTCATCAAGATCTACAACTTTCATGTTGATCACTTTTTCATATGAAAAATATTTGGGGATCAAAATTCAAAAATGAAAAATTGCCAAAAAACAAGATTGGTTTGCTAGTAGTAATTTTTGAGAAGAGAAAAAAAATGCAAAAAATGACAGAATCTGTTTTTTTTCTGGTTTGCTAGGAACGAAAGTGGGTTTGCTAATAATAGCACCCTTTTTTATTTTGTCACAAAAAGTACATCAATAGTGACAAAATATATTTGGTCATAAATATTTCGTCAATAAAACACAGTTTTTTTGTATTATTGGAGCTTGTCGGACGGGCGCCAAGGGCTCTCTTTCTAAATTTCTAGATTTCATCATAAGATTAATCAGAAGAGTTTGATTCAGGGTGACCGTCTTTTCAAATAAGACCACGACAATAGAAGAGCCTATACAAAAAATTACTCGTGGATCCAGTCTTGTGCCAGTATAAATTTCAAGTGTCGTAAGGTTCGAGTCTTAGTCTTTGTGGTCATTAGTGTACTTTTTTGAAGTCCGTACAGACTTAATAAAGTGCGGGGATTGTTTTAACCTAAATCCTGTGACCGCAAAAAGCGCCAGTTCGTTCCATCTCCAAGACTCTCGGCAAAAGCTCCACAGGTCGATGGACGGTTATTCAGTTAGTTGACACGCTTTCCCCCTCTTTAGAAAGAGTATCCGCGGTTATATGGCTAGAACCCGCGCGCTCCTCCTACCAGTCCTTGGTAATGTTCAGATCAGAGAGGCCAGGGGGGATGATACAATCCATAATCTGTCTAGCCCCCCTTTCTTTTTAACAAAAAAATGTCCACATGGTTACAAAATGTTATGCATGCTCGATCTAATCTCCTCCCCCTATTACCCGACTCCTCGTGTACCCCGGATTGTTGAGCATTTAGTACTTTCAACTTACCGGGTAGCCTACGTTCATGTATAAAAATGGACAAGGGTGCTTGGAGGGGACACGAAACTTTGCCCGAATCTACCCCGTTGTAGGTGTGGTTACAGGTCCCATCATTTGGTCGTCTTCTAGTTTTGTGTGTGCACCTTGTAATAGCTTGTAATAGCCATTGATAAATATCATTGCTCGCAACAAGTATTATTCACCGCTAGTTTATAAAGCCTCTTCAAGATAATCTCTGAGTAATATGTTTAATATGCTCTGATCGTGGAATTGTAAGAGAGGATCCTAAGACAGCTTTCTCCAAATAGTGCTTGGTTTTTTTATGTTGCGATGTTTGGAGGCCCGCAATGCCTTGAGCATTTAAGGCTATGCAACATTTTATGGCTAGAGGCAGAAACCCCAAGTGTGCTCTTGCATGCCATCCGTATTGTGGTTCTCATGGGCAATTGATTTGTTTGTCCTCTGTAACTTTCTTATTATGGGAACCTCCAAGGATGGCTGAGTTAAACTCAACTTTTATGGTGCCTTGAAATGTCAGTTAGGGTTGTAAGGAGATAAGCACAAAGACAGAAAAAGAGTGTTTGCTGAATATTATTTCTCCTTGACTTAACTTACAAATACTTAGATTACATATACATATAGCTAACTTCATGCATAGGTAGCAAATATGAAATTGGTTACTCTTAGTCTTCACACATGTGAATCACAAGAACTTACTTAAAATATAAAAGCATGATTCACACAACCATTAATAAACTAAAAATGTGAATCACACCAAGATTATTGTCAACATTCACCTCCTTAATCTTGATCTTTGATTTTTACGACTTGAAGACCTATCTTAGTGCGCATTTCCAAAAACTTGAATCGACCAAGTGGCTTTGTAAGAATATCGGCAAGCTGGTCGTTGGTATGCACATACTCTACAGTTATCTTCCCTTCTTCAACACATTCTCTAATGAAATGATAACGAGTATCAATGTGTTTACTGTGGTCATGGAGGACAGGGTTCTTGCACAACGATATAGCTGATTTGTTATCCACTTTGATTGTGACGCAACCGGGATCCTTTTTCATCAAGTCACCGAGTAGGCGCCCGAGCCAAATACCTTGGCAAGCTGCTGTGGTGGCAGCAATGTATTCTGCCTCACATGACGATAGTGCCACCACCTTCTACTTCTGAGATTGCCAACTAATTAGGCTTTTCCCGAGAAAATACAACACACCTATTGTGCTCTTTCGATCATCAACATCACCTGCCATGTCGCTGTCACTGTACCCGATCAAATGTTCATCTTCTCCTTTCCTCATATTATAGTGGCAGCCCATATTGCGAGTACCACAAATGTACCGCAAAATATGTTTCACATCTGCTAAGTGCTCAGTTGTTGGAGCCTCCATGAAGCGGCTTACATATCCTACAGAGTAGGTAATGTCGAGTCATCTATGCACCAAGTATCTAAGGCTCCCCACAATACTTCTAAAGAATATGGCATCGGTGGGAGGATTAGTGTTCTCCTTGCTCAATTTGAGCCTTGCTTCCAAAGGGACTTGACACGGGTTGCAACCAACCATACCACACTTCTCCAAGATATTTACTGCATAGGTTGACTGACTCAGAGTAATACCATCATCGGTCTGGTGCACCTCTATACCCAAGTAGTAACTCAACAAACCCAGGTCGCTTATGCTGAACAATTTCTTCATATCCTCCTTGAACTTGGTGATTTCTTATTGGTGTGATCCAGTGATAATAAGATCATCTACATACACACCCACAAGTAAAGTTGATGTGTTGATACCTCTTTTGCACACTACATGCTTCAATGCGCTCCTCTTGAACCCAAGTGATAGAAGACTGTTGTCCATCTTTGAGTTCCATGCTCTAGGTGCTTGGCGTAGGCCATAAAGTGCTTTCCTGAGCTTTAATACCATCTGCATATTGTTCTTATCAATGAAACCAGGTGGCTGGGCTACGTAGATTTTCTCTTACTCTGATTTAATAAGATAGCCATTGAGAAAAATGCGGGTTGTGACATATGGTGCACCTCCCAACCTTTGTGCGCTGCCAACGCTACGATTAGCCGCAATGTCTCTAGACGAGCGAATGAGGAAAATACTTCCTCAAAATCCACGCCTTGTCATTGCACATATCCCTTTGCGACGATCCGTGCCTTATACTTCGCCACAACACCATGCGATTCCTTTTTGACTTTGTACACCCATTTTAAGCCTATGGGTCAACACCCACTCGGCAGATCGGTGAGGTGCCAAGTTTCATTATCTTCAATAGATTTCATCTCCTCTCGCATCACCTTTCGCCAGCACTCATGTTTCTCGGCTTCTACAAAGCACATAGGTTCTTCGACCATAAAAAAAAACAGTTCGTCGTACTCATGCTCAAGCTCGGATGTATTATGGTAGATGTTCGTCAACGTACGGTACCGCGACACTACTCCATCAGAGGTGGGTGAAGAAAAGTTTGACGGGATTGCAAATTCCACGCCATCGAGGGTAGGTGTTGTCGCCACCTGTGTGGGCACACTTGGAGAAGATGCTTGTGTTATTGGTCCGCTATCAGTGATGTGACTTGGCGTGGAAGGTATCGACGCCTCATCACTTTCATGTGATGGGATGTTGTTGTGACTATCTTCTGTGATAGAGCTAGCGAAGTAATCCACAATGAATACCTCACTATATGTGGTTAGCTCCTCCTCACCTTTTGATGTACCCCAATCCCATTTTGCCTCCTCGTCGAACACGACATCACATGTCACATGTACTCTTCTACCTATCGGATCATACATCCGATAAGCCTTAGAACCGGGTTCGTAGCCAATGAAAACCATGAGAGTGCTTCTATCGTGTAATTTATTTATGTTTGGCTTCACAACCTTTACGTGCCATAGACACCCAAACTTGCGGAAATGGTGCACGTTCAGACGTCTCCCGTGTCATGACTCATAAGGTGTTTTGTCGTCGACGTTGCTGCTTTATGCACGATAGAGGATATAGACTGTCGTCGTGAAAGCCTCACCCCAAAATCTTCCTGGCATCCCCTTGGACTTAAGCATACTCCTGGCCATTGCCACTACCGTTTGGTTTCTTCGCTCGACAACTCCATTTTGTTGTGGCGAGTATGGCGCTGTAAGGAATCGCTTTATTCCATGGTCCGCACAATGCTTCCCGAACTCCGCGTACATGAACTCGCAGCCTTGATCAGTGCGGAGGGCCCTCAGCTTGCGGCCTGATTCCACCTCAGCTCTTGCCTGGATTTGTTTGATGGCCTCCACCACTTTGTCTTTGGAATCCAAGAGTGTCAGCCACATATAGCGACTGAGATCATCTACCAAAAGTAGAAAGTACATCTTGCTTGCTGGGGTGGCAGGTGTGATGGGTCCACATATGTCGCCGTATACTAAGTCTTGTACATTTTTTGCGCGGTAGTTCATTTCCTTTGGGAACGAGGCTCGGCGTTGCTTGCCAACAAGGCAACCGTCACAGATTTGATCCACCTGATCAATCTGTGGTATCCCACGAACCATATTTTGTTGCACCAATTTGCGGAGTGCCTTGAAATTTAGGTGTCCATAGCGCGCATGCCACTGCCAGGCATGTTCGCCGCACTTTGCCGCCAATCACACATGTTGTGCTATATCATGCTTAAGAATATATAAGTGGTTCTTGGTTCTTCTTACCTTTATAAGTAGTTGTTGTTGCCGATCGCGGATCAACAATACTTCTTCCTTGATGATCATTTGGCAGCCGTGTTCATCGAGCTGCCCCAGGCTCACTATGTTGTTGCGAAGTTGTGGGATGTAGTAGACATCCGTCAGCGTGCGATGCACGCCATTTTGACAAGTGAACAACACCGATCCACGCCCACAAATATAAACGACTGAGTCATCCCCAAACTTTACTGAGCCCTTGATGTTGGTGTCTAGCTCAATAAACTTTACCGAGCCCTTGATGTTGTTGTTGAGTCCGCGCGCATGGGTGTTAATTTGTGCCTTCGCCTCCCGGACTCGCTTGACACCCATGCGTATCGTTCACACGGTGTCTCATGCCTGCTTGACGGAGTCCTTCACCGCCAACATGGATAGCATCTCCGAAGGTACGGCTTGGAGGATGGATGCCAACGCCATCCTATCAAGTCGGTACTCGGCATCTCCCGGTTCGATTGCCTCCCAGACTCCTTAGGCCTGCAGATTTACTCTCATCAAGAGAGCCCAATCTGCATAGTTTGTACGCGTGAGCAACGGGTAACTCAGCGTCACCCCCGCCTCCCATGCTTGATGCACCACCGGTGGCTGTCTGCCACTATCATCGATGTCACCGCTTAGCATCTTAACATAGGACCCGCCACTGTTCGGGGAGTCATCGACGTCACCGTTTAGCACCTTAGCGTAAGATTTTGATCCTGACATCGTCGACGTCGCCACCTCTGATACCAAATGTAAGGAGATAAGCACAAAGAGGGAAAAAGAGTGTTTGCTGAATATTATTTCTCATTGACTTAACTTACAAATACTTAGATTACATATATATATAGCCAACTTCATGCATAGGTAGCAAAGATGAAATTGATTACTCTTAGTCTTCACACATGTGAATCACAAGAACTTACTTAAAATATAAAAGCATGATTCACACAACCATTAATAAACTAAAAATGTGAATCACACCAAGATTAATGTCAACAAGGGTGGGCCAGTAGCGGATGAGTTATCATGGACTATCGTGGTCTTGTCCAATTAACTGGTAATATTTGATTTCGTTGCTTATCTATTCATACTGCTTTGCTTCGTGTTGTGTGGGAGGGCATTTATCATGCGATATTTGTTATTAGTTTCAAGCGCATTGTGGCCCACTGTAACACAACGATAGTTATTCAGTAAATCAATGGTTCTTCTGTCTATTCTGATAGTAGAAGGGGACATGTTTAAAACATTAAAGATTGTCTTCAGATTTCATGGTTGTATCATCAAGGTTATCAGATTGTGAATAATGTGACGAATTGTCGTGCTAATCAGGCGATTACTAACGAAGATTTCTTGTATGTGCAAGAAGATCTCCTCCCGAAGGTGTGTATTTAACGCTGATCACAATCAATGACTAATTTTTAGGTGTTCTCATTTTCAACAAAAATAAAAACCACTTAGAAGTTATTATTATTAATTTATCATATATAATCGGGAAGATATTAAATATATTTAATTATAATTGTTGTTAAAGATGAGTGAGAGGTACGAGACTCTGCCCTTATGGCCAACCGTGATATTACACCGATTGTGATAGTGCACGGGGGAGGCCCCCCAGTGCCACGTGCAACAGTACTCCCGCCATTCGCAAACCCCCCGAGCGTTACACTCTCCCTACCACTCATTTTTTCTTGTGCATGAGAGTTTGAGAGTGGCGGAGAGCGCATTTTTTATTGTTGCTAAGAGAGTATTTATATGAGCACAAATTTTAAAAATATAAAAAAACATAAATTAATGAAATAAAAAAATTTATAATAAAATGTCAAATTAAAAAGTTAAATGTTTCAATTACACACACAAATAGCAGTGTACGGGAGCCCCCCACCCGTGGCCCGTGTGATAGTACCCTGTGCGCTACGCCATCCCCCGGTGATTCTTAATGTTTTTATATATTTTTATCATATATTATTTAGTTATAAAATATTTTTCATTACATAATTTTTAATTAATTCTTTATTATTTGTACTGTAATTTATTTTAAATTATTGAATTTTATTAATTAGAAAAAATTTAAAAATCATTTCAAAACCTCGCCAGACACCTGTTTGGGTTGTCGTCGCCGACACAGCTGCTGACGGTCTACTCAGAGCCCACCGATGGGGTCGTCTATCCCGACAAACCTTAAAGGGGTATTTCGGGCAGGCCGCCAGCGGTGGCCCTACCGGATCCCTGACATAATACCCTTGACAGGTTTGTCGGGGTCCGACGACCCTGCCGGTGGTCCGGGTAGGCCGCCGGCGACGGCGACCCAAAATGTTGCTTCGGTGAACAGGTACAACCGTACAAGAGGGCTATTGGGACGAGGGAGGAGGGATTTCTCTATATATGCTATTTGTAATCCAACTTAGGCTTTAATCAGATGACTGATGTTAAAATAGGATGATTCGAACGGCTCAGATTTATGAGTTGGGGTGCTGTACTGCACCGTGCAATGCACCATCCAATTGTTGCCAATGCATCAGCACTCGTGCCGAGATGTGTGCGCGAGATGGATGCACTCACAACCGTTGGATGTGCTGCATTGCACGGTGCAGTACAACACACCCCCTGCATACCAGACTTATTTGTCGATTGTTACGCCATAAGAGCATATCTTTATGTGTTGAAACTTGAAGAGACCGGGTGGTCTATTATCAAGTCGCAGCGATCTAATTGTTTCTATGTTCTGACGGTTTGACTTAGTGAAAAGAGGTTGTGGTCTGTGAAAGTGAGTGTAAGATCTACCTTAACTGTAGAGGGGGGGGGGTGAATAGAGTATTTTAAAATAATTTACACTTTAAAACTGTAAAGCAGTGGAAGTCTTGATTTATGTATATGTGTAAGGTGCTTGCAAAAAGAAAAACTAAGAAGCAATAAACAAAATCACAGCACACAACAAAGCAAAACACAGCAAGCCAGATGACATAAGGAGCTATAGTGGTTCCTCAAACACCTGGGTACATCCACTCTTCTACCCCCCTAGGTAGGAATCCACTGCAGGAATAGTTGATCAGGTGTCCTCGGCACCAATGAGCTTTTGATAAGGTGCTCAAAAACCAAACCTAGATTTTTTGATAAGGTGTCTTGCCACCACTGAGTTTTGACAAGGTCTCAGAAACCAGTCACAAAACTTTTGAAGGGCGTTTTGAGAAACCCTTTTACAGAAGGAATAAAGAAAAACAAAAAGGTTGAGTTATTCTTCTCTGTCAATAATCTGAGAGAAGATAAGTAGAAGATGTTGTCAAATCTCCCCCTGAGATCTTTAAGGGTTCACGAAGATGAGCTTTGCTTTGGGTGATAAGCCTTCAGTTGCTTCAGATCTCCAGCAATAGATGATTTCAGCAGATGCTGAAATGTGTGATGTTTGGAGTTCTTGATGAAGACACTTTTGAACACTTGATGCTTGAAGGAGTAGAATAGCAGATGATCTCCTTCACAGTAGTGTTCCTTGTGTTCTGAGTCTATTCCCAGAAGATGAATTCTTGATGAAAAGTTTTCTTGTTCTCTCTTCTGTATATTTTTTCAAATCTTGTCTGTTCTCTATTTCAAAATGATTCTCTAGGGAGTATATAAGATTCTGACTTCTTGATAGCCGTTAATCAGTCATAAATGACTACCTTAACTGATATCTGCCTCTGGAGGAAAGTCCTTAAGAAACATTCCAATTAGTCTTCCTTGAAACTTGATCCAGATTGATTAAAACGGCTACAGAATCCTTTGCAATAAATGATGAAAATAAGTCTGAATGAATTCCATAACTGTCCTGAATTTGAATCCTGAAATCGTCGATCTCTCAGAAAAGCGTCGATCTGAGCTCAACTATCGTCGACCTGAGCTCAGAGATTGAACTTAGGCTGAAAACAGAAATCGTTGATCTGAGCTCTACGATCGTCGACCTTAGCTCAGAGATTGGAAAACAACTAGAGACAGAGCGTCGATCTGAGCTCGAAGATTGTCGAACGGAGTTCGACGCCTCATTTAACTGAGCTCAAAGATAGTCGAACTGAGTTCGACGTTTCGTCGACCTGAGCTCGACGAGAATTGTCCTAGTCTTCAGCACTGAATCCTGATCTTTAGAAGGTCTTGAGGGCAACTTTCTAACCTAAGTACTAACCCTAAGACTCATTCTAATTGACCTATCAGACTATACAGTAATGTCAAAACAAATTCCTAAGCATATAGTGATCCTTACCCAAATTAGTAATAGGGTGTTCCAACAATCTCCCCCTATTTGGGTTAGGATTACTATTTACATGACAGAATATGAAATAACAAGCATACATCAGAATTAAAAATAAAACAGAAACAACAATGCAGATAACATATGTTGAGCATTGCAGAATCACAACAAGAGTCACAGATTCAGTCAGAAATAGATATAAGTATCAGCTTATACAACTTACTCATTGCCCTTTTTGAAAAGAATTTCTCTGTTGGGATTGAGGGCTTCCTTTTTGGATCTTCTATCATCATCTGCACCTAAGGAGGTTTGAGATTTTGGCCTTGGAACAACAGCCTCAGGATGCAGCTTCATGTAGCTTTCAGGATCAAAGAATTTTCTTGATGCATATCTTTCTAATTCTTTCTTTCTCTGCTCAGATAGGGTTGTGATATTGGAGGTATCTCTGCCTTTCTCTCTTCCTTTCTTGATCTGATCTAATGCTGCAAGTTCTTTCATTCTGGCTGTCCATGCTAGTGGATTGTTCTCAGGGTCTTCAAATGGAACTGGAGGTTCATATCTATTTAATACCACTGAGTCAGAAGGAGGAGCTCTAGTGACAACTGTATCTTTCAGCTTATAAGGGAAAGGACCAGATGTAGAATAAGTAGGGCCTTGTCCTTCCCTTTGATATGGATGTTGTCTAGCTTGATTTCTTGAGTGAGTCCTGTAATCTCTCTGACTGCCTCTTGACCGACCTCTCCTAGACTGATATCCTCTTTGCTGTCGGCCTCTTGGTTGATATCTATCCTGAGACTGGTAAGAGCTTGGCCTAGCAGCAGAAGAAGACTGAAAAGCTGAACCTCCACCAGATCTTGAATCTGGAGGAGGAGGAGGAGGATGGAATTGGGAGGACCCCTTTTCATACTTATCAAGTTTTCTCCTTTTCTTCATGGCCTAAAGTTGATTTTTGGAATATTGCATCCAAGGCTCAGAAATTGGACAGTCATGAAGAATGTAATAGGGTATATCATTGTCATCTTTTACCTTTTCTAGGGGAACTCTTTTCAGTGCCTTGCTTCTTGCTTTCCTCTTCCTTGCAATAGTTGCAGAGGAGTCATCAGAATCAGTATGGAGTTGGTCACTGTCTGAACTTGGAAGATTATCATAAAGCTCATTAATCCTTTGAATATATTTCTCCTTTTGTTTGGTTTGTACAGCCACAGTGATGGAAGCAGCACTCTCAGATAAAACAACAGCAGCAGGCTTAGCAGGAGCAGAAACACTATCAGCAGCAGGCTCAACAATTTCATCAGCAACTATATCAGCAACAACAACAACATCACTAACAGCAGACAACACATCAGTTTCAGCAGACTCAAAAATTTTATTAGCACCTATATCAGCAGCAGTAGCACAATCAGAAATAATAATTTCCTCATCCTTAAGAGAATTGATATAAGAAGCAATCGGGCTGGGATCACAGCAAGCAACAGGCACAATGGCCTTAGTCAAGATCTTCAACTTCCTGAGCTGGTGGACAGCTGAAGTGAAGAGTATCAAAACTGGATAATAGTGACTTGAAGTCAACTATTAGAGTTGGAACTAGAGCTGGGACTGGAACTGTCTCTAACAAGAATTCTTCTGAAGCAGCAGGCACTGTCTCTTCTTCACATGGCATCTCCCCTGCCTTGATTCAGTTGGAACTGGATCAAGGCATCCCATAAGAAGGGATTGCCTGAGGAGGAGAAAGAGAGGATAGCCTGGCAGATAGCTCCTGGATTGATTTCAGGAGTGGAGCCATGGAGGTCTCCAGCAGGGCTACTAGCCTGGGAGCCAACATCCCATAAAGCCTGTCTACTAGGGCAGGAAGATCTACTTGCTCAAGTGAGACTTGAGTAGAGGTAGAGACTAGAGTAGAAGGGCCTGCCGAGGTTGTAGTAGAAGAGGTGAATGGTAGGATGGATAGTTGAGAGATTGGAGTTGTGGAGATGGAAGATATTGGTGTGGAGATAGAGGTTATGGTAGTAGAAGTGGATGGAATGAATGATGGTTGGGAAAGAATATCATAAAGGAGTTGTTGATAGGATGTGGTGGATGATGGAAGCTCAGTAGGTGAGGAGGGGGAATCATCCATAAAGGAATCTTCCATGAGATTGAAGGATGGTATGGTGGTGTCTAGGTCAAGAGATGTATAGAAGTGTAGGGGATAGAATTGGTCTTCTGTGGTTGGAGGTGGAGATGAAGTGGTTATGGGGGAAGAGATAGAGATGGTGATGGTGGATGAGGGGATGGTTGAAGGAACAATTGGAGAAGGTGGAGAAGAGGAGGAGGCAGACAAATCTTCCATGAGGGCAGTTGCCTGAGGGGAAGAGACTGCAATAGTCCTTGTGCCTGAAGAAGTAGTAGTCCTTGTTGGCTTAACAATATGCCTGTCCCATTTGCCAAAAAGGGCACAGGTAAGCCTCTTGGAGGCATTAATATGCATGCCAGAGGAAACCAGCAGCTGAGGGCACCTATTGTTCAAGAACAGCCCTAAGATTCTCCCAAAATTAACAAGACTTTTGTTCACCTTCTTCTTAATCAGCTCAAAGAAAATTTCTCCCAAGTTGAGATGTTTTTTATCAACCAGTGCACCCATCAAGCAGAATTGATACCTGGAGATGGTATCATGGGCAGAATGTTTGGCAAGCAGGACCTTGCCCACAATATCTTCAAGGAATCTGTACTCAACAGACAGATTCTTTTTCAGCAGCTTGTTAGGGTTTGCTGCAGAATGTCCCATTCTATCTAACATCATCTCAAATTCCTCTCCAGACAAATCAACAGAATCTTGTCCTGAACTTAACCGAAAAACCTCTATAAGCAGGGCAGGTGTTAGAGGTACCTGTGTTCCTGCTATTGTACCGACCACTGTGGTTGAATCCATGTTCTATGCAGTATATACCCACTCTTTTATCTCATCGGCTGCCAGCTTTATTCTTGAGGACATAATCAGGGCCAACTGTTGTTCCTTGAAAAGTTCCAGTATATCCTTGAATATTTGATCGCTGCCGTCAAAGGAATTCATGTCTATATCAAAACCTGTGTCGAATTTCATTTTGGCGAGGGCGGCAACAGACACTGACATTGTATACCTGTAAAGATGAACAAACACGACCAAGTGTAGAGAGGTTTGGAGGGAAAGAAAAGTTCTGCAGAGAGTATGAAAGCGCAAAAGAGAACGACGACCAAAAAATGAGTTTTATATTAAGGTTCGACGCCGAAAAGGAAAGATCGTTGAACTCTGTTCGACGATTAGGGCTTCTAAAGGAATCTGAAGAGTCTTCAATAGCGTCGATCTCTGTTTGAGATATTGGAGAGCGTCGATCTCCGATCGATGATCTCTGACCAGAAGAAGATAGCCTAGCGCTATCTGAAAGCGCTGAACTCTGGTCGACGTTTTCGGAAAATGTCGATCTCCATTCGATGATATTGGGGAAAAATGTCGAGCGCAGTTCAGAGACTAAAAACAGCCTACAGACACTAGAAAAAAAAATCAAGTTTTTAGCCTAGTCTTGGTCTGTTTTTAGAGTTTTTAAAATCTTGGGATTTATTTTAAACTTCCTCCATCTAACATTCCTAACTGATTTAGGAAGAAGGTATGTTTCTTTTCATCCAATGGTTTGGTGAAAATATCTCCCCTTTGCAAATCAGTTGGGATATATTGAATTTTAATTTTATTTTTCTTAACATTATCTCTTAAAAAAAGATGCCTAATCTCTATATGTTTTGTCCTACTATGGAGGACTGGATTTTGTGCTATAGAAATATCACTGGTGTTATCACAAAATATTTTAGACCTTTCTAAGTTGTAACCATAGTGTAGGAGTTGGTTTTGAATCCACAAAATCTGTGAGCAACAACTACCTGCTGCCATATATTCAGCTTCAGCAGTTGAGGTGGACACAGATGTTTGTTTCTTACAGAACCAGGAGACAAGTCTGTCACCAAGAAACTGACAAGTTCCACTCGTGCTTTTCCTGTCTACTCTATATCCAGCATAATCAACATTTAAAAATCCAGTTAATTCAAATCCTGAGTCTTTTGGATACTAGAGACCTAGATTTGGACAACTTTTTACATACCTAAGAATCCTCTTACCTAATGTTAGGTGTGACTCACTAGGGCTTACTTGGAACTTAGCACATATACATGTAGCAAACATTATATCAGGTCTACTAGCTGTAAGGTACAATAGAGAGCCAATCATTGCTCTATATGTTGTCTGATCAACATGTTTTCCATGTTCATCAGCATCTAATACAATATTAGTAGACATATGCGTTTTCATACAAGATGCTTCAGACATACCAAATTTCTTAACCAGTTCTTTTGCATACTTTGTTTGAGAAATAAATATGCCTTCAGCATGTTGTTTGACTTGCAATCCTAAAAAGAAGGAAAGCTCACCCATGCTACTCATTTCAAATTTTGAATGTATTAGTTTCGAGAACTTTTTGCATAAATTTGAATCAGTAGATCCAAATATAATTTCATCTACATATATTTGTACTAGTAGGGTATGTGACTTATGGATTCTAATGAAAAGAGTTTGGTCTACTCTACCCCTTATAAAATCATTTTCCAACATAAAGCATGCTAAAGTCTCATACCATGCTCTAGGAGCTTGCTTGAGACCATATAATGCTTTATGCAATTTGAAAACATGGATAAGTTAAAGAGATAAAACCTGGGGGTTGTCTAACATAGACTTCTTCTTTGATGTCTCCATTGAGAAATGCACTCTTCACATCCATTTGATAGACCTTGAATCCTTTGTGAGCTGCATAAGCTAGGAATATTCTTATGGCCTCTAACCTTGTAACTGGTGCAAAGGTCTGGTCATAGTCTATTCCTTCTTCTTGAGAATACCCTTGAGCAACTAGCCTTTCCTTATTCCTTACAATGATTCCTTGATCATCCAACTTATTTCTGAACACCCACTTTGTTCCAACAATGGAGTGATCCTTAGGCCTTGACACTAGTTCTCAAACTTTATTCCTCTCAAATTGATGTAGTTCCTCTTGCATTGCAAAGATCAAGTGTGGATCTTGTTCTGCATCTTGAATAGACTGAGGCTCAACTTGAGATAGAAAGCAAGTGTGCATCAGGTTCTAGTTGACCTAATTTCTGGTTTGCACACCAGCTGAGATGTCTCCAATCACTTGGGAGATTGAATGATCTCTTGTTGTTACTAAATCAACAGGGGGTGTTGATTGTTCACTAACCTGTGTTGTTGTTTCCTCTTGTGGAACAACAACTGGCTCTTCAAGATAATTCTCACCAGGATGTTGAGTACCAAGATGTTGAGTGTCCTCTTCATCTTCACTGTTCTCATCCTTTTGTGTTGTATCTTTTTTCTACAATATGCAACCTGTCCAAATTTTCTGAAAAAGAGTGTACCTGCAAAGGTTCTATGGTAGAAGTATTCTTCTCCTTGTAAAACATGTAAGTCTCATCAAAAGATACATGAACATATTCTTCAATTTTAAGAGAAGTTTTATTATAAACCCTATAAGCTTTACTGATCATGGAGTTTCCCAGAAACATTCTTTCATCAGCTTTAGCTTGGAATTTTGCTAAGTATTTCTTGTCATTATTGTGAATATAACAAATGCAACCAAAAATCTTGAAATAGTCTACTTTAGATTTCTTCCCTTTGAGCAATTCATAGGGAGTCCTTCCCTTCAGTTTATGTATCAAACTTCTGTTCAACACATAGTTGGAGGTGTTCACTGCCTCTGCCCAAAAAGATAGAGGAAGGTGAGCATCTGTCAACAATGTAGTAGAAGATTTAATTAGGGTTCTATTTTTCCTTTCAGCTATCCCATTTTGTTGAGGAGTTCTAGGAGCTGAGAAAGTACGTCTGATCTCTTCACTCTGACAGAACTCTTACATAAGAAGAGAATCAAACTCTATCCCATGATCACTTCTGATCAGGGCAATGTGAGTATTGAACTCAATCTGTATGCATTTGAGAAAATCTGTCAAACACTTAAAGTTATCAGACTTCTTCCTCAGAAAGAATACCCAAGTGAATCTAGAGAAGTCATCTACAATCACCAAAGTTTAAGATTTCCCTCCTAAGCTTTGTACTGTAATGGGTCCAAAAAGATCCATGTGTAACAGATACAAGATCCTAGGTGAATCACTCTTATTAAGTGACTTAAAACTATTTTTAGTTTGCTTGCCAAATTGACAAGCCCTGCAGAGTCCTTCCTTCTTGTAGGGGCCAGAAGGTAGTCCTCTAACAAGGTTGTCCTTGGATAGCCTAGCAATAGTTCTAAGGTTTAGATGGCCTAGTCTCTTATGCCAAAGATCATTTTGTTTGCAAACTGAATTAAATAAACAGATATCTATATTGGTTGAAAGGAAATCTACAAGATAAATGTTACCTTTCCTTTTACCTATTAACACTGTTGTGTTATCCTCTGACTTGATCTTGCATAAGGATTTGTTGAATATCACTTGATAGCCTTCATCACACAGTTGACTGATGCTGATTAGATTGTGCTTCAGTCCTTCCACATAAGCCACCTTCTTGAATGTGACTGAGCCAATCTGAAAAGCACCATATCCTTTTGTTTGACCAAAGTTTGAATCACCAAATATCACTTTAGGTCCAAGTTTGGTTTTGAAGGATGTTAGATTCTCCTTGTTACCTGTCATGTGCTTTGAGCACCCACTATCCAGATACCATTGTTGGTTCATTGCTGGATAGGTCTTCACCTGCACATAAACAATTTATATGTTTTTGACCCAGTTTACCTTGGGTCTATGTTGATAACCTTTAAACTCAGAAATAAAAGACATCCCTGACTGACTCTTATATCCTTCAGGATGGTATCTCCTAGGAGGTACTATCCATTCAGTATAAGGGTTGAAGCTTTGGGATGTAGGACTTCTAGGATTGATTTTAGATTTACCTCTGAAAGATTGTTCAAAGCTCTGAGCTCCGTTCGACGATCGTAGAGCTGAGTTCGACGATCTTAGGTCAGATCGTCAAGCTCCGTTCGAAGATCGACAATGCCAGAGTTCAGAGTTCAGAAGTCGTCGACCTGAGTTCGACGATTCAGCCTAAGATCACCGAGCTCTGTTCGACGATCGTCGAGCTCTGTTCGACATTTTTTATTGAACTTTGTTTTTCTTAGGTAAATCAGGATTCTTCCTAGCCACCTCTACAACTTCCTTTCCTTTATCTGAAATAAATTTAATTGGAGTTGATAATACTATAGGTTGGCTGGATGAAGCACCGAAGCCCAGTGTACTATTAAATCTTGAGTTCACTGTACTTGAGATGTCCATCAGTCTGATGCTTCTCCCATTAAGGGATTCTTCAAACTTCTTTGCCTGGGATAGTTCACTTTTCAGTGAAGCTATCTCCTCCCTACAACATTCTAGCTCCTCAGAAAGTTTGAGGTTATCTGACTTTAAAGTGCTATGTTCAGATAATTGATTTCTGAGACAGATAATCTCTTTCTCAGACTTTAGCAGGTCTAAACAAAGTGCTTTAAATTCAAATTTAAAGTCCTCTGAATTAAAATCAAAGGAATCTATTACCTGGTCTTCTTCATCTTCATGTTAAGATTAAGATTCTGATTCATGTTCTGCATCAGAATTATGCTGGGAGGCATTGATAGCCATCATGCAGAATTTCTTTTCTTCAGCATCATCTTCATCATCACTTGAGCTTGATGAAGCCTCTGATTCTTCTTCAGTTTCACTCCAGGTTTCTGCTACAAATCCCTTCCTGGTGTGTTTGTTTTTGCTGGAGGAGGATTTGTCATTATTGTTTCTCCTGGAGTCCTTGTCTTTTCTCCTATCTCTCCTGTCCCTCTTGTCCTTATTTTGATTTTCTGGACAATCAGGCACAATGTGGCCTGGTTTCCTGCATCCAAAACAAATAATTTCTTTAATATTGGACTTGTCATACCTTGGCTTCTCATGCCCTCTGGATGACCTCTTTCTGAAATCTTTCCTGGCCATCTTATAGAATCTTTTGGCCAGTAAGCTCATCAATTCTTCATTGCCTGTGACCTTGTCTTCAGGTAGATCTTCTGTAGCTTTAAATGCTATTGTCTTCTCCTTCCTGATAACTTGATAAGCAACCTTTTGTTCTTCCTCTCTGTTCTTGATGAGCAGCTCATAAGACTTGAGCTTTCCCAACAAGGCTTTAGTAGTAATCTCAGTTAGGCTTCTGGCATCCTTGATTGGCCAGATCCTTGAATCCCAAGTGCTGGGGAAGCACATTAGGATTTTGTCATTTAGTTCAGTGAGTGAGATTTCCTTGTCCAATGTTCTTAATTCACTGACAATTAGGCTGAGCCTGTTGTACATATCAACAACTGACTCAGTTTCTACTTTCTTGAAGTTCTCATACTGGGATATGAGATGGGATCTTCTGTCCTTCCTTTCATCAGCAGATCTAGATACAATCTCAGAAAGCTTATCCCATATATCTTTTGCTGAACTGCATTCAGCCACTTTTTGGAATATCTCATCAGACATAGTCTGAGCAAGGATATTCATAGTCTTTGCATCTGTAACTTTCAATTTCTTTATTTCTGCATCTGTTCCTGAGAGAGGTGGAACATCACTTGTACTTGTAATTACTGGGGGTCTTGGACACACTGTCAAAATAGAATTAAAGATGTCCTCATCAATATAATTCATGTAAAGCCTAATCCTTGCCTTCCAAAGTGCAAACTTAGAAAGATTGCACACTGGAGGTCTGGTGCTAGCATAATCTTTGTTCTGTGCCATGGTTTTGTAAGAATATAAATATAATACAAATAAAAGTAATAACCCTCTATAGAAGATTGATCTTTTCAGAGATCTTTTGGTCCAGGTGTTACCCTGTCCAACCAATCTGTTTAAGATTCAGTTGTTGAGTAACCAACCGGCCTCTCATACCAATTGAAAGTGAGTGTAAGATCTACCTTAACTCTAGAGGGGGGGGGGGGTGAATAGAGTATTTTAAAATAATTTACACTTTAAAACTGTAAAGCAGTGGAAGTCTTGATTAATGTATATGTGCAAGGTGCTTGCAAAAAGAAAAACTAAGAAACAATAAACAAAATCACAGCACACAACAAAGAAAAACACAGCAAGCCAGATGACACAAGGAGCTATAGTGGTTCCCCAATAACTTGGGTAAATCCACTCTTCTACCACCATAGGTAGGAATCCACTGCAGGAATAGTTGATCAGGTGTCCTGGGCACCAATGAGCTTTTGATAAGGTGCTCAAAAACAAAACCTATATTTTTTGATAAGGTGTCTTGCCACCACTGAGTTTTGACAAGTTCTCAGAAACCAGCCACAAAAATTTTGAAGGGAGTTTTGAGAAACCCTTTTATAGAAGGAATAAAGAAAAAAAGGTTGAGTTGTTCTTCTCTGTCAATAATCTGAGAGAAGACAAGTGGAAGATGTTGTCAAAGCTCCCCCTGAGATCTGTAAGGGTTCAGGAAGATGAGCTTTGCTTAGGGTGATAGGCCTTCAGTTGCTTCAGATCTCCAGCAATAGATGATTTCAGCAGATGCTGAAATGTGTGATGTCTGGAGTTCTTGATGAAGAAACTTTTGAACACTTGATGCTTGGATGAGTAGAATAGCAGATGATCTCCTTCACAATAGTGTTCCTTGTGTTCTGAGTCTATTCCCAGAAGATGAATTCTTGATGAAAAGTTTTCTTGTTCTCTCTTTTGTATATATTTTTAAATCTTGTCTGTTCTCTATTTCAAAATGATTCTCTAGGGAGTATATCAGATTCTGACTTCTTGGTAGCTATTAATCAGTCATAAATGACTACCTTAACTGATATCTGCCTCTGGAGGAAAGTCCTTAAGAAACATTCCAATTAGTCTTCCTTGAAACTTGCTCCAGATTGATTAAAACGACTACAGAATCCTTTGCCATAAATGCTGAAAATAAGTCTGAATGAATTCCATAACTGTCTTGAATTTGAATCCTGAAATCGTCGATCTCTCAGAAAAGCGTCGATCTGAGCTCAATTATCGTCGACCTGAGCTCAGAGATTGAACTTAGGCTGAAAACAGAAATCGTCGATCTGAGCTCTACGATCGTCGACCTGAGCTTAGAGATTGGAAAACAACTAGAGACAGAGCGTCGATCTGAGCTCGAAGATCGTCGAATGGAGTTCGACGCCTCATTGAACTAAGCTCAGAGATAGTCGAACTGAGTTCGACGTTTCGTCAACCTGAGCTCGATGAGAATTGTCCTAGTCTTCAGCACTGAATCCTGATCTTTAGAAGGTCTTGAGGGCAACTTTCAAACCTAAGTACTAACCCTAAGACTCATTCTAATTGACCTATCAAACTATACAACAAGGTCAAAACAAATTCCTAAGCACATAGGTATCCTTACCCAAATTAGTAATAGGGTGTTCCAACAGTCTGTTTGGTAACAGTCTTGCGGTTTGAGTTATCAGTGGTTTTGTTGTAGCGGTTTGGTTAACCGCTGTTGTCGATCTATGTCTTGTCGAGCTGGCCTGGAAGTTTTGCCTTCTTATATTACAGTTCGGAGAGCAACCCGTAGCTGCGACCTGTTGGCAACATGTAGCTGCGGTCTGGTGGCTACCCGTGGCTGTGGTCAGGTTCTTCCACAGTAGCGATCTGGAGGTTATTCGTAGCAACAGACTGGAGGTTATCCACAGCAGTAATCTGGTGGTTATTTGCAGCAGCGGGCTGGTCCTTCCCACGATATGTATTCTCCATTGTATAGTCTTGCGGTTTGACAAAGTCAAACCGCGTAGCCCGCACAGCTTGTACTTAGTCTCACATCGCTTTTTGTATTCCCTCATCTCCTCCGTTTTCTTTAAATAATGGTGCATACTTTATATTATCTAACTTTTTAGAGCAATAAAATTTGTCTTTTATTTAGTTTTTTTTACAATATGAATACAAGCAGTCGTGCAAGGTGGACCCCGTGCGGGCGACATTTGTCGCGGGGGCGACATTTGTCGCGGGGGCGACATTTGTCGCGGGGGCGACATTTGTCGCGGGGGCGACATTTGTCGCGGGGGCGACATTTGTCGCGGGGGCAACATTTGTCGCGGGATCGACATTTTTCGCGGGGGCGACATTTGTCGCGGGAGCGACATTTGTTGCGGGGTGCGACATTTATTATGGGGACGACATTTATCATGTGTGTAACATTTGTCGTGGGGCTGACAATAGTAATGCTTGATAAAATTTGCACTTTTTATCTCCATGATAAAATTTCTACCAAAAAAAAAGAAGAGGAGTAAGTTGCTTACACTTTTTTATGTCCATGATGCGACATCGAGTAATGTTTGATAAAATTTGTCTAATTTAAAACATAAGTTAGAGATAATGGTTGTGAAAGCTTTTAAGTATATTTAAAAGAATTATTATAGTACATGAGAAGATGCGGCAATATTCATGAAAACGCATTAAATACAAAAAATAAAAGAAACAATACAACACATAAATATTACAAATGTTACATACAATCTATGTAATTTGGCTTGATGCATGTAATCTTGTTAATATTTCCTTGAACACAACATTTCTACTGTATACTCCTTCCCGCTCATCCAATGTATCATTTTTAACCATCACATTGATGTTTTTTGCAGAAACTCCTCTTGACAATACCACATACAGTTGACCATGACTACAAATATCATTCGGTAAATATACTCTAACTTTTGAAATTGTTTGGCCTTGTGATTTATTGATGGTCAGAGCATAGTTCAAACGTATTGGGAACTGCTTTCAGGTGAGCTCGAAGGGCAGCTTAACATCCTCTACACTCTTCAAGGGAATTCATGGTAGAAATAATTTGTGTCATTTAAATTCTCCGCTCATTATTTCAGCTTCAATAACATTTCTTTAAAAATTTACACATGTAAGTCTTGTTCTGTTGCACAATCCAATTTTTGGATACATGTTTCTAATCAGCATTATCATTGAACCTTTCTTGAGATTGAACTCGTGAGGTAGTAGATTTCCCGGATTTATTGAATTTAAGAATTCTGTCAAATATAAATTATGGGTGTCATGCACAACAGAGTCAAAAGAGTAGTAAGTTTTGCATTCCCCGAGGTATATTTCATAACATTTTTCATTTATTCTGTTGATATCCTCTTTTAAGGCATTATTATTGCTCCGCTTTTCATGTATCTGACATCAGTTAAGGAACCTAACTCAGGAAATATTGCATCGATCAACATATTTACGAACATTCATCCTCTCAAGGTATGATCATGGAGTTTTGAATTTGAATCATATCATTTAGCACAATTGGCTCATCACTGTTACCCACGCGCAGCAAGAACTTTGAGAAATGAGGATCGTCATGAGTTTGCATGTTTATAGTTAAGCTAAGAATGTGAACATTCGTCCAAAGATACGATTCAATGATGCTCGCGCTAATAATTTGAGATTTTGTTCCATTTACAACAATCGGTGTTAGTTGATGGAAATCACCACCAAAGATGATAACTTTGCCACCAAAGGGCAGATTGACATCAAGCACATCCTTGAAAGATCCATCAACAGCCTTAAATGCCTTCTTATGAATCATTGGGGCCTCATCCCAAATAATTGCTCCGGCTTATTGTATCAATTCACGCAAAACAGACTGCTTATTAAATTTGCATGTTGACATTATTTCAAATCTGATTGGTATTTTTAATTTTGAATGTGCAGTCTTCCCACCTGGGAGCAGGTTTGATGCGATCCCTAACGAAGTTGATGCTAATATAATGAACTCTTCCTTTCTGAAAGTTGCTAACAATGTGCGATAAAGGTATGTTTTTTCCGTGCCTCCTGGACCATCTATGAAGAACATTGCATTTTGTCATTTTCGTATAGCTGTATCGATGATATTGAATACTGACAGTTGTTCTGGATTAAATGAGTGAACTGAATTTATGTCATCATCAGACATTGAGAATGAAAGTTCATGTTCTATTAGGCTGGAGAAGTTGTGTAAACCCTCAAAACCTTCACTTATGGTCGGCAAGCCAAAATTTATTATTGTTATCTTATGCTATTTGAAGTGCTTGTTGAGGTGTAATCTTCAATCATACTATCAGAGTTTTCATTCCACAGGTCTTGTACAGAGGTCAGTTCACATTATAACAAAATAGTTGAAAAAAGTCTTCTCAATGAAATTGGCATTCTTAAATATCTTGCTTCAGCCAGGCAATTTCGAATGTTATTGTTCTCTTCAAGAATTATCTGTCGCTCTGCAGCCTATTTAAAGGTTGTACATTGAATACCGGTCACACACTTTAAATGCTCAAACAATTTTGGATCCTTAACATGATTAAGTAGCAGTTGCAAGTAAAATCTTCCGCCTTTTAAAGGGTTGACTGTATATATCCTATCAATAACATTTTGGGTTGATACTCTCCGTATTCGCTTATGATCGATAGTTAAATATTTGTAGTACTTTGGAAAATCTTTATATAAGTACTTCTCAAGCTCTTGGTCGTCATTTTACATACTAAAAAATTCAGTTAGCATCGATCTGGAGTTCCTCTCATTTGCCAGGACACTTGAAATTGTTTGGTCACTAACGAAGTGAACCTGATATTGATTTGGTAGATGAATTTTTAATCTCGAAACAGAGGTGTACAACATCATATTTGCTGAGTGGGACCCCCCGATGAAGCCAAGGACCCTCAGGTTCGAGCCAGTCAAAGTAGGAGAATGGTGCAGGCAGACTCGCACTCGCCCAAAGAGAACAAAAAGGCTTTTGCCAAAACAGGAAGAAAGGCTTTCGCTTAGAGCCTTCATGGACCACTCGCCCAGTGAAAGAATTGGTTTAAAGAATGTCGAAACACCTAGAGGGGGGTGAATAGGTTCAATTCTTATTTACTTTGCCAGATAATAAATTATTCACAGTATAGCTAAATTTTAAAGCAATCACAACATACAACACACCAATCACAACAGACACAGGTTTATAGTGGTTCCCCAAGAGATGGGTACATCCACTTTCCTCCTTCGCCTATCTAGCAATACACTAGATTCGGCCAAACTTCCTTTCACCTTCTCAGATCCTCAGATCTTACAACTCAGAACCCAAACTGATTCCTACAACTCAGACTTCAACAAGTCGTACACCTCAGGCTCTTCTTAAGAACCCTACCTCAGAGTGAATCCACACTCCTACCACTCAGGCTATCAAGCCCTACCTCAGCCCTTATCATCAGGCCTGGGACTATGGTAACTTAATCTCTTACCTCAGGCAAACAACCATATCTAAGCCTTTATAATTACAGGCTTACAACTCAGAGATTGAAATCTCTTACACTCAGATCTAAAAATATATCTTACAATAATTGTATAAAAAATTACTTTTCTTCCTTCACCCAGATAGAGAGAAAAGAGGGGTGAGGGAATCTTGATCAAATCTTGATTAATCTGCTTACTTCAGACCATTGCTGCAATGAATAAGATTCAACCTTACTTAGCTTATTCAAAGCTTCTTGAAAGAGAGAACCTAGGTTAAATCTTCTTGAGAAATTGATGTAGGCTCAGTTTCTTCCTTCTTACTGACTTGATTCAGCAGACATTGACAGATCCAAAAAGATGATATCTCCTTCTCTGATTTAGAATCAAAACCTTCTTGCTGTATAAAATTCTATGAATTCTTCTTGGAGTATTCCTCTTTCTTGTTGGCTTCCCTCTAAAATTTCTTTGTCTCACTCTGTGTCTCTTTTCTCTGATCACTCGACTCTATTTATAGATCATATCAGAGGAAACCGGCTGATCTGATGGATGACTGACATCTGACAGTTTTGACATGTCTAACAGGCCTTGACAATCCTGACAACTGTCAAGTCTTCTATCTAAAGATCTGACACTTTGTGTTATTTAACTCAGTTGAATGTGTCGATACACAAGGAAAGTATGTGTCGACACAAATGAAGTATGTGTCGACACAATTACCCAGGTGTCGACACACTTCCTTTTGTGTTGTCAACAAACTTTAGAAACTATCGACACAGCTTTTATACAATGTATTGATACAACTCCTTTGATGTTGTCTTCACTCTTCATAAAATGTCGACACAGCTCTTCATCCAGTCTCTACACTCCCTTTATAGAATGTATTGACAAACTTTAGAAACTTGTCAACATAGCTGATATAGACCCAAACTCTGTATGTCAACACAAGTCCCGTGTGTCAACACATCTTATGTAGACTTAAACTCTTTATGTCGACACAAGTCCTGTGTATCGACACAACTGATGTAGACTTAAACTCTTTATGTCGACACAAGTCCTGTGTGTCGACAAAGCCCTTCTACTCATGTCAGCACTTCAAATCTAAGTGTGTCGTCACTAGTCCTGAGTGTCGACATAACTATTGTTGACTCAAATTTCATGTGTTGACACAAGTCCTGTGTGTCGACATAACTTTGCTTTTGATCTCGACGCTGCTCCTTCAAAGATGTCGACACATTATAAATGTCTCGACACTTTTGTACTTAAAATATTTTATTCATTCTTCTGCCTGCATAAACAAACTCAATACACCATCAAATACCATCGGATGTATATTATTGAGTCGGGCGAGGCTTCTTAAAATCGGGTACACAATTTTCAATGTACCCAACAATCTCCCCATATTTGGAGAAGTCATAACCCATAGTCAATGATATACACCAATATATAAAGAAGAAATAAGCATGATGTATTTAGCAATTTCAAATTTATTCAAGAGAAGATCTATCATATTACACACAAATATTCAACATGAAATATCATAAGAAAACCATTCAACTCAGAGACATATATATATAAATTATTGGCAATCAATAATGTCTTTATCATATAAGAAAAAATAGGATTATAATGTCTATGTTTTTCAAAGGAACAACAAAAGATCTACATAGTTCTTCTAGAACCTAGTCAGTCTAAAATTAGGGTTGATCTGGTTCCCTGATTACAATCTCTTTTCCTGACTAAATAGTAGCTTTGACTCCAGCTTCAGTATCAGCAACAGGCTTCTTCCCCTTGATGTCTTTGGCCTTAAGTTGAGCTGCTTTCAGCTTTTGCCTCTCAAAGTAAAGGAATGGTTTAGGGAAATACTTGCAAGACTCTATGGAGTTTGTCGAAATTCTACCAGCCTTCAAGTCCTTCCTGAATTTGTAGATTATGTCTTGTTGTGCAAGATACTTATCCCATTCCTATTTGAAGTACCACTTTCCCCTATCATACTGATTTTCAGCCACTGCATTCCATGCAGTTAGGATGATGCTTCTAGAGGTTGGACTCCATTTCTCAAAGTCAGGCCTAGCCTAAGCCTGTTCTATGAATCTTTTCTTGGATATTTGAGCCTCTTGCTCTTTAATTAAAACTGGATCAGCCATTTCTACTTCTTCAGAAAGTAAAGACACTTTATCCAGTGGAGGGTTGTACATATCCTGGTCTGCCTGTTGAATTTCTTCATGCTCAGGAGGGGAATATATGACTTGAGCTACCTCAATTTGCATTCCCTCCAAGAGTGCAGGTTAGCATCCAGACTCAGTAGTTTTATTGTCATAACATAAGGGTGGATATCCCAAGGTAGCTCTGATAGTATTGGATACCCATTTGGAATGATCAGAGCTAGCTTTGATAAGCACTCTCTCCCCCTTTATAACTTCTCGGGCAATATGATCTCTGAGGTCATTTTTCTGAAATCTGACTTGATCTACTGCATGATAGTTTCCAGTTGTATGGTAGGCTTTAAATTTATTTATTTGAGCTGAAATAGCAGACTTAGAAGTTTTAATTACAGTATCAACTGCTTCCAAATCCAGTTTCATCTGTGCTTCTATAACAGATACTTTGGTGTTCATATGAGTTTCTATGGTCGTGGTCTGTTCAGTCAATTTGGTCAAATTGATGGAATGTGTGTCAAGCAAGTTGTCATTCAGTCTTTTCAGATTTTCTAGCACACATCCTTGCTGAACAGCCAGTTCATCTATCTGATATTTTATTCCCGCCTGTTGCTGGGCAATGAATACCACAGCATTACCTCCCTTATGGAAGTAGTCTGCCATCTCATTCTTTAGCAAATTTACCTCAAATCTTATAGATTTAATGTCCTGAGCCAGATTACGCTGCATCTCCTTGTGTCTTTCATCCACATACTTTTCAAGTGCAAGTCTTTGCTCATCAAGTTTGACTTGCAGCTGAACTAATAGTGAACTAAAATCTATTGTAGGGGCAGTAGATGTGGATCCAGCCTGTAAGATTTCTTATAGCCTGAACTCTTCTTTCTTAGCTCCATGATTTTTATTTTCTTAAGTACTGAGGCTTCTTCCTCATTATCTGACTCAGATGATATCTCAAGGTTCACTATAGTGCCTGGAGCATCTATATCAAGTTTTGGGGCTAGGTCTGGCACCTCCCCCTCAACCCTTGCAGTAGTGTGTTTATCAGCAGAAATATTATCCTTGTGTACCTCATTTTCCTCCCCTAGAATTCAGTCTCTACTCCATAGATTACATCAGTCTCAAGATTCTGAGGTTTCTCTGGCAGATCTGGAATATGCACATCTTGTGCCTCTTTTTCAGAAGTTTCTGCAGCTGTTTTGATGTCCTGAACCACTTCTATAACAGTTAGGTTTGCAGTCTCACTATCTAGCTCAGCTGCAGTAATATCTCCCCTTAGGTTTGATATCTCCTGATTATCTGTCAGATGGGCATTCTTCCCCTGGATATGAGCTTCTGTTCCAGGTGTGTGAGTGGGAGACTCCCTGGGTAGTTCAGTGTTGTCTTCATCGGAGCTAAATTCAACCCTTTCTTCTGAGTCACTGGAGGACTCCTCAGCTTGCACTGTATCTTTCTTAGATTGTCTTACCTGATTGGGCTTTTGCTTAGGTGCAGGGTCTTCTTTGGACAATACTCTATCCCATCTAGATAGGATTCTTATATCCATTCTCCTCATGTGATTAATCTTTGAGCTAGAAATTTGGTTTAGTACCTCAGGTATGTTGGCAACAAGATACAAACTCAGTATTCTGCCTAGGTTAGGCTTCTTAATGCTTCCCTTAATCTTATTTACGAAAACAGTACTCCAGTCTGTCTTTACCTTGAAGATGATTCTGGTCATTAGGCTGAACATGTAGGAGGAAATACTATCATGTCCCCGAGTTTTGCAAAGGATAACTTTCCCAACAACTTCAGACAAAAACTTCCCCTTAGAGTTCATCTCTTTCCTGGTCATGGATGATCCAATGTTTGTGGTTGAGGTCAGCCCACACCATTTGAGGGCTTCTGCAGTCAGTGTAGAATCAATCTCCATTTCTTCTTTAACCCTTGGTAGTTAAAGGGATTTTTTCAGATTTTTGGAAGTTATTTTTACTATTTCTCCATGAACAGTTGATTTAATCTTGTTCCCCTTCGAATTCATTGTAGCATTGGAATAGAATTCTAAAACTTATTTCTTCCATATCCTTCTTGGTTCTGAAAATAATAATCCAAGCCTGCTTCCTGGATTAGGTTTACCACCGATTTGATATCTTGTTCTGCATCATCAAACGCTCCCCGAACAAGCTCATAACCCTCATTTATGTTGTTGTCCATCTTGGGTTCCATTGGAGATGTGAGAAGTAGATGTTGAAGAGAGAGAAGAAGAATTTCTTGTCGACACTGACGATTTAGTCTCGAGTTTTCTTAGAGCATAGTCGACAAGGTTTCATTTCCTCCTATTTATACTTTTCTAAATAGGGAAGGTCAAAAGGCAGGTTGAAATAAGAGTTTCGTATGTCAACACAATTTTGATTGTGTCGACACAAACTACTAAAATCACAACAGGAAGTTTAGAGTCTCGACCACCCTATGTGTCAACACTAATTACCGTGTGTCAACACTGACGACTTTATGTGTCGACTCCGATGTCTGAATGTCAACAACTCTATGTGTCGACACAGACTACTGAGTGTCGACATAGACTACTTTATGTGTTGACACCAAATACTATGTGTCGACCAACTGTTGTCGACACATAACTTGTGTCGACACAAAACCACTTGAAAGAATATTATTATATATTTTTTTAATCTACCATCCTATTCCAGATTCAACATGCCTAATTCAATTTTAAAATAATTGAATTTACTTTCATCTAGAAGTTTAGTGAATATCTCTGCCACTTGCTTATTAGTAGAAACAAATTCTAGACTTATGTCCTCTTTCTCAACATGTTCTCTAATAAAATGATATCTAATTTCAATGTATTTTGTTCTGCTATGTGAAACAAGATTTCTAGCAATTGATATAGCACTAGTTGAATCACAATATAAAGGTGTTTTACTTATCTTGATGTCATAATCTTCAAGTTGATGTTGTATCCAAAGCAACTTAGCACAACAACTTCCAACTGCTATTTATTTTGATTCTGCTGTGGATATATCAACACTTGTCTGCTTTTTGTTGCTCCATGACACCAATATTCCACCTAAAAATTGGCATGTACCTATGGTACTTTTCCTGTCTTCCTTGCAGCCTGTAAAGTCTGCATCATGCTCTAGGGGCTTGTTTCAACCCATATAGAGCTTTCTTAAGACTGTAAACATGATCAGGAAAGTGTGGATCTACAAAACCTAATGGTTGATCCGCATATACTTCCTCTTTTAGATCTCCATTCAGGAATGCTGACTTGACATCCATTTGGAAGACCATGAATCCTTTATGGGCTGCATATGCAAGGAATAATCTTATTGCTTATAGCCTTGCTACTAGGGCAAAGGTCTGATCAAAGTATATTCCTTCTTCCTGTCTGTAGCCTTTTTCCACCAATCTGGCTTTATTCTTGACAATAATGCCATTTTCATCAAACTTATTTCTGTAGATCCATTTTGTCCCTATGACATTATGTCCCTAAGGTCTGGGAACCAGTTTACAGACTTTGCATCTCTTGAATTGGTTCAGCTCTTCCTGGATAGCACCAATCCAGTGTGAGTCTTAGATAGCCTCTTCAAACTTCTTTGGTTCTATTTGAGACAGGAAGCTTGAGCATAGTGCTGAATTAAAGATCTTGCTTCTAGTCATCATACCATGACTTGCATCACCAATGATTTGGTTAGGTGGATGATCTCTTAAATGTCTAATAGCTAGTGGCAATCTTTGTTCAACTTGGTGTTCTTCATTTTTTTCATCTTGCTGATCCTCAATGTATTCAGCTGGTTGTTCTTCATTCTCAGTTTGTAAGTCTTGAGCTCCCCCTAGACAACATTTATTATCTTTAATCTCTTGGCATACTGGTTTATCTTCCCTAATAATCAGATTTTTCATCTTGTCTTTTAAAGCTACAGAACTTGAAGAAGTACTTGGCAGCTTACAGTTAATCAACTTAGACTCATCAAAGATAATATGGACTGATTCTTCTACAACTTGTGTAGTCAAGTTATAGATTCTATATGCTCTACTATTGTTATTATACCCAACAAATATCTCCTCTTAGGACTTGGCAGCAAACTTTGTCAAATGAGACTTACCATTGTTTAGTAAATAACACTTGCTACCAAAAATATTAAAATAGGATAAATTTGGTTTTCTGCCTTTCAGAATCCCATAGGGAGTCTTTTTGTGGCTTTTGATGATGGAAGCTCTATTGAGAACATGACAAGTAGTATTTACTGCCTCTGCCCAGAAATATTCTTGGAGAGAAGTGTCATTTAACAAGGTCCTACTTACCTCAATTAGAGTTCTATTTTTCCTTTCAGCAATTCCATTTTGCTGTGGAGTTCTAGGTGAGGAGAATTCTTTATGAATCACAAGCCCTTCACAAAACTTTGTCATGCATTCAGACTGAAACTCAGGTCCATGGTCACTTCTGATTTTGACCACAGAACTATTAAGTTCATTCTGAATTTGCTTGACAAAAGTCTGGAAGATATCTAGGGTTTTAGATTTTCTCCTTAGAAAGAATACCCAAGCAAACCTGGAAAAATCATCAACCACCATAAGAGTATAGTCTTTCCTACCTAGACTATGAACTGACATAAGACCAAATAGATCCATATACAGGAGGTATAAACACCTCACTGAGTCTTTGGTATCAAGAATATGGAAGGAAGACCCAGTTTGCTTTCCTTTTTGACAAGCTGAGCAAATTCCCTCCTTAATGCACTAAACTTCAGGATTATTCCTTACCAACTCTTCACCAAAGAGTCTACCTATGGACTTGTAGTTCAGGTGAGCTAGCCTCTTGTGCCATTTGACACAATGAGAAACTTTCCCATCTACAACTAGGCATATAGGAGTGTACTCACTCTCACACTTAAAGTCTAGACAATAAATATCTCCTCACCTAGTGCATGTCAAGATAACCTCTTGGTCAATTGACCTTCTAATTTGACACGCATCCTTGAGGAAAGAAATGTCATAGCCCTGATCACAAAGTTCATGTATGCTTATAAGGTTATGTTTCAAACCTTTCACATAAGCTATTTGTGAGATAGTTACTATGTCATTTGTTATCTTACCCAAACTTTTAGTCTCCCCTTTTTCTGAGCCCCCAAAGATAACTTTGGGACTATTCTCAATAGGAGTGAATTCTTTTAGCATGCTTCTTACTCCATTCATGTGTCTGGAACATCCACTATCCAAGTACTAGGTAGGGGTATGGCCACTTGGAATAACCTGCAACAAATATATTATCTAACCTTAGGACCCCAAATTTTATTGGGTCCTAGGTGCAAGTTAGATCTAAACTGAACATGTCTACCATCAGTTCTTATGACAGATAAGCCACCATTACTTCTCTGGACACTCTTATTGTGCCAGCAATCAATGGCATAGTGACCCACTTTGCCACAGCACCAACACTCATGCACATTGTAGCTTCTTTTAAGAACTGGCTTAACAACAATGTTGTTTGCAGCTCTTAAATCAGCTGGTACATCAATTCCTTTCTTAAGTCTTTCAGCTAGGGCATGTTTAGGAACTTATCTGGCAGCAAAAATACTTGGGATATCTTGAACCCTATCTGCAGTTGCCTTCTTTTCAGAATGCATACTTCTGATAGCTTCAGATATTCTTAAGTCTGCTTTGCTAACAGATTTTCCCTTAGCTTGATGATAAACTTGCAGACTTCTTGAGTCAGCTGATACCTTGTCCTTGAGTGTTGGGGGTGGTACACCAAACACAAATGGTCAATTATGGGCCATTTGGGTTTTCTCATGGACTGCCCAATGGGCACTAGCACCCTTGCCATTTCTACTGCCTTGCTCACAGTGACCATAAATACTATCATGGTCATATCTGTTAGAAGGTTGATCCACCTTTTTAAAAGAAATTGGAGGCTTAGAAGCAAGTGACTGATCTGTAGCTTTGCCTTTCCTATTGGAATTGGCAGCTCTTGTTCTTCCTTTGAAACCTAAACTCTTCTTACCCTTTTGGGAAGAGAAGGAATCTATCAAAGGTAACACTAAACTAGGTTTTGAGAACTTGGCCACCAGCTCCCTCTCCTTTTGGAGTCTACTTTCAAGATTCCTAATATGGTTATTCTTGAAAGTAATGGTATTCATCTGAATAAAAGTTATATTCTTCAATTTACTAATTTCTTTTAACTTTAGATCCAGCACTTTTGCTGAGTCTGAGGCAGCCAACTTCAGAGTGGCATTTTCTTTTGCTAATTTTTTGGCTAGGAGCCTGCTTTTCTTAAAGGCTTGCAGGAGCTCTCCATAATCATCAATCAATTGATTGATGTCTCCTTAAGATTCAGAGCCACCTTCATCTCTTGATGAAACTACTTCTGACTCTATGCTAGTAATATAATCTGACACTGAAGGTGATGACTGTACCTTACTAGGACTAGGATGCTCCTGGTTATGTCCATCCTCAGCTATGGTCATTATCACTATGCATTGGCTGTCTTTTTTCTAAATTGATATCATTCAACAACTGCAAGAATTCTATTTCTATAGAATCTTCCTCAGTTGAGAACAGCCCAATGTAGGCCTTAACATCCTCTTCATTTTCTAACTCTGATGAAGAAGAGTCAGTCCAGCTTTTCTGCTTCTTGGCCACAAAGGATTTCTCTTTCTTGCCTTTATGCTGGTATTTTTTCTCACCAGACTCCTTTCTTTTGATAGGACAGTCTACTATAACATGTCCTGGCTTGCTACAACAATAATAAACAATTCTAGTAGAAGTTTGTTTACCAGGTTTAGAACCATACCTTTCCTCTTTAGAGGTTTTCTTCTTTCCCTTGTAGTAATCATCCTTGGAGTAAGAAGAAGAGGATGACCTACTCCTCGAATTCTTTTTCTTCAGGAACCTCTGGAATTGCCTAAAAAAGCAGCAAAATCCTCATCATAATTATAACAATCTTATGTACTTGAGTCTGAACTTTTTGAATCAGTATCAGCAACTTTTCTGGGAGGAGAAGGAGTCTATCTCCTACCCTTCTTCATAGCTTCCACTTTGAAAGACACAGACTTATCTTTGCCATAAGACCTGCTGCTCTTTTCCTCTTCCTTCCTGGCAATCAACTGCATTTCATAGGACATCAATTTTCCCAACAAGGTTGGTGGAGGAGTATCTGCAAGTCTGGCCACTTCTCTGATGACACTGACCTTGGTATCCCAGTCCATGGTTAATGACCTGAGAAACTTATCATTCAGTTCATAAGTGCTGAAGACCCTTCCATAAGTAATCAGTTTATTGACAATTCTGAAGAACTTTTCATAGCACACAGCTATGCTATCTGTCTTGGCTTGTTTGAAACTTTCATACTATTGATTGAGCATGGACTTCCTATCCTCTCTTACTTCTGTTGTCCCCTCCATATAGATAATTAAAGTGTCCCACATTTCCTTTGAAGTTTTGTAGTGAACTAAATTCTGAAATGTGGAATCATCTATGACATTGACAATTATGTTCTGTGCCCTCTTGTCCAAAGTTGCTAAGATGATCTCATCTTTTATCATCTCAGAATAATTCTTTGGAGTTTGTAAATTTGCATCAAGAACTGATGTCTTCATTGGGATGAATGGACCTTCCAGAACTGTGATATAAATTCTTGTATCAGATGCCTCCATGAACAATCTGACCCTCTCTTTCTATATGCCAAAAGTTTCCTTTCTATATATAGTCATTCATGGATCCAAGTTCTTTGTGATTTTCACCTGAACCCATCTTGGCTATCTTATTACTGCCTTGGAGATATACTCAGACTGTTAAGTCTATTTTGAGTAAACCTCCCTCTGATACAACATAAAATAATTGGTTTCAAGAATGTCTATACACCTAGAGGGGGGGGGGTGAATAGGTTCAATTCTTTTTTACTTAGGCAGATAATAGATTATTGACATTAGCTAAATTTTAAAGCGATCACAGCATACAACACACCAATCACAACAGACACACAGGTTTATAGTGATTCCCCAAGAGATGGGTACACCAACTTTCCCCCTTTTCCTATCTAGCAATACACTAGATTCGGCCAAACTTCCTTCCACCTTCTCAGATCCTCAGATCTTATAACTCAGAACCCAAATTGATTCCTACAACTCAGACTTCAACAAGTCCTACACCTCAGGCTCCTCCCAAGAACCCTACCTCAGAGTGAATCCACACTCCTACCACTAAGGCTATCAAGCCCTACCTTAGCCCTTATCACCAGGCCTACAGCTAAGAGAACTTATTCTCCTACCTCAGGTAAACAGCCCTACCTCAGCCTTTATAATTACAGTCTTACAACTCAGAGATTTAAATCTCTTACACTCAGATCTAAAAATAGATCTTACAAAAATTGTATAAAAATTTTCTTTTATTCCTTCACTAAGATAGAGAGAAAAGAGGGGTGAGGGAATCTTGATCAGATCTTGATTAATCTGCTTACTTCAGACCATTGCTGCAATGAATCAGATTCAACCTTACTTAGCTTATTCAAAGCTTCTTGAAAGAGAGAACCTAGGTTGAATATTTTTGAGAAGTTGATGTAGGCTCAGCTTCTTCCTTCTTGCTGACTTGATTCAGCAAACATTGACAGATCCAAAGAGATGTTATCTCCTTCTCTGATTTAGAATCAGAACCTTCTTACTGTATAGAATTCTGTGAATTCTTCTTGGAGTATTCCTCCTTATTGGCTTCCCTCTAAAATTTCTCTGTCTAGCTCTGTCTCTTTTCTCGGATTGCTCAGCTCTATTTATAGATCACATCAGAGGCAACCAGCTGATCCGGTGGATGACTGACATCTGACAGTTCTGACATGTCTAATAGGCCTTGACAATCCTGGCAGGTGTCAAGTTTTCTGTCTAGAGATCTGACACTTAGAGTTATTTAACTCAGCTGAATGTGTCAAGACACAAGGATAGTATGTGTCGACACAGATAAATTATGTGTCGACACAATTACCCAGGTGTCGACACACTTTCTTTGGTGTTGTCGACAAACTTCAGAAAATGTCGACACAGCTTTTATACAATGTGTTGACACAACTCCTTTGATGTTGTCTTCACTCTTCAGAAACTGTCGACACAGCTCTTTATCCAATCTCTACACTCCCTTTGTAGAATGTGTCGACAAACTTTAGAAACTTGTCAACATAGTTGATGTAGACCCAAACTCTGTATGTCGACACAAGTCCTGTGTGTCGACATAGCTGATGTAGACTTAAACTCTTTATGTTGACACAAGTCCTATGTGTTGACACAACTGATTTAAACTTAAACTCTTTATGTCGACACAAGTCCTGTGCGTCGACAAAGCCCTTCTACTCATATCAGCACTTCAAATTTAAGTGTGTCGACACTAGTCCTGAGTGTCGACATAACTGTTGTCTACTCAAATTTCATGTGTCGACACAAGTCCTGTGTGTCGACACAACTTTGCTTCTGATCTCGACGCTGCTCCTTCAAAGATGTCGACACATTATAAATGTCTCGACACTTTTTTACTTAGAATATTTTCTTCATTCTTCTGCCTGCATACACAAATTCAATACACCATCAAATACAACCTGATGTATATTATTGAGTTAGGTGAGGCTTCTCCAAATAAGGTATACAATTTCCAATGTACCCAACACCCAGTATGTGAATCTCACACTCTCCCATTGAGGAGCTGTAGGGGCGAATGCCCGGCTCACCCCAGCATTCGCCTCTCCAAGATAATGGTGCCTTCATGGACCACTCGCCCAGTGGGGTCCTGAGGTAAAGTTATCTTGATGTCCTTGAAGGTCTGCAAATAGCTATGCAGAATAGCAGAGTTATGGTGTTGGAAGACTCAATTAGGCTGCATATAACAAAATAGGACGGTGAAATTATGCTGTTGGAAGACAAAGTCTTAGAATTCTATAAATAGACCATGTTGGCAACTTTGGAGGGGGAGTTCATTTTTTGGCTTCTTTCTCCTCAGTTTGGCTTGGTTCTGTAAGCCCTTCAAGGTGCCCAGGTCAGCCTTTGGTTCAGGAGGGGAAGTACTCTACAGATCTTTCGGGTGTATGGTGGGAGCTCCACGCTACAGCCCAGGGCCAGTCTACTAATTCTTAGCAACTGGTTAGGAGCACAAGTTTGGGAGAAGTAGGTGAAAGCTAAACCCTTAGGTCTGAACTCTTGTTGAGGTCAAGTTTTTGACTCCAACATTTTTTGGTGTGTAAAACCTCGTCAGGCAGACCCGCACTCGCCCAGAGAGAACAAAAATGTTTTTGCCAAAACAGACGGAAAGGCTTTCCTCTAGGGCCTTCATTGACCACTCGCCTAGTATCTCAATCTCACACTCGCCCTTTAAGGAGCTGTAGGGGTGAATGCCCAGCTCACCCCAGCATTCGCCTCTCCAAGCGAGTGGTGCCTTCATGGACCGCTTGCCCAGTGGGGTCCAAAGGTAAAGTTATATGGATTCCCTTGAATGTCTGGAAATAGCCTTTTAGAACAGCGGAGTTACGTTGTTAGCAGACCCGATTGGGTTGCATATAAAAAAATAGGAAAACGGAGTTACGCTGTTGGCAAACCAAGTCTTGGAATTCTATAAATAGACCATGTGGGAACCTTTGGAGGGGGTAGTTACTTCTTTTTCCTCGGTTTTTGTTTAGCTATGTAAGCCCTCTAAGGTGTCCAGCTCAGCCTTTGGTTCAGGATGGGAAATGCTCTAGAGATCTTTCAGCACTGTGGTGGGACCTCAACACTGCAGCCCAGGGTCAGTCAACTAATTCCTAGCGACTAGTCAGGAGCCCAAGTTTGGGAGAAGTAGGTGCAACCTATACCCTTAGGTCTGAACTCTCGTTGAGGTCAAGTTTTAACTTCAACATTTTTTGGTGTGGTGAGCGTGGACCGTAGCTTACACAGGAAAATCCTGAGCTAAGCTTCATGGCTAGAGGCGAGGACGAAGGAGCTGGCTTGGGAGTCTCTCCACCCCCTGCGAGTGGTGTCACGATCGGGATGCTAGAAGACTTCAAGAGGGAGATCCTATAAACCATCCACCTTACATTCGCTGCGAGGAGCGAGTGGGGTACACCTTCGGTTCTAGTTGTTGCAGCCCCATCTCTAGGCGAGAACTCCCCTGGTCAGCGACCCGGTAAGGAGGTCCCGGTGGAGAGCGGTGAGAGGGATCTCGCTGGGCAGGAGCTATTCCTAGGGCAGGCCAGTGCTGATAGGGTCAGCGAGCCAAGGGCGCAAGACGGGCCCACTCGCCCGGTGGGAGGGGGAAGCCCTTTCAGCGAGTTGATTTTCTCATCCCCGGTTCTATGAGTATTCATAGAGCCGGAGATCTCCTACTACACGGGTAGGGATGATCCGGTGCAACATGTCCAATGGTTTGAGTATGTCTTTTCCATCAGGCAGATGTCAGACATCTTCAAGTACCGACTTTTTGTCATCAATCAGATGGAGAAGGACATGGACTAGTTTCATCAACTTCCCACAAGTTCAATCTACTGCTTTTAAGACTTGCAATGTGGATTCTTGTTGAGGTTCTCAACATTGAAGAAGGGGAGGAAGGGAGCTGAGTGTCTGTTTGTAATCAAGTAGAAGCCATAGGAGACGTTGGGGAACTATGTCGATCGGTTCTAAGAGGAGATCCTTCTAGTCCAGAAGATTCCAAGGTATACCCTAATGTTTGCCTTCACCTTGGGCTTGAGGCAGGGGTTATTTAGCATGGAGTTGAAAAGGGTGTCCCCTTTCCTTCGAAGAGTTGATGGGTAGGGTGGCAAAGGAGATAGAAAGTTGGATGGTCAACCCAGTGTTCGCCAAGAAGCTTGCCAATTTGGCCGAAGAGGGGTGAAGGAGTGGTGAGTAGGAAGGCAACAGGAAGAGAGGTGTGAAGAGCCTTGTGGCCAGGGGATCCAGGGATAAAAGTAAGGTTCGAGGCATTGGGAGCCGAACAATCGGTTGGCTTAGAGGACCTAGGAGGGACCTGCCTAGGGACAGGGAGAGGATTTTAGGGTAGGGAGAATTTTCATAGAAGTCAGGGGCAGTTCAACCCACCGATGTGGAGGTAGGGACAAAGGGCTCCCCTCCCGCAGCAGCATCAAGTGATGGTTGATCGCCAAGGTAAGGGGCGTGATAAGAGGAGCAAGAAGAGGAAGGAGATAAGGGGGGTAGGGTAGCGTTGTCCTTTTGTGACTTCCATCAGGAGGAAGGTCACGTGACAGCCACCTGCCCAGAGTTCTTGGAGGTGAGGGAGGCCAGAGGGCAAGTTCAGTAGCAGTCACCGGTGAGGATAGAGGACGTTCTGCCAGGAGGAGAGAAGGATAGGTGTAAAGATAGGGACGATGTGGGAGCCCATAGGGGAATCAGAGTAATCCACGAGGGAGTGGAAATTGAAGCCACCCGTAAGGGAAGCTTCCCAACAATGTTCAAAAGGAGCATTGCCTCGACCTCCTAAACTCCCCCCTAGGAGGAGAAGATCACCTTCTCGTCGAATTACATGCCAGACTACGAGGACCCATTCTATGATGCTTTGGTGATCCAGACGGTCATCGAGAACTTCACGGTCTCTCAGATATTGGTTGACAACGGGAGCTCCGTGAATGTTATCTTCAAGAAGGCCTTCGATGATATGAAGGTAGAGGCTAGGATGGCATTGGCCTCGAATGGACCATTATTTGGGTTTTCAAGGGAGACGAAGGAGGTTGAAAGAGGGGTTGGTATTCTTGTGACGTTGGGGGGTGTAAAGCAATTATCGGTTCATCATTGTTGACGCTCCGAGCAGATACAACACCATCTTTGGGCGCCCCTCATTAGAGCCACCTACTGCACTCCCTCTTCATTCCATCAATGCCTCAAGTTCAACAGTACAGGGTTCTAGGTTCGGATCAGTGGAGACTCGAAGGTGGCAAGGCAATGTTATGTAATGGCCGTCAACACCATAGCCTTGATGGTGGAGGCTGAAGAGTTGGGAAGAAAGTTGGAGGCGTAAGAGGAGTTTGAAATGATTGGGGGAGGAGCAGTTGAGGAATTAGAGATGATGGAGGTAGTGGCAGAGGAGCAGGGAGGGTAGGAAGGAGTTGTTGATGTCAGGGAGGATAGAAGAGTGGAGCTACAGGAAAGTTAGGCTGAGGCTATGGAGGTTGAAGAGATAGAGGTGGAAGAGATACTTGTGCAGGGGGAGAAGCTGAGAAGCGGGTGGGAGAAGTACAAGCTAGAACTGGCAGAGGAGGTTGTGGAGATAGAGGTTCTCACCAAGATAGGATGGACAAAAAGGGAGAGGATCAACGGTGGGTTGAGCCCTACGGACTGAGAGAGGATGTGGGAGTGCATCCAGAAAAACATCGATGTCTTCGCATGGTGTGTTGCAGACATATCAGGCATCGATGTGAATGTGGCATGTCACCTTTTGAACCTTGACCCCAAGATACGCCCAATCCTCCAGAAGAGGACTGTCACCACGAAGCTGGAGGAGCCCATCCGGGAGGAGGTGGAAAACCTCCTCAAGGCAGGTTTTGTATCAGAGATCATATATACGGGATGGGTCTCCAATATGTTAATGTTAGGAAAGGAGATGAGCGATGGAGGATGTGTGTAAACTTTTCCCTTTTGAATAAATCATGCCCCAAAGATTGTTATCCTCTGCCTCGAATATACGCACTGGTTGACTCAGTCATCGGTTTTTCTATGATGAGTTTTCTAGATGCTTTTTTCAGGTTATCATCAGATCAAGATGCACCTACTTGATGTTAAGGACATCTTCTTCATTACGAGAGAAGGGTTCTTCAGCTATAAGATGATGTCATTCAGCCTAAAAAATGTAGGAGCTACATAACAGCGAATGATGGATCAAGTATTCAAGGGGCAGAGGGGAAGGAACTTGGAGGTGTGCGTAGACGATCTCATGAAAAGTAGAGATGTGAACTCCCACTTGCTTGACTTAGAGGAAACGTTCGCTACCTTGCGAGAGTTTAAGATACGACTGAACCCCTTGAAATGTGTCTTTGGGGCGAACAGTGGAGTTCATAGGCCATCTCCTCACCCTCGCGGGGGTGGAGCCCAACCTTGATAAGGTGAAAGCCATAATGGAGTTGGAATCACCACGTAACACCAAAGAGGTTCAGTGGTTGACCGAAAAGCTCACCGGGTTGAGTAGGTTTTTCTCTCGGGCAGGAGAGAAATGCTCACCCTTCTTTAGGGTGCAGTGAGGGAACCAAAAATTTGAGTAGAGAAAAGAGTGTGAAGAGGCTTTCCAAGCATTGAAGAGTCATCTCTCCCAAACCCACTCCTTCAAGGACCAAAGGAAGGGGGACCCGACTTTTTATATGGAAGTGGGGACTGAGGCCGTGAGCTTTTTCCTGGTCAGGAAAGAGGGAAAGAAGCAGTTGCCATCTATTACGTTAGCAGGATCTTAATGGAGGCGGAACTTCGTTACCCGATCCTTGAGAAGCTAGCCTTCTTTTTGGTTCTCTCAGCTGGAAAGCTTAGGTCATAAATTCAAGCGCACATGATCAAGGTGATGACAGACCGCCCTCTTCGCAAGATCTTTGAAGGGGTGAAACACTCGGGATGGTTGGCCAAATGGTCCATCGAGCTGAGCAAGTTTGACATCTCTTTTGTGCCACGGCTCTCAATCAAGTCACAGGCACTAGCCGACTTCTTGGTTGACTATGTCATCGAGGTAGAGGGGGAGGGGCCGCTACAGTAAGTTGCCTGGAAGGTGTTGGTTGACCGAGCTTTGGGGAAGCATTTTTGGGGAGGCCGAGTGGGGTTGGTAAGCCCTTAAGGGGCCAGGGAAGAACAAGTCGTGGTCCTGTATTTCCTGATCACTAAAAATCAGGCAGAGTATGAGGCCATGATAGCAGGGATATGCCTGGCCAAAGAGCTGGGGGTACATAAGGTGGAGGTGTTCACTGATTCGTTGGTGGTAACATCACAGATCAAAGGAAAATATGAGGAACTGGAGGCCACCCTTACGAAGTATTTGACCAAGGTAAGGGGACTCATCGAGGGGTTCTGAGCATTTTATATTCAGTACATCCCCGGGAGGAGAATGTCGCAGCTGACCGATTGGCCAAGTTCGAACCCAGGGCTGGTGGTGCATTAACATAATTGTTTCGCCCGTCGATCAAGAAAGGAGAGTTGATGGAGGTGGATCGATGCCCTTCATGGGTAGACCCCTTCATAACCTTCTTGACCACAGGTAAGCTCCGGGTGGAGATCAGGTATGGAAAATTCTTTAGACGCATATCAGCTTATTATCTGATGCACGAAGGAGGGTTGTTGGGTCCATTGCTCACAATGTCCCACATTTGTAGAAGTCAAACAAGTCAATGGTATACACATAGTTATTTTTGATATATGTTCTAGTTCATGCATGTTGGTTGGTCCTTGTCACATTGATTGGCCAGGTATTCCAAGTGGTTGTGACAGGTGGTCACAAGATAGAGAAGTGGAGAGATAGAAATCTGTCTAAAACCACAGGTGTTGAGTGAAGCCAGTTCACTCAATGCAAGAAGTCATAGAAGGATGCTGGAAAGGCTATGTTGGGTTCATTGTTCCCAATGTCCCTGATTTGTGAGAAGTCAAACAGGTCAATGTCAAACACATCTACTGTATTTGATGTGCATTTGAGGTATTGAGTGCAGGTTGTCCATATCACATTGATTGGACATATGGACACAATAAGTGGTTGCTCGAAATAGCAAAATTTGCCCAAGTCCACAGGAGTTGAGTGAAGAAGCTCACTCAACTCCAGAGTTATGAATACAATATTGCCTTGTAGAAATTTGCCTAAGTTCACAGGCGTTGAGTGAGGATAGCTCACTCAACGCCATATATCATTTAGCATTTAGTCTGTCTCAGCCTAGCTGGCAAATAACAAAAAATTGGTCTAAGCACAAAAGCGTTAAGTTTAGTCCACTCACTCAACGCCATATAACAAAAAGGCTGTGAGTTAGGATGAGTTAGTCTAAGCCCTGAGAAATTGGCTGAAATTTTTGCTATGTCCACAGGCGTTTAATGTAGCTTACTCACTTAATGCCAGATAACAGAAAAACTCTGTTAAAGTAGTTTGGCATTGAGTGGAGCCTACTCTCTCAATGCCAAGGCGCAGAAATATTTTCTAAGGCAAATAGCGTTGAGTGAGGCAAGCTCACTCAAGGCTCTCGACGCTCTCAACCCCCTTGAGCATAAACTTAGCTAAGCCCAAATGAGTGGACTGTTTGGCTTTCGTCGAGCTTATGTTAATCAAACTGAGCTCGGAGTTTGTCGAACTGAGTCTGGAGTTCGTCAAACTGAGTTCAGTCTTTCGTTAAACTAAATTTAGAGTTTGTTGATCTGAACTTTTGTTTTCATCAAGATCAAGTTCGTCAAACTAAGCTCAGCATTCGTCCAACTGAGCCTTGAGTTTGTCAAACTCAGTTAAGCCTTTCATCGAACAAAGCTTGCAGTTTCATAAAAATGAACTTTTGCTTTCGTCGAGCTAAGCTTGCAGTTTGTCAAACTAAACTTTTGCTTTCGTCGAACTGAGCCTGCAGTTCGTCGAAGTGAACTTGTGCTTTCGTCGAACTGTGCTTGCAGTTCGTCGAACTGAACTTTTGCTTTCATCAAGCTGAGCTTGTCGTTCGTCGAACGGAGCTCCGCATTCATCGAGCTCAACACTTAGACAGAATTTTGTCTAAGTATTGTGGTGTTGAGTGATACCTACTCACTCAACACCTTTGATTCTGATGATTGAATTTTGTCCAAGTCCAGAGATGCTGAGTCATGCTGACGTCAGTAAAGTCAAATTGTCAAACAAAATTCAAATGTTGCAGAATTGTTGCCCGAGACGTTTACGGCCAGCTGTCATCATCATGTGCACTTTCCAAGGAATATTTCCACCATAAAGTGCAGAGGCCCACACACACAGCAAGGAGCCGTTAAATTAAGATTAATGGGAAATCATGTGCAGGATGGCTTAATCTCATCCATCAATCCTGGTGGTTTGACCCACTACTCAATTGGCCTTCAGAGTATAAAAGGAAACAAATCGACCAAAGCAATCAACGATTAATCAATCGATTCCCCGTCTAGGTTTTCTGAAAATGAAAAAGAAGGGCGGCCGAACTTCATCTTCTTCCTCTCCATTTTCGTCGAGCCTGAAGAAGTGGTTCATCACAGAGAACCTTGCTGGGAAAGAGTTAGCTGGAGCAATTTCCATCTGCAACATCAGGATCAGAATTCATTCTGAGGTAGCAGATCTACAAGTTTTGTAGAGAAAAGAAAGCTGGTTGAAGAAATAATCTACTGCTTATTTCATTGTCTTTATCAGCAAGAGGTTGGACTGATATCTGCTCAACCCAGGAATAGGGAGACACAGAGATCTTGATTTGGTGTCTAATCATATAACCTTTCTTATTCTTTTGTTTAGATTCTTTATGAATCTGTTGTTGTAAGCCTGTATTATAAAGGCTAAGGTCTTTGCGACCTGTGGTTTGCTTTGTGCCGGGTGAAAGGTCATTGTGACTTGTGGATTGGCTTAGTGCCTAAGTGTTTGGTCTGTGTGACCTGTATGGTCCTGCGGAATCTGTGTTGTAAGCTATTGAGTAGCTGAGTTTTGGAGGGAGAGCCGAATCTAACATACTATTAGATAGGCGTAGAGGGATAGTGGATGCACCCAAGATTGGGGAACCACTATAAAATATACGTGTCGTCTGTGAATGTTCTTGAAAGTTAATAATTAACCTAATCACAGACACAGAAATCAGAAAACAAGTTATAAAACTTATATAGAGATAAAAACCTATTCACCCCCCCCTAAGTGTTTAGCTAACCTTGAAAACAAGACTTTCAAGTGGTATCAGAGGGAGGTTACTCTTCAAAGGCTTAACAGTCTGAGTGAATCTCCAAGGTTAGCAAGAAGTCTGTCTCTATGGGTTCAGGAATGACCAATAGGGAGTTGAGTGCTGTGAGACTTCCAATCTATAGGAAGGTATATTTTGGCATCTGGAAAGCAATGGTGAGGCAGTTCATGGAAGCTGCTGACCCTAGAATGTATATTACAGTTGAAGACGGATTATTCGTCCCAATGAAGGTCTCAACATTGGATGTTAATGTCAAGACCCCCAAGACATATGATGAGATGACCAAGGATGAGTTGGCCCTGTACTCAATAGACAAGAGGGCTAAGAATATCATTATGGGTGTTGTTGAAGACTCTACACTTCAGAACCTTATCCATTGTAAAACTACAAAGGAAATGTGTGAAACACTAGTTATCTACATGGAGGGAACAGATGAAGTTAGAGATGATAGGAAGTCCATGCTCAACCAAGAGTGTGAGGCTTTCAGCCAATCCAAGGGGGACAACATAACCACCTGTTATGAAAAGTTCTTCAGGATTGTGAATGAGCTAAAGACTTATGGAAGAGTGTTTAGTCACTATGAACTGAATAACAAGTTCCTTAGATCTCTCTCTCTAGAGAGTGGGACACAAAAATTTATGCTAAGAAATGTACAAAGCAAGAAAATATATATCTGGCAGAGAATGAAATAATATATATACAGCAGATATATTTACACAGTTAGCTTTGTATCTTAGAACACAGTTTTTCAAAAGTATACCATACACATAGGAGTTCAGGTTCTATTTCTTCTGTTTCTCTGCTCTTTTGCTCTTATCTCCAGGCTAAGTAAAGATGATTTCCCCGTTAGGATTAGCAGCTTCTTTCTTTGACATATACATATCTGCTGCTCCAATCACTATCAGGGTGGAGGTTCTGTGTACTACAACCTCTGGGTGTATAACCATGTACTCTGCAGGATCAAACACTTTCTTGCTCACTTGAAGTTTATCCAGCTCTTTTTATCTGTATGAAGATATAGTTGTGAACTTTGTTGGATCTTCACCCTCTTCTCTGGCCTTCTTTATTTGTGACAGACCAATCAACTTTTGGAGCCTAGCCATCCTGAAGTTGGGATCAATATCCTGACTAACAGATAATTGATCATCTTGTGGGGACAGCAGGGTAACAGGCTTGAATTGAGTGAATTGTGCTTGGAAATTTGTTACTTTTTGGGTTTCATCACTCTGAGTATACAAAGACTTTGGAGGAGCAATATCACTATATTTTCTTTTGGGCTTGTGGGATTCTGTGTGCCTTCTTTGTTGAGCCTGCTGTCTGGGAGGTGAGAACTCTAGTTTCTGATAAACTATCTCCTTTATTTTCTCTATATTGCTGATATTCCTTTGCTGGCTGCTTCCTTGAGAATGATGTCTAGATGGCCTTTCCTGTCTTTGATATGTTCTGGTGAAGGATGTAGACTTGGAAGGTGCATCTGTCCCTTGAGAAGTAGTTCCTGAGGCACTAACAACAACAGGAGGAGGAGGTGGAGGAGGACCTCTCTTGAATTTTTATGGGGGAGGAGAATATCTTCTGCTCTTCTTCCTTGCCTTTTGTTCATTTTTAGACAGCCACATCCAAGCTGGCATACCCTTGTATGGAGTTATGTTCTGCAGAATGTAATAGGATGTATCATTTGCTGGATTGGGTTTTGGGGCAGGAGGTGGAGGAGCTTTCCTTTTCTTTGAAACTTTCTTCTTCTTAGGGTCCTCATCATCATCATCATCATCATCAGAAGGCTGAAGATTGTCATACATGGCATCAATCTCTCTCAATGTGTCATCAGAAGTTATTGTCTTTTCTGTCTTTGAAGGAACTGGGGGGGAACTAGAGAACTATGTACATCAGTGCTTTGAGCAGCTAATTTATTTTCTTCCTCAATATCAGCCATGACCAATGCATCTAGGTCAGGAATTGGAGAATCATCCATAATATATACTGGTGTTATAGGGGATGAGATGGCGGGGGAAGCAGCTCTGGGAAGAGGCTCAGGAGCTGCAAACGTGGCTTTGAGCCAAATTGGTGTGGTATATGGAACTATAGCCATAGATGGCTTAGTATTTCATGTTGGTACATCTTCTGCCATAACTTCTTCTTGTACTTCTTCTGCTATAACTTCTTCTGTTGCTACATCTTCTATTACAACTGTTGTGTCCATATACTTATCATCTGATTCTGCTGGTGCTACATCTTCTGCTACAACTGGTGCTACTTCTTCATCAAGTATCTCCCCCTGCCTGGTTTCAGGAGGAACTGAAGCCAGGCCCCCAAATGAAGAGGGAGCAGTAGTTAAAGCAGTAATTTGAGCAGCAAGAGAGGAGATGGATGCAACGAGAGGAGAGATAGCCTCTGCTATGAATGTTTTTAGGAGGGGTGTGAGGAGGGTAATGAGTGGGGAGACAAGGGATGGATCCAAGTGTGGAGAGGTACATGTTGTGGCAGTGGTTAGTTTAGTGGATATTGTAGGTGCTGGGGGAGTTAGAGGTGGAGGTGGGGTTTGAGTGTGTAGGGGAGAGTCATTTGGAGGAGAGGGAGTGTGTAGTGGGGATGATAAGAGGTTGAAGGATGGGAGTGATGATATGTTGGTTTGGGGGATATCAGCAATATGATGTGGAATAGGAGATTGGGGTGGTGAGGGTACAGATGTATCAGGCTGGTGGGATGGAGTATTGGAGGGAATGTTTGTTGGGCAGGCAGGAAGTTGGGATGTTGGAGGTGCAGAGGTAGGGACTGTAGTGGTAGTGGAAGGTGGGGTTGGTTGTGTTGCTGGTTGGGATAGAACCTGAGTAGCTGGAGGTGGTGGAGGGGTGGAAGGGATCTCTTCAATTGGGTGGGGAGTGGCTGGTACAGCCCTGGTACTTTCAGAAGTTCTGGTGGAAGAGGAAGGAGCCTTGGTTGGCTTAGTGATTGTCCTCTCCCACTTGCTAAACAGAGCACAAGTGAGTCTCTTGCTAGCATTAATGAATATGGTCAGGGAGACCAGTGATTCATCAGGCTTTTCCTTGAGAAAGATCCCTAGCTAGGATCCTTCCAAAGCAAACCACCTTTTTGTTGTTATTCTTTCTAATCATATCAAATAAGATCTGCGCCCAGTTCACTGTCCTTTTATTCACTATGGCACACATGACCAGGAACTGATGCCTGGTGATGTGCAGTGTGCTTCCTTAGCAGCACCTTCCCCACAATGTCTGCAAGAAACTTGTACTCTGCATACAAATGTTCCTAGAGAAATTTATTGGGGGTTTGTCCCGAACACCCCATCATGCTAAGCATCATATCAAATTCCTCCGAATTTATATCTAATTCTTCATCACCATTTCTCAATCCAAAAATTTCAGTTAAAACATCGGGGGTAAGAGAAACAGTAGTACCCGTGATTATTCAAAACATCGTATTTTCCTTTGTAGAAGCCGTGTAAACCCATTCCTTGATCTCTGTTCTTGATATCTTCATGTGGGTGGAGAGCAGAGTCTTCAACTCTTGGTCTTCAAGTAACTATAAAATATTCAGGAAGATGGGGTTTGAGTATTGGAAAGATTCGAAGTCCAGGTCAAATCCAGTATCAAACTTCATCGCCCCTAGAGTTCCTGCCGGAATCGCCATGAGAGCACCTATAAGAGAAAATAAGGATCAAGTGCAAGAGAACTGAAAGCGCGGGACGGAGGTCGAAGAGAACCTAAATATAAGGTTTTCTGGAATATGAATCGACAGACTCCGTTCCACGATAAAGAAATAGATCTTCGATCTGAGGTCGACGAAATAATTTGGAGTTAAACAATTCGTCGATCTCAGTCTGAAGGGTTGAACATTTCGCCAAGCTCCGTTCGACGAAAGTTTTCTGTAGTAGGTTCGTCGATCTCAAGTCGACGAAACTAACTTTACTAACAGGTAGTTCGTCGATCTCAGATCGACGAAATCTGAAGAGTTCTTTGAGTGCAGATATAAACTAAACTAAGTCTTCTCCATTGATCATTCCAAGCTGATTTACAAAGAATAAGTGATTTCTTTCATCCAAGGGCTTAGTGAAAATATCAGCTTTTTGCAAATCAGTGTAGATATAGACAAGTTTAATTTTGTTTTTGCCTACACACTCTCTAATTAAATGATGTCTAATGTTTATATGTTTAGTCCTAGTGTGACGGACTGGATTTTATGCTATGGCAATAGAACTTGTGTTATCATATAGTAGAGTTGAATTATTTAAGTTGAACCCATAGTCTAGGAGTTGGTTTTTAATCTACAGCATTTGGGAACAACAACTGCCAGCTGCAATATATTCTGCTTCAGTAGTTGATGTGGACACAGATGATTGCTTCTTGCAAAACAAGGACACTAATCTCATACCAAGGAACTGATAGGTTCCTGAGGTACTCTTTCTGTCTACTCTGTATCCAGCAAGGTCAGCATCTGAGTATCCAATTAACTCAAACTCTGACTCATTAGGATACCAGAGGCCTAGAATAGGACAACCCTATATATATCTTAAAATCCTTTTTAGAAAAATTAGATGAGATTCTTTAGGGTTCACCCTGAACCTAGCACAAAGGCATGTGACAAACATGATATCAGGTCTGCTAGCTATAAGGTATACTAGGGATCCAACAATGACCCTATATAATTTCTGATCCACAGGTTTCCCATGTGCATCGGAGTCTATTACAGTATTTGTAGCCATAGGTGTTTTCTTTGCTGAGGCATCAACCATCCCAAACTTCTTAATAAGCTCTTTAGCATATTTAGCCTGGGAAATGAAGATGCCATCAGGGAGCTGCTTCACTTGGAGACCAAGGAAGTAAGAGAGCTCATCCATGCTACTCATCTCAAATTTTGAATGCATGAGGTCATAGAACCTCTTGAATAATTTGGGATTAGTAGACTCAAATATAATGTCATCTATATATATTTGTACTAACAAGATTTGATCCTTATGATGTCTAGTGAACAATGTTTTATCTACAATGCCTCTAATGAATTTATGCTCTATCAAAAAGCTAGCTAAAGTCTCATACCAAGCTCTTGGAGCTTGCTTTAGACCATAGAGGGCTTTATGCAATTTAAAAATATGATAATGATGAGTTGGAGAGATGAAACTTGGAGGTTTTTCAACATAAACCTCTTCCTTTATCACTCCATTCAGAAAGGCACTCTTCACATCCATCTAATAGACTTTGAACTTCTTGTAGGTAGCATAGGCATGAAATATTCTGATTGCCTCCAATCTTGCAACTGGTGAAAATGTTTGGTCATAGTCTATTCCCTCTTATTTCCTATAACCTTGAGCAACATGCCTAGCCTTGTTTCTCACAATTACATCTTGGGCATCCAGTTTGTTTCAGTATACCCATTTGGTTCCAATAATGGGGTAGTCTTGAGGTCTTGGAACCAAATCCCAAACTCTACATCTCTCAAACTGGTTGAGTTCCTCTTGCATAGAAATGATCCAGTGGGGATCTTTCTCAGCATCTTTTATGATTTGAGGTTCAACTTGAGAGAGGAAATAGGCATGCATCAAGTCTTGGTTGAGTTGATGTCTTGTCTGTACACCTGCTGTTATGTCTCTAATCACTTGGGATCTAGGGTGGTCTCTATGTGTGACAAGATCATTAGGTAGAGTTGAACAATAGTTATTGGATTTAATTCCTCTTGTGGAATTGCATAAACTATTGAAGGAAGTTGAACTGCTTCCACAGTTTCTTCATTACTATCAGCTTCTGTTTCTGATTGTGGAGGAGGATGTGATTCAGCCTTTGGGGTAAGGTCTAGATCATCCAAATTCTCACACAAATTTGATACCTGTAAAGTACTGTTGGTAGAAAGGTTTTTCTCCTTGTAAAATATGTTGGCTTCATCAAATGTAACATGAACTGATTCCTCAATTTTCAGGGATGATTTATTAAATACCCTATAAGTTTTACTTACTTAGGAATATCCTAGAAAATTCCCTCTTCAGCCTTAGCTTCAAACTTTCTAATGTATCTCTTGTCATTATTATGTATATAACATACACAGCCAAATACTTTAAAATAAGTGATTTTGGATTTCTTCCCTTTAAGTAATTCATAGGGAGTCCTATTCTTTAGTTTATATATCAAAATTTTGTTCAGTACATAGTTTGCTATGCTTACAACCTCTGCCCAAAAGGATAGGGGTATGTAAGCATCTGCAAGTAATGTTCGTGCAGCTTCAATCAGTGTCATATTTTTCCTTTCAACTACCCCATTTTGTTGGGGAGTTCTAGGAGCTGAGAAGCAGTGCTGATACCTTCCTTCTCACAGAACTCATGTATAAGAAGAGACTCAAACTCTTTACCATGATCACTTCTGATCAATGCAACATGAGTAGAGTACTCAATCTGTATGGTCTTGAGAAAATCTGTAAGAACCTTGAAGGTATCCGACTTAGATCTCAGAAAGAACACCCAAGTGAACCTTGAGAAGTCATCCACTATGAATAAGGTGTAGGATTTCCCTCCCAGGCTTTGTACAACTATGGATCCAAAGAGATCCATGTGTAGCAAGTAAAATATCCTAAATGAATCACTTTTATTTACTGATCTAAAACTAGATTTAGTTTGCTTGCCTAATTGACAAGCCCTGCAGAGGCCTTCCTTCTTGTAGGGGCCAGAAGGTAAACCTCTCACAAGGTTGTCTTTAGATAGCCTAGCAATGTTTTTCATATTAACATGCCCTAGTCTTTTATGCCATAAATTATTCTGATTACTTATAATGTTAAGTAAGCAGATATCTGAATTGGCAGATAGAAAATTAACTATATATATGTTTCCTTGTCTATTCCCCATTAAAATAGTTTGTTTTTCTTTATTACAAATAATACAGGCAGTTGAGTTGAAGTGTACCTGATAACCTTCATCACATAATTGACTTATGTAGATGAGGTTATGCTTGAGCCATCTTACATAGGTTACCTTGTTGAATGTGACTGCTCCAATCCTTATTTTTCCATAGCCTTCAGATTGCCCACACTTTGAGTCTCCAAAGATTACCTTTGGTCCAAGTTTGTACTTGTAGTTGAGTAGGCTTTCCTTGTTCCCAGTCATATGCTTGGAGCAACCACTGTCCAGGTACCATACTTAATTTACAGCTGGACAGCTCTTCATCTGCAGACAAAACAGTTAGTTATTCTTGACCCGGGTAACCTTGGGTCCTAGTTGATTTATATAACTGTAATTGGAAATATAAGAGCATTCAGGTTGATTTTTGTAACCTTTAGGATGATATCTTTTTGGTGGTATTATCCATTGACTAAAAAGATTAATGTTACTTTTAGAATTTAGGTTTCTGTTGTTAGGATCTGGGATCGACGATTTCTGGTTGGATCGTCGACCTGAGCTCGACGATGTTAGATGGGATCGTCGATCTCTGCTCGAAGAATGATGGTATTCATTCTTGGGGCACCAAAATCATCGATCTCTGGTCGACGAACCATACTGATATCGTCGATCGTAGATTTAAGATTGATTATTACTGAAGTTTGCGTTCAAAGATCGTCGTTCTTAGGTCAACGATCTGTTCATGTACTGTCGATCTGAGTTCGACGATAACTGCTGAACATTGTTATTTTTCTTATTCTTCTTAGTTTCAAATTATTTAAGGACTTCATTAACCTTATTGACTTGTTCAGTGTTTTTCTTTCCTTTATCAGAAAAAAAATTTACAGGTTTGGAAAGATGGTTCTTTTGGATTAGTATTGGTTCACTGGATGAAGCTCCTAACCCTAATCTACAATTATTAGTTCTAGTATTTAATGTACTGGTTATATCTAGCAGTCTTAAACTTCTGCCATTTAATGTTTTTTCCAGTATCTTAGCTTTGCTAAGTTCAGATTTCAGAAAGATGATTTGTTCATTTGCAGACCTTAGTTCATTAGATAGGCTAGCATTTTCAGAAATGATTTCATCTTGTTCTTTTAATTTTTCTTTGAGAAGTTTGATTTTCTTCTCAGAGCTTATCAAATATAAGCATAAATTTTTAAATTCACATTTAAATTCATCAGATTCAAAATCATAAGAGGCTAATACCTGATCTTCAGCTGACAGGCTTTCTTCATTATCAGATTCATCTATATTTGATCTGCTACTGTTGGCATCAATTGCCATGAGGCAAACTTCCTTTTTCTTTACCTCCTCTTCTTCTTCACTGGAACTTGAAGATGAAGATTCATCTTCTGTTTCACTCCAGCTTTCAGCAACAAAGCCTTTATCCTTCTTATATTTGCTGGAAGAAGGCATGTTGTTGTGCTGTCTTCTTGTGTCCTTCTCTCTTCTCTTCTCCTTCTTCTGATTCTCTGGACACTAAGAGATGAAGTGTCCAAGTTTCCTGCAGCCAAAGCAAACCACTTCTTTAGTAGGGTTTTTATCATGCCTTGGCTTGTCATCCTGCCTGGATGACTTTCTCCTGAAGTCTTTCCTTGTCATCTTGTAGAATCTTTTAGTAAGCAAGCTCATCAGATCTTCATTTATGGATAGAGTCTCAGTCTCCTTAGCAGCCTTGAATGCAAGGCTGTGCTCCTTCCTTGCTGGTGGAGGTGTTCTTTGCTCATTTGCTTCCCTGGACTTGATAAGCTGTTCATCGAACTTTAACTTTCCTAAAAGAGATTCAGTGGAAATCTCATTTAGGCTCCTGACCTCCTTGATGGGCCAGATCCTTGAATCCCATGAGCTTGGGAAGCAAATGAGGATTTTGTCATTCACCTCTGTGAGGGTGATGTCCTTGTCTATGGTCTTTAGCTCATTGATGATTTAGCTTAACCTATTGTATATATCAGCTACTGTTTCAGCTTCCTCCTTCTTGAAGTTCTCATATTGGGATATGAGATTTGATCTTCTGTATTTTCTCTCATCAGCAGATCCAACCATCATTTGATTCAGGGAATCCCAAATGGCCTTGGCTTATGTGCATTCAGCCACCTTCTGGAAAATGTCATCTGACATTGTTTGGGCCAATATGTTCATTGCCTTGGCATCAACAATTTTGGCCTTCTTCTGAGCCTTAGTCCACTCAGGTGGTGGAACTGCATTAGTGCTGGATGATGCTACTGTTGTAAGTGTTGCAGGGGGCCTGTCAAAATGGAATTGTAGATATCTTCATCAATGGAGTTCATATATAACTTTATTCTTGCCTTCTAGATGGCAAACTTGTTCAAGTTGCACACTGGAGGTCTGGTGCTTGCATAATCTTTGTTCTGGGCTATGCTTACTATGTGAATCTACTGGAAATATACAGAGATCTAACTTAGGATCTTTGGTTCAAGGGTTAACTTGTACAACCAAAAGAACTCCCCTCTGATACCAATTGAAAGTGAGGGCTAGATCTAATATATACTCTAGAGGGGGGGGGTGAATAGAGTATTTGTGAGTAATTAAAATCTTTTGCTGAATAGTATAACTTGTTTCTAAACTCAGATGCTATATCACAACACATCAGATTAAACTAATAAAAATCAGAGAATCCTAACTATCACAGCCACAGCAAGAATAAAAGAAAAAGGCAACCAGAAAACACAAGAATTTTATAGTGGTTCCCCAACCTGGGTACATCCACTCTTCTACCACCCTGGTAGGAATCCACTTAGGTTTTTGTTCAGGTGACTGCCACCAATGAGCTTTTGGTAAGGTTCTCAAAAACAAAACCTCATGTATTTTGGTTAGGAGACTTGCAACTAGGAATCACTTTTGAAGGGAGTAGAGAACCCTTTTTACAAAGGGGGTAAGAGAGTGATGATGTCTTCTTTTTCTCAAGTATTCAACTGAGAAGACTCTGTGGATTCGATGGTGGCAAAAGCTCCCCATGAAATACTGAATTTATTCAGGGTGAAAGGAACTTTGCTTCAGGGTGATAGGCCTTCAAGCTTTAAACTTCAACCAGAAGAACTTCAGGAACTCTTTGACAGATGCAGTAGTTATTGTCCTTTGAGAGGATGACAAAAGAAGAAGACTCTTGATTTAAATGGTTGTTCTTCTTCTTCTGAAAGTTATTCTTCTTCTGGTCTTGCAGTTCTTTCCTTCTAATACTTTGTTGTTAAGAGAGAGCAAGAGTAGAGAGAATCCTTGTTGCGAGACGATGGCGTTCTACTCTTCCTGACTGGTTTTCTGTGTGTTTGTATCAGTTGTATATCGTCAGCTATCTCGTGCAGGAAGAAGAATCTATACTTTTATATTTTCGATTTAAAAGTCCATTTGAATTTTGAAATCCCTTCTGTAATCAATGCAGACGGCTTTGGAAAATTTGCATTGATTAGTTTCCCCAACTGTCCCTTTGGAAAATGACAGGCAATAATCCTAATGAAGACCATAATTAATGCTCTTGTCTAATGGTAATATTCAGAGAATATTAGAGCATTAATTACTCAGAAATCATTGCAATATAATAGGAACAGAAGAGGGAAACAACCAAGTCTGGATTCGTCGACCTGAGTCCATAGTTCGTTGAGTTGAGGTCCAAGTTCGTTGACCTCTGAATGGCTGACTGCTGCTTGACAACTTCCTTATTCTGTGCACCAAGTTCGTCGATCTAATGTCCAAGATCGTCGACCTGAGACCTGAGAACTGAGTTCGTCTAGCTGAGGTCCAAGATTGTCGACCTGAGTTTTGATTCTGGACTTAGACTATTTTCTTGTGCTGAGTGTTGAAATATCATTTTGGCGTTGTGTGTGATGTTCTCTGGTGTTGAGTGTTGAAACATCATTTTGGCGTTGAGTTTGATGTTCTCTGGCGTTGAGTGTTTAATCATCATTCTGGCGTTGAGTGTGATGTTCTATGGTGTTGAGTGTTGAAACATCTGATCCAGAATTAGTCGATCTAAGATAAGAGAACAAAGTTCTTCTAGCTGATGTTCTAAGTTTGTTGACCGAAGTTTGACTTAGAAGTTTTGTCACTTTGTCTAGAGTTCGTCGAGCTGAGAACCAAGTTCGTCGAGCTCAGCTCAGAGAATTGTCTCTGAGTTCGTCGAGCTGAGCACGACTTTCGTCGACCTGAGATCGAAGAACATAGAGATCTTTTTCTAAGTCTTGAATTTTCTCTAAGTCTTGAGTCTCTGGCAGTGTTGGAGGCTGTTCCCTGGCATTGTTGACTCTAAGGACTAGACCTAGACTCTAGGACACAACCATGACCCTGGCTATAAATGTTGGGTCATATCCTAACTTAGTGAACCTAGCCCAAATCCAACTAGGGATCCAACAGACTGACTCCCCCTCATCAGAGTCAGAAGAAGAAGAGGAAGCCTATATTGGGTTGTACACTACTGAAGAAGGAGATGTAGAAGCAGACTGCCTCAAAAGTCTGGCTGCTTTAGAAGAAGAAGTTGAGAAGATTCATCCTGCTGCTAGGATAGAAGACAGGGCCCCTATATCACAATCTGATGGTGATTTAGAGGTGGATTCAGAAGATGACAACTGATGTCTTGGGCTAATGGCTAAGTCAGATGAAGAAACCAGCCAGGATCAGCCTGGTCCAAGCAAGGTAAATTCTATTACTAGCTCTGCATGTTCAGATTATGAATCAGCTCCAGATTATTGTGCCTATACATCAAGTGATGATGATGTCTCAGAATTTGAGGGAGACATCAATCAATTGATTAATAAATATGGTGAACTTATACATGCTCTAAAGAAGAGCAAGCTCCTGGCCAAACAGCAGGCTCATGAAATTGCCTCTTTAAAGCTTGCGGCTTCAGAATCAGCAAAATTGCTAAATATGAAAATGGAAGAAGTTAGCAAACTGAAGAATGCAACAATCATTCAGATGGGTACCATAACCTTCAAGAATGACCATATTAGGAATCTTGAAGGAAAGATCCAAAAGGAGAGGGAACTAATGGCTAGCTAATCCAAGCCTAGCACAGTGTTGCCCTTGATAGACTCATTCTCCTCCCAAAAGGGAAAGAAAGTGTTTGGATTCAAGGGAAGTACAAGAGCTGCTAATCCCAAGGGAGAGGGCAAAGCTCAAGTGGAGCCACTAGCCTTTAAGCCTCGATAAAAATTTGTTAGAGTGCAATTTCCCTCCAACAGTCATGACCATGAGAGTATTTATGGTCACTGGAATCATGCTAGACCATCTTGTGTGAACAAAGATGTTCCAAAATATGGTGGTAGTCATAGCAAAGGTACAAGTACCTATGATAAAATATACATGGCCCATCCTAGACCATTTGTGTTTGGTGCAACAGCCCCTTCAGTCAAGGGTAAAGCTGCTGACTATTCTTCAATTCCTCCAGCCCACTCTAAGACAAAGGGCAAGGATATCAGTACACCAGACCTGGGAATCTATGAGTCCATCAAGGGTATGCTTTCTGAAAAGAAAGCTGCTGCTAGAAGGGCTCAAGATATCCCAAGCACTTCTATCGCCAGACCCACCACTAGTCAGATTAGGGATGGAAAATCAAGGAACAGGACTGTTACTACTCCTTCTAGACCCAGAGCTGCTGTTAACACAGCCACTAGAACTGCTCCTAAAAGAAGGTACAACATCCATGAGTGTTGGTGCTATGGCAAAGTAGGTCACTTTGTTGTTGATTGCTGGCACAATAATAGTGTGCAGAGAGCAAATGTCAGCTTGCCTGTCAGAAAAGCTGTACGCAGGCAGAGTTATTTTCAGGCTAACATGCACCAAGGACCCAATAAAAATTGGGGTCCTAAGGTTAATTGATTTGTGTTTTGCAGGTTAGTTCAAGTGCTCATACCCATATATGGTACTTGGACAGTGGATGTTCTAGACACATGACTGGAACAAGGAGCATGTTGAAAAATTATTCTCCAGTAAGTAATGGACAAAAGGTTATCTTTGGTGGGTCAGAAAAAGGGGTGACTAGAGGTTATGATAAGATCTCTAATGGCATAGTAACTATCATTAGAGTAGCATATATGGAAGGGTTTCAACACAACCTGATAAGCATTAGCCAACTCTGTGATCTTGGCTAAGACATAGTATTCCACAAGGATAAGTGCCAAATTAGGAGGTTAAGTGACCAAGAGGTAATCTTAACAGGCACTAGGAGTGGGAATGTGTAATGTTTAGATTTCCTATGCTCTAGCAAAGACTCACCTGTATGCCTTGTTGTAGATGAGAAAGCTTCTTCCTGTGTCTAGTGGCATAAGAGTCTAGCCCATCTAAATTATAGGACCATAGACAAGTTGTTCAACAATGAGTTGGTTAGGAATAGGCCTAAGTCTATATGCACTAAGGAGGGTATCTACTCTGCATGCCAAAAGGCCAAACAGACTAAGACCTCCTTCAAGAGCATTGACACCAAAGATTCAGTGAGGTGCTTATACCTCTTGCATATGGATCTGTTTGGTCCTATGCCAATTCAAAGTCTAGGTAGGAAAGTCTACACCCTTGTGGTTGTTGATTACTTTTCCATATTTGTCTGGGTGTTCTTTTTCAGGAAGAAATCTGAAACCCCTGATGTCCTTCAGACATTTGTCAAGCAAATTCAGAATGAATTCAACAGTACTATGGTAAAAATCAGAAGTGACTATGCCATTGAGCTTCAGTCTGAGTGTATGACAAGATTCTGTGAAGAATTAGGGATTGATCAAGAATTTTCCTCTCCTAGAACACCTCAACAAAATGGAATTATTGAGAGGAAAAATAGGACTCTCATTGAGGCTAGTAGAACCTTACTAAGTGACTTATCCCTCCTAGAATACTTTTGGGCTAAGGCATTTAACACTGCATGTTATGTCCTTAATAGGGCTTTTATCACCAAGAGCCACAAGAAGACTCCCTATGAGATCTTGAAGGGCAGAAAACCAAACCTGAGTTATTTCACGATCTTTGGTTGCAAGTGCTATGCGCTCAACAATGGAAAAGTCCATTTAACTAAGTTTGCTGCCAAGTCCAATGAAGGGATCTTTGTTAGGTACAACACTCATAGTAAAACATATAGAGTCTACAACTTAACTACCCAAGTTGTAGAAGAGTCAATGCATGTTAATTTTGATGAATCCAACATGGTTAACTGTGAGCTGCCAAGCTCCTCCTCTTATAGTATTTCAAGTACAGAGTAGATGATGGAAAAGATGACCACCAAGGAAGCTACCCCCATAGCCCAAGGAAATGATGATGGACTACCTACTCCAAGAGAAGGGGACAACATACCTGAAGAAGATGAAGACCAGCTGGCTGAAAACCCTGAAGATCTGCAAGCTGCAGCTAGATTGCCTCCAGCTATCAGGCATCTAAGGGACCATCCAGTACACCAAATCATTGGTGATGCAAATCAAGGAGTCCATACCAGAAGTAGGAGCATGAATACAGCCCTTTACTCAAGCTTCCTGTCTCAAGAAGAGCCAAAGAAGTTTGAAGAAGCAATCAATGACCAGTTTTGGATTGGAGCAATGCAAGAAGAACTGGACCAATTTAAGAGATGTAAGATCTGGAAGTTGGTCCCCAAACCACAAGGACAAAATATCATAGGGACTAAGTGGATCTATAGGAACAAGTTGGATTAAGATGGCATTATGGTCAAAAAAAGGCTAGACTGGTGGCTAAAGGCTACAGACAAGAAGAGGGCATAGACTTTGACCAGACCTTTGCCCTAGTAGCCAGATTGGAAGCCATAAGGATTTTTGTTGCATTTGTTGCTCATCAGGGATTTAGAGTCTACCAGATGGATGTTAAGTCAGCATTCCTTAATGGGGACCTAAAAGAGGAAGTATATGTGGATCAGCCACCAGATTTTGTAGACCCTAACTCTCCCAATTTTGTTTATAAGCTTAGGAAAGCTCTATATAGGCTAAAGCAAGCCCCTAGGGATTGGTATGAAAAACCTTGTCCACCTTCCTAATTGAGAACAAATTCTCAAGGGGGAAGATAGAAAAGACCTTATTCCTAAGGGAATCAAAGGACAAGCTTATCCTAGTCCAAATATACGTTGATGACATTATCTTTTGATCTACTGATGACAACCTTTGCAGGAAGTTTGCTAAACTTATGAAAGGGAAGTTTGAAATGAGCAGCATGGGTAAGCTCAAGTTCTTCTTGGGACTCCAAGTAAGACAAACTGATGATGGCTTGTCCATATCCCATTCCAAGTTCACCAGGGAGATAATCAAAAAGTATTGTATGGAGAATGCCTCCACCATTAGAAATCCCATGGGATCAAGTATTCCTATAGCCAAAGATATGGCAGGGAAACCTGTTGATGATTCTTTGTATAGAAGGATAATTGGCTCCCTTTTATACCTGACTGCTAGTAGGCCTGACATCATGTATACCACATGTGTCTGTGCTAGGTATCAGGCATGCCCTAAAGAATCTCATTACTTTGCTGCAAAGAGAATCTTGAGATATCTTAAGGGCACACCAGATCTTGGTCTATGGTACCCTAAAAATAAAGATTTTGATCTAATTGGATTTTCAGATGCAGATTTTAAAGGTTGCAAAGAAGATAAAAAAATCACTACTGGAACCTATCAGTTCTTAGGAAGAAGGCTAGTTTCTTGGAGCAGCAAGAAATAACTAGTGTGGCTATATCCACAACTGAGTAAGAATATATATCAGCTGGCAGCTACTGTGCTCAGTGGCTGTGGATCCAACATCAACTACAGGATTACAACCTTCAAGTAAGTAAAACTCCTCTCTACTGTGATTCTACAAGTGCTATCTCTATTACTACGAATCCTGTCTCACACAGCAGGATTAAGCATATATAAATAAGATATCATTTTATTAGGGAGCATGTGGAGAAGGAAGACATCAGTCTTGAGTTTGTCCCTCCAAAAAAGCAAGTGGCTGATATATTCACTAAGTCATTAGATGAAGCAAAGTTCAATACCCTCAAATTTGAGTTGGGTATATTGAACTTGGAATAGCTTCAAACACTCCATTTTGCATATTTTTTTGGTGCAGGTATTGTTCCTCTTACTGGACATACAGACTCCCCATTAGTATGAGTTCACTGATGCTTCTATTGAGGGGGAGTAAGTCACTCTGGAGAGAAGAGAGCAGTGCAACCAATGGAAGGATCAGCACCCATCTTCCTATTCTATAGAAGTCAAAAAGGGGGAGAAAAGAGAGAACGTCTTAGTAAGGGGGAGTCATTACAAAGCAAGGGGGAGAAATAACACCATGCAGCAAAACAAGGGGAGTAAGGACAGATACCTTACAGAAACCTTACAGCAAAACATGGGGAGTAAGTTATGCTCATCATACAAGAAATGAGGTACATTTACTTATAGCATGTCAGAATTTCAATAGTTATTTTGTTGTATAGGTTGTGTATATCCTTGACTAAGGAAAGAAAACATTTTTGATAAAGGTTTTGACTTCTTACAAATAGGGGGAGATTGTTGGTTCCATTGTTCTCAATGTCCAAGATTTGTGAGAAGTCAAACAGGTCAATGTCAAACACATCAACTGTACTTGATGTGCATTTGAGGTATTGAGTGCAGGTTGTCCATATCACATTGATTGAACATGTGGGCACAATTAGTGGTTGTTGAACATAGCAAAATTTGCCTAAGTCCACAGACGTTGAGTGGAGCAAGCTCACTCAACGCCAGAGGTTTGGATACAATATTTCCTTGTAAAAATTTGCCTAAGTCCACAGGCGTTGAGTCAGGATAGATCACTCAATGTCATATAACATTTAGCGTTGAGTCTATCTCAGCCTAACTGGCAGATAGCCAAAAATTTGGCTAAGTACAAATGCGTTGAGTATAGTCTACTCACTGAACGCCATACAACAAAAAGGCTGTAAGTCAGGCTGAGCAAGTCTAAGCCTAGAGAAATTGGCTGAAATTTTAGCTATGTCCACAGACATTGTGTGTAGCTTACTCACTCAATGCTAGATAACAGAAAAATTTTGTTAAAGTAGTTTGGCGTTGAGTGGAGCCTACTCTCTCAATGCCAAGGCGTAGAAATATTTGCTAAGAAAAATAGCGTTGAGTGAGGCAAGCTCACTCAATGCTCTCGACACTCTCAATGCCTTGGAGCAGAAATTTGGCTAAGTCCAAATAAGTGGACTGTTTGGCTTTCGTCGAGCTCATGTTTGTCAAACTGAGCTCAGAGTTCGTCGAATTGAGCCAGGAGTTCGTCGAACTTAGTTCAGTATTTCGTCAAACTAAATCTAGAGTTCGTCGATCTGAACTTATGTTTTCATCAAGATCAAGTTCGTCGAACTGAGCCTAGAGTTCGTCGAACTAAGTTAAGCCTTTCATCGAACAAAGCTTGTAGTTCGTCGAACTGAACTTTTGCTTTCGTCGAGCTGAGCTTGCAGTTCGTCGAACTAAACTTTTGCTTTCATCAAACAGAGCCTGCAGTTCGTCGAACTGAACTTATGCTTTCGTCAAACTGAGCTTGCAGTTCGTCGAATTGAACTTTTGCTTTCGTCGAGCTGAGCTTGCCGTTCGTTGAACGGAGCTCAGCATTTGTCAAGCTCAACACTTAGACAGAATTTTGTCTAAGTGTTGTGGTGTTGAGTGATACCTACTCACTCAACACCTTTGGTTCTGATGATTGAATCTTGTCCAAGTCTAAAGATGCTGAGTCATGCTGACGTCAGCAAAGTCAAATTGTCAACCAAAATTCAAATGTTGTGGAATTGATGCCCGAGACGTTGGCGGCAGGCTGTCATCATCTTGTGCACTTTCCAAGGAATATTTCCACCATAAAGTGTTTGGGCCCACACACACAACAAGGAGTCATTAAATCAATATTAATGGGAAATCATGCGTTGGAAGGCTTAATCTCAGCCATCAATCCTGGTGGTGGGACCCACTACTCAATTAACCTTCAGTATAAAAGGAAAGAAATCGGCCACAACAATCATCGATCAATCAATCAATTCCCCGTCTAGGTTTTCTGAAAATGAAAAAGAAGGGTGGACGAACATCATCTTCTTCCTCGCCATTTTCATCGAGCCTGAAGAAGTGGTTCAGCATAGTGAACCTTGCTGGGAAAGAGTTAGCTGGAGCAATTTCCATCTGCAATAGCAGGATAAGAATTCATTCTAAGGTAGCAGATCTACAAGTTCTGCAGAGAAAAGAAAGCTGGTTGAAGAAAGAATCTACTACTTATTTCATTGTTTTTATCAGCAAGAGGTTGGACAGATATCTGCTCAATCCAGAAAGAAAGAGACACAGAGATCTTGATCTGGTGTCTAATCATATAACCTTTCTTGTTCTTTTGTTTAGATTCTTTGTGAATCTGTTGTTAGAAGCCTGTATTATAAATGTTAAGGTCTTTGTGACCTGTGGTTGGCTTTGTGCCAGGTGAAAGGTCTTTGTGAAAGAGAGGGATATATAGGTTTTACTCTAGAGGGGGGGGGGGTGAATAGAGTATTTAAAAAATGTTTAGATTTATTGTAGAATTAAAATACTTATAACTATAACTAGTGAAATAAAATAGGCTAGACTACCACAGCATAACACAGCACGCAAAGAAATCACACAGCAACCAGATGACACAAGAAAATTTATAGTAGTTCCCCAAATCTGGGTACATCCACTCTTCTACCACCCAGGTAGGAATCCACTTAGGTTTTTGATCAGGTGCCCTATCACCACAAGATCTGCTATAGGTAGATCTAGAGATCCTTTGAGATTTTGATCAGGAGCTCAAAATCCAATAGGTTTTTTGATCAGGTGCCCTATCACCACAAGTGTTCACTTTTGAAGGGAGAGATAACCCTGTACAGATGGAGGTAAAAGAAACAAGAATGTTTGGAAATCTTCTCTTTCTCAGGCAAATGAGAAGACTGTGTGGATTAAAGTTGAATGTCCAAGCTCCCCCTGAGATGTTGTATATATTCAGGAAGAGGAAACTTGGCCCTGGGTGTAGGTCTTCAAAATATGTTACAGAGCCTTTTGAATCTTTGAACTGTTATTGATTTTTAGCTCTCTGTAAATCTTTGAAGACAGAAGAAGGAAGAAGATTGGAGAGAGTCATTTTTGAAAAAGTTCTTCTTCTTCTTTTCAGCAAAACATGCAAGATCCGTTGAGAGCAATATTCTTCTCTGACTGCTGATTGATTACAGTCTGTTTCTCTTTTTGTATAAATTTTTTCAGAATGAATAAAATGGCATCAATTTGAATTCCTAAGACAAAACGTAATTCTCTGCAAGAAATGTGGAGCCCAAACGGCTAGATATTACTGTTAATCATAAATGCATTTCCATAACTGTCTTGATAAACTATTCTGTGAATACCATAATTAATGCTTCAAGAATACGGCAATCATCCTTGAGAGAATCAGCATTAATTATCAGAATATATTTGCCTTAAAATACTTTATCATAATCAAAATAAATAACTCTGACCATCCTGAAGAACTGATAACTGAAAGCAGTATAGAAACGTAGAGCTCCGTTCAGAGATCGTCGAACTGAGTTAAGTGATCGTTGACTAGAGAACGGCTATCAGATCACTGCTGAGAAGAACGAAATCGTCAACCTGAGCTCGTAGATCATCGAGCTCAGTTCAGAGTAGAAGACTCTGAGATCATCGATGGGAGATCGACGATCGTCGGGCTGAGTTCTACTATAGTCGAACTGATATATATAGTCCACAACATTTATCTGAATCTAAGTCTGAGTCCACTACAATGCTGGTCTGCACAAATCCTGACCTAGAGGGGACCTAACTAAGACTTAGACAGAGACCCTAGATATACCTGGGGGTCAAGACATCCTAGGAGTGAACTTAGCACAAATGCAAACAAGGGTTCCAACAATCTCCCCCTATTTGTGTGAGGTCACTCAAAAACAAAAACTGAAAAGAAATAAAATACAAAGACCATAAATATCTGAAGGGATGAAATAACATCAGCATATATGTTATAGCAGTGCATTGTATATAATCAGTTAAGCAATAGACAAAGAGTACAAACTATAATCTATCAGATGGAGAACTAGACGAGGGTTTAGAGAAAATTATCTTCCTGCTTGGGTCTAGTATATTCTTCGTAGAAGTCATCAAGTCTTGTCCACCAAGAGATGTCTGAGTGCTGGTCTTGGGCACAATTATTTCAGGATGCAATGCCATAAATTCAGCTGGATCAATGAATTTCTTGCTGACTTGAAGTTTATTCAGCTCTTTTTCTCTATAGGAAGACATAGTAGAGAATTTAGATGGATCTTCTCCTTCTTCTACAACTTTTCTTATCTGAGAGAGACCAATCAGTTCCTGAAGCCTTACCATCCTAAAGTTTGGATCAAGTTCCTGATCAATAGGTGGCTGATCTTCTTGAGGAGGCATCATTGTAACTGCTTTGAACTGAGTGGATTGAGTTTGAAACTTTGTTGTGTTGTGTTGTTTATCACTTTGAGAATAGAGAGATCTTGGAGGAGCAGCCTCACTGTACTTTATTTTATGAGATACAACAGGTCTTCTTGACTGATAAGTAGCTATCTTCTGATCCTTGGGAGGAACTTGTTGTTGAGGAGGAGAGAAGGAAGGGTTTTGATAAATCACTTCTTTTACTTATTCTGAGGAACTTTGACTTCTATGCTGCTGCCGGTCTCCTTGGGATTGAGTCCTGGAAGATCTATCCTGCCTTTGATATGATCTTGAGAAAGAGGAAGGCTGGGAAGATGCACCAGATGCTTAAGAAACAACACCTGAAGCATCAGCAGTAGGAGGAGGAGGAGGAGGGCCTCTTCTGAATTTCTGAGGAGGAGGAGAATATCTCCTGCTCTTCTTCCTGGCTTTCTGCTCATTTTTGGATAACCACATCCATCTCTCCATGCCAGGGTATGGAGTAATCACTTTCAAGATGTAATAAGGGGTATCATTTGTATTTCCTGGCTTGGGAGCAGCCTGGGGAGCAAAATTTCTTTTCCTTAAAACTTTCTTTTTCTTAGAATTACCATCCTCGAAATTATCATCATCAGAAGAAGAAGAACCCTGGGATTGTCATACAAATCATCAATTTCCTTCACCTGTTTGTCAGCAATCTTTTTGGCAGCCTTTTCTTTGGCTTCTTCCTGAATATCAATAGCAATGAAATCATGCAGAGATGGAAGAGTGTTGTAAGACTCACAAAGATTAACTAAACTTGTTTCTAGGGCTAGGGCCAGATTTTCTGAGGCCACTAGATCAAGTAGTTCATCAGCAATTAAGATGGCATCAAACTCATTCTTTTCTTCTGACATAAGCATAGGCTCAACATCCAAAGGGGATGACATATCTATACACACTGTAACTGATGGAATATCTGTATAAACTGGAGCTGATTGAATCTGCAGATGTTGTTTCACAATAGAAAGACTCATGGGTCTGGTATAACAGACCAAGGCCCTGGAAGAATTGATCTCAACTGAAAACAAAACTGATCTAAAAAGAGAGAATGAATGTAAAAGAATTTGTAAATTAATGGAGGGATTAATAAAACAGTAACCACTAGAAATCTTAGGAATTGACACATCAGTGTCTTCATCTGACATCAGCAAATCTGAGTAAAGAACTGTGTCTGCACAAAATTTCTGAAACACTTCTTTTTCCTTCACACCTGGAGGAGACTAAGCCTGAAGCTCTGCTTAGACTGAACCTACAACATCTTCATTGGACATCTACCCCAGCCTGGTTTCAGTGAGAACTGGAACAAGGCCCCCAGATGAAGAAGGGAAATTGGAAGCAGAAATAGAGGCAAAAAAGAGGAAATAGAGAGAGCAAGAGGTGAAATAGCCTCTGCTATCAAGGATTTTAGAGTATGAGTGAGGAGTTCCAGAATATGAGAGATGACGGTTTGATCAATTTGAAGAAACTCAGTTGGAGTATGAGTTGAGACGGAATTTTTTGAGGGAGGAGGAGTGAAATCGGTCATGATCTCATCCTGAATAGGGGAGTTTCTGGAAGAATGAATTGGGGAAATATGTTGTGAGGTTTCAGTGTTGATGGGTGAATCAGGTTGGTGAGAAGGAGATGAGAGAGGTGAGAGTAGGTCAAAATTTAGAAGGGACAAGGTTTTGAGGTTTTGATGTTCAGTAGGGTGAATGGGAGATGATGGCCGAATAGGAGAAGAGATGTTTTGGACAACATGGGTGGGTAGAGAAGGAACACTGGGAATAATTGGAGGAGGAGGAGGAAGATAAGGAACTTCTTCATTAGGTTGGGAAGTGGCTGTGACATCCCTTGTGTCCTCAGATGTAAGGGAGGAGGTTCCAGCCCTGGAGGGCTTTTGAATCGTCCTCTCTCATTTCCCGAATAGAGAGGAATCCAACCTCTTGCTTGCATTAATAGCTATGGTTGGAGAAACCAATAGCTCTGGAGCTGTTTTTTGAAGGAAGATTCCCAGAATTCTTCCTAAGCAGACTTACTTCTTGTTGTTCTTCCTCTTACTCAAATCAAAGAACAAGCTGGCCCAATCAATGGCCTTCTTATTTACAAGAGCAGACATAATGGCAAACTATTGCCTATTGATGTTGTCATGGGCCGAATGCTTCCCCAGCAGAACCTTTCCCACGATATCCGCAAGGAACTTAAAACCTACGGATAAATTTTTCTTTAATAACTTAGATGGGATGCCCTCGACATTACCCATCTCCAATAGCATCCTGCTATATTCTGAACTATCCTATTCCATGTCATCTGATCCATTCTTTAACTCAAAAACCTCTGTAAGAGTTGCAGGGTTTAGAGTCACGTGCTATCCTGAGACGAAATCGATCATAGAAGAGTCATTTGTAGAGGAAGTGTAAACCCATTCTTTAATTTCAGCAACAGATAGTTTTATCCTTGTATTCATGAATTTCTTCAATCCCTGATCATCGCACAACTGTAACATTTCCTGAAAAATGGGATCACAATGACTGAATAAGTAGAAGTCGACGTCGAATCTTGTGTCGGACTTCATCGCCGCGAGAACTGTTTCAGAAATCGCCATGGAAAACCTGTAGACTCAAGAGAGACAGAGAGATCAAGAGCAAAGAGAAGCAGAAAGAGCGGGACAGAGATCAAAGAGAAACCTACATATAGGGTTTCTTTTTGGAATATGAAGAGACGATCTCTATCCGACGATAAAACAAGAAACGTCAATCTTAGGTCAAAGATGTAATTTATAAACAAATAATATCTTTGGTCTCTGATCTCGAAAAAAATCGATAGTCGAGCTTAGGTCGACGATTGATTTACTAAAGAAGTCATCGATCTCCGGTCGATGATTTTTGTCTTCACACAGAGCTGTCGTCAATATCAGGTCGACGATTTGGCTCAAGATGAGTTCAAAGATCGCCGATCTCTGTTCGACGATCGTTGACCACATCTTCACAAAGACAAAAGTCAATTTTAATCCATGTCATTTATCATTCCAAGCTGATTCAAAAAGAATAGATGTTTTTGCACATCTAGAGGCTTGGTAAAAATATCTCCTCTTTGAAAATCAGTGGAGATAAACTTAAGGTTAATCTTGTTTTTGTCAACACAATCTCTAAGAAAATGATGCCTTATTTCTATATGCTTGGTCCTAGAATACAGGACTGTATTTTATGCAATAGATATGGCACTGGTACTATCACAAAATATGGGGGAATTTTTGAGAGAATACCCATAATCCAGTAGCTGATTTTGAATCGACAAGATCTGTGAACAGCAACTCCCAGCTTCTATATATTCAGCTTCTGTAGTTGATGTAGACACAGATGATTGTTTCTTGCAAAACCAAGATACTAATCTATCACCCAGGAATTGACAAGTTCCTGAAATGCTTTTTCCGTCAAACTCTACATCCAACATAGTCAGCATCAGAATATGCAGTTAATTCAAATTCTGACTCTGTGGGATACCAAAGTCCTAGATTAAGACAACCCTTTAAGTATCTTAAAATTCTCTTGAGGAGAATTAAATGAGATTCTTTAGGGTTGACTTGAAATCTAGCACAAAGACATTTTGCAAATATTATATCAGATCTACTTGCAGTAAGATATAGTAGGGACCCAATAATTGCCCTAAAATTTTTCTGATCAACAGGTTTACCCTTTTCATCAGAATCAATTACTGCATTAGAAGCCATGGGTGTCTTCATTGCTGAGGCATTAGCCATCCCAAACCTTTTTACTAATTCCTTAGCATATTTGGACTGAGATATGAAGTTGCCATCAGGAGCTTGCTTTACTTGAAGACCAAGAATGTAAGAAAGTTCACCCATGCTACTCATTTCAAACTTAGAGTGCATAAGGTCAGAAAACCTTTTACAAAGTTTAGAATCAGTAGATCAAAATATAATATCATCAACATATACTTGAACTAACAGAATCCTATCATGATGATGTCTAACAAACAAAGTCCTATCAACAATGCCTCTAGAAAATTTATGCTCTAAAAGAAAGCTAGCTAGGGTTTCATACCAAGCTCTTGGAGCTTGCTTTAGACCATAGAGAGCCTTATGCAATTTGAAAACATAAGAGGGGTGAGTTGAAGAGATAAAACCTAGTGGTTGTTCCACATATACTTCTTCCTTAAGTTCCCCATTGAGAAAGGTACTTTTGAAATCCATTTGATATACCTTGAATTTCTTATGAGCAACATAAGCCAAGAAAATTCTGATCGCTTCAAGCCTTGCAATAGGTGCAAAGGTTTGATCATAGTCAATACCTTCTTCTTGCCTATAGCCCTTGTGCCACTAGTCTTGCTTTGTTTCTGACCACTATACCTTGAGCATCCAATTTGTTTCTGAAGACCCATTTAGTTCCAATAACTAACTGTCCTTTGGGTCTGGGAACCAAGTTCCAAACTTTGCATCTTTCAAACTGATTTAGCTCCTCTTGCATTGCAATAATCCAGTGTGGATCTTTCTCAGCATCTATAATGGATGAGGGCTCACTTTAAGATAAGAAACAGGCATGCATCATGTAACGTCCCAATTCGCGCTAGGCCCCTTGATTGCGTATTTGAGTTAAGGGGGCTGTGGTGAGCCCAATGGGGGATGTGGGTGAACAGGTACGGACGTACGGGAAATGAGGAAAATAAGGCAAAATGGCATTTTTGGCTGACACGGGTATGGACACGGCCGTGTCCATACCCGTGTGCCTCATAAAAATAGGCTTACCAGTCAGAGAGGTACACGGGTATTGGGACACGGGCGTGTCCCTAGCCGTGTGCCAAGGACACGGGTTGGGACACGGGCGTGTCCCTAGCCGTGTGCCTAGGACACGGGTCGGGACACGGCCGTGTCCCTACCCGAGTGCCGCAACCCTGACCCGGCAGAAAGTGGTTCTGGGATGAACACGGCCCTAGACACGACATGCCACACGGCCGTGTCACCTGAACACGGGTAGGAACACGGCCGTGTGCCTACCCGTGTCTGCGATGTATAAAAAGGAAAAAGTTGGGAAACCCTAGCATTTCATCTCCTTTCTTCTGCCCCGAAATTTCTGAGAGGGTTCTTGGCTGGAGGAGGAGGAAGAGCTTGCCGGAGCCATCTTTGGAGGAATCAAAACGCCGCCACCGTCAAGGGAAAAACAATGCCGCCGCGAAGGAGTGCGAGGCTCATGGCCGGCCATGGTGGTACCGCTGGACTTGTGGTGAGCTTCCTCCCCTCTCCCTTGGTGCTAGATCTATAGTTATTTTAGGAGAGACATCGACTCCATAGAGTCTTGATGGTGAGGAGGAGAGTTCTTAGGATAAGCCATGCCTAGGTTTTAGGCTTAGTCTCCCTCAACCTTCTCATCATTCAAAGTGGAGATGAGAGGGGTTTTCGTTGGGGGTTTGGCTTTGAAAGGAGAAATAAGGTTGGGTGTGATTTCTGGAGAAGTTTATGCGAGGTCGTTGCAAGGAAGAAGATGAACGGATGCCGTTCATCTCGCCTTAAGATGCGTGCAGAAATCTGATTTCTGCACGCGGCGACCTTCGTGGCCAATTTCGGAGGTGTTCTGGCCAGATCTGGGTGATCGACTCAACACTAAAGTCGTAGCCCTTGAAATTACCTTTCCAACGAGGGGTTGCTCGTTTCCATGCGATACCTGTAGCCACGGGAAAGCTGGTTCGAGCCCGCTGCATTCGGGAAAATTCCTGTACAGGAAACTGTTTCCTGTACGTATTCGAGTTGAATTTCTGGTATGTTGCAACCAGATCTGGGCGATCGACTCAACACGAAAGTCATAGCCCTCGCGAATACCTTTCCAACGAGGGGTTGTGCATTGTGATCGGATTCCTGTAGCTCCGGGAATCCCAGTTTTAGTATTGGGCTATCCTATATTATTGCACTTGTTAATTTATAATGTTAGCACTCTTGCAATGATTGTGATTTGCTCATTTGATATCTTGCTCCCATATATCTATAATGTTGTTGTTGCTATAATTTAGCATGGTTACTCATTTGGTTGTGTATTGGGGAATAACCATGTAATGGTAGAGAAATGGATTGGATGGGAAGGTTAGATATTAGGAGTTGAGATTGGTATAGGTTATATTATACAATTTGGTGTTGAACATATCTATTATGCGTAGTGTTGAGGTGAATCCATTGAATAGGTGGGCGTGAACATGATGAACACTATGTGAAGAGTATTTTGTAACTGTAATCCGAGCCCAAGGGGTTTATTAACATCCGATGCATAGAGTTGAAGTCTCCCTACGGGTAGCATCGAGTGAGTTGTTTTGGAGCATGTGATGTGCGACGATTCATCGTGTCGCGACGTTGAGATAATGATTGTGGCAGGTCTACGGGTTCGCCAGTAGTCACACCGATGGGAACCAATGGGTAGACCTTGGGCGGTAGGGTTAGATACTTGGTGTCCATAACCCGAGATCTCCTCCGTGCCATGAGAACGGTTGGGCTTGCACCTCGTGCGTTTCCGAGGTTCCATCCGGTTCGAAATCAAGGCCAGGTTGGGCTGTGTTCTTGGTGCACATTTACCCAAGACCCCTTCTGAGCCGTAGTACGCATGTGAGCTCCGCTGTTGTGTTCTTAGCGTTGAGGCGTACAGGGGCCTAGGATAGGTAGTGTGATACCACCTAGTAGTGGAGACGCCCGCTCCACTGTCGCCGTCTGGCCACGACGGACGACGCCTGAGAGGTTAGCTACCTGCTCGAAAAGTGGGAACTTCTAGTCTGTGTCGACATAGCAACTTGCATGTGCGTGCGCATGATTCGGTCATACCATAACATTCATAACATGTCATTCATTGCATACACAAGATCCTCATCATATAAGTTTGTATGGGCACTCTTATACGATGAGTTACTATACTGTTAAGCCGATCCTTAACTTATAAGTTTGTATGGGCACTCTTATAAGTTAAGTTACTATTCTGATTAATTATACCTGCTGTCATTTATATATTATTGATATTCGTAGAACTGCTAGTTGTGTAGCGTAGTTTATACTTCACCATACTTACTGTCACCTGCTTGTTTACTTGCTTATGTATATATATATTGTACCTGTGTTCCTTTCTCCGCCCGGTGCCGAGGAGTCGCCGGGGGAGCGGATGTGAAGCCACTTAGTCTTATGACTAACGGTTGCTACGTCTTCCTTTTTAGGAGGAAACCCCGCAGGTAGAGCGGCAACGGACTATGCAGCAGGACAGCCAGGCCCGGAGGATAGGACCTGAGGTGGTGGTGCCATCGGCACCGTCAGTGATAGTCGTGAGTGTTTTCATGTAGCTGTTTGGCAAAACATTTCTAGACTCTTGTTCCTTTTGTACAAGCCTGTTGTGCTTGTTATCTTCCGCTACTTTTGGACTTTAACTTAGCTGTGAACTGAACTGCTTTTAGCTTTACTTTTCTGTTATGGTTGGGTTGGCATAATTGTTGTGATATGGATTGTAGCCGGTGGAATAGGCGTCTTGTGGTAAAGGCTAACCCGTGTGTTAGTGCTACCGCAAGGCGGCTATTTCGGGCATAAGACTCCCCTCGTGCCGTGTGTTGTGTTCCGGGAGGGGGGTCTTACAAATGGTATCAGACTAAGCCGATCTTCACCTACAGCAGTCAGGTAACAATGGGCCACTCCCGTTCGATTAGTCGGTTTGGGGACAAACCGACTTAGCGGAAGCAGTGGTGTGCCCATATATAATTCACACTAAGTTGTCCAACTTTGACATTAGTTTTAGCCAACCTGACCCTAGTTTGTACCTTGCGTATAGGTCCCAGCGCAGGTGGAGCCGGTTGGGGGCACTCCTACCCCTTCCGTCCCTTCACAATTCCAGCAGTCGGAACTGGGACAAACGCTGTCAGCCATATTGGATGCATTTAAAGCCCAGCAAGCTCCGGTGCAACAACAGGCGCCAGGCTCCAACTGGGTGAGCACCTTCCGTGCCCTGTCCCCTCCTGCCTATCTTGGGACAGAATCGCCGGTGCGCACCGAGGAATGGCTTGATACCGTGCAGGAATTGATGGCTGGCATAAGATGTCCGAACAACATGGCGGTGACATTGGTAGTGACGCTGCTAGAGCTACATGCCAAAAGGTGGTGGAAGTCCCTCATGGGCTCCACCTTCCAAGGGCGGTTGTACACGGACATCAGTTGGAACGAGTTCACCGAGGCTTTTCTGGATCACTTCATTCCTTCTTCTGCTCGGGATGAACTTGAAGAAAGATTTCTGCAGCTGAAGCAGGGATCGAAATCGGTAACGGAGTACCAGAGGGAGTTCCAACACCTCGCTAGGTTTGCTGATTCCTATGATTTGGACGATAGAGGCTATGCGAAGCGCTTCTACAAAGGGTTAAGGGACCCCCTGAGGCAGGCCCTTTTGTTTATAGCCGATGGAAGCCTGGCAGAAATCATTGACATGGCAAGGAGACTGGAGGCGGACCACATGGGATGTGGCAAGAGACCTGCGGAAGGAGTAATTGAAGTCGGCCCTAGTAATAGAAGGCGGAATGATCATGGCAGAGGAAGGGGAAACCACAGAGGCGGTCGGTGGGTCAACCGGAACTATCGGGTGGAGTACCCAATTCCGCAACCACTACCTTTACCACCACCACCGCAGCAGCAATATTATCAACAACCTGGGGGCCGACGTGAGATGATATGTTTTGAGTGCAACCAACCGGGGCATGTCCGACGAGTTTGCCCGCGACTGATCGGGGGTGCCCCTATTGCTCCCCCTCCAGTAGCTCCACGGGGGCGAGGGCACATGCGTGGCCGAGGAAGAGGACCACCAGGGAGAAATCAAGGACATGCACGGGAGCATGTATTCGCATTGGATATGACTCAGGAGAGAAATCCGCAGGAAGTCATCACCGGTACGTGCAAAATTTATTAATATTATATGACTTGTTGGATTTACGATACAAATGATAAGCGCAATTTTGAATAGTGATTACCTTTTTGGAACTTAGGCACTGTCATGGTCAGCGGGAGACCCGCCTATACGTTATTTGACACGGGTGCGTCTCACTCGTTCATCTCGGAGGACTTCGTGAAGGACTTGGAGGGAGTGCAACACTTCACGGGCACTACTCAAAGGGTGCGCCTTCCGGACGGCTCTGAGATGACGTCGTCAGCAAGTTGCGACTTCGACACCCTTATTGGAGGAAAGTTCTTTGAAACTCCGGCGACAGTGTTAAGAATCCCGGAGTTCGATCTCATCCTGGGCATGAGGTGGTTGGACTGGCACCACGCCAGGATCAATTGTGCGGAGAAGCAAGTTATGTTGAGGCATGGAGACTCGGAAGTCATCTTCCAAGGTATTAAATTCGCACCCCGTAAATTATTGTCTTCGATCCAAGTTATGAAATCTCATATGGAAGGGGACGAGGTCTATGTAATTTGCTTCGAGTTGAAGAAATTGACATTAGAGGTCAAGGATGTGCGGGTGGTGCGAGAATTTCCCGAGGTATTTCCCGAGAAATTGCCGGGACTACCCCCGCATAGGGAAGTGGACTTCCAAATCAAGCTAATTTCGGGTGCCAAGCCCGTCTAGCGAGCTCCATACCGAATGGCTCCGAAGGAACTTGCAGAGTTTAGAGTCCAGCTTCAGGAATTGGTGGAAGCAGGGTTCGTTCGCCCAAGCTCGTCGCCTTGGGGAGCGCCCGTTTTGTTCGTCAAAAAGAAGGATGGCACCTTGCGGTTATGTATTGATTATCGAGAGTTGAACCGGTTAACGGTGCGGAACACCTATCCCCTACCGCGCATTGATGAATTATTCGATCAATTGGTGGGATCGTATTGGTTCTCCAAGTTAGACCTGCGTTCGGGATATTATCAGCTGAGGATACAAGAAGATGACATTCAGAAGACGGCGTTCAGTTCGAGATATGGTTTGTATGAATTCACCGTGATGCCGTTTGGGCTCACAAACGCCCCTTCCGCCTTTATGAGCTTGATGAACAAGGTGTTCAACCCTTATTTGGACATCTTTGTCATCGTGTTCATCGATGATATCCTAGTCTACTCCAAGACTGAAGCAGAACACGCCGAACATCTAACTTTAGTGCTGAGGAAACTAAAGGAGCACACATTGTTTGCCAAGTTCAGCAAATGTGAGTTTTGGCTTCGAGAGGTCGCATTCTTGGGCCATGTGATTAGTGGGGCGGGGCTAGCTGTAGATCCGGCCAAGGTGCGGGCCGTGAAGGAGTGGTCGCCACTGAAGTCAGCGGCCGACATACGGAGCTTTCTTGGACTTGCCGGGTACTATCGCAAGTTCGTGAAAGGCTTCTCGAAGATCGCCCTTCCCCTTACTACGCTGACCAAGAAGGGTGTGCCGTTTGAATGGACACCCCAGTGCGAAGCTGCATTCCAAGAGTTGAAGGACAGATTGACGACTGCACCCATCCTAGCTCTTCCATCTGGGAAGGAGGGCTTTCAAGTTTACACGGATGCGTCGTATCATGGGATGGGAGCTGTGTTGATGCAGAATGGGCATGTGATCGCTTATGCTTCAAGACAGTTGAAGAAGCATGAAGCTAACTACCCGGTGCATGATCTAGAGTTGGGAGCGGTGGTATTCGCCTTGAAGATGTGGAGGCATTATTTATATGGCGTCCACTGCGAGATCTACTCGGATCACAAAAATCTGAAGTACGTTCACACTGATGAAGATTTTCTATAGTTTTAAAATATTATCCAAACTAAAATCTCAAATAGGCAAGCGTACCTATCGAAATATAGTATAGGAAATGTCGTATTAGACTCGGGGCCTGTTGAGTACTTCTACTCACGCAAATTAATATTATTTTATCGAAATATAAGGAGGGGTAAATTAAACTAAAGAAGGAAGAAAATAGACTAACACAAACACTTGATCTAGACTCTCTTTGAATAAACCTTTTATAAAATACAAACTCTAAATTACTCACTTCGACCGTGGAGGTTCCTAAAGTACAAAAGCGTCTCTCTCGAGCTCATGCTTCTGACTAACCTTAGGTTGATCGATTAAGACCTCTCGACCAGTCGAAACCCCTAAGCTTGCTTTAGGCGGTGAACCCCTCTATTGGATTTGACTCCAATCCGGCAGATTTATGTCGTCCCCTCTCGAGGAGTGCATTCAACTCCTTTTATCCTTGAGCGATCTACTCGTATCTGCAACCTCTTAGTCATTTAGGATACTGATCTAGGATCGAAGAACATACCCGCGAAATATGAATTCGACAAAATATAATTCAAAGATAAATCGATAGTGGTAAAAAGATTTGACAAAAAGAGTTTTATTCAAAGATAATCATGATCAAGTGCTAAAGAAATTGGCTACTTGACATAATATAAAAGTTACATAAAAAGAAGGGAGAGGAGAACATGTTTGCAAAAAGAAAATGCTTGAATTGAAATTACAAAAATAAAACTAAGTTATGAAATTAAAATTACATAGAAGGAATGCAAAAAACGACAAAGTAAACTACAAAATAAGCCTAAAACTAGCTCCTAATCCTCTCCCTGAGCTTCTGGACTCATCTGCTATTTATAGATTTTTCTGCTTGGGAGTCACGCCCATTGGTCACGCCCGTGACCTAGGGCGTGTCAGGCTCGGAAACTGCAGTCTTGAAAGCCAGGGAACGTTGGAGAAAAACCGCCAAAAATCGCCGTTTTGCGGGTCACGCCCCTAGGTCACGCCCGTGACCTAGGGCGTGTCTAGTCTGTTACAGGAAACGGCGGGAACGGAAACGGCGGGAAGTAATTCTAGCGTTTCTGAAGTGGTCACGCCCTAGGTCACGCCCGTGTCAGGGGGCGTGTCCTTAGAAAAAAGTCCCAAAATTGTTCAGGGAAGCTTTCTGGAAAAAACAGTTTTTTTTTGACCTAGACACGCCCGTGACTCAAATGTCATGCCCGTGTCACGGGCGTGTACTTGTGAAATTTTCCAGAATTGTAGAGGACGTCGTCCTCTTTCCGTTGACTGGTTGCACGTCCCGTAACTCTTCCTGGTTTGAAAGTTATGACCATTTGAAGTTGAGCTATCCGTTATCAAAAATGTTCATTTTCACCGCTTCAACTTCTGATCAGTCCTGCAAGCTCCAAATTGCTATTCACAGCCCAGATTGACCTAAAATATGAAAATAAAGCAATTATAATCATAATTACTAAAATATAACTATAATCTTATTATTAATTAAATAAAAACTATATGAAAATAACTATAATTAGTGAGTTATCAAATACCCCCATACTTAATCTTTTGCTATTCCAGAGCAAAACTATGAGAAGTACTTATAAAAAAATTTATATTTTTTTAATTTAAACTAAAAATTCATTAAATCAAAAGAAAGTTAAAAATAAAATTTAGCGATTTAAATATTAAATCCTAAACTATGAAATTAAAATGTACAGAGAAAGGTATTTAGCAAAAATTTCTCATATAAATTAATTAGAATTCAAAATTAAGTAATTTAGCAAACAAAATTAGATTAGAATTATTCACATTATTACTAAAAAGAAACTTGTAAGAAATTTTTAACTACTACTTATGCTCTCTTAGTATTTTAATTTACTTCTAAAACCATTTTTTTTAGGGTTTGGGGAAAAGGAAAATGAAGAGTTTTTGGATTGGGGGTGATGAATTTTATCCTCTCACCCCACATATATTTTTTTTCTTTTGATATTTGCATATGTTTACCAAGAAAATGATGGATTTTATCCTCTCATTTTCCATGACATATGAACAAATATTTTTTCTCTTCAAATCAAAATAAAAATTAAATGGGAGTAATGAATTTTATTCTCTTACTCCTATTTTTTATTTGGGGATTGCATATGTGTACCAAGGAATTTATAAGTCCCATGACATATGATCTAACCAAAATAAAAAAAATTGCATATGTGTACCAAGGGATGATGAATTTTATCCTCTCATCCCTATGACATATGATCTAACAAGAAAATTTAAAACAAAGGGAAGGTTACACAAAATTTAGATTAAATTAAAATAATTAGAGAGCAACTATAGTAAATTTAGAATTTCCTAAGAATCTTTAAGCATAAATGATTATAATTAAAATCAAAAGATTGTTAAAGTAAACACTATAAAGTTGAAACTAATTAGAATTAAGAGAAAAGTAAGTAAATAAGGTTCTCTAAACAAAATTAATTCATAAGTTTATTTATCAAAATTAAATCGCTAAAAATTAATATAACTAACTATGATGAAATAAAAGATTAGAAAATCAAAAATTATAAAAATTCTTATAAATAAACTCAAAATTTATTTCTAGAAATCACAAAAAGTAAGTAGGGGATTATTATTTTTTATTTTTGTTAATTTCTAAAGATTTTTTCATTTTTTTTGGATTTTCTAAATAAAAACAATATGAGAATCCACCCCCATACTTAAAAATAAACATTGTCCCCAATGTTTACAAGTCAAGTAGGAGGGGAAAAATAAACAATTTCTAAAAAAATAATAAAAAGCAATTCATAAAAAATTAAAAGATAAGCAAGGGGTGTCTCCCAAGAGCGCTTTTCTTTTTCCCGTCTTTAAGCTAGACGGTTTGAGTTAAGAAAATGGAAAATAAAAACTAAAGTGAACGGGCAACTCCCTTAATTCATGCTTTGGCGAAGATGCCAAAGTTGCTTGCCCGACTACTCCTCCGCTTTCTTCTTGATTTTCCTTCTTACAGTTGACTTGAAAATTTAGATTCAAATCACCGATCCATACATGAGGTGATTTGAATTTTTGTAGAGGAGCGGAAAATGGATCGTGGATGACGTTTAATTGCAACGGCTCCTCTTCTACATGACAATCGTTAGTATAAGGAAAATCAAAAGTAAGCGTTTCAAAAAAATCTTCGCAAGGAGGAGGCTCTTGCGAAGGTATAAGATTAGACTCCGGTTGTTTATTTTCTAAAATTAATTTTTTATCCAAAATTTTACTGGAAATAAAATCATTGGACGCATCAGGATCAAAAATTTTTGCTCCTAAAAAGTCATAAATTGTGCATGGAGGAGAAAAAGTTGAAGTCGTAGGAGGAGACACTTGTTCTTCTTCTACTTCGTCCATAGCGTCCATACACCTAACAAACTCTTGAAATAAGAGTTTTTCCTCTTCTTTGGTATAAACAACTACGGGGGTACATGAAGAGTCATGTTCCTCCAAAGGTAAAAGTTTTAAAGAAGGAGAAAAATTCTTAGGACAAGCAATAATTTCTTCTAAAGTTTTAGGAGGATCAACTTGAAATTATGTAAAGTCCCAAAGATTAGAAGAAGTGGGTGGTGTGATAAAAGAAGAACAAGAATTAGGATCTAAATAATTGTTCTCATAACTCGAAATATTTTCCGGTTGATCTTGCGAACAAGAAACACCAGGAGCCGAGGTGGAAGAAGAATTATTTAAATCAAAATAATTATTCGTATTTAAATTTGAAAAAGTATTTTCATGAAAATTAGAAGAATAGGAAAAATTATTTTCATGAAAATTAGAAAAAGAATTATCATAAAAGTGAGAATAGTTATTTTCATAATTATTATAGAAATTATTTTCATAAGAAAGATTTTTATAAAAATTATAATGATAACAATATTCACTTTGATGAGAACCACCACAATAATAACAAACAATTTGGCGTTGTCTTGCGGCTTTCAAAAGATTTACTTTGTGTGTAAGCTCGGCAATTTTAGCGGCCAATTGTGATAACATTTTTTTTTAAAAGAAAATAAAAACAACCGTTAGCTAATTGAAATGAATTTAAAAAAAAAAGGAAGAGTAGAAAAGGAGGTGGAGAAAGAGAATGATAAAAGTAATAAAATTTGCGCTTTCAAAATATCAACAAAAATTCCCCGGCAACGGCGCCAAAAACTTGATGAAGATTTTCTATAGTTTTAAAATATTATCCAAACTAAAATCTCAAATAGGCAAGCGTACCTATCGAAATATAGTATAGGAAATGTCGTATTAGACTCGGGGCCTGTTGAGTACTTCTACTCACGCAAATTAATATTATTTTATCGAAATATAAGGAGGGGTAAATTAAACTAAAGAAGGAAGAAAATAGACTAACACAAACACTTGATCTAGACTCTCTTTGAATAAACCTTTTATAAAATACAAACTCTAAATTACTCACTTCGACCGTGGAGGTTCCTAAAGTACAAAAGCGTCTCTCTCGAGCTCATGCTTCTGACTAACCTTAGGTTGATCGATTAAGACCTCTCGACCAGTCGAAACCCCTAAGCTTGCTTTAGGCGGTGAACCCCTCTATTGGATTTGACTCCAATCCGGCAGATTTATGTCGTCCCCTCTCGAGGAGTGCATTCAACTCCTTTTATCCTTGAGCGATCTACTCGTATCTGCAACCTCTTAGTCATTTAGGATACTGATCTAGGATCGAAGAACATACCCGCGAAATATGAATTCGACAAAATATAATTCAAAGATAAATCGATAGTGGTAAAAAGATTTGACAAAAAGAGTTTTATTCAAAGATAATCATGATCAAGTGCTAAAGAAATTGGCTACTTGACATAATATAAAAGTTACATAAAAAGAAGGGAGAGGAGAACATGTTTGCAAAAAGAAAATGCTTGAATTGAAATTACAAAAATAAAACTAAGTTATGAAATTAAAATTACATAGAAGGAATGCAAAAAACGACAAAGTAAACTACAAAATAAGCCTAAAACTAGCTCCTAATCCTCTCCCTGAGCTTCTGGACTCATCTGCTATTTATAGATTTTTCTGCTTGGGAGTCACGCCCATTGGTCACGCCCGTGACCTAGGGCGTGTCAGGCTCGGAAACTGCAGTCTTGAAAGCCAGGGAACGTTGGAGAAAAACCGCCAAAAATCGCCGTTTTGCGGGTCACGCCCCTAGGTCACGCCCGTGACCTAGGGCGTGTCTAGTCTGTTACAGGAAACGGCGGGAACGGAAACGGCGGGAAGTAATTCTGGCGTTTCTGAAGTGGTCACGCCCTAGGTCACGCCCGTGTCAGGGGGCGTGTCCTTAGAAAAAAGTCCCAAAATTGTTCAGGGAAGCTTTCTGGAAAAAACAGTTTTTTTTGACCTAGACA